>CM024546.1:8308158-9536116 GCA_014182365.1 Eucalyptus tenuipes | reverse complement strand
ATTTGACCTTTTCTTGATAGTGACCTGCATTTAAAAGGAAAACTCAAGCCTTTTTGGTACCCATATTTTCTTGGGTCCAATGGTGTTAGTACAATATACGGTCTTTGCCCAAACCTTCTTAACGGTTTCCAAACCATAGGACATTCTTTTTCAAAATGTTCGAACTATTACACTTAGAACATTTAAGAGCATTGCGGCCTACGGTTTTACAAAGACTTTTGAAAGTGAGTTTTATAAAAGTCTTTTGTATGTCTTTGTTTGATTCTTTCCTTCACTTTTGGAAAATCAATTAGAGGAATGGTTTCAAAGCGGAGTCATTCCTAAGCCTGATTTGTTAAAGTAAGGTCTTTGTGCTAAAAGAATCTTTTCCAATTTCTCGGATCCTGAGAAAACCTTTTTGAGATGCTTGAAATATCATTTTTCAAAACTTCATTTTCTTTAGAAAGAGAGTCTGCATTTTCTTTCAAGGTAATGACACTTTAATCTAAATTTTCGACATTTTCTTTCCAAACAGTCTCCTGTTGCTTCAATGCAGAATTTTCCTTTTTCAGTTCGGAAATCCTCTTGAGAGAGGTTTTGAGACTAAGACACGCTCATCAATATATTTAGAAACTTTAGTAGGAATCTTAAAATTACTTACCTTGATTTTACTGTCCGAGTCTCGAGTCCGAGTCCGAGCCCTGCTCGAGTCTCCGAGTCCGATTGTGCCATTAGACAAATATTGGCATAGTCATCATCACTCTCTTCGCATTCGGTATCACTCCAAGTTTCGCTTTGAGAGCCTTTCGTATTTCTCGGCTTTTCCTTTCTTTTTCTTTAGTAAGGGGCGGTTGGGTCCGATGTGCCCCTTTTCTTGCATTCAAAACAAATCACATCTTTATTGGATTCATCATCTTCGCTATTTGTTTTGAAACTTTTGAGAGCTTTGTTTCTTCCAATTGAATCTTCTTCCCTTTTTGTTCCGTTTTCGAACTTTCTTATCATGAGAGCAAGCTCTTCATCGTTCATATCATCTTCAGAATCTCGTAACATCGTAGTCATCGTTAGATTTTAAAGCAATAGATTTTTTACCTTTGGGATCTTCATCTTCGTTGTTTTGCTCCACTTCATAAGACCGAAGAGTGCCAACCAATTCGTCAACGTAAAAAGTGGCATGATTCTTTGTATCTCCCTTATTGAGGTCTTTACGTGATTCCAATCTTTGGAAAGTCCACGCAGCCAGTTTGTTGAACTTCATAGGTCCAGAGATTGGTTGACCTTGATACTCAAGACCATTCACGATTTCGTAAAACGACTAAACATGTCGGTGATAGATTCTCCCGGTTTCATCTTGAAGGCTTCGTATTGACTCGAGCAGAATATTGATTCTGGTTTCTTTCACTCGATCGGTTCCTTCATAGGTGATGTTCAACCTATCCCATTTCTTTAGCTGTTTCACAAGAAGATATTCTGTTATATTCAAGATGGGAGATAATGCACAATATAAGGAATAAATTGCTTTTGCATCGAGAGCTTGTCTCTTGGTTATCTCTTCTTGAGTCATCCCGCCGGACTCAATAGCTTCCTTTCCCCTTTCGAGACTCGTTGTAGCTTTAGGAGTGATTCCTTTGTCTACCACGTCCCATTCCATAGGATCTTTAGATCTTAGGAATGCCTTCATCTTGTTTTTCCATATGCTTGTAATCCTTTCCATCAAAATAAGGTGGTCTTGTATTGCTTTGCCCTTCAACCAGACACTGAGCTAACATACTAGCCATGGATCGTTAACTCAAGTAAAAACACTTCAATTTAAATGAGTACACGGGCTCGATACCAATTGTAAACGCTAGTACGAGCACCTAAAGGGGGTGAATAGGTGCGAAAACAATTTTTGCCAAGTAAACCAGAAATTACAATTTCAAATCTGTTTAGCAATTGACTTTAAAATGAAAATTAGACTCGAACAATTAAATAGAGTTACGATCAAGGTAAAAGGGTTCAAGGAAGAGAATAAGAACACAAGGTTTATAGTGGTTCGGCTTAATCCAAGCCTACGTCCACTCTCTCCGCACCGACAGCCACCGGCCGGATTCCACTATGAATCAAAAGAGTCGTTACGGTATCACTTCCTTGATTCCACAAAGGTAGAGACTCTACTACACTTCCTCAAGGCTTCACGACTTATAAACTCTCTCTTGAGTACAAGTTTACACTCAACAAAGAACAAGAAGCTTCGACTTTGGAATTTATCTATCTCGCACATACTCAAATAACCAGAGCGTCTTCCTTATATACTCCTCCATGCCTTCATAACCGTTGGCACCTTCCAAAGGAGTTCTTCCAATCTACTCGTTGGACAGAATCAATTAGGGAGATCTCGAGTTACTTAAGGAATGTGAAGATAACCCACCAATCCTGCTCGCCCATACAATCAGGATCTAGGTTTCCATAAGTAGAACCTTCCAAGTATACTTCGCCAATCAACGAATCCAATTTATTCAAATTTGAATCAAACCGAATAATCGATCTTTGAGGTGCTATCTCCAGCCGTGAGATCTTCTATAACCGCTCGAATCAAATCCCTAAAGAAATACTTGAATCTGATAAATCTTCTTCGTCGGTCTAGAAACTGTCAATGAGGGCAGACTTTACATCTTGAGTCTGGTGGTCTGGCGATCTTCAGACTTTGACGGTCTTCAGACTAGACTGAAAAATGTTTTGTCGACATCAAAACAAGTAAGGAAGTTTTCTCCAACAGAACCGAGGACCGGACCGACCCAATGGGTTTAGTCCGGTTCCAGAGTCAAACCGGGACTACCGATAATTTTTTATTTCATTTTTTGTACTCCTTAAAAAAGCGATTGAGAACTGGAGTGACCCAATGGGTTTGGTCCAGTTTCAAGGTCAACCTAGGACCAACCAATAATCTTTTATTTTATTTTTTGTACTCCTTAAAAAGGCAGCCGGGGATTGCATCGACTTAATGGGTTCAATAATTAGCAATGTCAGCTAAGAAAGGCAAACAGCAAGGGTCAAGTGGGATGAGCGTTGAATAGAATGAGTATCGAATGTTGAGCGGGAAGCAACAAGCCAAACAAGCATCGAGCGGTGAGTGACACGAAGCGATGAGTGGCACAAGTGACCCAAAGCGAGCAAGGTGAGTGTTGAGTGACGAGCGGAGAAGTTGTTGACTAAAAGGACAAATAAGATAAAAAGAGAATGAATAGACTAGGAGGATGCCATAAGGTGCTTTTCGACGCCGTGAAAATTCCTTACAAAAACATTTTTCTCATTCGTAAATTATGACTATTGACGCCGTAAAAGACATTAAAAACCTAAGTTATTAAAGAACAATGTAAAATTACTTGAACTCCTCACTAAAGAGCTGTTTAATGTTATTGACGTAGTTTATTTTAAGGTTTTCTCTATATAAAAGAATTATAAATAATATTATAAATATATATATAAATATATATGTATATATATATATATATATAAAATCGGGGTTGGTTCGGGTTGGACCAACCCTAACTCATGACCGAGGACCGACCCGTATAAAGGTGTTGGTCCAGAATTCTAGGACCAAGGACCGACCCAATCTCCTTGTAAACCGGACCAGGACCGGCAGGGTTGGGCCGGTCCAGGGTCGGGCCGGTCCAGGGTCGGTCCAGGGTCCACCCTGGACCGATGCTCACCCCTAGTCATACCGAGCTGGCGGTTCTCTACTAAAAATCAATGCATCGCTTCTGAAAATAGCCCACTATCGCGTCGCGTGTTCCCAATAGGTATCTAGAGGAGTCGCACCGCAAGACAAGGTCCGGCGCACTAGACCATCTTCTCGCTTCCCGAGCCACGGCGGGTGAAACTCGACCCTATAGGCCGTAGCCGCCGGCATCTCCATGATCTGCTGGCCATGCTTCGCCGACCAACTGCTGAACAGCAGGTTCGTGGGCCAGGTGTGGCGAAACAGGGCAGGCGCAAAAGACATGTGCAACAGAGTTGCGAACGAGAGGGCAAAGAGAGAGATCCGATGGATCCGGAGAGGCGGGACGATGGTGAGATCGAGATTCTCGAGAGAAGATGGCGAAGCTTGCAACCGGTTCGGGCTTCGGAGGCTTGTCGTATCGCCATCTAGAGAGGTTGATCCCGGATATCAAGAACAGGGGCAGCTCATCAAAATTGAATCACGAATTCAAATGATTATTGAAATACACTTACTCGAGATGTAAGGAAATGTAGCTGCCACTGGTAGTGGCTAGAATAAAGAGAGAGAAATTATCAAAACTATGCATTTCATAAGTGTGAGATCTCAGATTCAATTCATACTCAGTGTAGTCCTTTGCGGCCGAGTGACGAGGAAGTATTTACTTGCGAATCTTCTAATGTGGATGACCTATATTTGGTCAGATTCAGAAGGAGGATTTGATCTAGTGCACAAAAGATGATTTAGGTTACCACCGACTTTTATGGTAAAAAGAAATTTGGGAGAAAATTAAAACAAAGAAATCATGAAACTAGAAGGGAAGGATGCTTGCCTCCGCATAGTGGTGTGGTGACATCCTCATATGTCCTAACCTTTAATCTTTGAAAGGTAACCACACAACAACATGCTAAGTGCTATTTAAACCCAATCAACCTTAAATTATTATACGAGATGCCAATTCAATTATAAACTTTTTAATTTTGTCAATTTAATCATAAACCTTTACACAAAATTCAAATATAATTATTCCAATCAATTTTCATTGGAAAATCACTAACATGATGGTCTAATCATTGTAAACTATTCTACGTGGCACACTTTTATATCAACGATTTCTAGTAAAAATTGACTTGAGGGATCACATCGAAATTTTACACAAAAGTCTAAGATTAAATTGACAAAATTAAAAAAGTTAGGATTGACTGAAGATGTCCAAGTTTTTAAGGCCATTAGCATGTAGTACCTCCTAAGCATCCACAACAAACTTTTCTTAAGCTTCGTTTGTTTTATAAAAAAAAAAAATGAATGATTTGGAAAATATTTTCCAAAAATTGATCGATTGTATTGCTTAAAATAATTAGTCAATGAAAAATATTTTCATTTTTGACAACAATTTATACCCAAAAATTTTCATGGATGATAAAATTTCTTCACTAAAATGTTTAGAGAAGATTAAGGCCCCCTTTCTTACTAGAAGGGAAAATCATTTTGTCCCAATAAAAAAAATTATTTTCAGTCCATGGAAAATGTTTTGGTAGATTGGATTAGTTTTCCCTCATCCAAACACTAAAAGTCAAAAAAAAAAATTCCCAAAAAAAATTTTCTTTCAAACAAACAACAATAAAAACCACAGTAAAATAAGAAACAACGGGTTAGGTCAGAAAAAGGAGAGTAGAGACCACTACAGCGGTGTCTCACGACTGCAACCATTCATTGCATTGCTTCAATGATACACGATAAAGTTATAGCAAAATTCATCAGGCACAGTGAGCATTTCTCACTTTATAATTAAGGCATTTTTCTGTAGAATTAGGGTCCGTCGATCCATGTTAAGAATCTGACCCAAAAAAAAAAAAAAAAACTCCATGTTAAGAAAGACACAGACCCAACACGAAAATAAAGTTACACGAAAACACTTTTTTTCACGTGTGATGCGATGTCAATAGTAAAAGTGTTTTCGTGGTCTATACAGTCAAGTAATAAAACTGCCGAGTAAACTCAGGGCCGCGCGCAAAAAAAAAAAAAAGAAAAAACTCAGGGCCGCCCTTGACCTGCTGGGTTTAAACTCCAGGACAAGGGCACCGCATCGCGAGGCATACGCTGAAATCGTACTAAAAGCCAAATTGGCTTTCCGGCATATCAATACCGACAAAACTTGGTAAATTATTGCTGGAAGGAGGAAACTGGACCAGGTACAGAACCTTGAGGATTTTATTGCATTTTTTAAAATGCTTAGAGCTTGATGAACTTTAGGGCAAACATTATAATTTTTTCCCTAATTTTCTCATATTTTTTATATTGAATATCACGTTATCATCGATACTCGAGTGTTTATTAAAAAAAAAACGGTTGAATTAAAAAAAAAAACTTGCATTCCCTACTTTGGAGCTACAAAAGATTCTTAAGACAAAAGTATCGGAACGTCATCGATTACGCAAGATGACCAGACCCTGATTCTCTTTCGTGTTCTTGAACTTGCTGCTACGTAACATTCCAATTTCCATCAGCAATCGATGCAATATCGACATAATCAAGCAGAAGCATGGCCATATCGTGATGATCCCATGTTGATCCGTCAATATGCTGCCTTGTCGAGGAAGATCAGTTCTCCAACATCACAGAGGTTTCACGATTATTATTGTTTCGAGGGGACTAAGGCCTGCATCAGAACAGAATTCACATCTTGAGACAGTCTCTGGCCTAACGCAGATCTCAATCAACTTTAAGCTTTCGCCTAATCATGTTGCACCCCAGGAATCTGAGGGCAGCCTGTCACACGTCAGGGTTGAACTCAGAGGACAAGAACACGCCGCAGCATGTGGCGTCGTATAAGGACGGCGGCTTAAAAACAAAGAATTTGTCAGAAACAGGGCGAGAAAGCCGATAAGAATCGCCTGGCGGAATCGGTTTTATGATTCTGTGTCATGGGTGGTCATGATCAGTTCATTATCTCGCAGGAAAAGTTGACGGAATCGAACCCTTCGGCCTCCATCCTGGGTTGATGAATGTTTTTTCACCTGCGGCGGCAATTTTTCAAAAGCATACATGACTGAGTTTCATAGTTTTCTCAACAATTTTCTAGACATTGTCACGAATCCATGGAATCACTCTTTTCACTCCATAATGGACAGAACTGTCATTTGTTGAATGTATTTGCATTAGCGGTTTTTATCGGAGAATGATTCTCTAACGGCCATTCTGTATCCTTGTGGAAGCCATGATAACTTTAGGCAATCGATGCATTAGCTGCAAATTTCATAACTATCCTATTAACATGAAAGAAAAAGCTCAACAAGACAGCAGGGAAAATTTCCAAAAAAATCTAAAATTTATTCGTACGGCGAACAATTCAATATTAAATATTTCAAATTGGCCAATCCAATTATAAACCTCTTGATGATTTACCATCGCAATCCTTCAAGTCAATTTTGTTTAGAAATTGTTGACATAACCAATTTTTATAATTTCTTTTTAATTTTTTTGAATTTTGAATTTTTCTTCTTTTTTTTTTTCCTTTCTTTTTTCTTTTTCAACTCCAAGCCGACAAGGTTGTCAACCACAAGTAAGGATGTCGGGCTTTACTTAAATTTAGAAGAATTGTCAATTTGTTCAATATTAAGAATTGTGTTAGAGAAATCCTACGTTAGAGAATTTGCTATGCATTGCCCAACATATTTTTGATAATTTTCCCAAAGAGAGCGGACCTTGTCCTGCGGCTGTCTTGCGGTGGTCACTTGAAAGTGAAGAAAATAATATCCTTTCCGGAACTCATCTCCACTTCCAAAGAGAGGGTAAGGAGGCCACCATTTCACTATAAAAAGGGAACACGAATCCGATCATAGCATCCAAAAGACCGCAATGGATCCATCGGCTGTTGCTCCTCCTCATGTCGTCATCTTTCCTTTAGCTGCTCAAGGCCATGTGAACTCCATGCTCAAGCTCGCCGAGCTTCTCGCCATCTCCGGCCTCCGCATCACCTTCATCAACTCCGAACACATCCACCATCGCCTCCTCCAACATGCCGACATTCAAGCCCGTTTCGCTGCCTACCCAGACTTGCGATTCAAGGTCATATCGGATGGCTTCCCGATAGACCACCCGAGGGCCGGCGACCACGCCATGACCACGTTCAATTACGTCAAGAGCATAACCAAGCAGCTGCTTGAAGAGTTGGTGTCAGCTCCGGACCGGCCCGTGACCTGTATCATTGCTGATGGAATCCTGAGCTTCACCATTGATTTCGCTGGAGACCTCGGAGTTCCAGTCATCGCGTTCCGCACGATAAGCGCTAGTTGCTTCTGGGCTTATTTCTGTATTCCGCGCATGATTGAGAGTGGAGACCTCCCCATCAAAGGTAATGTTCCCACTTAAGCATTCCCTGAACCTCTTGATTCTGTTCAATTTTGAGAAAAGCTTGACCTAAAAGTAAGGTGTGGTGTTCAGAGGGTGCAAAATAAATAACAAATTGGAGTGAAACTCATTGAGGAATTTCATCGAGCAACTGAACTTCTATTATTTTATAGGAGACGAAGACATGGACCGTGACGTGACGAGCGTGCCGGGCATGGAGGACATGCTCCGGTGCCGAGACCTGCCGAGTTTCTGCCGAGTTGCCGACCTCTCTGACTGGAAGCTCCAGTACGTGACGACGCAGACCCTCCAGACCACCGGAGCCCGAGCGCTTATCCTCAACAGCTTCGACCAACTGGAGGGCCCCGCCCTTTCCCAGATTCGAACCCAATTCCCGAACCTCTACACAATCGGCCCTCTCCACTCGCACCTGAAATCCAGACTCTCATCGTCGTCGCCGTCGTCACCACCACCATCGTCAGCAAGCAACAGTCTCTGGGAAGTCGACCGTAGTTGTATCGCCTGGCTCGACAAGCAACCACCGAAGTCGGTCATCTACGTGAGCTTCGGGAGCATCACGACTTTCAACAGACACGACTTCACGGAGTTCTGGTACGGCCTCGTGAACAGCGGGAGGCGCTTCCTGTGGGTCATGCGGCCGGACTCCCTCGCCGAAGGCGGCGACGGCGCCGTCCCGGAGGAGCTGCGGGAGGCGGCGGCGGAGAAGGGGTGCATCGTGGGGTGGGCCCCGCAGGAGGAGGTCCTGCGCCACGGAGCCGTCGCGGCGTTCCTGACGCACAGCGGGTGGAACTCGACGCTGGAGAGCGTGGTCGCTGGGAAGCCGATGGTGTGTTGGCCGTTCTTCGCGGACCAGCAGTTGAACAGCCGGCTGGTGAGCCACCTGTGGAAGGTGGGGCTCGACATGAAGGACGTGTGCGACAGGGAGGTGGTGGAGAGGATTGTGAACGAGGTGATGGGGGAGAGGAAGGAGGAATTCGCGGCGGCGGCCGTCGACTTGGCGAGGAGGGCGAGGGACGCCGCGAGCGAAGGTGGGTCCTCGTGGGATAATCTGGACCGCTTGATCGAGGATATAAGGTCCATGAAGCCCAGTAGCTGAAGTCCAACGTTGTCTTGTGATTTCTTATGTTTTTGAAAGAGAGGATTATTAGAATTCCAAAAGTTCAAATAACATACACCAATGGACACTTATCGGTGTTTCTTTTAATGTCTCAATCTCATAATCGTTAATATATTTAGATCATATTATCGTGGTAAATAGACGCGCGAATATTAATGGAGACAATCTTTATTTCCATTTAATTATAAGGAAATGGCACTTTCTTGGGCTCTAAGGCCACACCATTGAACTTTTCAAGGTCTTCCAATGTGATCACCAGAATACATACTTTCTCTTTCACTCTATCATAAAATCATCATCAATTTCATTCTTACAACTTGATGCTCATCTATCGATACTGTGATCGATCGTTTCGCATATCATCTCTTCATTAGATTTGTTCATTTAAGACAAATAAAAAAAAAGAAATTATATATTTTATTGTAACATAATATACAAAAAATGACAATCGTTAAACCATAGAATTATATAAAAAGTTATATATAAGATACATGAGATATTCTAAATACCAGTGAAATTCCATAAACTGCATAAATTGTTTAATTGAATGGCAATGTAGCGGATCAAATATATTACATGCATCACTCTCAAAGAAAAGGTGATTGTAAAGAAACCGATTAGAGCTTTGTAACCTCTTCCATAAATAAGATTATTATTATTAATATTATTATTAAGGTAGGTATCTTGGTCACTTACAAAAGGTAGGTGATATAGTGATCTACTAGGTAGTGTGACTTGTAATCTTTTCCATAAATAATAATAATAATAATAATAATAATAATGAATATTAATATCATCGTTGTCCTTGTCGTCGTCGTCGTCATTATTGTAAATTTGAGGAAATTGATGATCGACGGCTATAATAATATAATATACATGTCGATATTCCTTCCTACTCGAGGGCCCAAGTACAAAAACCCATCATTTAATATCACCTTGTATCCAAGATAAAAGAAAAAACCATCACCTCGTGTTTATATTTAAAAAATGGCTAATTTTCTAATTATTATCAACGTATGATAGACTAGATTGATAAGAGTAAAGTTTGGTCATTTATGACAGAATTACCGACAACTTGAAAAAATTAACAAAAAGTGGAGTCGACAATCTCGGATGCAACCGTCAATGTAATGAAATAAAGCTACCATTAAGATAGTGGCATCAAGAAATCGTCAAGGTAGTTGAGTCATTGTAACTGTTCGATAATCATTTGTAATCTGTATTTGCAATCCCCCTTTGCAAATTTCGTTTGTGACCTCTATTGACAACAGTCAATTATAACTTTAAATAATACTCTTTGAAGCCCTTGGCACACAAATAAACAAACAAGTTATCTTTTTATTCATGCACTTAAGTTATAAACTCCACTTAAATTTCAGTGTGTTTCTTAACTATATTTGCAATGGGTTTCTTCACACTGTGTGTTTCTTAATGAAATAAAGCAACCATTAAGATAGTAAAGTCAAAGAAATCGTCAAGATAGTTGAGTCATTGTGGCTGTTCGATAATCATTGTAATATGTATTTGCAATCCCCATTTGCAACTTCCGTTTATGACCTCAGTTGACAACAATTGTAACTTTAAATAGTACTCTTTGGAGCTCATGGCACACAAATAAACAAACATGTTATCTTTCCATTCCTACACTTTAGTCATAAACTTTGCTTAAATTTCAATGTGTTTCTTAACTATAGTTTCTATATCCATGTCATCAGTTAAACTTCAACATGTATCTTTGCTATAAATTCCGGATGCTTCATTATCCATTAAATTCTGGCATTGTATCTTCACGTTCTCAAGCTTTGTCATCAACTAAATTTCGATGTAATATGTGTACTTTTGGTTCCATTTAAGTTAATTATGTTCTCAAGCTTTGTCGTCGATCAAATTTCGACACAATTTGTGTACGTTTAGTTCCTTTCGCAATGAAGTTATCATTCTATTATCTATATATGATATTTCTTGTCCAAAATCGCCACAAAACCGTCTCCTCTTTTTGATGAAAGATATTTAGTTGTGGAGTCAAATTTCAGCACAACATCTTTTTGGTACGCCCGATGGGAAGAGTGTGGTCGATTGAGGAACTACGATGCCGAAAATAAGGAATCATCTAGAACCTGATCATGCTATGGACAACAACCCTAGCAATACGACTACCCAATCCGAGACCTCAATTGCTCCAGCAAGAGAGTCAAGCCAAGAAGGCAACGTCAAAATCTCGTGGCACTTTATAGAGGAGCAGATGAGGGAGTTAGCACGGAAGCTTACTTTGGTGGTTACCATGAAGAGAACAATAGAATAAGACGAAGAATCACATAGCAAGACATATTTCTGACATGGTTAGGTCGATAGTCGTCAATGCAATCAATGATGTCATGTCAAGGCTCAAGACATTCAAGGAGTCCATGCCGATTCAACACAACATAATGGCTTCCGTGTATGTTCCTCCAACTCTTAATCAATTGAACGGTGGAAATAATTTAGGCCAAGTGATTCCACTATTAGTGAGGATTCTACCCTAAACGTAGGGAGCAGACAGGCTAAGTTTATTGACCTATCTACCCTGAAACTAGGAAGCGGGATAAATGTCAACTTGTGAATCCTAGTCAAGTGGTTGCAACAATTAGATACCGATAGAAGGATGGTCAGGTCTGTATAAGAAGCCACATCCTAATTGGGTTAACACTACACCTTACCCAAGAGAATTCAAAACTCCTTTGCTATTTTCACTAGCGAAGATGACCAATCAACTGTCATTTATTGCCTAATGTGGAGAGGTAGAAATAAATGAATTCCTTAGACTTAGTTTGTTCCATGTGTCTTTATTAGAAACTGCCTTTACTTAGTATATGAATTTATCTCCTAATTCAAATTGCATTTGGGTTGAGATGGAAAGACAATTTCATTTTCACTTTTATAGAACGATACTTGAGATATCGATTTCTAATTTGCCAGAATCTATGAATATGACAATGAGTCACTCAATTAGTTTGTTGCTTGATTCAAGATGGTTACAAATAGATGCATTACTTCATTCTCAGAGAAAGAATTCACAAATTTGGTTTTCAGTAGATTAAAATTCAATCTTGGAAAAATATTCAATGGCCAAAATTTTCCCAATTTATCCCATTTGGCAGCAAGAGTGTATAAGTATGAGCAACTACTTACAACGTGAATTAACAGGAGGATCACATCAACTATTTTCATATAATTTGTTGAACATTTACCAAATAGTTAATTATTTAAAAATTCACGAATGACATTGCACATTGAATCAACGTTTAGAAATTATTTGTGTCATTTTCCATTTTAAGAAAGAGTATTGGACCCACCCACCATTTACCTCCTTTAATATTAGAATTGTAAGAAGAGCTAACCCTCTGGAGAAAAAAGCACAATGCGTCGGCTCAGCGAAAGGAGAGTAGACCCCATTACAGCCGTGTCCCGTGACAGTAACCCTTCCTAGCATTGCTTCCACCCACTTCCACAATCAGACAAGATCACTGTATTCAATAATAAGAACAAAATGTAAACACTTTGTTCGTATGGGTCACGTCTCAGTAGTAAGAGGGTGACGACTATAAAACAAACCGTTCTGTCAGACAAGAGAACGGGTATAAGTGCTAACCATTCCGCTAGCAAAGTGGAACACGAATCCAATCAGAGGATCCAAAAGACGGCAATGGATCCACCGCCTGTTCCTCCTCCTCATGTCGTCATCTTTCCTTTAGCTGCTCAAGGCCATGTGAACTCCATGCTCAAGCTCGCCGAGCTTCTCGCTATCTCCGGCCTCTGCATCACCTTCATCAACTCCGAACACATCCACCATCGCCTCCTCCGGCATGCCCACATCCAAGCCCATTTTGCTGCCTTCCCGGACTTCCGATTCAAGATCATATCGGATGGCTTCCCGATAGACCACCCAAGGCCCCCGGACCACTTCATGACCACATTCAATTACTTCAAGAGCATAACCAAGCAACTGTTGGAAGAGTTGGTGTCAGCTCCAGATCGGCCCGTGACCTGTATCATTGCTGACGGGATCCTGACCTTCACCATTGATTTCGCTGGAGACCTTGGAGTTCCAGTCATAGCGTTCCGGACGATAAGCGCAAGTTCCTTCTGGGCTTGTTTCTGTATTCCGCGCATGATTGAGAGTGGCGACCTTCCCATCAAAGGTAATGTTTCCACTTCAGTATTCCCTGAACCTCTTGATTCTGTTCAATTTTGAGAAAAGCTTGACCAAACAGTAAGGTATTTTATTTTTTTGGCCGAAATTAAGGTATGGTGTTCAAAGGGTGCAAAATAAATAAGAAGTTGGAGTGAAACTCATTGAGGAATTTTTTCAAGCAATTGGACTTCTATTATTATGTAGGAGACGAAGACATGGACCGTGACGTGACGAGCGTGCCGGGCATGGAGGACGTCCTCCGGTGCCGAGACCTGCCGAGTTTCTGCCGAGTCGCCGACCTCTCCGACCAGCTCCTCCAGTACGTGACGACTCAGAGCCTCCAGACCACCAGAGCCCGAGCCCTCATCCTCAACAGCTTCGACCAACTGGAGGGCCCCGCCATTTCCCAGATTCGAACCCAATTCCCGAACCTCTACACAATCGGCCCTCTCCACTCGCACCTGATATCCAAACTCTCATCGTCGTCGCCGTCGTCGCCACCACCATCGTCAGCAAGCGACAGTCTCTGGAAAGTCGACCGTAGTTGTATCGCTTGGCTCGACAAGCAACCGCCGAAGTCGGTCATCTACGTGAGCTTCGGGAGCATCACGACTCTCAACAGACACGACTTCACGGAGTTCTGGTACGGCCTCGTGAACAGCGGGAGGCGTTTCCTGTGGGTCGTGCGACCGGACTTACTCGCCGAAGGCAGCAGCGGCGCCGTCCCACAGGAGCTGAGGGAGGCGGCGGCGGAGAGGGGGTGCATCGTGGGATGGGCCCCACAGGAGGAGGTCCTGCACCACGGCGCCACCGCAGCGTTCCTGACGCACAGCGGGTGGAACTCGACGCTGGAGAGCGTGGTCGCTGGGAAGCCGATGGTGTGTTGGCCGTTCTTCGCGGACCAGCAGGTGAACAGCCGGCTGGTGAGTCACGCGTGGAAGGCGGGGCTCGACATGAAGGACTTGTGCAATAGGGAGGTGGTGGAGAGGATGGTGAACGAGGTGATGGGGGAGAGGAAGGAGGAATTCGCGGCGGCGGCCGGCGACTTGGCGAGGAGGGCGAGGGACGCGGCGAGCGAAGGTGGGTCCTCGTGGGATAATCTGGACCGCTTGATTGAGGATATAAGGTCCATGAAGCCCAGTAGCTGAAGTCCAACGTTGTCTTGTGATTTCTTCTGTTATTATTATTATTATTATTTTTTGGTCAAAATTTCTTCTGTTATTGAAGTGGAGGATTCCTGAATTCCAAAAGTTCAAGTGACTTACACATCGGTGTTTCTTTTAATGTCTCGATCTCATAATCGTTAACATATTTAGCTATAGGATTCAAAGTTTAATACAAATCTACATAAAAAAAAATCATAGCTTATTTTATCGATACTCGTAAATAGACGGGAACATTAATAGAGACAATCTTTTGTTTCATTTAATTATAGGCGAAAGACACTACGATCACACCATTGTAACTTTTCAAGGTCTTCCACTGTGGTTCCCAAAATAAGCTGCTTTCTCTTTCCCCCTATCAGAAAATCATTGACGATTTTATTCCTACTTGATGCTCCTATATTGTTACCGAGGTCGATCATTTCGAATATAGTCTCTTCGTTGTATTTTTTTTCTTAAGTCATATGCAAAAGAATGAATTCTATATTTTACTGGAATACGATACACAAGAAATGGCAGTCATTAAGCCCTAGAATTATATGGAAACGTATGTATAAGATACACGCAATATTTCAAATATTAGTGAAATATTGCATGAATGTTCAAATGCATGGCAATGTAGCGGAACAATATATATACACATGACTCTCGAATTCATATAGGTCATCTTATCATTTATGTTGTATGGGACGCATCGGGAGTGATAAGCACCAATGTTACAGTTTAGATTTATAGGCTAATGTATTGCTTGGACGACACTTTTTTTAGAAGTAAGCCTAAATAGAAAAAAAAATGGAATTTAAAATCCATGATTGGAGCGATCATGCGCAAACGAATTTGATTTTCCTAAGACCATTCAATTTTATGAACGAACGCAGTGAGTCAAATTGCAACAAAATATGTTTCCACTAGACAGCAGATTAAAGGACTATGATCCTGTCAATTAAAATCCCCCAATGGTCCAATTTAGTTTCCAATCAACAAGTCAATACTACGCCGACTGTAGTTCAATTGCCCCCGGCCGAAAATCCCGTCAAGATTGTCATTTCAATGGAGAAGCTAAAAGTTTTCTAGAATTAGACCAAGTACTCGGTCAATTCCTGAAGAGACCGATATGAAGAACCAGCGTCCGGGAGACACTCGTCCACCATCCTCTTCCAAGCCTTCAATTTCTCTCTCATCTCCTCTCCCCCGAATCTCCTAATCGCATCCTCAGTCCCTCTCCTCTCCACTTTGTATTCCAAATGCAACCTGTTCACCCTACGGTCACCGAAGAAGGGCATGCACATCATTGGCACGGTCTCGTGGACAGTCTGGCGTCAAGTTCCACCCGATGTGCACCCAAAGTTGCCAACTGCGGGGTGGGCCAGGACCCCAAGCGGCGGGGCTCACCTCACAATGTGGCCCCTTCTGTCCAGGCTGTCTAGGATTCCGCTCGGCAAGGCCTCGAGCCATTCCGACACTGGACTGATCCAAGCCGGACCACCCAAAGGAAGCGATGTCCTCTGTTCACGAGCTGCCGGGGTATTTCCAAGAATCGGGCCTCATCTATTATTGAGAGGCACCCGAAGCTCACGTAGAGGACCGAATTAAGCTTGTTTTGGTTGTCAAGCCATGAAATGGAGTTCCTATCTTGAGGCAACAAGCTGCTTGACGATGCTACGGAGTGATTGTGGAATGGGCCAACCGTGAAGACAGGGACCGCGAAGCATCGGCGACATTCGTCCAGTTTGGTCAGTTCAAGCTCTTCAAAGGAGTCGAGGATGAGGCCTGAAGAGGCCTGGATGGTTTCAGCCATGGTGATGATGAGCCTAAGGTCGGCCTCAGGGTCTTTTGTGTTGATGACGTGAATGTCTTTTCACTTTGAGCGGAGGAAGTTCGGGCACTGCTTCTTCTAAGCGGGAATCTGTGAGGAATGAAATGCAGAAAACGATTAAGCTTGACCGGTGACTCGCAAAGCTATTGTTCTACAGTTTTTCACACAAATGAATTAAGGTTATCTAGATTTAGGTTAAAAAAAAAAAAAAATGCTAATGACACAAATGATCCATGAATTTTAATTTAATATATAATGTGATTCCTAAATTTTTAATTGTTTTAATATAATCTATGAATTTTAGTCCAACGTGCGTTGTTTTCCATAAACTTTTAATTTATTTCATGTAGTCTTTGAATATTAAAAATATTCAAACTAATCCCTAAATTATATGAAAATATCAAATGTTATCATTTCATTAATTTAAATTCAAATACAGTATTGAACATTCTCATATAATCTGAAGAATGATTTGAAAATATGCCACAATTTCAAAAATCATATTAAATAAATTAAAAATTTATAAATTATATTATATATTAAATCAAAATTTAAAAATTATTTGTGTCATTTTCACGTGAAAATATCTTTTGACATAGCAGGTCTCCCACGACCACAAACGTCCACAAGCCCAAAAGCATCTTATTTGTTAATAATGGCAAACAGTAATGCCAGAGATAATGACAAGATGCTTGAGAGGGATTATGGGACCAATATTGTCAATTAAATATTTTATATAATAACTTGTGGTTGGATTGAGGGGATGCCGTATGCGACCAATATTGTCAATTAAATATTTTACATAATAACTTATGGTTGGATTGGTTGGACCCACTATAAAAATGAGGTATGCAGACTTTTAGGGCAACTCAAGGATCATATATTCCAAGCAACTCATATATCATGTTCCACCTGGAAATGTGACGCTCCATCTATTTCCCAAAAAATAAACAATTTAAAAAATATTTTATAAAAATAATTAATCAATAAATGATATTTTTATTATCAACAAAATTTACATCTAAATAATTTCGTGGATAATAAAAATATTTTACATTCATTCATTTTTTTAAGCAAAACAAGCAACTTTTTTTTATTTTTTTTTCAAAGCATTGATTTTCGCAAAACAAACACGTCATTAATTTGCATAGAAATAAAACAATACGGTGAAGCCAATTTGAGCATAAGGGTGCATGTGGGGGAGACTGGTTCCAAGGGTGGGTCGATTCCACCTTGGACTTAGAATTGGACCAGGCAAGGTCATTACTAGTTTGTGCAATTAGGAACTGGCCCATTTAATCCAGTTCGGTTCCAAGGTTAGTTTTGAAATCCGGTGATTTCTTCTTCTTCTTTTTTTCTTCTATTTCTTACAAGTGGGAGTATCCCACCATTAAAAGGAAAAAAAAAAGTTACTAACTAGGGTTAGCTTAGAATAAAAATAAAAAAAATTAAGGAATCTTGGTTAGTGCATCCATCGGATTTGAGGGGTTACATCCTGGTCAGGTTCCTTATGTGAAACTAGGAACTAGACCAGTTATTCTCGGTTCCAAATTTTCAAGACCGGGAATTGGACCGGTCCTCCCAATAACTACCTAAAATCGACCAATTCAATTCAATCTAGTCCGGTTTCTAAATTGAATGGGGATGGATGCACATCCAAAGGTTTATGAAAATTGTTTTATCCATGTTTAACCATTTTTTTTATTAGCAATAGAAATATCTAGGGTGATTAGATACTTGACAACTACAAAAAAGACACCACGTATCATAATTTTCGTACGATACTCACTTGAGTGCTATAATTTTTTTTTATCACTTGTGTGCTATGACTTCTAGAAAAAAATCATTTTAGTGTTATAACTTTTTTTTCGATTACTTGAATACCATAGCTTCTTAAAAAATGTTCATTTCACTGTCGGTAATCTAAATGGCATGGCACTTTTGACAATCATTTTAAAAAGTTATAGTATTCAAGTGATTAATTGAAAGTTATGACACTCAATTAAACTTTTTTTAAGGAGTCAAGGCACTCGAGTGCGAGCTTTGTATGTAAGTTATCGCACTTATAGTCTCCTTATTTCTCCGACAACTTGCTGGGTTAAACAACACAAACAGAGAGAGATAATCTGATTGTACAGATTCAAGTTGATTGGAAAGCCATGGAGTGATATAAAATGAATGTCACTGATTGGTTAGCAAATTTTGCATAAAGAAGGCATCAATTTAGTCTCACGGGCTCTCTCCTGACCAATAGTTAGTTTCCTTAACTTTCGGTGAACCAGTGGGCACATGACGTGCTACAAAGATCAGTCCGATCCAGGGTGTCTAGGGCATCTAGGTCTTTGCTTCTACCAAAAAGATGATGATGGTAATAGCTTGTATTTTTATTTTCTTCAACAGGAAGATAGTTATTCCTAGGACATTCAAGTTAAAGTGAAGATAACCATCCTCGCATACCCTTATAGGCTAGTGATTGAAGGTTTAATCAGCATATGTTCAACGAAACGAAGACTCTGAGATACAACTTTTACATCAGAAAGAATTATGCCCTGGCTTGAAATTGCATTATCTGCAGACTAATCTTCCAATTTGCTACATAGTGATTTAACACGAGACACAGTAAAAATACGGTACGTGCCTAAGAGAGCTAAGTTCATATATCTAGGGATCTGTGTTGGGGAAATGTGGAAGAATATGGGGAATCGGTGATCCATTTTCAACAAAATCTAAAAACATATTTTCTTCGTCAAGCCGAATGAAAGCAAGCAAGCCGGCTAAAGAAATGTCTGGAATCCACTAGACTTGCGTAGGAAAGTCCACAAAACCATCCCTGCAAATAACAGAGATATTGCCTTGAAAGTGAGTTCACGAAGCTCTATGGTAGAGCTAGCTGAGGCTAAGAGATACAGAAAAATCTCTGGCCGTGACTTAGTCGGGGCAACTTGCCCATTAATGGCAATGAGTCGCTCGTGTAAGTTGGCGTGAGGAGTAGAGCTCATATAGCATCCATCTCTTGTACTCTTCCACCATTACTTCTCCAACTACGTTACTATTCCATTTTCCATAAATTAATGAAACTATCTTCCATTGCCTATATCCCCTTGTCCTCTTGTCAATCCTTTACCAAACATGTCCAACATACACTTGCGCATTAAATTAAAAACTATATACCAAAATCATGCTTCCGCGGAATCTCTAAATTTGAACAAACCAAGTTCAAAAACCTCTTCTCACGCCTCAAACCTTGTAAATCACTTTCCATGAACTATCCCTTTCTACTCCCATAACCTAGGCTTGTAAACATTACTCCCTCAACATTATTCCCTGGTCTCTTGGTCTTTGTTCCTTTGTGGATCCCTTGCCATATTTCACACACACAAACACTCACTTGTGCATACACACATCAAACACCTAGCTTCCGCAAATACCAACAAAGGTGCTTACCTTGGAGCAGGAGGTAACCCTTCTCTCGCATGAGCAGCAATGCACAGAAAGCGAGCAAAGATGACATGCTGCTAGTTCACAGCACCATGCTTGGGACATTAAGCTCGTCGGCAACCACCAGAGTGAGGTGCCACTGCTCATCAGTTATCAAGCAGCATAGAGTCCAATCATTCGAAGCATCGGACAACAGCTTGGCCAACCAGTCTTGGAACGGCCCCGCACAAGTAACATTCATCAGCATCCTTAGAGCTATTAAGTCTAGGGTCGAGGCCTGGCCCTCTAGCAAACCGTCCGGGATCGGTTGGAAGGCAAACTGAGGGTAGTCGGAGGATGCAGGAGAGTTGAAGTCGGTGTGGACTATGATGATGGAGAGGCCTTGAGAGAAGAGGAAGTTGGCAAGCTGAAGCATTGGAGTTATGTGTCCTTGCTAGGGAACTGGGAAGAGTAAGATTTTATGGCCTGATCTCGGCTTCACCAGACTAATTCTCCGATCCTCCATGAACATAGTTGTTTCCTGCTTTTTCCTGGTGTATGGTGTGCCTTGTGTGTGGCTGTTGATATGACTTTCTTTCTACAATGGCGTAAGGGCAAACATAAAAAGTTACGTTGTAACTATTTAATTGATGCATGATTAAGTTAAGACAGACATGAGACCAGTCATTCTTTTAGTGAAAGCGTGGCGAGATGATAACATGGTAACTCTCTTCTATAGACACTTCACAGGCTCGCTTCATCACATCACTTCAGCTTTCTTGATCGGTTTACACGGACGGTGATCGAAAGGAATTTCCACGGCCAAGAGGACTCAAGCAACGTCCCCGTTGTCCATCGGCCCAAGCACTATTTCTCTAGCCCTAGACTTGATCTGGAGTCTGTCTCACACTCTCCTGTCCACTGGTTTCTCCGTACTTCATACACAAGGTCCTGATCATGTACGAAGGAACTTGGTTTACCTAAGAATATCCAATCTTGCGAATAAACACAGTGAATAAGTTGCAACAAAATATGTCAACCGACACACGTCTTGTTGGAAATAAATCCAATATTGTTGGAATACAATCCAGAGAAAACAAACTATTTGTTGTAATCAGAATATAAAATTGGAGGTGAGGTACGGATATCTGAATCTCCTTAAGGCGATTAGTTCCTGCCAAAGGTGCTCAGCAGATTCACGAACTATGCCTCCTAAGATACAACACCTTGAACCTATTTGGATTAGCACTATACAAACAGGACTCAGTTGAACCGTTCATTTGAACCAGCACACTCAGAAAAAATAGAAGACTAGAAGAGTATATCAAAGTCTTTTGGAATCGAGTCGAAAAAACCAAAACCCAAGACTGTTCTGAAGCTCTATGCTCATATCTATTTATAAAGCTTTTTAGTTCATGTACAGAAGAGATACATGAATTAAATAGATGCATGTATCCACGAAGTTCATGAATTGTGAGATACGTGAATCCAAGAGATTCATGAATCCAGAGACTTGTGAATTCAAGAGATTCGTGTACTCAATAAATACATGAACTGAAAGATACATGACTCTAGGAAATTCATGAATTCAATAGATACATAAACAGAAAAATTTAGGAAATTCATGAATCCAAAATAGATACGTGAACAGAAAAGACGTATCTTAATTTATTGGCTTTCGTTGATCCATTAACCATAATTATAAACATAAATATAACAATCCCCCACATTAATGGATCAACAAAACATTTTGACTCAAAGGAATCTGAACGTACCTGTTGAAATACACTGCATCAAGATAGGTAGCTTTCACCTTGAACCTTCTTTAGTGAAAGCCTATCAGACTTACTTAACTAGTCGATGGACTAAGCCTTGAATCGCCGCTTGTTTGTGTAAGCCTAGACAATAAACCTCACACAGAATATTTCCAATTCAAGATTGGTTCTCGGTTGTGTTCGTTCTTTCGGCCCTAAACCTCTCGGGATTCGTGCGTGCTTTAGAAAATCTAGCCTTTAAAGATTTTCATAGAGTCGGCCAGCTCCACGCATATAGGTGCATTACTATTAAAGATATCCTACCATATCTTACTTGGATGTTACATTCCAAGTTATAGGAATCATTAAACGCATAGCGTACCCTTAATAACGCTGTAGAAGGCACTATTGCATCATAGGAATGGGAGACAGTGCTTACACTAGAGTTTCCAAAATTTGCATTGTCCTATTGAACCTAGTCCATGGGATCTCCAATCGCATAGGTTAGGTTTCCACCCTGAAATCTCTTTATTGGGTTAAGGCTTTTAAACCCATTCCCCTCGATGCGCAATTTATCTACTCTTTTGACAAACTTTTTGTTAGCGGATCCACAATATTTTCCTTTGACTTTACAAAATCTAAAAAATTATTCCATTTGAGAGCAACTGCCTTACGGTATTGTGTCTATGACGAATGTGTCTAGACTTACCGTTATAAATCACATTATGCGCCCTTGCAATCGCCGCATGATTGTCACAATGTATGCAAATTGCCGGCATAGGTTTTGGCCACACTGGAACATCTTCTAAAAAATGTCAAAGCCATTTTGCTTCTTCAGCAGCTTTATCCAAAGCAACAAACTCCGATTCCATTGTAGAGCGCGTTATTATGGTTTGTTTAGAGGATTTCCATGACACTATTGCACCTCCTAACGTGAACACATATTTGCTAGTCGATTTCGATTCATCAGAATCTGAAATCTAGTTGGCATCACAGTAACCTTCCAAAACAGCTGGATATTTGCCATATTGTAGAACATTGTCTTTTGTCCTTTCCAAAATTCCTAATCCTCTCATCAAAGCATTCCAGTGATCGTGACCTGGGTTACTGGTATATCTACTCAATTTGCTTACTGAGTACGGAATATCAGGTCTAGTGCAATTCATGATATACATGATGCTGCCGATTACTTGAGAGTATTCCAGCTGTCTAACACTATTTCCAGTGTTCTTTCTTAACATTAGGTGTGGAAGAAAAGGATTGTTTGTATCTTTAATGCCGAATCATTTAAATCTCTCAATTACCTTTTCAATGTAATGAGATTGTGTTAAACCTAAGCCATCAGAATTCCTTAGAATTTTGATGCCGAGTATAACATCCGCTACACCTAAATCTTTTATCTCAAAGTTCTTCTTGAGAATGTTCTTGGTGATTTTGATGACCTCAGTATTATCTCCAAGAATTAATAAGTCATCGACATATAGACAAATAAGTACATATCCAACTATTGTGGATTTAGTGTACACACATTTGTCACACTCATTGATTCTATACCCATTTTGAATCATTACCCGATCAAATTTCTCATGCCATTGCTTAGGAGCTTGTTTAAGTCCATACAATGATTTGACAAGTCTACACACTTTGTGTTCTTGTCCTTTGACCTTGAACCCTTCAAGTTGTTCCATATAAATCTCTCCGTCAAGATCACCATTTAAGAATGCAGTTTTCACATCCATTTGATGTATCTGCAAATTGTATAGCGAAACTATAGCAATCAACATCCTTACTGATGTTATTCTTGTGACAGGTGAATAAGTATCAAAGTAGTCAAGACTCTCTTTTTGTCTAAACCCTTTGGCTACAAGCCGAGCTTTGTACTTATCAATGGAACCATCAGCTTTTAGTTTTTTCTTGAATATCCATTTACATCCAATTGGTTTATTTTCAGGTGGAAGATCAACCAATTCCCAAGTATGGTTACTTAGGATAGAATGGATTTCATTATCAACAGCTTCTTTCCAAAAATGAGCATCTGAAGATGACATTGCCTCTTTATATGTTTGGGGCTCACCTTCTAACATGTATGTTAGAAAATCAGGTCCGAAAGATTTATCAATTCGAGACCTTTTACTCTTTCGAAGTTCGGCTTCTTTGGTCATAACTTCATCATTCTCAGATTCTGATTTTCTAAGCCTTTTTTGAGAAAGTTCTCCTTGATTTCTTTTTGCAGGATATATATCCTCCAAGAATTCAGCATCCCTTGATTCAAGGATTGTATTGACATGGATTTTCGCATTTTCAGATTTGTGAACCAAAAATCTATGTGCCTACTATTTTGAGCATAACCGATGAATATGCAATCCACCGTTTTAGGTCCCAACCGAGTTTGTTTCGGAGGAGGAATTGCCACCTTGGCCAAGCACCCCCACACTTTTAGAAAATTGTAGGATGGCAACTTTCCATTCCATAACTCGTATGGAGATTTACCTGTCTTTTTGTGGGGTATTTTATTAAGAATATAATTTGCAGTTAAAACTACCTCCCCCCACAAGTTCTGAGGTAAACCTGAACTCAAAAGCATGGCGTTAGCCATCTCCTTTAGTGTTCTGTTCAATCGTTCAACAACTCCATTTTGTTGTAGAGTATAAGGTGCAGTCGTTTGGAAAATTATTCCAAAACTAGCACAAAACTCTTTGAAATTGATTGAACTATATTCTCCTCCTCTATCAGACCTAAGCACTTTGATTCATTTATCAAGTTGGTTTTCAACTTCATTTTTATACTTGACAAACATGCTCGTAGTCTCATCTTTGCTAGTTAGTAAATAAACATAGCAAAATCTAGTACAGTCATCCACAAATGTGATGAAGTACTTCTTTCCGCCTCTACTTTCTACAAACTTTAAATCACATAGATCACTATGGATTAATTGTAGAGGTTCACTTGTTATTTCAACGGATTTGAAAGGTTTCTTGGCAAACTTGGCCTCAACACAAGTCTCACACTTGTAACGAGCATCCAACTCAAATCTTGGAATTAACCCCAAGTTTGCTATTCTCTTCATTGTACCATAGTTTACATGTCCTAATCTACCATGCCATAGATAAGGAGACACAACAAAGTGTAAACGAAGACTTTTCTTTATTAATAGTCTTTGGGTACACATAATTTGAGTTTACATCAATGACAGCCACATTGGCTTTAAACAGGTCATTACACAAGTACCATTTCCCCACATACATCCCTCCTTTTGAAAGTACAAATTTGTCAAATTCAAATACAACTTTGAAACCCTTCTTGACAAGTATGGGGCCAGAGATTAGGTTTTTTCGAATCTCTGGTACATGCAGCACATTCAGCAGGGCAACCTACTTGCCGGATGTAAACTTCGGGATCACCTTTCCTCTTCCGGCAATCTTTGCTGATGCAGAGTTAGCCATATAAAGCTTCTCATCTTCTTTAGCCTTCTCATAAGATGAGAACATGTGTTTATCTGCACAGATGTGATTTGTGGCACCTGTATCTAGCCACCAGCCATTAGTGTTCGACACCAGAGATGCTTCAGACATTACCACAACAGACAATCTCTCAATATTGTCATGTTCTGTCAAATTTAGTTGCTGGGCTGCACCATTGTTCTTGACCTTTTTCGGGCGCTTCTTGCAATCCTTAGCACGATGGCCAGGCTTGTTGCATATAAAACACGTCCCTTGGAATTTATGGAGTTGTTCCTTCTGCTTGCCTTTTCCTTGAAAAGGCATCTTCCTTTTTCTATCTTGCTTGGATTTGGAAGATTCCACAATGTTTGCCTTTGGCTCAGAAGAAGGGTTCGCACTTCTTCTATTGTCCTCCTCGATTCTGAGATGCAGAATGAGATCTTCAAGGCTCATCTCCTTCCGTTTGTGCTTTAAATAATTTTTGAAGTCTAACCAACCCGAAGGCAGTTTCTCAATCATAGTCGCCACTTGGAATGATTCACTAAGTATCATTCTCTCAGCAGAGATGTCACTCAAAATTAATTGCAATTCTTGAACCTAACTCATGGCAAATTTAGAATCCACCATCTTGTAGTCTAAGAATTTGGCAACCACAAATTTCTTGGTGCCAGCGTCCTCAGTCTTGTATTTCTTCTCTAAGGACTCCCATAACTGTTTAGCAGATTCAATATTACAATAAACATTATAAAGAGAATTCACTAAACAGTTAAGGATATAATTTCGGCATAAGAAGTCCCCATGCTTCCAAGCCTCCAATGCACCGAGCGTCATGATATCTTGCTCATTTGGACTAATTATCAGGCACACCCTTGATAAATATTTCGTCAAATTGAGCATGGTTAGATAGAAGAACATCTTCTGCTGCCACTGTTTAAAGCCCACTCCGGTGAATTTCT
Source organism: Eucalyptus tenuipes (assembly GCA_014182365.1). Lineage (NCBI taxonomy): Eukaryota > Viridiplantae > Streptophyta > Magnoliopsida > Myrtales > Myrtaceae > Eucalyptus > Eucalyptus tenuipes. The sequence continues at coordinate 9,510,229 of CM024546.1, read as the reverse complement.
CCGGTTTCTCATTAGCTGTAACTGGAGGTGTTGCCACACAATAAGCATAGTTCGTTGAACTAACCCTCTAGAAACGGAGCCAAAAGCCATTTGGCCTGTACTGTTTTGAAAAACAGTCCGGGTATACCAGTCGTATGACTTGTACCCGCACCACCAAAATTCGTGTTGGCCCAAGGGCTCGAAGCATTGGCTGCTACAAATTCAGACCCTGAGGGTTGAACATCTTCCATAGCAACGGTCGAATCAACCATAGGAACGTCTCCTAAAACATTCGAGACATTGAAGGGCACTTGATTCTTTTCAGCCATCTCAACAATCTGACAAAAACAACAAACAGTAAGTGATATAATCGCCTTAAGATTGTTGGAAATAAATCAAATATTGTTGGAATACAATCCAGAGAAAACAAACTGTTTGTTGTAATCAGAATATAAAATTGGAGGTGAGGTACAGATATCTGAATCTCCTTAAGGCGATTAGTTCCTGCCAAAAGTGCTCCGCAAATTCACGAACTATGCCTCCCAAGATACAAGACCTCGAACCTATTTGGATTAGCACTATATAAACAGGACTCAGTCGAACCGTTCAATTGAACCAACACACTTAGAAAAAACAGAAGAGTAGAAGAGTATATCAAAGCCTTTTGGAATCGAGTCGGAAAAACCAAAACCCAAGACTGTTCTAAAGCTCTATGCTCCTATCTATTTATAGAGCTTTTTAGTTCATGTACAGAAGAGACACATTAATTAAATAGATGCATGTATCCACGAAGTTCATGAATTGTGAGATACGTGAATCCAAGAGATTCATGAATCCAGAGGCTCGTGAATTCAAGAGATTCGTGTACTCAATAAATACATGAATTGAAAGATACATGACTCTAGGAAATTCATGAATTCAATAGATACATAAACAGAAAAATTTAAGAAATTCATGAATCCAAAATAGATACGTGAACAGAAAAGACGTATCTTAATTTTTTGGCTTTCATTGATCCATTAACCATAATTATAAACATAATTATAACACGTCTTTATAAAAGGATTAGGATCATGTCAATAAAATACATGAATGGAGTGAAGGGACAAGAATAGTGCATTTAATATCCAATCAATAAGTCATTGATCAAGTCTTTACCAACCGGAGTTCAATTGCCCCCTATGATGAATCAACATTCCGAAAATCCCATCAAGATCGTTATTCAAGGATAGCAATAGAGAAGCTAATAATTCCTAAAATGAGACTAAGTACTCAGTCAATTTCTGAAGAGACCGGTATGAAGAACCACCATCTTGAAGACACTCGTCCGCTTTCCTCTTCAAAAGCCTTCATTTTCTCCCTGATCTCCTCTCCATCATCGCTCACCATTAATCCCCTAATCGCCTCCTCAATCTCTCTCCTCTCCACCTTGTATTTGAAATGCAACCCAACTCTCCACTCGTTGCTTATGTACCTCGAGTTCACCCACCCAAAGAACAACATGCACATCATCGGCACGCCCTTGCAAACGACCTCCAGTGTCGAGTTCCACCTGTTGTGCGTCCAGAACCCACCAACTGCGGGTTGGACTAGGACCTCATGCTGCGAGGCCCACTTCACAATGTGGCCCCTCCCGTCTAGGCCATCTAGGATCCTGCCAGGTAGGGCCTTGAGCCATTCCAACCTACAAACCGACCCGAGCCGCACCACCCAAAGGAAGGGCTAGCCACTGTTTGCTAGTCCCCAGGCTATTTCCAGGAATTGGGCCTTGCTGATTATTGAGAGGCTCCTGAAGCTCACATAGAGGATCGATTTGGGCTTTTCTTGCTTGTCAAGCCACAAAATGCAGCTCCTATCTTGAGGCAACAAGTTGCTTGAAGACGCTGCGAAGAGCTTGTGGAACGGGCCGACCGTGAAGATCACGATAGGGAAGTGCCAGCGACATTTAGCTAGTTTGGTCAGTTCAAGCTCTTTGAAGGAGTTGAAGATGATCCCGGAAGAGGCTTGGATGGTTTCGGCCATGGCAATGATAAGCATGAGGACATCCTTGAGGTATTTTGTATTGAAGACATCTAAAAAGCACCCACACTTTCTAGAAGCCTTCGTGTCATGTCCGACACTCCGACACATGTCCCACACTCTCCAACACTCTCGGACACCATCTGACACTCAGTCAACACGTGTCAGAAAATCCGACACTTGTTCAACTTTCCGACACTTTCCGACACTTAAAGTTAGAATTCTGACATGTGAGTTTCTAGCATGTCAATTTTAAAAACTTTCAATAAATGATGGGTCAAAACTTATATATGTGAAAAAAAATTAAAAATAATAATAAAAATGATAGATAAGGAAAGAAGAAAAGCATAATCTTCTCTTCTCTTCAAGCTCTCACTTCCCGTGATACACAATTCACTCCCTAAGTTTCTTTTTTCTTTTCTCTTTTGACACATCGACACGCGAGTTCAGAATATGAATTGCTTATTTTTTTCCAAGTTTTATGGATTATTAGAATGGAATTGAATTTATCAAATTGAAACAATGAATGATATTAATAAATAATGGAAAATGTTTTTAGTATAAATTCATTCCAAGTTTTATTTATTATTTATTTATTGTGAATTTGAATCAAATTAATTTGATTGAAATAATTATAAAAATGATAATTTATTATGTATATATAAAAATATACATTTAATATACAACGTGTCCCAATATATCGAATTCTCTATTTTTTTTAAAAACGACGTGTCAGCGTGTCATGTCATATTGTATCATGTGTCGCATGTCAGTGTCAATGCTACTTAGTAAAACGTAAAGGTCTTTCACTTTGAGCGGAGGAAGTTTAGGCATTGCCTCCTCTAACAGGGAATATGCGAGGTATAAAATGCTGAAAATGGTAAAACATGAAGGCACATTAAAGCTGTTTGAAGTGTGCATTTATTTGCTTCCTAAAACATAAAAGCTTGATGGAGTTGTGGAACCTGATAAAGGAAAATAATGTTCAAGTGTAGAAACAATTTGTTGGGGGCAGGCACCTCCTAGTAAGTCGCCCATACTGTCATGCTAAAACATATTATATGGCTTTTACTATTGCCAATGGCATACACATAATTTCTATCATAATTATGTATACCCTAGACTCCTGCTATATAGGGGTAATATATTTTATAGTTGTGACATTGAAGTTTGTAACCCTAGGACTTGTAACATGATACCGATAGTGGAGAGATTGCCTAGTGTCTCTTCTTGATTTTGGAAAAGGTTTTCCACATAAAAATTCTCATTTGCTTTTCTTCTCTATTTTTTCTCTTCATATATTCGTGTTCCTAACAACTGGTATAAAAGCCTAGTTTTGGAAAAATAGTGGGAGCAAATATGGACGAAGGGAAGATGAAGATAGATCGGTTCAATGGCAACGATTTTGGTTTTTAGAAGATGCAGATCAAGGATATGCTACATCAGAAGGACTTGCACCAGCCTTTTTCTGGAGAGAAGCCAGATTCTATGCAACAAGCAAAGTGGGAATTGTTAGATCGGCAAGCTTTGGGTTTGATTTGTCTCATGTTGATGCAGAACATTGCTTTCGTCATTGCCAATGAGACGACAACAATGGATTTGATGGTGGCGTTGTCCAACATGTACGAGAAGCCTTCTGCATCAAACAAGGTATATTTGATGCGTCATATTTTCAATGTGAAGATGGATGAAGGTGCTTCCATGACAAATCACATTAATGAATTTAACATGATCATGAATCAGTTGAGTTTGGTAGATATCAAATTTGATGACAACATAAAAACTTTGATATTATAATCTTCTCCACTTGAAAGATGGAGTGCAACAGTGGCTACAATGAGTAGTTCATCCAGTAAGAAAATGTTGAAGATTCAAGCAATCCAAGATTTGATTTATTAGTGAGGATATTCGCAGAAAAGAATCATGTGAATTTTTGGATGCTACCTTAAATACTAAAGGCAGAGGGAGAAGCAATCAATGAGGGCGAAACCAATACCGCGGTAAATTGAAGTCTAGAGGGAGAAGCAAATCTAGACCATATGGTGAAATTATTTGCTAGAATTGCAAAAAGAAGGGCCATCTGAAACAAGATTGTAGAACCCTGAAAAAGAAAACTCAGTATCAAGATCGAAATCAAGATGAAGAGAAATCTATGAACGCAACTCTTGAAGAAACACAAAATAGTGATGCCTTAATTTTGAGCATTAACAGTCCAATTGAGTCTTGAATTCTTGACACAAGTGCGTCATTTCATTCTACTCCGTGCAAAGAATTAATGCACAATTTTGTTGCTAGAAAGTTTGGAAAGGTTTATTTTGCCGATGATAAACCTTTGGATATTATGAGAAGGGGTGATGATTACATAAAATCTACTAACAAATATTAATGGAAGTTGCATGATGCTAGATATGTTCCAGGACTTTAGAGAAATTTGATCTCTATAAGTCAATTATATAGCACAGGATACAAACTATTTTTGGGGATAACTTTGGAAAATAGTTAAAGGTGGTTTGGTTGTAACACAAGGGATAAAGTCAAGAACGTTATACATAACTGAAAGCAGAAGAGAAATCGTAGCAGTTGCCAAGTCAAAAGTTGATTCCAAATTATGGCACCATAGGCTTGGGCACATGAGCGAAAATGGGATGAAGTTGTTAGCATCTAAGGGAAAAATACTTGATTTGAAGTCCATAGATATTGGTCTATGTGAAGATTGTGTTATGAGTAAGCAGAAACGTGTCGATTTTTCAAAAATTAGGAAAGAACCAAAGAAAGAAAAATTAGAGTTGGTGCATACGGATGTGTGGAAACCAACTCATGCGCATTCCCTTAGAGGCTTGCACTTATGATTTCACGTTTATTAATGACTCCACTAGAAAGGTATGGTTTATTTTCTTAAAAATAAATTTGACATGTTTGCTACTTTTAAGAGATGAAAAGCTTAAGTGAAGATTGGGATTGGCCTAGAGATTAAATGTTTAAGGTTCAATAATGGTGGTGAGCATGAGAGCAAGGTTTTCAAGCATTTTTGTGTAGAAAAAGGAATTAGAATGACAAGAATTGGTACCAACAGACTGCAACAAAACAGAGTTGCTGAGAGGATGACCAGAACTCTGAATGAGTGTGCAAGAAGTATGAGGATGTATGCAGGATTATCCAGGACATTTTAGGTGGATGTAATTAATATAGTAGCATATCCGATTAATAGAGAACTTTTAGTTCCACATGATTTTAAGCTACCAAAAGAAGAATAGAGTGGAAAGAAGGTAAATCTCTCTCATTTGAAAGCTTTTTTGTTGTGTTTTGTATGTCCACATAGATTCTGAAAATAGAGATAAGCTTGATGCAAAAGCTAACAGATTTTTTTTTTCATTGGATATGGTTCTAATTATTTTGACTATTAGTTCTAGGATGAACAAAATAGAAAAATAATAAGAACTGCTAATGTTACATTCAATGAAAACAATGTTGTACAAGGATAAATTTGTGGTAGAATCTAGTGTAAAGAAACAAACAATGGAGAATAAAAAGATTGAATAAAGGGAGGTTTTTTAGAGTATTCTGGTTAAAATTCATGAAACTATTGTTGTAGACTTTGATAAAAAATCAAAACAAAAATCATGCACACCTAAACCCACTTTAAGAAAATCTAATAGAATATCTACACCTATTCTCCATCATTGCATTATTTGCTTTTGACTAACGGTGGCAAACCAGAAAATTTTTCTAAAGTAGTGTAGGTTAAAGATTCTGTTAAGTGAAAGTTAATAATGCAGGATGAGTTGGATTCACTTGAAAAGAATAAAACTTGGATGTTAACTCAGTTACCAGATGGGAAGAAAGCATTGTAGAACAAGTAGGTATATCAGGTCAAAGAAGAACCCGATGGCAATAAGAGGTATAAAGCAAGGCTAGTAGTAAAAGGTTTTCAGCAAAAGAAAAGAATTGACTACACATAGATTTTCTCTTTAGTTGTAAAATTAATTGCTATCAAGCTAATATTGAGTATCGTTGCTGCTGAAAATTTATATCTAGAGCAATTAGATGTTAAGACTACATTCCTCCATGGTAATGTGGAGGAGGATATCTACATGGTATAACCAAAAGTTTTTCAGGTTTCTAGAAAAGAAATTATGTCTGCAAACAGAAGAAAAGTCTATATGGCTTGAAACGGGCTCCTAGTATGGTACAAGAAATTTGACACTTTTACGTGTGACAACGGGTTCACTAGAAGTGATATAAATCACTGCTGTTATTTCAAGAAATTTGATGACTGCTATATTATATTGTTGTTATATGTGGATGATATGTTCATTGTAGGATCCAATATGAAGGAGATGAACATATTGAAGCAACAATTGTCAAAAGAGTTTGAGATGAAAGACTTGGGCTTAGCGAATCAAATTCTTGAGATGAGAATCACGCGGGATAGATCGAAATGAATTTTAAAGTTATCTCAAGAAAAGTACATCGAAAAGGTGCTAGACAGAATTAGAGTTCAGAATACAAAGCCCAAAAGTACTCATTTAGGAAGGAAGTCACTTCAAGCTCTCAAAGAAGCAGTTACCAAAGACAAATGAAGAGCGAGAGTATATGGCTGAGGTACCTTATGCATTAGCTGTTGGTAGTTTAATATACGCTATGGTGTGAACCAAACCAAACATAGCTCATGCAGTGGGAGTTGTAAGCATATACATAGCAAATTCGAGAATAAAGCATTCAAAATCTGTAAAATAGTTATTAAGATACCTGAGAAGCACTTCAAATATGTCATTATGTTTTATAAAAAAAGGGTATAACTTTACAAGACTTTATTGATACAGGTTTTGGTGGTGACTTAGATCATAGGAAGAGCACCTAGGGTTATGTTTTTATCTTAGGTGGCACTGCAATCAGTTAGATGTCTAGACTTTAGACATGTGTGTCTCTCTCAACCACTGAGACAGAATATATTGTTATATCTTAAGCTAGTAAGAAGATGAATTGGTTGAAATTTTTTTTTGAAGGAGATTGGCAAGAAGCATGATAACAGTGTTCTTTTCAGTGATAGAGTATTATTTGTCTTGCAAAAAAATTTATACTTCATTCAATGACAAAACCTATTGAGTTAAAATATCATCAAATTTGTCAGTTGATAGATGACGAGACATTGTCATTGAAGAAAATTCTTGGTGGAAAAAATTTGGCAGATATGTTAACAAAGGTTGTTACCACTGAAAAACTAAGACTATGCATTGCCTCAATTAGCCTTCACGATAAGTGATGAGAGGAGCCGCACTAGGACAAATCGGGTTATAAAGACAAAGACTATGAAAGATTATTGTTGTTTTTTGAAGATCAGCCTCCAAGTGAGAGATTGATGGAGTTGTGAAATCTGATAGAGGAAAATAATGTTCAAGTGTAGAAATAGTTTGTTTGGAGTAGGTACTTCCCTATAGGTCACCCATCTTGTCATGCTAAAATAATTAATACGGTTTTTACTGTTGTTAATGGCATACATGTAATTTCTATTATAATTATGTATGCCCTAAATTCCTCCCTCCATATATCAAGGCAAATTCTTTTATAGTTGTGCCATTGAAGCTTGTAACCCTAGAGCTTATAACACTGATACTGCTTGTGAAGAGATTGCCTTGTGCGACACTATGATTTTTCTCTTCTTGATTTTGGGAAAGGCTTTCTGCATAAAAATTCTAATTTGTTTTTCTTCTCTATTTTTTCTTTTCATATACAAAGCTATTATTGCCATATAGTTTTTCACAAATCAGCTAAGGTGAAAAAGCATTTTTGACGCGGCACTCTCCATCTCCCACGATCGCAAGGTCTAACAAGCCAAAAAGCATCTTATTTCTTCACAAAATGACGAACAGCAATGCCATAGATAATGACTTAAGGGGTACGCCGTTCTTCCATGCTTTGATTGAGCGAACCCTCCTTTATATTTATCCTCCCATTAGGTGCAGTCCATGTCAGGCCTCACATGCATCAGCAGTGGGCAAGAAACTTTCATAAAAGAAAATATATTCTTTCGAAGTCGTTTTGAAAGAAAATATCGTACGCTGGCTTGAAATTGCATTATCTACAGGAAAATAATAAATCTATGGCCTTCCAATTTGCTGTACAGCCATTTAAAGTCAAGTTACATATGACGCGTAGTAATATCCGACACACTTTATAAAAGAACTAAGTTCAGATATCTAGGAATTTATGTGGCGGAAATACGGAAGAACCTTACCTTAGAGTGGGAGGTAACCCTTCTCTTGCATGAACGGCAATGCGCAGAAAGCGAGAAAAGACGAGATGCTGCTAGTCCGTAGCACCATCCCTGGGACGTGAAGCTCGTCGGCAATCACCTGAGTGAAGTCCCACAACGGATCCGTTACCAAGCAGCACGGAATCCGATCCTTTGAGGCTTCGGACAACAGCTTGGCCAAGCAGTCCCGGAATGGTCCCACGCAAGTGACGTTCAACAGCTTATCGAGAGCCATTAAGTCTACAGTTGACGCCTGGCACTCTAACAAGCCGGCGGGGATCGGTCGGAAGGTGAAGTGAGGGTGGTCGGAGGATTTAGGAGAGTTGAAGTGGGTGTGGACTGTGAACTATGGTGATGGAGAAGCCTTGAGAGTAGAGGATGCTAGCAAGCTGAAGCATTGGAGTTATGTGGCCTTGCAAAGGCAGTGGGAAGAGTAAGATCTTGTGGCTTGATGTCGGCTTCACTAGATCCACCATGGACAAATTCGTTTGCTGCTTTTTTTCTGGGGTGTTGTGTGTCTTGTGTGCGTGTTGATATGACTTTCTTTATATAATGGCATGAGGGGAAACATAGAAAGTTACGTCGTGACTATTTAATTGATGGGTTTTGTTAGGACTAAAGTACAGCCCAAGTGCCAAAACTTGGCACGGAGGGATACTTAAGTGCCAAAAGTTTCGAAAGGTACACTTAAGAGTCAAAGTCGGAGGAAAATGGATCACTTAAATATCAATCCAGCCAAATTGCTGACGTGACAATTTTCCGGCGAGGTGAGTACAAAACGGCGTCATTTTACACGCTGACGTGGCTAAAAAATGCAAAAACAACGTTGTTCTGTCTCTACGTGGTAAATAATTAATATAAAAATTAATTAAATTTAATTTAAAACTAAATTTATTAAAAATATTTAAAAAAAAAACTAAAAAAAAAAGGTGACGAAGGGAGGCGGGCGAGGGCCGAGCTCTCGCCACCGCCGCCGCCTCCCCCGCCGCCGCCGGGAAGGGCCGACGATGGAGGGGAAGGGTCGGCCGGTCGCCGACCCCTGGCCGACCGGCGGCGAGGGCTCGCGAGCCCTCGCCCGGATCACTGGCCCCTAGCCAACTTGTGGCGAGGGCCCGCGAGCCCTCGCCGGATCTAAGGTGAGGGTCGGCAACCCTCGCCCGGCCGAGCCAAGGGCCGCCGCCCGCCGGGGCTGCGACCCTCGCCCTAAATATGGGCAAGGGCTCGTGGGCCCTCGCCGCCGCAGGCCAACATCACCAACCCTTCGCCAAGGCTCGACAACCCCGGCCGATGCTCCCCCGGCATCGCCGGCCCTTCCAGCGATGGCGGGAGGCGGCGAGGGTCGGCTACTCCGGTCGACCCTCCCCCTCCGTCGCCCGCCCTTCCCGACGACGGCGGCGAGGGCTCGGCCCTCAACCACCTCCCTTCACCCCCTCCTCTTTTTTTAATTTTAATTTTTTAAATTTTAAGTTTTTTATTTTTAAAATGTTTCAAATAAATTTAATTTAATTAATTTTTATATTAATTATTTACCACATCATAGACAAAACGACGTCATTTTTGCATTTTGTAGCCATGTCAACGTGCAAAACGATGCCGTTTTGCACTCACCTCGTTGGAAAATTATCACGTCAGCAATTTGGCCAGATTGGCACTTAAATGATCCATTTTGCTCCGATCTTGAGACTTAAGTATACCTTTCAACTTTTGGCACTTAAGTGTCCCTCCGTGCCAAGTTTTGGCACTTGGGCTGTAGTTTAGTTATTTTGTTAGCATATCAATCCTGGGAGTATTGTGAGAATAATAATCTATTGTGAATTACAAATGCTTGAAGAAATACATCCCACAACAATTTATATTTATTTGTGATTTGGTTTTTTATAATCTAAAATAAACTGTTATTCTCACAGTACATTAAAAACTATCACACAATAATTTTTCTTAATTGATGCATGATTAAGTTAAGAAAGACGCGAGACCTGTCATTCTCTCAAAAATAAGAGCGTGGCAAGATGATAATTTGTTAACTCTTTTCTTCCGCTTCCTAGTCTTCCTTCATTACATCTCTTCAGCTTTCTTGATCCTTGGAAGGAGTTTCCACGACCATGAGGACATCAGGTGACGTCCCAGTTGATCCGAACACTATTTCTCTAGCACTAGACTTGATCGGGAGCGTCTCTCACTCTCTCCTATCCAGTGGTTTTACTGTCCTCTATTCACAGGGTCGTGAACGAGGAAGATAAACAGGATCTACGTTGGCGTTTGAGAGCGGCCCTCAGTGATGAAAGTTAGGTGAGGTGATCATGTACTGAGGAATTTGCCATTTGGTTTACCAAAGACGGTCCAATCTTGTGAACAAACACAATGAGTTAATTGCAATAAAATATGTTACCGACGGACATCTTTATTAAAGGACTAAGATCATGTCAATAAAAATCCAAGAATGAAGCGAGGGGACAAGAACAGTGCATTTAGTGTCCAATCAAGAAGTCAATGATCAAATCTTCACCGACTGAAGTTCAATTGCCCCTGTGATGAATCAACATTTCGAAAATCCCATCAAGATCGTTATTCAAAGATAGAAACAGAGAATCTAAGAATTTCCTAGAATGAGACTAAGTACTCGGTCAATTTCTGAAGGGACCAGTATGAAGAACCACCATCCTGGAGACACTCGTCCGCCTTCCTCTTCAAAGACTTCATCTTCTCCCTCATCTCCTCTCCCTCATCGCTCACCATCAATCTCTTGATCGAATCCTCAATCTCTTTCCTCTCCACCTTGTATTCCAAATGCAACCCGACTCTCCACTCGTTGCATACATACCTCGCGTTCACCCTCTGGTCGCCGAAGAACGGCATGCACATCAATGGCACGCCTTCGCAAATGGCCTCTAGGGTCGAGTTCCACCCATTGTGCGTCCAGAATCCGCCAACAGCTGGGTGGGCCAGGACCTCATGCTGCGGGGCCCACTTCACGATGTGGCCCCTCCCATCCAAGCCCTCTAGGAACCCACTCGGCAAGGCCTCAAGCCATTCTGAGCCACGGACCGACCCGGGCCGGACCACCCAAAGGAAGGGCCAGCCACTGTTCGCAAGCCCCGAGGCTATTTCCAGGAATTGTGCCTCGCTGACTATAGAGAGGCTTCCAAAGCTCACGTAGAGGACCGATTTGGGCTTTTCTTGCTTGTCAAGCCACGAAATAGAGCTGCTATCTTGAGGCAACAAGCTGGTTGATGTCTCTACGGACTGCTTGTGGAATGGGCCGACCGTGAAGATTGGGACGGGGAAGCGTCGGCGACATTCGGCCAGTTTGGTTGGTTCAAGCTCTTCAAAGGAGTTGAAGATGAGGCCGGAAGAGGCCCGCATCGTTTCGGCCATGGCGATGATGAGCCTGAGGACATCCTCGGGGTCTTTTGAGTTGATGACGTGCAGGTCTTTCACTTTGAGCGGAGGAAGTTCGGGCACTGCTTCCTCTAGCCGGGAGTCTGTGTGGAATGAAATGCAGAAAACGATGAAAACTCGGGGACACATCAGAGCTGTTTAACTGTACATCAGTCTGCTTCCTATAAAACAAGAGCTGCCGATCTACGGGCCTAATTCTATAAATAAATAAATAAAAATAAAAAACTTCAAATTTTACGTTCAATCTTAATTCTATTTTGTATCAGAAAAAATTATTAACTTTAGGTCCATTCACAAATCTGTTCCAAACTCTACCCCAAACTTTAGGTTTAATCTCAAATTTGTCCTTAATTTTGTGTTGTATAAAAAAAATCAACTTTTAATATATTCTCAAATTTATCCTGTGGTTCAGTCCCAACTTGACATGGCATTTCCACGTAACTAACAAATCCAATCGGCAAGGCGACATGGAAAATTTACAATAGCAGTTAAGCTGATTCCAAGTTTAGGTTAAAGAATTATTTTCCCACGACCACAGGCCCCACAAGCCGAAAAGCATCTTATTTCTTCATAAAATTGCAAACAGTAATGCCACAGATAACGACATAAATATGAAAGACCATAATAGTTTATGATGACAATCAAACAAGTATCAGATTCCACCCAAATACCAAAGATCTTGATTCACGGGGAAATGAATTTTAACAATACGATAACACTGTAATCTATCAACGTCTCTTCACGATTCCCGTTATCTAATAAAATATTTACGCCCAATGGCGACAGACCGAGGTGCTAAAGCCAATTCGAGTACAAGGGCGTATGAAAATTGTTCTGTCCATGCTCAACAATTTCTTGATTAGCAGTGGATATGTCAGGTTTGATGTGATGCCTCACAACGTAAATGAGTCAGAGAACACAAGGGCTTGCACCGAAATAGGACAAGCAGAGGGGACAGACTGATTGCACGAATTCAAGTTGATCCTAAAGCAGTGGAGCATCAGGACAATGTTCATAATGTTTCTACTAGGTCCCATGGAAAATGACCATCCAAATCTTCATGAATCAAATGATTTGTGTTTTCTTCATTCTTCAACAGGGGAAATAATTGTTACTTGGACATTCAAGTGCATGCGAAGGTAACCATCCTATGCTTGCTCAAACACTTAAATAATGATGACTGAAGAATTAATCAGCGGATATTCTGCAAACTGAAAGATCTGAGAGACCACTCGTAAATCAGAAAGAATCATGCTCTGGTTTGAAATTTCATAGTCTGCAGAAGAATAATAGACCCATGGCCTTCCAATTTGCCATATAGTCATTTAAACTCAGTCACAAATGACAGTTAAATCTAGTACACATAATAAGAGGAGTAAGTTCATTTTTCTAGTGATTTATGTGGGGAGATGTGGGAGAAGCTTACCTTGGAGCGGGATGTAACCCTTCTCTCGCATGAGCGGCAATGCGCAAAAAGCAAGAAAAGACGAGATGCTGCTGGTCCGCAGCGCCATCCTTGGGACGTTAAGCTCATCAGCAACCGCCTGAGTGAAGTGCCACACCGGGTCAGTTATCAAGCAGCATGGAATCCGATCATTTGAAGCATCAGAAAACAGATTAGCCAAGCAATCTCGGAACGGCCCCACGCAAGTAACGTTCATCAGCGTCACAAGAGCTATGAAGTCCACAGTCGAGGCCTGGCCTTCTAGCAAGCCGTCCGGGATCGGTTGGAAGTTGAAGTGAGGGTAGTTGGAGGATTTAGGAGAGTTTAAGTGGGTGTGGACTATGGTGATGGAGAAGCCTCGAGAGTAGAGGATGTTTGCAAGCTGAAGCATCGGAGTTATGTGGCCTTGCAAGGGAAGTGGGAAGAGGACGATTTCACGGACCGATCTTGGCTTCACCGGACTAATTCTCGGATCCTCCATGAACAAACTTGTTTTCTGCTTTTTGCTGGTGTGTGCCGTGTCTTGTGTGTGTGTGTATGTGTGCGTGCGTGTCGATATGACTTTCTTTTTATACTGGTACAAGGGAGTGTTGTGGGACACGAGACTGGGCCATATTTTCAGAGATGAGAGCGTGGTAAGATGATAACTTGGTAACTCTTTTCTGTAGACACTACACAGTCTCCCTTTACCGCATCTCTTCGGATTTCTTGATTGGTTAAATTGACCGGGGATTGAAGGAGTTTCCACGACCGTGAGGACATCAAGCAATGCCGCAATCGGTCCTCACACTATTTCTCTAGGACTAGACTCTTTGCATGCGAAGTACATAATGAAATTGCTGATTAATCTTTAACCGTATAAGATTTCTCCACGAGATAGTGAAAGGCATCGCATATGCTGGTCATTACCGTTTCGATTGTCATAAGTTGCTTAGCATTTTCTGTCGTTTCAGCTGTGATCCAACTGGTTATAGCTCATTCGACTTTAGACAATGTACCCAGTCTGGAACCTTCTTTGTACCTGAATTCGACAGGTCGCTCTACTATATCCACAATCGCTACCGACTTTGAGGATGACATCAATTGTTTCTAAGCATACAATAAGGAGTTAATGCAGAGACGCAACTCCACACCCCATATACATCAGGAAAAAACTGACAACTATTTAAGGAGTGAGTAGTACAGTTACAAGTTGCGGACATTGTTTGGTCCAAAGCCTTCCACAGAACGATTGCTTTCATTGCCAGGGTCCCAATCGTTTCACGACATTGCTCATTAACGTGACTAAACGAATTGGCTTCCCTGCTGCATGTTGAGGTTGTGTCTTGTTGGATCATCGTAGGAGCTTTGATTCCAAGGATTCTTTGTTGGAGACTACACCTCTCCATCAGCGGCCAAGAAGTAGGCGCCAGCTTGCAAAGTCCATATTGGACTTGGATTGCTTCTTGAATAACTCTGACAATGGTCAGAAAAAGAAAACAGCAAAAGTCAGCAGAAGAGGAGAAGTCCAAGTTGGCCTTCACATTCAAATAATCAAATGCAAGAGAAGCAATCATGAGCCACCATTTGAATAGTAAATCTTAGCCTATTACCTATAGCTGAGGCATTTGGCAAAGCAAGAGAGTCAGGCCACAGAGCCTCAGGCCAGAGAGGGCCTCGAGCCACCATGGCAAAGGTGAGTTTCAGGGAAAGCCACACGCTGCCAGAGAGCTTGAGAGCAAAAGGGATGAGCTTCACGAAAGCCTCCAGCCGTGAGAACTTCAGAATAGAGGAAATCACCAGATGCAAAGGCGAGCTTCAAAGAGAGGGGCAACGCGCCTAAGTAGACATAGAGAGAGGGTTACTCCTCTGAGTGTGAGAGACAAACAGAATAGTTGAGAGTGGGCCTACTGCCTATGCATAAGTAAGTATTGCTTTGAGTATTTTGAGTGTGGCGAGAAAAATATATTGTAATAGCTATGTGAGATGATTTTTTTAATGTTATACTTATATCGCAGTTTGGTATAGCAAGTGTGTCTTAAGTTATTTATTACAATTCTCTTGTGTTGTCACTGCAACCCTTCCGCATACCTTACAAATAGCATTAGAATGATGTATCTAAATATCCTATAATTGGTATTAGCGCAAGGTCGCGCACTCTATATTCTCAAAGTCGGCTTAAGAAATGTGTTTGAGGTAATATTATTTTCAGAGATGTATGCTCTATGTGACTAAAGCATCGAGTTTGATATAACAGGTTGGTTTGAGTCCTCAGAAAAGTTTGATTTTAAAGCCACCAGAAAGTTCATTTGCCATATAAAAAGAAAGACGACTTCAAGACAAAACATTTGCAATCATATAGTTACCAGCAATAGGATATATATTTAAAGTCTGAAAATTTTCTAAATAAATGATAATAAGGACATTACAAATAGCATAACTTTCATATGGTACTTACTTGATTGTCATAATTTTTTAATCAATCACTTGAGTTTTGTTTGCTTGAATATCACAAATTTTCAATCAATCACATGGTATCATAACTTTTGAAAAACGTTCACCACAAGTGCTTGCACTTGTGGTGAATTTTTTCATAAGTTCTTGCACTCAAGTTATCGATTTAAAGGTCATGGCACTCAAGTAATTCATTGAAAAAATTATAATGCTTACTAGCACCAATAATATCATTTTGCCTTTGAATTTGGTGGCTTTTCTATATAAAATAGGCAAACCTCACTGGTTGGAAACTGTTATATTTGTTTCCTATTTATGAGATGGACACAAAATATTTGTTTCTAATAGATTAAGTATATGCCGCAAAAGATCCTTAATACATGCGGTTGCTTTTGTCAAATAAAATGACGTGTAGATGGTTACAAGTGATTCAAAACAGTCAGATAGAGACAAAAAATTTGTACCTAAATATTATTATGAGAGAGACTACACGAAAGTGGGGTTTTACCCAAACAGTGGACGATCTTTCACCAGAGATTGATTTTTGATTTTTTAATAAAAGTGAGTTTTAAATAGGAATCTACTTGGTGGATAACGAAGATGAACAGTGAAGTTAATATTAAAATACTGAAGACGATGATCAAAAATGGAAAAATAATTAATAAATTGAGAAAAGTATATGAGATTGCGTGTTTAAGATACCCTTCTATGATTGCATATCTCATTTATATAACCCACTAATTACAACCGTTCACTAGCAACTATTATTTTAAGTATGGTTACAATTGTTCTCCCGAGAATCTACATTTCCTAGACCATTAGGCTAATCAACCATCGTTTTATACCCTTACATTTTAATCGATATTTCTCCTCTCATTTTCTCCTCTTGGTCCCAACACGGCCAAATTGTAAGATGGCTAACCCCTTGCCTGTGCCGTCAATGAGTCTTGTCAATGTCAAATCCATGTAGCCATAGATAAGTCTTCTTTACAGACGCCATATAATTGTTGTTCAATGGCTTAAGTCCCTCTCATCAACCAATCTTCCTTGATCAATTGCACTCCATCATTCAAGAGTAATTGTACTGTATAATTATCGATAACCATGCATCATACTCATCCCATGAATTAGCTTTGCAATTGTTTATTCTATAGTTGTTAACCATGCTAATCGCATTAATCAAACTCAATTAATCGACTGAACCCACTGCTTATCAACTAAAAAGAGTTAGTGTTTTTTTTTTTTTTTGTAAACAAGAACGGATAAAACATAAAGTGGGATATATATACATATATGTATGTCTGTCTTTAAAAGCTTGATGTGTTGCCGCCATTCCTCAAATCCAGCGACGAGCTCCATAAGACCATCGTTTGAAGTTTACAGGCTTTAATTAGTTTGTCTAGGGTACGAAATGTGTCTACGATCTAATGTCTCGGTGACATTAAGGTATGCATGCAACTATGTTGTTTTTTTTTTTTTTTTTTTGCCGGGGGGGGGGGGCGGGGGAGGACGTGGCAGTAAACTAGAATTTTCTATGATCTCGAATGTACCAAGTTCAGGAGCCCTTAATATTGTGTAAGTTTCACGTGTGACCTCCATCGAAATTAGGAACTTTGGTGCACTCGATGCTTGTAAACCCGACCCACCATATGGGTCTCCAAAACTCAACTCATATCTCTTATAAAAGCCAAACCCAGCCCAATTAGTTCAACCCAATGCCGAGCATAGCCCATCTTCATTTTCTTTCTCTATATGACTCATGTTGCAACATGAGGGGTGGACAAAATAAAGACAAAAAGGAGAGAGGGGGAGCCCGTGGAAGAGAAAGGCAAAAAGGGAATTGGGAAAAATTTTGGTGCACTCACGATTCGGACAACTTGTCAAGCAGAATCAACACCATTTTGCAACGCTAGTATGTGACTAAAGTCTTTAATTGTCTACTCGAAGGAATCATCAAAATTAGAGCTTAAAATTTGAATTTAGGTAAATTCTGACTTGCTGCATTTGATTTGAAGTTTTAAAATGGCATATATATATTTATGTATATATATACATATATACATACATATGTATGTATATGTATATGTAAATATAAATGATAGTTCAGGACCTTGTCAAGCTATAGCATTTTACGGATCTGAATTTGAGCCTACAATTTATTCGGTACGAAATTTTCAATTTCGTCGCGCATGCTAGTCAAGTTCTGAATACTAAAATTTGAGCTGAATTTCAACCATTTCTGGCGAGGTTTTTGGGGTGCTTGAGTTCTGATTCTTGTAGTATATCAAAAGGGCTTTCTATGGACTATACACTTGTTTGAAACGGACTTATGTGGAGAAAGTTATGGCGCAAAGAAAATTAGCACGCAAGCTGCGCATAATGGACATCATTAGGTTTCCGCTATGGTCGAGCTTTTCGTTAGTGCGTAAGCGTCATTTTATCAATGAATGGGCATAATGTGGTCAAGTCATTTATTAAAATATTGTTTTACTTGGTTTTTTTTTTTTTTGTTAGAAATTTGAGTGCATGGGCTTAAGTAACCATTGCAAATTGGTTTTTGGCTTTCCTTGGATGAGTGATACTATTTCTTATAAAAATTTGTAAAGTCATGTCTTCAAAATGATAACGATTTGATATTTTATGAATTATGAATAAGCAAGTTTGTTGCATAAAATTTAGATCAAACATTTACTACGTTTTGATATTTGTAAATGGTGTGAGATGTTTGGTGAAAATATATATTCTATTTGATGAACATAGTTGAGAAATATATATACCGATTTGTGAAATGCTTTATGACATGCATTTGATTTGATTCCATAAACTGGTTTATGAGACAAGTCTTGAAATGATTTGAGAATGTTTTATGAAAAGTAGTTCTGGCGAATGAGTTGAATTGCGAAAGCTATGATTGATTGTTAAATGTATTTTGAAATGTTAGATTGTTTATAGATTGAATTTCTAGTATTGGTGGATGAGGTTGGGTGCTCAATATTTCTGTCAGCCTAATAAGGGGTTTGTGGATATACGCATACTAGTATAAGATATTCTTGTAAGCCGAGCCATGAGCTAATAATAAGTGAAGACCTAATCAAGGGAGGAATCTTGGTCGCCCTGTCACCAAATATTGTGTCATGACTATAGTTTGATATTAAGCAAAAGATTGGTCGATAGATGGACCATCGACTTGTGATTTTATATGAAATAAATCAATGGAATAGACCATTAATATGTGGCATGAGATTAACCAAATGAATAGACCATTGAGGTGTGTTTTGATAAGATTGATCAATGGAATGAACCATTTATGCGTATTTTTATGAGGTTGACCAATGAGCTAGACCATTGGTATTTGCTTGGTATTATGATATTTGCCTGTTATTATCTTGAATATTTCTGCTTTGAATGTATTATGTGAAAGTAAGAAATATTGCATTTTGGTCTTGAAGGTTTTTTAAATTTCTAGAAATATGTAAGTGAATTATATTTGTGTTTTAAATGTGAATAGTGATTGCTCGATTCGCTTAGAAAAATTGTGTTATTCACTAGGTCGTGATAATTCATTCATTTCTTCTTATCATGTTTTTCAAATTCTTCGGTTAGCAACTGATAGAGCGAGAGTATTATCATGGGGATTATTGGGAGCTAGATATTTGGGGTATAATTTAAGGTTGTGTTCTTTGAAAAAAAAGACCGCCGTGTTACTCCTTCATCCATATGGAATTTGGGGTATGATATATTCATTGAGAAATATCCAGTGGAAAAGGAGATAAAGGTGTGATTGATGAATGGTCACCTAATCCATTATATTAAATGGAAGGATTTTCTCAATTTTGACAATTAAAATTGAGTTTCTAATAAGGAAAGGCAAAGTGCCATCTGTCTTGGAACTCGAAGAAAACAATTTTAGACTTTAGTAAGCTAAAACATTTAACAAGATTGCACTATATTTTCCTTCCAATAAAAGGTTAAACTATTCTTTCGGCCAATGCAATCCACGAAGCTCTTGGAGACCCTAGAAATCTAGATCCAAAGCGCACGACAATGCAATCCACGAAGAAATGGAAGGTCAACTTCACAAAGCGCCTGAAGAAATGCAAAAGTAAGGGGTTTTATCGCAATGACTCAAAAAATTATCCAAAAAATTCTAAATTTATTGCACTTTTATCAATTCAGTTCGAAATCTCTTTACATTTTATCAATTGAGTCCATCCGCCTAATTTTGACTGGAGATCGTTAATGTAAATGTCGATTGTCCTACGTGGCATGACTGGCACTAATATTGATAATTTTTAATTATATTTTTTATTCTTTATTCTTTATTCTTTTTCTTTCTTTTCTTTTCTTTTTGCAACTAGCGATTGGGCTGGGCAAGGCCTAAGGCCCAGATCCAGGCGAGAATGTTGCGAATGAACTCAACTGACATACCCTCTGTTGGCAAAAATTGTGTCGTTAAAACTCCAAGTGGGATCAAGGTCATAGTTATACCCAGTGTCTTGACATTCTCGAGTGTTGGACAGGAACTGGCCTTCAGCGTAACGGTTGAAGGGAAGTTGGACAGCTTCATGCTTTCTGCCTCTGTAACGGTACATCAAGTAAGAAGCCCCATCGTCGCATTACTAGTCACATAGTTGCGTTGTCATTTCGAACTTTGTAATCTAATTGTGATTGAGCATTCAATGTTGAGGCAATAATACATGATCAGTGATAGTACGGCTACGCATGCTACGGATTTTGATGACTTGTTGACAGGTTAATCCTGTGCTTCGGTAAAAATGATGGGCAAACTTCTTGTCAAGGCCTCACCCTGCATACTCGGTTAGTAGCGGGGATCGACCACGAGCCGTGGTCGATTAGCATTAGTGGTTTGATGTTCTTGTCTTACTATTAGATCCACGTAATCCCGAGACAGGTTTAGACCGAAAAAACTGAAAAATAATGAAAATCGTGCTACAAAACTCGGATGTAAGCATCGGATACTTCCTCTCCTCTGGCGACCAATTGCTTTTCTTGCTGCTGTCCCGTCCTTCGCAATGCTCTTTCTCCCTAGTATAGCGCGAAAATTTGTGCTACCCGATGCTGCATTGAAGTCGAGTTTCATGAATCTTTTCTAGGTGATTTCACCGAGAGGTCATTTCCAGTGGCCTTAATTGCTTGCACTGAGCTGGCTTGAAGGACACGCTGAAGAAAACAACATTTCCTGTTGGGAAAAGTATCAAAAAAAGTCCTAAACCTATTTCATTGGTATCAATTCAGTTCTAAACTTTTCAATTAGACCAATTCAGTCCTAAACCTTTTAATATTGGTACCAATTCGAGTCAATTTTGGCCGGCCGGCGCTGATGTGGACGTCAGCCAGTGGCCGGACGCTAACGTGGCAATTTTTATGATTTTTTTATTTTTTCTAATTTTTTTATTAATTTTTATTAATTTTTTTCTTTTTCTTTTCTTTTTCCTTTTCTTTTTGCTTTCTTCCCGGCGATGGCCAGCGAGGGTCGCGGCCCTCACCCGGCCTCTCCTGGGCCTCCGGCGAGGCAGCTTCGCCGGGATCTAGGCGAGGCCGCCCTCGCCCGCACCGGCAAGGCCATGGCGCCATCACCGGGGCGGAGGCGAGGGCCGTGAAGCCCTCGCCCGGCCGCCGGCGAGGGTCGCGACCCTCGCTCGGCCTCTCCCGGCCTTGCCGCAGAGGAGGAGAGAGAGGAGGAGGGACGGGGAGCGAGCTGACGTGGACGTCGGCCGGTGGCCAGACGGTAACGTGGTAATTTTTATGATTTTTTTTTTTCGAATTTTTTTATTAATTTTTATTAATTTTTTTCTTTTTTCTTTTCTTTTTCCTTTTCTTTTCTACTTTCCTCCTGGCGGTGGCCAGCGAGGGTCGCGGCCCTCGCTCGGCCTCTCCTGTGGCCGCCGGCGAGGCGGCTCCGCCGGATCTAGGCAAGGCCAGCCTCACCCGCGGCTGGCAAGGCCATGGTAGTCATCGCCAGGGCGGAGGCAAGGGCTGCAAAGCCCTCGCTAGCCACCGGCGAGGGTCACGACCCTCGCTCAGCCTCGCCCTGGCCTTGCCGCAGGAGGAGGGAGAGGAGAAGGGACGAGGAGCGAGCGAGGGACGGGTTGTGGGACTAGCACCATCGGAAGAAGGAGAGGAGGGTGTTGGGGGCGGCGGGCTAGGGTTTCGGGCGAAGATCGGGCGAAGAAGCGCGGCGCCGGGCACGGGAGGTGGGGGACCAGGGCCTCAAATTGGGATTTCGTGGAGGTGAGGGCGGCGATGACGAGGTCGAGAAGCTCCGGGGTCAACAGTGAAGGAGGCCTCGGGGACTCAGCGGCAAGGCCAGGGCGAGGCCAAATCTGGGCTAAGCCGCCTCGCCTGCGGCCCTGGGCAAGGCCGAGCGAGGTTCACGACCCTCGCCCGCGACCCTCGCCGGCGGCTAGCGAGGGCTTCGCGGCCCTCGCCTCCGCCCTAGCGATGGCCGCCATGGCCTCGCCGGCGGCCTTGGGAGAGGCCGGGCAAGGGCCGCGACCCTCGCCGACTGCAGGTGAGGGCTTCGCGGCCATTGCCAGGAAGAAGGCAGAAAATAAAAGGAAAAAGAAAAGAAAAAATTAATTCAAAAAAGAAAAATTCAAAAAAAATCAAAAAAAAAAATTTGCCATGTCGGCGTCCCGCCACCGGCGGACGTCCACGTCAGCGCCGGCCATCCAAAATTGGCCAGATGGACTGAATTGGTACCAATATTAAAAGGTTTAGGATTGAATTGGTATCAATGCAATAGGTTTAAGACTTTTTTTGTACTTTTCCCTTTTATGTTCAACAAAGACAGTTCTATATATGCAATTGAAAGTTCAAAGCACGTAACTATAAGAAGTGGGTTCCAGGAATGGAGAAGTCCGATTCCTAAAGCTAACAGAAAGTTATAATTAAACGCTTAGATTGGCTATATTAAATGTTAGTGATAATCACCAGGTAAAGGATTGATTTAGCAGCTGAATCTTTTGGTCATGCGCTTACATGGACAATAAAACTTGGAAAGGATGAAATAGGAAAGGAAACTATAAACTCTAAGTACTAGGGATCTATAAAAGGACAAGCTAAAAATTTCATTCTTATCATTCAGTACATAAAATGATGTAACTCTAAAAGTTATATTAATCTTCAAGATTCAAAGTTTCCCAACAATATGAAGGTACTAAAAATCACGAAATGAACAGACTCGGGACAGGAATTGAAAGACAATTCCTAGTAGGAGTCTAACCTTTATGCAGAGTCCTACAATGATGATAGGTAACCAGTAAAGCTGTCAAGAGACCTATATGCGGAACCCCCTTCCTTAAAACACTGATGTAACTTGTCCTACAAACGCGCTGCTCTGTCTCTAATAGCTTCGCCTTCTGGATCCGCCAGTAATTTTCTAATGGCACGCTCTATCTCGCTGCTCTCCAGCTGATACTCCAAATGCAACCCGACCCTCCAGAAGTCACTCACATATCTTCTGTTCACCTTTTTGATCCCCAAGATGGCATACAAACCATCGGCACACCTTCACAAATGCTTTCCAACATCGAGTTCCAACATCAATGAGTCCAAAATCCACTGATGGCCTGATGAGCCAGCACTTCTTGCTGCGGTGCCCATTTCACAATATGATCCCTTCCAATTAACATCTCTAGGAACGAGCTAGGCCAATGCTCGAGCCAGTCCACTTCGCAAACTGATCCAGGCCGGACGACCCACAAATAGATTTGCTAGCCCCCAAGCTACTTCTATGAAGTTGGCCTCATCCATGGATGCAATGCTTCCCAGGCTCACATAGATGACTGACTTGGGCCTTTGCTTGTTCAGCAAGTAGATCGAGCTAGCGTCTTGTGCCAGCAAGCTGCTCAAAGAGGCTGGAATACTTGTGAAATGGACCGATCACAAAGATAGGAATGGGCATGGTGTGCCGAGCTTTGGCAAGTTTTGTCCCCTCGACTTCTTCAGAGGAATTACAGATGAGTCCAGAGAAGGC
The DNA here is from genome assembly GCA_014182365.1 of Eucalyptus tenuipes. Taxonomy (NCBI): domain Eukaryota; kingdom Viridiplantae; phylum Streptophyta; class Magnoliopsida; order Myrtales; family Myrtaceae; genus Eucalyptus; species Eucalyptus tenuipes. Next base: position 9,486,703 of record CM024546.1, on the reverse strand, counting down.
CATGGTCGCTCTGCCCATGTCTGGTAATAAATAGTGGAGATCTTTGGGGTTTCTTGTGCTGACAACTGGAAGGTCTTTCATTTTGACAGGTGGAACTTCGGGAACAGCCTTGTCTAGTTCGGAATCTGACAGAGAAACCAAAAGGAAGCGGTCAATACTCTCTCCAGTTGAAAAACAAGGAAGGCCTATAGTCCTACTTTTCCCTTCGCTATTACAGCTTAGATTTGTAACGCTAAGACAACATCGGATGGAACAAAGGCATTCTGTTCCACTTGACTACTTGAGTATCCAAGAAAGATGTTTGAAAAGCAGTAAAATTTAAGTCAGAGAAATATGGAAATAAAAGAAGCATACAAGATTGGTCATACTTGTACAAAATACATACACACCATTTGTCTCTAGAGTCTGAAGAATTTAGCTGGAAGGCATACCTTTTATTGGGAGGCAACCCTTTTCTCTCGGAGTGGACAAGGCAGAGAAAGCAGAAATTGAAGAGATACCAGTACACCTTAACACCATCCTCGGGATCTTAAGTTCGTCCGCGACTGCTTGAGAAAAATGACAAACATCATCGATTATCAAGCAAGCTACGCGATCCTGCGAGTCATCACGCAAGTCCTTTTGCAAGCACTCCCAAAATCGTATGAGTTATCATGTCAAGTCACTAAGAATGGGACAAGAAATAGTATGAATAGCTCTTTTTAGGGTTTACGTATCTAAAGTGAGCTTTCTCATCATATAAAAAAAAATTACTAATCCTTGTAATTTCTTTGTTACTTCATGTTTTTTTTGGCTAATTATGATCCAAGTTTCACAGAAATAGCACTAAGAGCAGACATGAAAAAGCTCGTTCGAGGTAGTATACATGCTGTGGCTAAATGAGGGAACCCGTTCGAGGTGAGTTATAACCCATCTTTTGTCTAAAAAGTTTGGTGCTGATGCTGAACTCTAGAAGCTCAAGAATCTAATGAATCTTTCCCTAATCAATTTTAGTGAACTGGTTCAAACTAGGTGATCAAAAGACTGGTTACTTTCATAAAGTAGTCAAAGTTATAAACTCTCAAGAGTTTTGTTGTGTGAGTGCTAGTATAAACACCTAGAGGGGGGTGAATAGGTGTTTAAACGAAACCTTGGCAAATATATGCGAAATAAAATAAAGTTCAGGGAAGAGAATAAGAACACAAGGTTTATAGTGGTTCGGTTTAGATTAAGCCTACGTCCACTCTCCCACACTAACAGCCTTCTGCTGGATTCCACTATGCAATCAACAAGAGATTACAACTTTGAGTACAAACACTTAGTAGTAGTTCACACTATCTCACTAAGTCACTCTTTTGGTATTTCTCTCACGATCACAAACGTTTAAGCTCACGAGAGACAAGTGTACGATCGAAGGTCGCTCAAACTTTGGAATTATAAATTTTACGCTCCGTCTCTTACTTGCTCATTAGTCCTTGATCTCCTTAAATACTCCTCCACTTCCAAATTAGCCGTTGGGCAATATCTTAGAGGATCATCTTCCAATCTACCCATTGGACAGATCTGTATCTAGAAGATTTGGTAGCCGTTGAGTGATAGAGATAAAATCCCAAATTGATTCCAATCGTCCATACAAACAGAATCTTGATTTCCATAAGTAGAGCTTCTTAGTATAGAAAGTTCTTGTCTTCAATATCCAATTGTCAATCAATTAGATTGAGTCAATCAAATCTATCTTGATGTGAAATCCAAACCAGATCACTAGCCGTTATATGTTTGGAGCTTCTGTTACGTTCCGTCTGAAGTAGAGTCTTAGTGTAATAGACTTTACAATCTAAGTTTGAGTGCAATAGACTTTACAATCTGTTTTCTGATTCTTCTAAGTATAGACTTTGATAATATCCATTACATGTTCTATCATTTACATAGTCTGTTACTCAACCATTAAACACGTTAGTAGCCTTTGATTTATTTTATCATCTTCAAAACATCATGAGGGATTTCTCTAACATGCTGAAGTGGCTGTGAACTTTTTCAAGTCATTATTTGGTGTCGTTTCTTTATACACAAGGTCCTGATCATGTACGAAGGAATTTGGTTTCCCTAAGACTATCCAATCGTGTGAACAAACACAATGAGTCAATTGCAACAAAATATGTTACCGACAGGCATATTTATAAAAGGACTAAGATCATGTCAATAAAAATCCATGAGTGGAGTGAAGAAACAAGAATAGTGCATTTGATCAAGAAGTCAATGATCAAGTCTTCACCAACCAAAGTTCAATTGCCCCCTACGATGAATCAACATTCCGAAAATCCCATCAAGATCGTTATTCAAAATAGCAATAGAGAAGCTAAAAATTTCCTAGAACGAGACCAAGTACTCGGTCAATTTCTGAAGAGACCGGCATGAAGAGCCACCATCCCGGAGACTCTCGTCTGCCTTCCTCTTCAAAGCCTTAATATTCTCCCTCATCTCCTCTCCCTCATCGCTCGCCATCAATTTCCTAATCGCATCCTCAATCTCTTTCCTCTCCACCTTGTATTCCAAATGCAGCCCAACTCTCCACTCGTTGTTTACATACCTTGCGTTTACCCTCTGGTCCCCGTGGAATGGCATGCACATCATCGGCACACCCTCGCAGATGGCCTCTAGTGTCGAGTTCCACCCGTTGTGCGTCAAGAACCCACCGACAGCTGGGTGGGCCAGGACCCCATGCTGCGGGGCCCACTTCACGATGTGGCCCCTCCCGTCTAGGCGCTCTAGGAACCCACTTGGTAGCACCTCAAGCCATTCCGAGCCACGGACTGACCCGGGCCGGACCACCCAAAGGAAGTGCTGGCCGCTGTTCGCAAGTCCCCAGGCTATTTCCAGGAATTGGGCCTCGCTAACTATTGAGAGGCTCCCGAAGCTCACATAGAGGACCGATTTGGGCCTTTCTTGCTTGTCAAGCCACGAAATGCAGCTCCTATCTTGAGGCAGCAAGCTGCCTGATGATGCTGCGGAGACCTTGTGGATTGGGCCAACCGTGAAGATCGGGACAGGGAAGCACCGGCGACATTCAGCCAGTTTGGTCAGTTCGAGCTCTTCGAAGGAGTTGAAGATGAGGCCTGAAGAGGCCCGCATGGTTTCGGCCATGGCGATGATGAGCCTGAGGACATCCTCGGGGTCTTTGGAGTTGATGACGTGAAGGTCTTTCACTTTGAGCGGAGGAAGTTCGGGCACTGCTTCCTCTAACCGGGAATCTGTGAGGAATGAAATGCAGAAAACGATAAAACTCGGAGACACATCAGAGCTGTTTCAAGCGTACGCATGTGTGCTTCCTTCAGTCTTTCACAACATTTTTGACATGGCACTCTCCATCTCCCACCACGACGACAAGGTCCACAGGCCGAAAAGCATCTTACCTCTTCACAAAATTGCAGAAAGTAATGCAGAGATAATGACATAAATAAGATAGACCGTTATAGTTTATTATGACAATCAAACAGATATCATATCCCACCCAAATACGGGAGATCTTGATTCACGTGGAAATGAATTTTTAACAATACGATAATACTGTAATCTATCAAAGTGTCTCATCATGATTCCGTTATCTCATAAAATATTTACGCCCAACGGCGACAGACCAAGGTGCCAAAACCAATTCGAGCAAAAGGGTAAATGAAAATTGTTTTGTCCACGTTCAACAATTTCTTGATTATCAGTAGATATGTCAGGTGGGATGCGATGCCTGACAGCTTAATGGATTAGACAACACAAGGGCTTGCACCGAAATCTGACAAGCAGAGGGGACAATCTGATTGCACGGATTCAAGTTGATTCAAAAGCTGTGGGAGTATTAAGACGATGTTCATTATGTTTGGTCTGGGTCCAAGGAAAATGACCATCCGATTTCTACGACACAAAATAATATGGGTTGTTTCTTTCTCAAACAGGGGAAATGATTTGTATGTGAAGAGAACCCTCCTATGCTTGCTCAAACACTATAGACTGATGATTTGAAGGCTTAATCAGCAGAAATTCTACAGCCTGAAAGATTCTGTGAGACAAGTCCATGCATCAGAAAGAATCGCGCTCTGGCTTGAGATTTCATTATCTGCAGAAAGCTAAATAGATGTATGGCCTGCCAATTTGCTATATAGTCATTTAAACTCGGTCACATGCGACAGCCATAACTATGTAATCCCATTCCTAATAAATTGACCCCAAAAATCTTGAACGCATCACAAGAGAACTAGGTTCATATATCTAGGGATTCATGTGAGGGAAACGTGAGAGAAGTTTACCTTGAATCGGGAGGTAACCCTTCTCTTGCATGAGCGGCAATGCGCAAAAAGCGAGAAAAGACGAGATGCTGCTAGTCCGCAGCACCATCCTCGGGAAGTTAAGCTCGTCGGCAACCGCCTGAGTGAAGTGCCACACCGGATCTGTTATCAAGCAGCATGGAATCCGATCCTTCGAAGCATCAGACAACAGCTTAGACAAGCAGTCTCGGAACGGCCCCACGCAAGTAACGTTCATCAGCGTCAAGAGAGCTATGAAGTCCACGGTCGAGGCCTGGCCCTCTAGCAAGCCGTCCGGGATCGGTTGGAAGTCGAAGTGAGGGTGGTTGGAGGATTTAGGAGAGTTGAAGTGGGTGTGGATTATGGTGATGGAGAAGCCTCGAGAGTAGAGGATGTTCGCAAGCTGAAGCATCGGAGTTATGTGGCCTTGCAAGGGAAGTGGGAAGAGGATGATTTCACGGCCCAATCTCGGCTTCACCGGACTAATTCTCGGATCCTCCATGAACAAACTTCTTTTCTGCTTTCTGCTGTTGTGTGTTGCGTCTTTTGTCTTGTATTTGCGCGTGTGGGTCGGTAGGACTTTCTTTTTATATTGGTACAAGGTGGGATACGAGTTGAGCGAATTTTTCAGAGATGAGAGCGTGGTAAGATGATAACTTGGTAACTCTTTTCTTCAGACTCTTGACAGTCTCCCTTTACTGTATCTCTTCGGATTTCTTGATCAGTAAAACTGAACGGGGATCGAAGAAGTTTCCACGACCATGAAGACATCAAGCAACGGCCCAATCGGTCCGAACACTATTTCTCTAGGACTAGACTTGATCTGGAGTCTCTCTCTCTCTCTCTCTCTCTCCCCCCGCCGGTTTTACCTTCCTGCGTTCGCAGGGTCCTGAATAAGGAAAATAAACGTGGTCTCCCATTTTTGCATGCCAAGTACATAATCAGTTTGCCAATTAATCTTTAACCGCATGAGATTCTCTACAAGGTAGTAAAAAAGCTTTGTATATGCTAGTCATTACCATTTCGATTGTCACGATTTGCTTAGCATTTTCTATAGTTTCAGCTGAGATCTAACTGCTTTTAGCCCGTTCGACTTTAGAGATTGTAACCGGTCTCGAACCTACCCGAATTCAATGGGTCGCCCTACTACATCCGCAGTCCGGTCCCGAATCTTGTCTGTAGCCGAATTCGATGGGTCGCTCTACTATCTCTGCAATCGCTACTGATTTTGAGGACGACCTGTTTCTATCCACCCAATAAGGAGTTAATGCAAAGACGCACCTCCACGCCCCATATACATCAGGAAGAAAACGACAACTATTTAAGGAATGAGTAGTTCGGTCCCCAGTTGCGACCATCGTTTGGTCCAAGGCCCTCCACAGACAACGACTGGTTTCATTGCCAGGGTCCCATCGTTTCACAACATTGCTCATTAATGTGACTAAACGAATAGGCTTCCCTGCTGGATATTTGGGTTGCGGGTCTTGTTGGATCATCGTAGGAGCTTTGCTTGGAGGGATTCTCTGTTGGAGATTCAACACCTCTCCATTAGAGATGACAAAATAGGTCTTAGGCCCATATATAACCTATTTAAATCATAAATAGATCATGTATGAGTCACTTATTTTTTAAAGAAAATAGTTAAATGGGTTTAAAAATTGAAATTTAAGATAAATGGGTCTTAAATGGATTAGACTTAGAACCCAATTTCAACTAAAGCCTCACAATCTCTCTCTTCCCTCTTTAACTTTATAAAAATATTTTTTTATAAAAATCAAAATTATATTTATTTTTATATTTGAATTTTCTTTTTCTCTTTTTTTCTTTCCTTTTTTTTTTTTTTTGCTTTCTTTTTCCTCATTCGTTAACCGGTGGCCGGGACGGCGACGGCCAGCAACCTGCCAAGCGAGACTCGAGCTCCCTCGTCGTAGGCAAGCTTGAGGCTCACCGAATCAAGCAAGGTGGAGGCCTCGGCGACGTTTGGCTCGCCCGAGCCTCGCTAGATCCGGCAAGCTCGGCGCTAGATTCGGCGAGGCTAACCCGTGGCCGGTCGCCGGTCACCGGCCATCGTCATGGCCAGAGGCCGATTGAATAAGAAGAAAAAGAAAAATTATATTCTTAAAAAATAAAAATAAAATTTGTATTTTAAAAAAATTATAAAAATTGTCCATTAAATTTATATTGCATGAAAGTATTTTAGCAATACCATTTTTTTTTAAATCATAAGAATTAAGATTTCTTAAGTTTAGTCAAATGGATCGGATATGAGTCGGGTCAGGTATGGGTTAAAAAATTTGTATTATGATAAATGGGTCATAAACGAATTAAATAGGTTGATTTGGGTCAGACCATTTATGACCTGACTCAAACCCGATCCGACTCACTCGTTTAATAGGTCTACTCTCCGTAAGCGGGCAGGAAGCTAGCGACAGCTTGCAAAGTCTATATTGGACTTGGATTGCTTCTTGAATAACCCTGACAATCGGTCAGAAAAAGAAAACAACAAAAGTCAGCAGAAGAAGAGAAGTCCAGGTTGGTCTTCACATGCAAATGCAAGAGAAGCATTGATGAGCGAACATTTGAACAGTAAATCTTGGCCCATAACCTATAACTGAGGCATTTGGCAAAGCAACAGTCAGGCCAAAGAGCCCCAGAGACGGCCTCAAGCCACCATAGCAAAGGTGATTGTCAAGGAAAGCTAAACACTGCCAGAGAGGTTGAGAGCAAAAGGGATGAGCTTTACGAAAGCCTCCAACAGTGAGAGCTTCAAAATAGAGGAAATCACCAGATGCAAAGGCGAGCTTCAAAGAAAGAGGCAAGTATTGCTTTGAGTGTTTTGAGTGTGGCATGAAAAATATTTTGTAATTGCTATGGGAGATGAATTTTTAATGTTATAGTTATATGCAGTTTGGTATAACAAGCGTGCCTTACGTTGTTCATTACAATTCTCTCATGCAGTCACTACAATCATTCCGCATACCCTATAAGTAATTTTTAAATGGTGTCTCTAAATACCCTATAATTGGTATCAGAATAAGGTCGTGCACTCTACATTCTCAAAGTCAGCTTGAGAGACGTGTTTGAGGTAACATTATTTTCAGAGATGTATGCTCTATGTGATTAAAGCATCGAGTTTGATACAACGGGTTGGTTCGAGCCCTTGGAGAAGTTTGATTTTAAAGCCACCAGAAAGTTCATTTACCGTATAAAAAGAAAGACGACTCCAATACAAAACATTCGCAATCATATTGTTACCAGCAATAGGATATATATAAATATATATATTTAAGGCTTGCAAAATTACTAAATGAACGATGATAAGGACATTACAAATGGCATGACTTTCATATTGTACTCGATTACCAAAATTTTTTAATCAATCAATCGAGTTTTGTTTGCTTGAATGTCACAAATTTTCCATCAATCATAGGGGTGTCATGACTTCCAAAAAACGTTCACCACAAGTGCTAAAGATCTAAGTAGCATAGCACTTATGATGAATTTTTTCATAAGTTATTACACTCAAGTAATCAATTTCAAGTGATTCATTGGAAAAATTATGGCACATACTAGCACCAATAATACCCTTTTTCGGTCAACGGTACACTTCTGAATTTGGTGGCTTTTCTATATAAAATACGTGAACCCCACTAGTTGGAAACTATTATATTTTTTTCTTATTTAGGGAAAATTACCAAAAAAATCCTAAACCTATTGCAATTGTGCCAATTCAATCCTAAACTTATTTTTTTAACTAATTCAATCTTAAACTTTTTCCAATTGTGCCAATTCAGTCCTTCTGGCCAAAATTAGCTGGCCAGCGCTGACGTGGCCATCGGCTAGTGTCGGCAACAAATTCTTTAATAATATTTTATTTTTTCAAATTATTTTATTGATTTTATATCTTTTTTTCCTTTTTTTCTCCATCTCCACTTTTTTTTCTCTCCTCCCTCCTCCCTCCCTCCTTCTTTGGCTTTGGCGACCGGCCAGAAGGGAGGGTCGGCCAGTCACCGAACTGAGGCGGTCAAGCGAGCTCGCCTCGCCGTTGTTGGGTTTGGCGAGGCCCCCTTGCCATCGCCGGGCGAGATCGCCCTCACCCGGCGACGGCGAGGCGAGCTCGCTCGATTGCCTTGGCCCGGCAACCGGCCAACCCTCCCCTCTGGCCGGTCGCCGAAGCCGAAGAAGGAGGGAGGGAGGAGGGAGGAGAAAAAGAGAGAGAGAGAGAGAAAAATATATAATCAGTAAAATAACTCAAAAAATAAAATATTATTAAAAAATTATCGTCGACACCGGCCTGCTAATTTTAGTCGAAAGGACTAAAGTGACATAATTGCAAGAGGTTTAGAATTCTGTATCAAATTCTTTCGATTCGACAGAATTGGACAGGTAGTACGAAGGGGGAATTGGCCCAAAAATTGGATAGGGGTCAAGACGCAGTCGGGCGCCGGCGGCTGACTCAACTCAAGTGCCCCCCGAACCGCGCGAAATGGTCGCCTATTACACGGCTCACTAACTCTGCCTGTGATAAAAAAAAAAAAAATTTAGACTAAGTTGGCACAATTATAATAGATTTAGGACTTTTTTGGTAATTATCCCTCCTATTTATGAGATGGACACAAAATATTTGTTTCTAATAGATTAAGCATATGCCGCAAAAGATCCTTAATACATGCGGTTAATTTTGTCAAATAAAATAACGTGGAGATGGTTACAAGTGATTCAAAACAATCAGACAGAGACAAAAAATTTGTATCTAGAGACTACATGAAAGTGGGGTTTTACCCAAACAGTGGACAATCTTTCACCAAAGGTTGTCTTTTGATTTTTTAATAAAAGTGAGTTTTAAATAGAAATCTACTCGGTTGATAACGAAGATGAACAGCGTACTAATAATAAAACACTAGAGACGATGATCAAAAATGAAAAGACAACTAATAAATTGAGAAAAGTATACTGAGAATGCGTGTTTGGGATCCCCTTCTATGATTACACGCCTCGTTTATATAACCCACTAATTACAATCGTTCACTAGGAATTATTACTTCATAATGGTTACAATTGTTCTCCCGAGGATCTGGATTTCCTGGACCACTAGGTTAATCAACATCGCTTGGTTTCCTTACCTTTAATCGATATTTCTCCTCTTGGTTCCAACACAGCCAAATTTTAAGATGGCTAACCCCTTGCCTGCTCCGTCGATGAGTTTCACTCAACACCGCTCGTCTACTTGTCAATGTCGAAACCATGTAGCCATAGATAAGTCTTCTTTACGGACGCCATGCCATATGGTTGTTATTCAATGGCTTAAATCACTCTCATTGACCAATCTTCTTTGATCAATTGCACTCCATCGTTCAGCAATAATTATACTGTATGATTGTCGATAACCACGCATCATAGTCATCCCATAAGTTAGCTTTGCAATTGTCTATTCCGTAGTTGTTAATCGTGATGATCACATCAATCAAACTCAATTAACTGATTGAACCCACTACTGATCGACTAAAAAGAGTTGGTTATTTATTTATAAACAGGAACAGATAAAAGATAAAGTGGGATATATATATGTGTGTACGTATGTACGTACGTATGTCTTTAAAAGCTTGATTTATTGCATGCAATTATTGTTTTCCGCCCACGGTGGGGGGGACGTAGTAGTAAACTAGAATTTTCTATGATATCAAATGCATCAAGTTCAAGAGCGCTTCATTAATATCATGTGAACTTTACGCGTGACCTCCTTTGAAATTAAGAATTTTGAAGCACTTTATCTTATAAACCAGACTAATCATATGGGCCCCCAAAACTCAACTCACGTCTCTTATAAAAGCCAAACCCAGCCCAATTAGCTCAACCCAAAGCTAAGTCCAGCCCATCTTCATTTTCTTTTTCTATATGACTTACGTTGCAACATGAGGGGCGGACAGAACAAAGACAAAAAGGAGAGTAAGGGGGGAGCTCAAGGAAGAGAAAGGAAAAAAGAGAAAAGGGGAAAATTCTGGCGCATTCACAATCTAGAGGACTCGTCAAGCAGAATCAACACCATTTTGTAACACCAATAAGTGATCGAAGCCTTTAATCTTATATTCAAAGGAATTGTCGAAATTGGGGCTTGAAATTCGGATTTAGGTAAATTCTGACTTGCTGCATTTGAATGGAGAGTTTTCGGGCGGCATATATATATAAATGATAGTTTAAGACGTTGTGAAGCTATAACATTTTACGGATATGAATTTGAGCTTACGGTTTGCTCAGAACGAAATTTTTAAATTTATCGCCCATGCTGGTCAAGTTCCGAATAGTAATATCTTAGCTACATTTCAACTGTTTTCGGTGAGGTTTTGGGGCAACTGAGTTGGGTTTCTTGTAGTATATCGAAAGAGCTTTTTATGAACTATATGCTTGCTTGAAACACACTTATGTGGAGGAATTTATGGCGCGAAGAAGTTTAACGTGCGAGCTACGCATAGTGGACATCATTAGGTTTCCACTATGGTTGAGCTTTTTGTTGGCGCATAAGTGTCGTTTTATCGACGAATAGGCGTAATGTGGTCAAGTCGTTCATTAAAAAATTGTTTTACTCCTTTTTTTTATATCATTTTTCGATAATTTGTTAGAAATTTGAGTGCATGGGCTCAAATAACTATCATAGGTTGGTTTTTGGCTTTCCCAAGTGAGTAATACTATTTCTTCTAAGAATTTGTAAACTCATCATGTCTTCAAAATGATAAAAATTTGATATTTTATAAGTTATGAATAAATATGTTTATTGCATAAAATTTGGATGGGGCATTTACTATGTTTTGATATTTGTGAATGGTATGAGAATTGTTTGGTGAAAATATATATTATGTTTGATGAACATAGTTGAGAAATATGATTTAGTTTATAAAACCGGTTTATGAGACGAGTCTTGAAACAATTTAATAATATTTTATGAAAAAGATTTATGGTGGATGAGTTGAGTTGCGAAAGCTATTAGTGATTGATTTGTGAAATGTATTTTGATATGTGAGATTGTTTATAAATTGGAATTTCAGTATTGGTGGATGAGGTTGGGTGCTCAATATCGTTATGAGCCCAATGAGGGATTTATGGGTGATATGCATACTAGCTTAAGCCATGAGCTAATGATAGGTGAAGACCTAACCAATGGGGAAATCTTGATCGCCTTATCACCATACGTTATGTAGTAACTATGGTTTGATATTAAGCAAAAGATTGGTTGGTGGATGAACCATCGACGTGTAGAAATATGAGATGGATCAATGGGATAGACCATTAATGTGTGGCATGAGATTAACCAATGGAATGGACCATTGACGTATGTTTTTATGAGATTGGTCAATGGAGCGGATTATTGATGTGTATTTTTATGAGATTGACTAATGGGCTGGACCATTGATGTTTAATTGTTGTTATCTTAAATATTTCTACTTTGAACATATTACGTTAAACTAAGAAATATTGCATTTTGTTCTTGAAGGTTTGTTAAATTTCTAGAAATATGTAAGTGAGTTATATTTGTGTTTTAAATGTGCATAGTGATTACTCGATCCACTTAGAAGAAATCTAATACTCATTGAGCCATGGTAACTTATTCCTTTATTCTTATCATGTTTTTCAGATGCCTCGATTAGTAATCGATAAAGGAACTATTGGGAACTGTATATTTAGAGTATAGTATGAGGTTGTGTCCTTTGGAAAAAGGACAGCTGTGTTACTTTCTCAACCATATAGGATTTAGAATGTGACATATTCATTGAGAAATATCAAATGGAAAAGGAGATAAAGGGGTGGTTGATGAACGGTCACCTAATCCATTACATTTAACGGAAGGATTTTCTCAATTTTGATACTTGAGTTTCTGATAAGGAAGTGCAAATGTCTTGGAACTCGACGAAAACAATTTTAGACTTGAGTAGGTTAAAACATTTAACAAGATTGCACTATATTTTTCTTCCGATGAAAGATTAAACTATTCTTTTGGGCTCTCAATAATATACAAAAAAGGAAAAAAAAAAAAAACAAAAGGCCGAAAAGTGTTCCAAATATACTTGAAGCTCTTGGAGACCCTAGAAATCTAAATTCAAAACGCACGACAATGCAATCCACGAAGAAATGAAAGGTCAACTTCAGGAACCACCTGAATAAATGCAAAAGCGAGAGGTTTTATCGCAATGGCTCAGGAAAATTATCCAAAAAAGTCTAAAATTTATTGTACTTTTATCAAATTCAATCCGAAATTTTTTCATATTTTATCAATTGAGTCAATATGACTAATTTTGACCAAAAATTGTTAACGTAAATGTCGGCCATCCTACTAGACACAACCGACACTAACATTGATAATTTTTAATAATATATTTTTAAAAAAAAATTCTTTTTTTTCTTTTCAACTTCGGCCGGCGAAATTGCCGATTGGGCTAGGCAAGGACCTAAGGCCCAGATCCAGGCGAGAATAGTGATGGATGAACTCAATTGACATACGACTATGTCGTTAAAATTCCAAGTGGGATCGAGGTCTCAGTTATACCCAGTGTCTTGACAATGACATTCTCGAGCGTTGGACAGGAACTGCTTTCAGCATAACGGTTGAAGGGGAAGTTGGATAGCTTCATGCTTTCTGCCTCTGTAACATGGGCTGATGGAGTACATCAAGTAAGAAGCCCCATCGTCGCATTCCTAGTTGCATAATTGCGTTGTCATTTCGAACCTTGTAATCTAATGGTGATTGAGCATTCGATGTTGAGGCAATAATATATGATCAGTGACAGTACGGCTACGCGTGCTGTGGATTTTGATGACTTGTTGATAGGTTAATCCTGTATTTCGGTAAAAATTTGATGGGCAAACTCTTTTTCAAGACCTCACCCTGCATACTCTGTTGGGAGTGGGGATCAAACCCGAGCCGTGGTGAATTAGCATTAGTTGTTTGATGTTCTTGACTATTAGACCCGCGTAATCCTGAGACAGGTTTAGACCGAAAAAAACAAAAAAAATAACGAAAAACGTGCTACAAACTCAGGTGTAAGCAACGGATACTTCTTCTCCTTTGGCGACCAATTGCTTTTCTTGCCGCTGTCCCGTCATTCGCAATGCTCTTGTCGAGCTTCGTGAATCTTTTACAGGTGATTTCACCGAGAGATCATTTCCAGTGGCCTTAATTGCTTGCATTGAGCTTGCTTGAAGGACACGCTGAAGAAAACAACATTTTCTGTTCAACAAAGACAGTACTATATATGCAATTGAAAGTTCAGAGCACAAACTATAGCGAGTGGGTTCCAGGAATGGAGAAGTTCGATTCCTAAAGCTAACAAAGTCATGATTAAATGCATAGATTCGCTATATTAAATGTTAGTTATAATCACCAGGTAAAGGATAGATTTAGCAGCTGATTCTATGGTCATGCGCTTACATGGACAGAAAACTTGGAAAGGATGAAGTCGGAAAGGAAACTATAAACTCTTATAAGTACTAGGGATCTATCAAAGGACAAGCTAACAATATGAAGGTTATATTAATCTTCAAGATTCAAAGTTTCCCAACAATATGAAGGTACTAAAAATCACGAAACGAACAGACTGAGGACAATTCTTTCAATTCCTAGTAGGAGTTTAAACCTTTAAGCAGAGTCCTACAATGATGATTGATAGGTAACCAGCAAAGCTGTCGAGACCTATATGCGGAACCCCGACCCCCCCCCCAAAAAAAAAAAAAAAAAGAAAACCCTAAAGCACTGATGTACCTTGTCCTACAAACGCACTGCTCTGTCTCTAATAGCTTCGCCTTCTGGATCCGCCAGTAATTTTCTAATGGCACGCTCTGTCGGGCCACTCTCCAGCTTATACTCCAATTGCAACCTGACCCTCCAAAAGTCGCTCACATATCTTCTGTTCACCTTTTGATCCCCAAAGGATGGCATACAAATCATTGGCACACCTTCACAAATGCTTGCCAAGGTCGAGTTCCAACCACAATGAGTCCAAAATCCGCTGATGGCCTGATGAGCCAGCACTTCTTGCTGCGGTGCCCATTTCACAATATGATCCCTTCCATTTAATATCTCAAGGAACGAGCTAGGCCAATGCTCGAGCCAGTCCACTTCGCAAACTGATCCAGGCCGGTTGACCCACAAATAGATTTGCTAGCCCCCAAGCTACTTCTATGAACTTGGCCTCATCCATGGATGCAATGCTTCCCAGGCTCACATAGATGACTGACTTGGGCCTTTGCTTGTTCAGCCAAGAGATTGAGCTAGCATCTTGTGCCAGCAAGCTGCTCAAAGAGGCTGGAACACTTGTGAAATGGACCGATCACAAAGATAGGAATGGGAATGATGTGCCGAGCTTCAGCAAGTTTTGTCCCCTCGACTTCTTCAGAGGAATTGCAGATGAGTCCAGAGGAGGCCATGGTCGCTCGGCCCATGTTTGGTAATAAATAGTAGAGATCCTTGGGGTTTCTTGTGCTGACAATGGGAAGGTCTTTCATTTTGCGAGGTGGAACTTTGGGAACAGCCTTGTCTAGTTCGGAATCTGACAGAGAAACCGAAAGGAAGCAGTCAATACTCTCTCGAGTTGAAAAACAAGGAAGGCCTATAGTCCTACTTTCCCTTCGCTATTACAACTTGGATATGTAACGCTAAGACAACATCGGATGGAACAAAGGCATTCTGTTCCACTTGAGTATCCAAGAAAGAAGTTTGCAAAGCAGTAAAATTTAAGTGCAGAAATATGTCGGTAAAAGAAGCATACAAGGTTGGTCATATTTGTACAAAATACACATACACCATTTGTCTCTAGAGTTTGAAGAATTTAGCTGCAAGGCACACCTTTTATTGGGAGGCAACCCTTTACTCTCAGAGTGGACAAGGTAGAGAAAGCAGAAATTGAAGAGATACCAGTACACCTCAACACGATCCTTGGGATCTTAAGCTCGTCCGCGACTGCTTGAGAAAAATGCCAAACATCATCAGTTATCAAGCAAGCTACGCGATCCTGCAAGTCATCATGCAAGTCCTTTTGCAAGCACTCCCGAAATGGGATTACACGACTAACATTGAGGCGCATTATGAAAGCTAGGACATCGGGTTCCAAGGCGTCCTCGGTTTCTAGCAGGCCATCAGGAATGAGTTGAAGGTGAAGTCAGGGAAGTTGTGAGGATTGGGGCGTTGTGATGGGTGTGCACTATGCAAATGTTGAATCCTTGGGAATGAAGAATGCTTGCAAGTTGAAACACTGGGGTGATGTGGCCTCGCAGGGGGAACGGAAACAGTACAATCTTCTGATGACCAATCTCTTTCTAGAGATGAGAATGAGACTGACTTCCTGAGTACCCCATGGACAGATCAATTCTTATGCTGATGCTTGTTTCTTATGGCTCTCTGTTCTTCTTGCATTTATAGGATTGGATTGGCATGGTGGAATTTGAAGGTTGGACATGCAAATATGAAATTGAGCTTCATGGGTTCATGTTACTAATGTGGGTCCATGCTATTGAATCAGGCGGGACAAAAGATTTTGAAAGTGATTTATTTAATTTCGGAGCATGATAGATTTTAGAGACAGATCGATAATTCAATAACCTCCAACTCATGTACAGCTAAAAAAAAAATTGCAAAATTATTATTTCGGTCATAAATTTATTGTACAGATACAAGTTTGATTTTAAATTTTTTGATTAATTAAATTTTCGACCCAAAAAAATTAATTGATTGTAATGCTAAAGCTTTGAGTGAAGTTTCAATGAAATCCTTCCAGCGAAAACTTCCTTGAAATTGCTTGTATAGCAGTTTAACCATCATCGACCATCCTACATGCACAAATTTACTCAAAACAATACCCTTTTTCTTAGTTTTCTAAATTTCCTGATTATTTTTCTCTCTTATTTTCTTTTATTTCTTGCACAACGTATACCCAGGGCAGCCTCCGAATCTTCGGACGTGGTCTCGACAACGACGTCAAGCTTGACGGCCATTTAAGTGTTGCCACCTCCATATGGAGGTGCCAAATCTAGTCAAGCTCGAAGCCATGCAGGATCTCGATCCAGTTAGCCTCGAAGCAGCTGAAGTGCAGCCGTTTCAAGTTCGGCGGCCATGGAAGGAACCGGATGTCTATGTTAAAACAGTTTGGTCCATTTTTATGCCTCGTGCCACGTCTCCGAATATGCAAATAACGTGTTCTAGAAAATGCCCGAGAGGATTGCGGTTTCGTGAAATGCCATGATCGACACCATGTTCGGTATGGTGAGTTCAATGCTGTAGTGGAATTGTTTCGGGAGATGCAAAAGTTGTTTGTGCCAAATGGATTCAAGATGCTGAGCATGTTGATTGCACCCACCATGAAGAAGAAGATGAACAAGTAGAAAAGTTAAGTAAAACGGCATGTTTTGCGTAAATTAGTCTGCATTAAATTGTCGAATTTGTTCATGTCAAATCGCTAATGTGCCACATAAGATGACTAATAATAATTGAACTACCACATTAGCAATATCAAGCTTGTCTTCATATAAAGATTTAATTGTAATTTCACTCGAAAGTATAGGATTATACCGTTAAAAGTTTTAAGCATATGCGTCCATATATATATGTACAGTATAAATTCTTTGTTTAGACACTAAAAAGAGAATGACATGAGATTAGTGTTGAAGGCAGACAGATCGTACCAAAAGCATATAAATTCGGAGAGTAAGCATAATTACACAGAGCAGATCTATTGCTCATGTACTAGAGACGATCAATGGGCAGGCGGCCCACCCGAGCCTGCCTAGACCCAAGAGACTTGAGAGGTAAATAGTTAGTATGGACAATGATGCTCTTGCACAAGAAAGCCTAGCCAACCCATCTTTAGCTCGAACCCAGTCCGACCGAGCAGATTTGAAGAACTTGAGGAAAAACATGAATTCTCGTACAAAGTCATAGGAGAAGTCCTAGTAATGTTGCAGTACCATGAAACAAGGTAAACCAAACGTGGGAAAGAGGAAGGTGGTCCAAGGTGCCAAGAGAGATTTATTAAGGTTAGAGGAGATGTAAGTAGACGATATCGTGTCCTACTGCAGGGGCATTTGGAATTTTGTAATTACTCCTCAAGACAGGATGCCCAACCACCCTCATTAATCCGGAAGTACAGAACGTATATTCAGCGGAAAATTAGGTCGGTGACATGAATTTGGTAACTTGATAATCTATCTTCTGTGATTGTTGTATTTGCTGAGCTACTCTACTGACTTGAGCTTCTTTTTGTCAGCTGAAAAACGTGTATCATCACGTAAACTCGAACTGTCACAGAAATAATTGAGAAAATCATATGAGGTATCATGTCAAGTCACTGGGAATGGGACAAGAACCAGTATGAGTAGCTCTTTTTAAGGTTCACTGATTTAAAGTGAGCTTTCTTGTCATAAAAAATAGTAATAATAATAATAAAAGGAAGAAGAAAAATTTATCAATCCTTATAATTTCTTTATTCCTTCATTGGTTTTTTTGGCTAATTATGATCCAAGCTTCACAGAAATAGCACTAAGAACGGACATGAAAAAGCTCATTCGAGGTAGTATACATGATGTGGCTAAATGAGGGAAGCCATTCGAGGTGAATTATAGCCCATCTTTTGTCTAGAAAGTTTGATGCTGATGCTGAACTCTAGAAGCTCAAGAATCTAATGAATCTTCCCTAATCAATTCCAGTGAACTGGTAGAAACTAGGTGATCAAAAGACTGGTTACTTTCATAAAGTAGTCAAAGTTATAAACTCTCAAGAGTTTTGCTGAAGTGGCTGCGAACTTTTTCAAGTCATTATTTGGTGCTCCTGACAATCTGAATGTTGATTTGTCTGAAATTACAGAATCTATTTTTCAAGTCATTAGTTTGGCTGAAGTGCTTTTTCAAGTCATTATTTGGTGCTGACAATCTTAATGTTGATTTGTCTGAAATTACAGAATCTATTAGATTTCAAGCAAGTGTTATGGTCCATGAATGGGGACAGGTCTCCTCGACCAAATGATTTTATGCCGTATATTTACTTGTCAGCATGGAATATTGTTGGGGAAGATTTATCTGCTGCCATCATGGAGTTCTTTACAGGTTCAGAACTTATCAGGAAGGTGAATACGACTGCTATCAGTTTGGTTCCTAATTGTCGAATGTCTCAAAAATGCGCCAATACCGTCCTATATCTTGCTGCGACATCACTCTTGCATCACAAGGATTTTAGCCAATGGGCTTAAGCAAATTTTGCCACGCTTTATCAGTCATGACCAGGCAGCTTTTTGTTAAGGGGAGGAATATCTCTTATTATTGATAGTATGGCTACGCATCTTTCTATTGATTTTAATTACTTTTGGACAGGGTAACCCTGTCTTGCAGTAAAAGTTTGATTAGCGAACTTCTTTTCAAAATCTCACTCTGTTAGAATTGAGGATCGCCCCCCACCCATACTCAACAAGAACGTTTGTTGTTTGACGTTCTTGTCTTACTATTAGGTCTGCCCGAGAAAGGTTACATACCACGAAAATCAGAAAACGCCCTACAAATTCGGATATAAGCAACAGATACATCTTCTCATTCTTAGTCCAAAGTCATCCATAGAGAAATCGCTTTTATTGCTGCTGTCTCGTCCTTTGCAATGCTCTTTCTCACTAATAAACCATATAAATTTGTGCAACAGGATACTAAATCGTGGTTTAGTTCGGCAATAGTTATAGGTACTTTCACCTAATGATCATTTTACAGTGGCCTTGATTGCTTGCATTGAGCTTGCTTGAAGGACACGCTCAAGAAAACAATATTTTTCTCTTTTAGCAAAGCACGTTAGATGTAGTAAGAAGTGTAAAGCGCAAACTGTAAGAATCGGTTTCAAAAAATGAAGAAATTTGATTCTTAAAGCTACCAGAGAGTTATGACAAAACGCATAGATTCACTGAATTTTATGTTAGTCATAATCGCCAGGTAAAAGATTGATTTAGCTGCTGAATGTTTGGGCCATGCACTTACATGGACAGAAAACTGCGAAGCATAAAGCAGAAAAGGAAGCGATGAACTATTGTAAATACTAGAGATCTATCAAAGGGAAAGCTAACAAATTTCAATTCAGTACATAAACTGATTAAAAACTGAAGGTTACAATAATCTTCAAGAAAACAAAAGGAAATGGAAACAAGAATTGGAAGAAAATTCCTAGTAGGAGTTTAACCTCAAAAATCGGAGTCCTGCAATGATGATAAGTAACCAGTAAGGCTGTCAAGAGACCTATATGAGGAACCCCCTTCTTTAAAACACTGATTCACCTTGTCCTTCAAACTCACTGCTCTGTCCCTAATAGCTTCGCCTTCTGGATCCGCCATTAATCTTCTGATGGCATGCTCTATCTCGCCTCTCTCCAGTTTATCCTCCAAATGCAACCCGACCCTCCAAAAGTCACTCACATATCTTGCATTCACCTTTTGATCCCCAAAAGAGGGCATACAAATCATGGGCACACCTTCACAAATGCTTTCCAATGTCGAGTTCCAACCACAATGAGTCCAAAATCCGCCGATGGCCTGATGAGCCAGCACTTCTTGCTGCGGTGCCCATTTCACAATATGACCCCTTCCATTTAACATCTCTAGGAACGTGCTTGGCAAATGTTCGAGCCAGTCCGATCCACAAATTGATCCAGGCCTGACGACCCACAAAAAGGGCTGCTCGCTATTTGCTAGCCCCCATGCTATTTCTAGGAACTTGGCCTCATCGATGGATGCAATGCTTCCCAGGCTCACATAGATGACTGACTTGGGCCTTTGCTTGTTCAGCCAGGAGATTGAGCTCATGTCTTGCGCCAGCAAGCTGCTCCCAGAGGCTGGAAAGTACTTGTGAAATGGACCAATCACGAAGATAGGAATGGGAATGGCTTGCCGAGCTTGGGCAAGTTTTGTCCCCTCAAGTTCTTCAGAGGAATTGCAGATAAGTCCAGAGGCGGCCCCGGTCTCTCTGCCCATGTCTGCTAATATCTGTTGGAGATCCTCGGGGTTCTTTGAGAGGATAACTGGAAGGTCTTTCATTTTGAGAGGTGGAACTTCCGGAACAGCCTTGTCTAATTCGGAATCTAACAGAGAAACAAAAATGAAGCAGTCATTGTTCTTCCTTGAGTTGAAAAACATGGCAGGCCCATAGTCCTACTTTTCTCTTTGCTATTGAAACTTGGATATTTCACGCAGAACCAGATGGGGTCGAACGTTTTCTGGTACTAGAAATGAGATGCAAGTAGCACAAATATTAGTCTCAGAGGGACATCATAAGCATGGCACAAAGAGCACTGTCATCAGTTAGACTTCCACGCAAATAAGCTGATGACAAATCAAACTACATCTATCATCAATGCTTTTGATAAGTTTTGCAAAATCAGAAAAGAATAAATTATATGTACATTCTACATAACATGAAATATGGCAGCAAATTTGTAAAGAGGACTATTTATCATTTTCTATCGAAAACTCAGCTCTTGAGGATACCTCAGTGTTGGCTGTTGATTATTGAACCATTTTGGGACTCTGTTAATTCTTTTGACTAAAGCCACGGTCATCAGTCAGCTGAAGTCCAAAATAAACTTCATGTCTATGTCTAATCTAAGGTGTAGAGTACAATTTTTTTGCATAGTGCTGGACAAAGAAAGCAGCCCACGATGCAGTATATATGAAAGTTTCAAAGGCATAATGTTCCATTGAATATCCGAGAAAAATGTTTGCAGTAAATTTTGAGTAGAGAATGATGGAAGTAAAACAAGCACATAAATACCACTTGCCTCTAGAATCCGTATTGCTGAGATATGCGCAGATTTTAATAGTTTAGCTAGAAGGCACACCTTTTATTGGGAGGCAACCCTTTTCTCTCAGAGAAGACAAGGCAGCGAAAGCAGAAATTGAAGAGATACTAGTACACCTCAACACAATCCTCGGGATCTTAAGCTCGTCCACAACTGCTTGAGTAAAATACCAAACGTTATCGGTTATCAAGCAAGCGATGTGATCCTCGGAGTCATCACACAAGACCTTTTGCAAGCACTCCCGAAATGGGGCAACGCAACTAATGTTAAGGCGCACTATGAAAGCTAGGAGATCGGATTCGAAGGGGTACTCAGTTTCTAGCAAACCATCAGGGAATGAGTTGAAGGTGAAGTGAGGGAAGTTGCAAGGATTGGGAGAGTTGTATTGGTTGTGCACAATAGAAATCTTAAATCCCTGGGAATGAAGAATGCTTGCAAGCTGAAGCATTGAGTTGATGTGGCCTTGAAGGGGGAATGGAAACAGCACAATTTTGCGATGACCAGTCTCTTTCTTGAGCTGGGAATGAGACTGACTTCCTAAGTACCCCATGGACAGATCAATTCTCATTTTGATGCTTCGTTCTTATGGCTCTCTTCTTCTTACATTTATAGGATTGGAACTTGAAGGGTGGATATGCAAATATGAAATTCAGCTTCATGGTTGATGTGTTCGCGTGGGTCCAACGTGGGTGCATGCGATTGAATAGATGGGGCTAAAGATTTGATTATCTGTAACATGTGAAACTGATTTAGTACTGGAGCATGAGAGAGACCAGTGTGCTCGACAGATCATCAGTTCAATAGCCTCCCATGTATATGCAGATTAAAAAAAAAAACGAAGAAGAAAAAGGTCCAGTCTGCTGCATTAATATGCATACATATACGTCCATAGCATAAATTAGTTGTTCAGACACTTAAAGAAATTGCCATGAGATTCGGGTGTTGAGATAAAAAAATGGTTGAAGGCAGACAGACCATTCCAAAATTGGATAATTAAGGAGATTAAGCATGATTACACAGACTTGAGAAGCGGACAACAACGAAAACAAGAAGCACCGGCGTAGCTAAAAATCCATTCCATTGATCTGGGATCCCTCCTTAGGATGTTTCCGAAGGCTACAATTTATTTGTTTTTTTCCAAAACGACATCAATTCAAATATATGTATATTAAGGCACCACAGTCTTAACAACTGAATTATAGATACTATTCTGGCCAATGGGAGAAAAAAAGGAACGTGGATACTATTGCTCGTATATTAGAGGGAGGCCAGCCCGGGCTCAAGTTAGGCTGCTCTGGGCAATGCTCTTACAAGAGAAAGCCCGACCTGCCCATCTTTAGCCTAGGCGGGGCTTTACTCAAAAGGTACTATATAAATAATATGTGATTGGTGCATTTGGACAACACATTAGGCCTAAACCCATCCAATGATCACCTCTATCCTGTGCATATGTTTCTACTAAAATTTTAGCCTTTAGGCCAACTACCACACATCAAACTCTATTCACTTTTCAGATCTCTAACACCTTGGACTGCAATCGATTGTGTCCACAACATGACCCATAAACTAAGTTTTATATAATATTTTCTCAACTCAGGCAAGTATGTGTGGATTAGGTGTACTAGATGAAGCTAATCACATTTAAGGATTCGAAAGAAAACACTTATTTTCGTGCTTGATTGATACCATCCGCTCTCCATCACGTCATCCATAAATACTATCTTTTCGACAGCAGAAAGTCGTAGTAGCATTCCTGGTAATGTTGCAGTCCGAGGGAGACCAAACGTGGAAAGAGAAAGGTGGTCCAAAGTGTCAGGAGAGAGCTATTGAGGTGAGAAAATGTAAGTAGAAGACCCTCGTGTCCAGGTGCATGGCTACGCATTTATAATTGCAATTACTCCTCAGGCAATATGCTCAACCACCCTCATGAATCAGAAGTACGTGACCGACATTCGGTGGAAAATTAGGACAGTGACCTGAATTTGGTTGCTATTTTCTGTGACTGTTGCATTTGCCGAACCACTGTCATGACTTGAGATTCCTAGTCAACTGACAGACATGCATCATCATGTAAACTCAAAATGTCGAATATGTAACGGAGAAAATCAATGTGCGGTATCGTGGGAATTCTCTTGGGGTGGGACTGAAACGTATAAATAGCTCTCTTTGAGATTTACCTATCTGTACACGTACTTTGGCTAAACGGAGGCACCCATTTGAGGTTATTTATTGTTGGAATTTGTGATCCAATTCTAGAAACTTCAAGATAGATTTGAGCTAGAAAATTCAAGAAAAATTCTAGAAGAGTCTATAGGCTGCCATCTCTTGTGTGTTCTAGAACACTCCATCTTATGTTACTATAAAATAATAGTAGCTATTTGTAGAGAAGTCTAGAAACTTCCTCCACCGACTTTGGCAGCTTATATAAAGGAGCAAGTGCTCCATGCTTTGGGTGGGAGCTAACCATAAAAACCACATCATATAGCTCCCTCACCAACACTCCCTTCAACTATTGTAAAATTATTTTATCTAACTAATGAAACTATTTCCTATATCCCATGTTCTTTGTCCTTCAATTATCCTAGTTTACCCCTTGTCCATCCACTACAAATTATATCATACACTTGCACATAAAGTCACTAACAAAAACTATAACTAATACCAAAATCATGCTTCCGCATGCACACATCCAAAATTTTTAACATGGTATTAGAGCTAGGCATATCAAATGGTTATGGGCGTTTGTCCTCACCATTCTCAACTAAAAAGGCCAGAGCCCACACGAGAGCCAAGAGAGCCAAAGCCGGAGCGAGAGCCAGAACAAAGCAGGAGCCAAAGCCAGAGCCTACAAGAGCCAGAGCCCGAGCCCGAGCTAACAACTACAACTAAGAGCATTTTGATGCCCCGAGACATATAGGACATCATTAAAAAAGACGTGGACATTCGAAAGCAGGTGTGAGTGTGCCAACAAAAGGATACAAGCGATCATGGAACGAAGACGGAATAAAAGGCATGGGACAAATTACAAGAGAAATTTCAAGGTACGTCCGAGGCTTTATAACACAAGTTCGGAGTATCCCAAAATTGGATCAAGGGGGAGTGTTGGAATTTGTGATCCAATTCTAGAAACTTCAAGATAGATTTGAGCTAGAAAATTCAAGAAAAATTCTAGAAGAGTCTACAAGATGCCATCTCTTGTGTGTTCTAGAACACTCCATCTTATGTTACTATAAAATAATAGTAGCTATTTGTAGAAAAGTCTAAAGACTTCCTCCACCGACTTTGGCAGCTTATATAAAGGAGCAAGTGCTCCATGTTTTGGGTGGGAGCTAACCATAAAAACCACATCATGTGGCCAACACTTCCTTCAACTATTGTACCAACAACTAATCCTTCCCATGTTCTTTGTCCTTCAATTATTTTTGTCCAACTAATGAAACTATTTCCCATATCCCATGTTCTTTGTCCTTCAATTATCCTAGTTTATCCCTTGTCCATCCACTACAAATTATATCATACACTTGCACATAATGTCACTAACCAAAAATTATAACTAATACCAAAACCATGCTTCCGCATGCACACATCCAAAATTTTTAACATTTATAACCCGTCTGCTGTCCAAAGAGTTTGATGGTAGGGCTCGAGAACCTGAGACGTCTTTTCTTAATCAAAAATCTCGAGTGAGTCAAAACTAGAAATTCCAAGAATTCTGTTAGATTTATCTACACCGTCGATGGAAGAAAAGTGAAGGGTCACATGACATTTGCAGAAATGGCTGTGAATTTTTTCAAGTCATTACTTGGTGCTCTTGACAATCTGGATGGTGATTTGGCTGAATTACGGGATCTATTAGATTTAAAGCTCTTTGATGGTCGAAGGGATGCTCTTCCAAAAACAGTTACTCCAGAGGGGATTAAGCAAGCGTTATGGTTCATGAATGGGGACAAGTCTCTTGGGACCAAATGGTTTTGTAGCGCCTTTCAGTTAGTCAGCTTTTTTGTGTTTGGGAGGATTTTTCTGCTGCGATCATGGAGGTCTTTAAAACTTCGAGACTTCTCTGGAAGGTTAATACAATTGTTACCACTTTGGTTCCTACACATCCATTTGTTTGAAGGAAAATTGTCCCCAGGAAATTATAATCCAACCTTTTGATGTATGGAAAATGGAAAATTAATCGATCTACAGAAAATCTTTTTCTTGAACTGATAAACATAAACTTAGATTGGGAGAAAATGACTTCTCATCTTAGCAAAAAGGTAATTACCTTTCCCAAACCACCAAACAAATGAAAAATTAATTATTTTCCTTGAAAATAATTTGCATAGAACATAATTTCTTTTATTATGAAGTTTTCGGTGAAACAAATGCATTTTGAATTATCAAATATCTCAAAAATATATCAATTCCAACACCAACATTTAGTTTAAAATGGATACTTCAAAAAGAGGTCCTACTTCGTGCTGCAATATCACTTGTAAGTTCATCACACAGATTTTAGCCAACAGACTTAAGCAAATTTGCCACACTTTCTCAGTCACAATCAGGCAACTTTTGTTGGGGGAGAAATACCTCTGATAATGTTCTTTTGGCCCGGCAGGCATTTCACCTCAGGGATAATTAAAGCTGATGTTGTGAAGGCATTTGACTTCGTACGATCGGATTTTTGTTATTGGAGTTTTAGAACTACAAAGTTCCTGAGCAGCTTATTGTTTGGATAGAAGTTTGTACCTCTACACCATATTTCTCCATCCCCCTCAATGGTAGATAAGGGGGTCTTCTGAAAGGAGGGAAAGGGACTAAAGATTCACTCTTGGTAATCAAAAATTCAACTAGCTCATTTGAGCTATGCAGATGATCTTATGATCTTTCTTTAAGGGGGATAAGGAGTCGCTTCAAGAGATTTTGCTTCTATTTCAAAGGCTCCTAGCCCTCACTGGACTCAAATTGAATCCTCAAAATACCGAACTCTTCTCCACAGGATGCACCGACGGTTATGCAGCTGATTCAGTAGCTTTTGAGTGGATTCAAAAGGATAGAACTCCCTCCCATCTCCCTCAATGGTGGATTAGAGGGCTTCTTCAAAGGAGCAAAAGGATTGAGGCAAGGTGATCCTTTGTCGCCCTGCCTCTATCTCATTGCCATGGTAGATTTCTCAAAGATGCTAAACCAGTCTGCAGCTGAAAAGAGACTGAAGCTTCCCTCTTGTGTGCTAAGAAATTAAGCTAACTTGTGTGAATTTTGCAGATGATCCTATGATCATTTTTGAGGGGGATGGGGAGTCACTACAAGAGATCTTGCTTCTATTTCAAAAGGCTATTATTAGCCTTTCTTGGCTGGTTGCGCTGACAGTAATGCAGCTGACTCGGTAGCTTTGAGTGGATTCAAAGGGGTAGAGTTTGCAGACATCTGATGGATAATATGCTTGTCCTATCCAGGGAGGTTGTGGTTGATCAAACCTGTCGTTTAGGTCAGAAAAGTTTGACTCTTCGTGTCTATACTTTCGCGGTTTTCTACTCAAGTCTCTTTATTTTTTATTTGTCCAATCAAATTCTTGTACTTTCTCAAATTTTCTAATCAAATGCCTCCAACACTAAATCACATTAAATTCAATCGATCAAACCGTCAGACAACATTGTAAATGTGATGTGGATAAAACTATTTCAATAAGGATGTCCACATGGGTATCCATATAGGCTAGATTTTATCCACATCACACTCTAACATTGCCTATGTAACGACCTGGTTCGAACGAGGCCGGGTTTGGTCATCAGAGCCAAAGGACCTAGACAATGAGCGGTTGCAAACCTCAAACAAGCCACCTCGCCCTCTCTTTTTCCTTGTCGCAGCCAGGCCCTCTCTTTTTTCTTGTCACAGCCATGGACAGCAGCCTCACCAGCCATGAATGAGCAAGGCTCGTGAGCAACGCCAACCCTCGTCCATGACCGCCGCCGCTGCCGCCGCCGATGGCGTTTGGCTAGATCTGGTCATGGAGCTGTTTTTTCTTTACGTTTGGCTTAACGAGCGTACCCTGAACTAGAAGGCCATGTGAACGAATACTGTTCATCCTTGTGCCCATTTGAAACCGGGCCGGCGGACCTCGTTGAAGAGCTAATGAGCTTAAAATGAACAGTATTTTCCTATCTTGGGCCGACACAGAAAGAGCCAACTTAACCCTTCATTGCGCGAGGCAAATTCTATATAGCTGCCAAAAAGGACGCAAGAAAATTTCGAAGGCTAAAAATCATCTCCCAACGGTTTGTTAAAGGGATAATTTTCACAAAAATCTTGAACATATTGCATTTATGCCAATTCAGTCTTAAACCTTTTAATTTGGCCAATTTAATATAAAATTTTGAAAATTTGCTAATATAGTTGATTCGGTCAATTTTAGTAGGAAATTATTAACATGGACGCCGGCGATTTTATAAGAAACGACTAGAGTTGACATTTACCATTTTTAAATTTTTTTCCGAATTTTTTTTTCTTTTTTCATTTCTTCTATCTTCCTTCTTTTTATTTTTTTCACTATGGCCAATGAGGTCACTAAAGATTCCAGACCGTGACCTTCACCGCAGCCCTTGCCTGGCCTTAGCTAGATCCAGGATAGGCCAACCCGGCACAAGCAAGGCTACCCTCGCCAGTCACACGTAAAGGCAGCCTCACCCATGGCTGTGGCCACATCAGGATCAAGGTTGGGCTGTGGCATCTAGTAGTGGCTCGATGCTATGGGCCGGCTCTCCATCCTTGTTGTGTTGTGCTGCTGTGTGAGGAGAGAGAAACGACAGAGATTGGGAGAGTTTTGGTTGTAGATTTAGGGTGTCTCTAAGAACAAACAAATTCTTTTTAGGTTGGGAAGATGCATAATAATACAATATTAGGTTTCAAAACATGACGATGATGTTCGATCCACAAAGGCGAAGTCGACAATATTCTTAGCGATTATCCCCTGTATTATTCTATCCATTTCAAATGGAGTTCGCTCAGGCAGACAACGAATGAGGACATCATTAGCAACATCCACGGTCTAGATGAGGCCGCCTTCACCCATGGTCATGGTAACATTAGGATCGAGGTCAGGCTGTGGCATCCAGTAGTGGCTCTCCATCCTTACTATGAGGAGAAAGAAACAACAGAGGAAGAGAGTGGGAGAGGAATTTGGTCGTAAATTACAGGAGTGCATCCGGGTAGATTAGATCTTTTAAAGTTGGGGACATGCATAACAATAAAATATAGGTTTTGAAACATGACGACAATACTTGATCCTATCCATTTGGAATGGAGTTTTCTCAGGCAGACAACGAATGAGGACATCATTACCAACATCCACAGTCCCAAAATCACATGGCTGGCCAACTTGGCATGGACCAATGATCAAGGCCTTTTGATAGAATAAGGAGGGATCTAAGTCCGGCGATTAAGACAAAGATTTAGCGACGGGAGAACTTAAAATAATCGAGTTTCCAATCTTCCATGATTCTCGCATGTGCCTCTGCCGGATGATGCCGCTACAGAACTGAGTATTTGAATATGCGATACGAAACAAAAGAAAGAGCCGCTTCTTGATGTAGGATGCATCGTCGTTCCAAATCCGAATCGCCCGTCCCTGACAAAACCATCTTTTGCTTTGGATCTGTTGAAGCCAACCACCGGGTGGTGCTGTCAGATTATAGCATGTTACTTGAAACTGCTGGCTATGATTCCTGGAAATTTTATCAAATAAGGTGTCAACGGATATCTTTAAAAAGTAGGTTAATATCACAAAAAAGCTTAGTACCTCAAATTAATACATAAATCGATACATCTGTGACAAATTTAATATTCGCTTATTTCCATTAAATTTTACTATCAAATTACTAAATTAGATGATACGTGGCAGTTATCGGATAAATCACTTTTGGGTTTCGCTCCGTAATTCTTCGTGATATTAATCAAATTTAATGGAAATTAATAAATGATAACTTTATCACAAATATAATAATTTGAAATTTTTTATAGTCAAAAAATTAATTTAGTATAAATTTATCAGCGATACACTAAATTAGGGTTTTCATGAGTTAATTCTTTCCAAATTTAAAAGTTTTAATTTTAGTAATATTGATCGCATTTATTGCGACAGAGCTCGATGTATGAAAATTGTTCTTTCTTTCTTTTTTCTTTTTTTTCTGCCATGATTACTGAGCAAGAGCTTTCAAAGTACTTTTTCACGCATCCCTTATGAGGAAGGGGGACTAGCAAATTGAATGTGCTCAACAACCGTGGTACTACGTACAGAGAATTTTGCCATCCTGTGATTATCTCCAAAATGGCCGATTTTCTCTCAATTCGACCATCGCTCTACATGGATCCGGATCGAGCCCTCGCCCTCGCCCTCGACCTCGCAACCCCCTTAACAAGCACAAAAGCAAGATCCGATGCATTATCATATTGAGATTATACTGATCAATGAGAATATCAAGTAACAATTAAAGACTGATAATAGTCATGGAAATTAAAATGAAATTATTAATGACGTGAAACGTACATGAATCCCCTCTCTCCAATAAGCCAACAGGGGATATTGAGGTGGATAAATGACAAAGTGATTGATAATGAAATGATAACAAGAGAACATGCAGGTTTGAATATTTATATTGGAAGAATACCAAGCTCTCAAAAGTTTTGAGAAAAAATAAAAATGAATATCCAGTTTTGCAAAACTACAAAAGCCTACTTATATCACTATGTCAATTGGTCCTTAGCAAGACCTTAAAAGGTTATGTTTATCGGAGTCAACCCCAAACGTAAAATGGGGTAATGATAAACCGCATGGGCATTGTAACCAATTTGGAAATAGCCCCTGGCCGGATCCTCGCGATGCCTTCCCCGGGTAACCAATCCTAGGCGTGGTACAAGAAAATGAAGGCAGCTGGCTTAATTATAGGCAATTTTAGACAATTATCATCACTAACCGCAGCAAAATTCCATGCAGGTATTCTTCCTTCCTGCCTTCCTTCTTTAAGGTTTGTATCATTAACTAAATCGCATGTGTAATAAACTAAGTACAGGACTATAGAATCAACATTTTATTTAATTTTGAGCACTCAAATTGAAAGTGACATATTGAATTTAAGGTCGTCTTCAGTTTCGCCCTAATTTTAAAATTCTATGATAAATTAAGCCATATTGGATGGAACAACTTCGGACACATGAAATACCTCGCACAAATAGGACCGAACAAGGGAATTTTTACCAGTCGTGTGGCGAGTTGAGTACGTGTCGTGCGTCCAATCCATAATCCGTACAAGACATTAAATTATTCGTCGCTAAGTTAATCTCACGGACCGGTGCTTGATATTTTTTCCTTACCGTTTAAGAAAGATTTCGAAATAGACAAATCAAACACGAATGGTTGCCTAATTATTTATGTTTCCGCTAGACAAATTTTTGAAATTGAACTGGAACCAACAACCGAGGAAGGAGGATTCTCAAAGTTGGTTGGGTCCGCCCGAGGAATCACCCTCCACCAGAACAATCGTCCGACCGTTGCATGTCTTGGAGCAGCAGGCATCAAGAGAATCACTGGGCCAAAAGAGTCCGGCGAAGGCTTACTCGCCGGATCTCCGGCGGCACACCTTCTATTTAATTACCTCGAGGATTCCCGAGTCTCAGGGTGTTGTTCATAGCACTCACCATCGCGTCCTCCCCAAGAGAGGAACCACCCCCCCCAACCCTGAGCCAGATTCGCGTTGAGCTCCGAAAACCGAAAGGTCTGCACCGGTTAACATAGTCATAAACGAGCGAAATATAGAACAAAGACTTCCATGTTTGTCACTATATTGTGGATATGAGTTCGGTTACACAACATCCATTTAACAGTACAAGTAGGAAAACGATGTTGGCAAATTGAATTTAAACTGAACCATAATGAACTGGGGTTTCGAATTCAAATTGGGATTTTGCTATTGGCCCTGACGATGTGATTTTTGTCAATTTCGTTTAAATGGGAGTTCCTTTTTTTAGTCCCTAAAGTCTGGCATCCGATTTGGAATCTTTGCCCAGATCGAAACCACAACAGGTTCGCGGAACATCATTTTGAATTTTGAAAGGGGGTCGAATTTGAAATCTCTTCGTACGAAAAGCTAAACGAAGGGTTCGAACCGAAAACTTGAGGGAGGGGTTTTGACCGAGTCAACCCCACGAGCTCGCATCTACCGAAGCAGCAGCGGCGACTCCGCCACTTGGAAAAAGAGGGAAGAACCGGGGGGCGCCCGGGGGGGGGGAACGGAAGGAAAATCCGCAAATATTTTTTTTTTTTTTTTGTTTTCGCACCAAAACCGACGCACCAGAAAACGACAAAAAAAAAAAGACGGAGACGGGAAAAGGAGCGGGGGAGGGCCCACCGGGGACTGAAATCACGCAAGGGGGGAGGGAACGTACGGCGAAAGAATCACGCCCCGTCCACGTCACGCCCCCTATTCAATGCTTCCCGCTGAAGCAAAAGAACCTGCTCACCCCCTCCTCTCCTTTTCCCCCCCTTTCTCTTTTTTTTTTTGCCTTTTTCATCTCCCTAATGAGTAAATGATAAAGGCGCCGATTAAGCATATTACAGGGCCCCTTAACAAAGGACGCATACCAACAGTAATGCCCTCGATTAATTAATTAGCCCCTTTTTTCTTTTCTTTTTTCCGAGTTCTGTCCTTTGTCGTCGAGTTCCCCCCCATCTTCTCATGCCAATAATTTATTTCCGAATCTCGGATAAAAAACCCATTAACCAAAAAAAAAAAAAAATTGTCGTCCGTCCGACCCACGTCGATTCTTGGAAGCCAGAGGGATTGAATCTCCCCAAAAGAACAGTTTCACCCATGTTCCAGCACAAATCTTAGATCCTTGTTATTATATAATATAATATAATATACTCTATGCTTTCTTATCATCATCATCATCACCTAGGCAAAGATATTACACAAAGACGGGGGAGGAGGATGGACCGTGTGGTGGTTGTGGACACCCTCATCGACAACCATCACGCTACAACGGAAAAAAAAAAAGGGGCGAGGGGAAGTAAAGCGTCTTCCCCACCCCGAAAAAAAAAAAATCACATCTTGAGCTAAAAACCCTCCAAAGAAAATCCCAAGAGGACATCAAAAACCTTTTCTTGATGTTGCCCCCGCTCTTATTACAAGGAAACCTCCCCCTCCCCCGCAGCTATTTTCCCCCTAATTCAATTCCTAAAGACTGTAGCAATCTCCTTAAAAGCTGGAAATTATATATATACTTAAAAAAACTTATTTCTAACTCCTATCTTCCTACCACTAACTTCCACTTGATTCCCTAATATCATTTCTTTCTTTCTTTTTTTGACCCCTTATGGAAAAAAACCAAGAAAATCAAGTACCATTCTTTCCCTAGTCGAGACCTTTCATGGGCCCTATTTGTTTCACAAAAACTAACAAATTCTTGATCTTCTTGTTCTTCTTCTTGGTCTTCTTCATTCTTCAGTATGTCCACTCCTGGGGGAGGCGTACTTCGTGGTTTAAACTCCTCTGCTTCGACAGGAGCGCATTCCGTCTCGCCATTAACGCGGCTGCAATCAATAATTTGCCCTCTTAACATCAGCAGCACGGACAGCAATCAATGTCCGCGTGAAACAATTCATAATCCGGAATCCATAAATGACAACAGCGTACCGTGGTCAGGGGCAAAAGCGTCACTCAAGTACGGCTGAGCTCGACCGCTCACGTCGTCGACGTTAAGCTGCAGAGCCTGCACGACCTTTGGAGGGACGACCACCGTCGTCGTCGAGCTGCCTGAGAACCAGAGACCCGCCGTGGAAAAGCCCCGGAATCAGCCGAAATGAACAAAGAAAGAAAAGTACCAGCAAACCGCAAGAACCTCAAAAGTCGGTTTGACCCTCAGTACCTGATTTCTTGCGAGATTCCGGCAAATCCCCGTATCTCCGAGGTAGGAAGACGCCGGTGCCGGCGCACTCGCGCTTCAACCCGGATCCAGCGACGAACGGAGGAGCTCTCACGCCCGCACCGTTGTGCAAAGTCCATGCGTATTGGGGGTAATCCCTGGCTTCGCCCACATCTTCCATTCACAAGCCCTGCATTTTTCACTCTGCTCTGGATCTGCAACTGTAGCTGTTGTTGCTGTTGCTGGTTCTCGGACCAACCCTCCATTGTTCTTGCCCAGACCGGAAGAGAGGCTTGTCGTTTTAGCACTCGGTCCTCTCTTGCATGTTGAGGATGCTACGAAACAAAAACCATGAAAAAAGGGCATACCGCCATCAGTAATGGCTTCTAAAATCTCATTCTCTGCACTAAAGCATACATGAGCAGAGTATAGTCACCATACCTGAGTTGGCTGAGTCAGAACGTAAGCGACTCGGTGGTGACTCGAGTGGAGCCCTGAGTTAGCGATTCTTCCGGAGCCGAGTCCTCTGTTTTGCTGGTGAGCGCCGTACTTCGCTTCCTGACATGACATGTTCAACCTCGCCACCTCCATAGCTGCAGCGTATACGAGATCCCAAGTCTCGCTCTCGGCCCCGAACGGCGTGGTGGGAGATGGAATCTGCGAGACGTTCTTCGGGCTTTCGTTCGCTGAGAACAGGCTGCGACTCGACCAGCTGCCGATTCCACTCAGTGTGGACTTGGGCGAACCGGCCATGGCCCACAATTTCTGAGTCAAAAAAAGAGGAAATGAAAAAACCCATGTTACAGCTCAGTTTTCCTGTAAAGTCAAAAAGGAAAAGCAAACCAGAACAGGATGAACCCATTCTTTCGACGATTTCAATGCGTTTCTTGTAGATTTTGCTTTCAAAAATCTCCTCAAAAGCAGTGAGCGACGAAACAGAGCACTCCCATCCTTCTCTTTCCTCTTTTTTAACTTTCGTTCGTTTTTTTCTCACCTCGGGCTTGTGGTGAGCGAAACCGTGAACAGGCAGCTTCTGAGCGGGGGGCTCGTAAAAAGGGGACCGAGACAGCACTCGGGCCAGCCCGGCCCAAGGGTCCTCCTCGTCGCTGCTCTCCGTCTCGGTCGAGCTCAGGACGGACTCCACCGGCGAGTCGATCTCGTAGGGGAACTCGCTGGGGAAGTTGCTCAGGCTCCGGGCGAGCTCGCCGTCGAGCCCGCCGGCCTCGGAGCCGCGCCGGTTGACGGCGAGGACGCCGCTGGCGCCGAGACCGAGCTTGTCTCTGCCCATGCACGGGTCGCGGTGGGGGAGATGCTTCATGGGGACCCAGAAGTCGGCGTCGTCGAAGGACTGCGCCATGCAGAGCCCAGAGCGAGCGAGCTAGAGAGAGAGAGAGAGAATGGAGAGAGAGTGGAGTAGTGAGTGGATGGGAGGAGGAGATATTATAAGCAGTGTCTCTGCAGTAGGGGGCGGTAGAACAGGGGAGATGACGAGGGACCCAACAAAAGAGACGGAAAAGGATGAACGAGAGAGAGAGAGAGAGAGAGAGAGAGAGGGAGGGCGAGAGAAAGAGGAGGAGGTAGCGAATGTGGAAGACAAGCTGATCTTATTGAGGTTTCCCCGGTGTCTCTCTTTTTGGGTCATTTCAAAAATTGTGTTTTTTTGTTTTTTAAATTCGAAGGAATCTTTTTTTATGTTTGAAGGAAAATAGTGCGATAAATTTCGTTCCGAATTTCCTTTTTTCTTTGAGTGTTGATGATTCTAGATTAAAATAACCATCCTTAGCAATTTTCAATAATCTTAAACATTAGTTATTTACCGGGCAAAAGCCACAAAAAAAAACTCCAAATTATGCCCATGATGATATATTTATCATAAAAAATTAATAAAAAATCACAAAAAAATCCAAACTTTGACCACTATAACATATTTATCCCAAAATCTTTTTCTTAAATAAGGGCTTGAAATTGGTTCATTTTCTCAAAAATGAAAAGTGGGACAATCAAATAATGACTCAAAGTGATTAATTTTGTCTTAAATAAGGACCCAAACTTTCAATCTTATTTACAGCTTGGGGTAGTTTTGTCCAAGAACATTTTTTCTTTAATTTTTGTTTCTTTCTTCATCTTCCTCACACCTCCTCCTTCGCTCTACATTGCCTCCTTCTTTAACACCATAATCAGGCCCCTACCAGTGACCTCATGAGCTTCATGTCATCACACCTTCTCGGATGCTAAAATCCTCAGTTCCTCGAGATGCACCAAATCTCGGCTCGCTTGTGCTAAACCTAAAGCTCGAATTGACCTCCAACTGACGACGACGATGTTGGATTTTCTATCAGGGGCAGCAGTTGATGAGGTTGAGAGCTTGAATAGGACTTGTCAATAGCGGCAATGGGGCAACAAAGTACAACAGTTTCTATAGTTAATATGTCGGATACGACTAATGATCAATCTCAAGATGGGGTATCGATTGAGGAGAAGAGCTATGTCGATGAGAATGGCAAAAGTGTAAGTGGGTGTCTCCAGACTATGGATTATTAAAAGGAGCCATTGCATTGCAAAGGGGAAGGGGGATCTTTGAAAGATTGAATTTACGCAAGAGAGGCAAACTCAAATTTGAAATTGATGAGGCAAACTCTTGCCGAGGTTGAAATAGTTGCCAGCTGCAACAAAATTGTTATTTAGCGTGAAATTGTTGATCACCAAATGTTAATTGAATGAGGCATAAATTAGTCAAACAAGACGATCTGGCGATGCTTGGATATTGCTACTCTGTTGTTGGCAAGCAGGACCGAAAACAGCACAAAAAATTGCAGTTGCTGGGTTAGCGGAAGGCTAGGAATAAGTGGAGTTTGATGCACTCTCGAGGCGAGAGAAATACATCGCCAAAGGGATTAGTTGCATGGCTTGGGAGTTGGACAATAAATTGAGTCTTAGCAAAAGCATATTCATATTATGGCTTCGAGATCAGAATTTATGATGAATGTTGCAATAAAAAGAACTTATTTTTTAAGGCTCATTTCGGCTTCATGGAATTGTCTACAAACCATTTTAAGGAGCGAAATTTAAAATTTTCAATGAGTTAGACTACATTGTAATGCCTCGTGTTAAAGAAAACCCAATCTTGGTCATGCAACGAGATGACACAAAGAGCGATGGAGGGGCCGATAAGGGAGGTGATGTAGAGAGTGAGAAAGATGAAGAAAGAAAAAGGAAGAAAGAGAGACAAAAAATAAACAACAATGTTCTTGGACAAAAGTATCCCTGGCTGTGAATGAAATTAGAAGTTCAAGTCCTTAATTGAGAGTAAGTTAGCCACTCCGGGTCCTTATTTGAGACAGTGTCCACTTTGAGTCATTTTTGAGAAAATTGCTCCACTTCAGGTCCTTATTTGAGATTTTCCCTTTTTTCTGTAACATTAAAAAGCTATGACACAAAAAAAAAATCCCAAATTTGCATCATCAAATGAAATCTTGATAAAGGGTAAATGTTTTAGAGCTTTCATATCATAAGAAAAAATTCATGATAGATTTGTCACAATGAGTATAGTTTGAGATTTTGTATGCAAAAAAGATCAAAATAAATGTGTCGCGGTATGCATAATATAGGGTTTTCAATAACGTTTTTCCCTAATCGTTAAAAGCAATTAACTCTCTGTGATGAACACAACATGAGTTTGATGTATAAATTGTAAGAAATAAGGAAAAAGTGAAAGAAAAAACGGAGCTTGTCTCCCCATTATATGCAACTTCTTTCAATTGCAATTGGTTCCTAAAAAGGATATAGCGGGGAATTAAAATATTTGAAGTCTAGTGTCAATTATACCCTAGAAAAATTAGAGAGAAAGAAATAAATAATAAGTGCACTGAAAATCTAAAATTAGTCATGAAAATATAATCAAATTTAAAAATTTACAAAAAGTGCAATCTCATAAAACTCATCAAATTGATACAATCAGGTCATTTTAATAATTTTGTCTAACTTGGCAAACGACATGGCTCTTTTTATTATTTTATCTCTCCTATGTGGCGATAACATGGCTAAAACATTAAGTATGAGGTCAAAACAACGTCGTTTTGACTCAAATATGAATTTTTAATCTAAATTTTATATAAATTAAACTAAAAATTAGCCTTTAAAAAAGAGTTAAGGGCTTGCAGCCCCATCGGCTACCGGCCGGCCATCCCCACCATTGTTGGCCCTTCCTAATGATGGTCGGGTGTCGGCGGCAAGGGCTATAAACCTAGCCTGGCTTTTCTCATTTCTTTTCTTTGTATGTGTGTGTTTTTTTTAGTTAGCTTATTTATAATCTAATTTAAATTTTTATATTAAAAAAATAGACCAAAACAATGTCATTTTGGCCACATTGTCGTCATGTGTGATTAAAAAAAATTAAAAGAACCATGTCAGTATTTTTCAAGAGTCAAGATGAAAAGAGCTAACGAAATAATTTAGTTATATTTTTTATAAATTTTATGGCTCAATCATACTTTTGTGATATATTTTAAGAGTTTCGGTGCACTTATTCCAAGAAATAAAAATGCACATGTTATCATATTAAAGAGGAGGACGCCTTTGAATTGGGTGTCCAGTTCATTCATTTGATGAAATACGAGAGGACGAGACTGCTATTCTTTTCTGTTCCAATAATATAATGTAAGACGGCTAAAAAGAAGAGAAAGGGAGGTCAAATTCTCGTCTTTATCGCTAATATTGACCAATACGGTAGTTGCGCCCGCTTTCATGGGCGATAATCGTCGACCACGATTAATCGAAGGAGGGATTGATGAATTGATGAATTGATGAATTGATGAAATTGCGATGCCCATTGGCTTTTTGACTTTGATAACCATTATCCTGACGTATCCTATACACTAGCTCCATCCCTCCGATGCATGAACTATGGGTTGGCTCACAGGCAAAAGGGTGTATTCTAATGCAGCCGAGGAATGTGTCTTTCGTCCTATATTCCCTTCAGACTGCACGGTTTGTATCTTCAGAAACAATAGCAGGCATTGTGGTGCTATTTCAACACAATCAGCATTGCAATAGCCTATTTCGGATCTAAGATTCCAAGCAATCATTTCGATGCTCTGGTGACATGCATAATTTATAGCTGAATTTTGTAAAAATAAACCACGTATCCTACGACTCGAACTTTCAGTTACGCATTACGACGGCTTAGAAATATGTTTTTTTAAGATAAAAATCACTAAAAATTCCGAATTTTGCCACTGCAATGCATTTATTCCAAACTTTTTTCATAACACCAAAAACCATAAACTCATATTCATGTAACATATTTATTCTAAACTTGTTTTTTGTAACACTCGAAACCCCAAGCTCTTTTTAATGACACTAAAAAAATCCCAAATTTATATATATGTGAGACATCTATGAAATAAAATTTGGGGGTTTTGGTATTACAGCAAAATAGTTTGATAAAAAAATTTGGGCTTTTAGTATCATAAAAAAAATCCGAGGTAAATGCATCATTCTGAGCAAAGTTTATGAGTTTTTGTGTCACACAAAATAGTTTAGAGCAAATGTGCCACTTCGAACAAAATTTTGGTTTTTTGTGGTTTTTTCTCTCTCTTTTTTTCAATTATTTAAACAGCCAACATAGTGATGTATTCTAAACTTCAAAATTATATTTCACGTTATGCCAATATAGGAATATGCATTTTTGGCTATCCAAATGAGCAGCATAACAATGCACTTTCAAATCTATGATTCTAAATGGGTTTTGTAACATCCTAACATGCTTTTCTAGCTGAAATTTGATGCGAGGGTGTTGGGAACTTAATCCATAAAGTGAGAAGCCTGTAATTTCTCCGTCTAATATCCAATTCACTTGGTCGTTGCAGCGTTGAAAAGCTCAGTTTGAAAGCTTCCCAACAAGCTCAACATTTTCAAGTGAAATTACGCAGACAAGGACCCGAGCTTTTGACCATACCGGGGCCTGAGGCCTAGATAGACGAATTGGATGTATTTTCAAGAGTGTGACACTTCCAAAAATTGTCATGGACTATAACTTAGAGGTATGAAAAGTTTCGTTCAATTTTGAGACCTCTAAGGATGAATCTAAAATTCTAAAGATCTATTTGGTTACATGCCAAATAGTGCATGATTCTATTTTTTTCCCCATAACAAAAAATAAAAATAAAAATAAAAATCCGTTTAATAACTTTTACATTCTCGATAATAGATTCGAAACAGAAAAGGACCAAATAGTGGTTGTCGGCTAGACAAGGACTGGCAACCTCATCGGCTAGAGGAAGAAGAAGAGAAGGAAAAAAGAAAAAAAGTGAAATAAATATGTAATAAAAATATTAAAAAATTAAAAGAAATTATGAGTTACAAGAAAATTTGAGGGCCATACCAAACACATTTTTATTTAGAGAATAAAAATTTTAAACAATTACTAAATGCCTTCAAATGCTCAAAAATTCGTCTAAATAATATAATTTTTAAAAAACTATTTCTGAGTATAAATTGTTCCGTAGAACATAATAATTATCGAATGCACTCTATTTTTTTTTTTCTTTTTGGGAATCCAAAAGTTTGACCGAAATTTGATTTGTCATTACTTCTTCATCCAATCAGCTTGGCTCTTGTTGTACAGAGATGCCTGTCGTTTCTGGTTTCATGACATGGTATTGAAATCTAGAAATTGCAAACTTCCCGACACCATGAAAAACGGGCAACGGATCCCGAAGGATCAATAATATACTGTCAAATTCGAATGGTGGTGTCAAAAGATTGTCTTGACGAACAGAAATCGGTTTCGAGGCAGAAAATGCGTTTCACGCTTGCATCTCCTAGGTCAAGCTCTGGTCAGTCCAACTTTCCTTCGAAATCGGGCCAAAATTTGAGACGTAAAGAGGCACATGTGCATGACTAATCTCTTTTTTTTTGTCAATTGGTCAATATTGAAAATTAAACTGTGTTTCTAGAAATGCCTTTTCTCTGGCCAAAAGTTAAGTATCATAGCAAATTCAGCTCTAGCTTTGGTTAGTCGCCAAATGGTCCCGACTCAAAATGTGGCTTCGCACGAATTTTTATTTCTTTTTCTTAATTGCATCATTATATAGTTTTTGAATGATTTCTCCGTCATGATTTGTTACATCTGGGAAAGAAAACAAGAGTGTGAGGATGTTTGATCATTAAGATAGGGCCTTTTTGGATAATCAATTCTCAACTTCTTTTTGTAATTTCTGTTAAAACTAGTCGCCCCAGAGGGCCAGAGGTTCAACCTAATTTTTCACGCTAAATTAGTTGGCTCCCTATAGTGATATATGATTTTTAAAAATACCCATTATACTTTATTTGTGGCTGAATAAATAAACGCCATGACTGAATGCTGGTGGAAAAAGCCGTCGGTCATGATCCATGTGCACCTTACGTGTATGTTGGACTAGTCATAGTCTTTTGTCCAAGGAAAAATACAAGGCAAATAATAGAAAAGATAATTGGAGAGAAAGATGCAATTTACAACCGCTAGGGCTATGACCCCTGCAATGTGCAGGGTGGCCGGGGTCATGGCCCTTAATGCTGTATGCAAGACATATCTCTCTCGCTCTCTATATGAGAAAACCACGCCACCGCCATCACCGTCGAAGCCGCCGCCAATACTACTGGCATTAGGGTACCCACTACCCACCAATTGTTCCATGATTCCCACCACTATTGCTGGAACTATGGTACCGTCATTGCTCCATAGTCACTACCTTAACGCGCCTTTAGATGTGTGTGTAAATACCTCATATGCGAGTCTCCAGTAGTCTTCGACGTTCTTTGACTCACCCCTTGCCAGGCAACACATGCACACGGATAAGGGAGCTTGGTGATCGTAGGTAGTGGCTTGACACACGATGACAAATGACGGAAGCGACCTACGATGGAAAGAGATGGCAGCGAGCGATGATCGGTTATCGAGGACAAGTAGTGAGGGCATAAGAGACAGAGAAAGGGCTTGTTGGGCTCGAGGATTGTTTGTGCCATGTGGGGGACTTTATTTGGTGATTGAAATCATGCATTCTCAATGTCAATGATCGATGACTGAGCATCTTCTAACTAGCAACAGCTATTGACCGTTGTCCGAATGAGATGATGATACAAATGGTCTTTGAATTGTGGTTTAGCGATTCCTTGACTTTTAATTTATTTCAATGTGATCCCTGAACTTTAACCAATATGCAACATCTTTAAAGTTTATAATTTAATCAATGTAATCATTGGACTTTTGGTACACATTTAATTTAATCCTTTAATTATATGAAAAAATGTCAATGTTATCATTCTATTAATTGGACATGTACCAAAAGTTTAAGGACCACATTAAATAAATCGAGTTTATGAATCATGTTACACAATAATTTACACTTCAAAATCATGCGAGCAAATTAAAAGTTTATAGATTACGTTACATATTGAGCCAAAGTTCATAAATTATTTATATCATTTTCTCTTGTTCAGTATGCAACAAATTAACTCTAATTCAAAAAAGAGAAAATTAGAGCAAGAACATTTGCAGGTGCGGTGAACACATTGAGCTTTTTATGTCTCCCCCACATCAAGCAAAGAGAAGAATAAGAATTTCTCTCCAAAACTAACTCGTTTTAGGAGAGATCGAACCCCGCAAATATTTTTAAAAAGAAAAAAGAAAACCCTGCACATAGCTTCACTCATTATCCTAGAACCATAGGTTGGTTAATAAATAAATCGAGAATTTCCAAATGAACATTCGCATTAATGATTTGTACTCAAATACCTAGTAAAATTATTAGCAGATTCCTATAAGAAAAACTCAAATCGATCATCTGGAATTCCTTCATATCAAACGCTAGCACATTGATCGTCCTGATTGATTACTGCTTTAGTCACCGCTCTTTATGTCATTAATTAAAGCTAGGAGACATAATCATTGGGACATCTTTGACCATGACATCTCATTATCCATTGTGGACCTGCTTAAATGGTCCCATTAAACGTCCGAAATTTCCCCCTCCCTCCTTTTTTCCTGTTATATATAGTCCATAAAAGCTAATAATGATTCAGATAATTTTAAGTTAAGATTTCCCATTACTTGAATGTCCGGACATGAGATGACCCAATAAAAATATATTTGAATTTCGGAAATTATCATACTGCGATTTCACGCCAGCCACCAACCTAACTTTACATGATTGCATTTTTTGACTTTAAAATTGTTTTATTAGACTATTCGATTCCAATGATACCATGCTATAGACTTTTTTTTTTAAATAAAATTACTTCCCTAGACTAATAATTTCAGTAATCCTCTGTCCAGCGATCAGAGGATTACTACATAATTTTTTCTCTTTTCGTTTTATCATAGTAAACTTTTACACTTCTAAAATTATTTAGCTCGTCCGTGCAGTTTAACTAAGAAACTACGACGGCCCCTAACAAAGTTGGCATTTCTCATTGTAGTCATTAAAGTGGTTCGATCTCTCTCTTTTTCTTTTTTTTTTTCAGCACTTTGAGCATATCTTTTTTCTTTGGCATATAAGCATGTCTTTTTAGTCGGTCTAAAACTTGCCAAAACATCATTATATATTTAACAAAGCACATTCCAATATAAAAGAAACCCCATGCATTGGATGCGTGTAGCATATCTATAAGCAAATCGGAGAAATCTAACAGAAGGACGAATGGTATGGACAGTCGATAAGATCGACTTTTTTTTTTTTTTTGGCTTTTCCAGCCATGATAGATAAGGTCAAGTCGAACACACAACTTTTGGATTTGGAAGGAATTATAGAACAAATTAGAGGAGATCGCATTTCAACGGTAATTTTAAAACGGTTGAGATAAAATTAAAAATTTAATTATGAAGTTAACGGCATCGTTATTTTTAATTAAATTGTTATTCCTAACTTTTTTTTTAATGATTGTTACATTTATTTTTATATTTCTGTAATTGTTATGCGAGTTTTAGTTTGTTTTGGACTATTCTAGGCGAAAGAGCGATTTAACGAAAAAGAAAAAGCAAATCAAGAAGAGTTTCAATTTTGCCCTTGAAAAATCACATATCAGGCGAGTGTAAAGGGAAGAATAGACGAAAGTTCGACAGCTGTCGCAAAATGAAAGTTCATGAGGGTTTTGTGTAAAATTTGAAAGTTCAAGGACAAACGTGGACCCTCCTGAAAGTTTAAAGGATTTTTCTGTAATTTTTGTAATTTTCATAACATAAAATTCAAATAGCTTTATCAAACAATCAACCCTACATTTTCTTTTTCTGAGTAATCTCCTACGTTGTTTTGACACTGCAAATCCTTAAAGTTCAAGTAGGATGATTCAAGATTAATATTCAAGTAAATCAGAATGATCACGGGTGAACACTACATGATTTCTTTCTAAATGCTCTAAACTGTCAATTGAATGCCGACTTTAATGGATTG
Organism: Eucalyptus tenuipes; assembly: GCA_014182365.1. NCBI lineage: Eukaryota > Viridiplantae > Streptophyta > Magnoliopsida > Myrtales > Myrtaceae > Eucalyptus > Eucalyptus tenuipes. The sequence goes on along the minus strand of CM024546.1, from coordinate 9,443,309 downwards.
TTCATCTTATTTAAGAAAAATGTAGAAAATGCAGCCAAGGAGATTCGATCATGGGTGGACCACGGAGCTTTTTATTGCTTTTTAGCATAGGTTATTTGCAACGGCTACATATCTTTTCTCCCAAGATATCATGAATCCATTTGCAAATTACAATAACTTTGCCTTTTATGAACATAGTCTATAGCAAAGAATTCCTAGTACAAGTGAAATCATTCTTTCAATAGTTCGATCGGTACATACTGCTTTGGAATCATTCAATCCAATAAAGAAGTTTACAAGGCACTACGATTAGTGGCAAGCAAAGTGAAATAACTCGTCATGGTGGTGCTTTATTCTTATATCGAGCTCAAGCTACTTTTAAGTATTTTAATTAAGGGTGTGTTTGTTTCACGAAAAAGTAACGTTTTTGGAAAATGTTTTACAATAAATCATTTTTCAAGAAAACGGTTAGTTTTCATTTGTTTGGTGATACGTGACTGAAAATATTTTTCTGGTGTTTGGATGGCATATGAAAAATGATTGAAGGTGTAAAAGATGCCGACAAAGAGGAAGAGGAGGGAGCGAAGCCAACGGGAGCGCAGGAGGGGCTAGGGTTGGAGGAGGCGGCGGTGACGAAAGGGAGGGGGCAAAGGAGAAGGAGAGAGGGGAGGAGGAGTTGGGGTTTACATTTATAGGCAAAGAAAGAAAAGAGAAAACAAGAAAAAAAAAAAGATATAATAATAACAAATTCAAAATTTGTAATTAGAAATTCTTTTTAATAATAAATTTTTCATTAAGCAAGGACCTTAAAACATTTTGGAAAATGTTTTCGATTATTTCAAAGGGGAAATCGTTTTCCTGAATTTAAGTTTTGGAAGGAAAACATTTTATGTTGACTAGTAAAACATTTTCCATTGACTCATTTTCCTAAATGAACCAAATGCTGGAAAATGAGGAAAACGTTTTCCCGGAAATTGTTTTTCACAAAACAAACACACCCTTGGTTTCGTTCCTAATTGCGCCAAATAAAAATGAATAGGCGAACCATATATATATTTTTTAAATGAAAAATTGGAGACATTCTATACGAATTTGAACTTGAATTTTCCATCTATTTTGGAAACTGAAAAGAAAAGGTTGGATACTTGTACTCCCAACAAATTATCTGCATTAGAGCCTTTAAAATAAAATAAATTTGGACAAGGACCGGTCGGCCAAATAGGAAAATAAAGGAGGAGCATCTAAAGAATGGTAAAAGCCAAAAACAATCCAAATTATTGTCAACTGTAACACATTTTTTTTCATTTTTTTTCTAACATTAAATATCTCAAATTTATATGGTGTGACACTTGTACGGTGCTGCAAAAAAAAAGATTTCGGATAAATGTGTGAGAGTCGGCGAATTTTAGATTTTTTCTGGCTTTTTCTCTCTTAAGAAAGAGGAGCTCGAAGAGAGAAATTATCCAGTCCGTCGGGTATCATCAAAACCCCGTGAACCCACGCAGCGATCGAATCACCGCCGTCCGTGCGTGCGTGCAAGCCTCCTTATCCGGGCCCGCGCGGGGATCCGTGGACCTCCGGCGCGACGTCCGGAATCCTAACGGCCGTCGCCCCGCGCCGTCAAGGGCCGTTAACTCTCGCGGATCGGGATCGGCGGCCAATCGGGGCGCCGGACCCGAGGCCCTGCAATAAACCGGATTGGATAGGGAATTCCCGCCAAAAGGAAGGGGAGGGGATTGAATGGGGAGGGGGAAAGGGGTGAGCGCGTGGGGCCCGCCGGAGGAAGGGAGGGGAGGCATGACCTGCGGGAAAAGGACAAGTACCGTTAGTCAAAAGGGCGGGAAGTTTCTTCGTCTTTAGCTTTTTCGAATTTTCCGCTGTTGTTGTCTTTTGGGGGGATTAATGTTTTGATTTGATGGGGGTACGTGGTGGGGTCTCTCTCTTTTTTGATGAAATGGAGTGTGTAAGCCTAGCCTCCCCAGTCCCTCTCCCAACCCTCTTGGGCAAGCTAGTTTTTGTCATCTACTTACCAATCCCTTTCTCTTCTTCCCTTCTCATTTTACGGCGCGTGCCACCGGTAATGATATCCTCGTGTTCCGTCGCTCCACATATTGATCGAGATAGGATATGATCGGATTGGATGAAAAACGACACGAATTAATCTTAAACTTACCCGATGTGTGTGATGTTGTTCTTGAATTTTTAATTTGTTCGATATGATTTCCGAACTTTAGCATATTATGCGGTGTCGTCTCTGGACTTTTTATTTGTTTGATGGATCTTTAGACTTTTAGTATATGATCAATTTTATTGCTATATTATAGATAATATTTAATTTTTTCATTCCATTAATTGGAGTTATTGGAATTTATCGATTTTGCTTCCAATCCGGTAAATTTGAACGGCCGGACAAAAATAACGTTATGCGTGGATTATCCACATAAGATATCCAACTTAAATTCAAATATAATGATCATTTTAATTTAACTTATGGATTAAATTGAATATTTACCAAAAATCCAGAGATCGCATTAAACATATTGAAAGTTCGAGGTGATGTTGCACGGTAAGTCAAAATTCAATGTATATTTATGTTATGTCCCCTGAGATTTTTGAATTTGAATTTATCCCATCATTCTTTTGATAAAATATTGGGATTGTAGTGGATACTACTAAATTTAATTCTATAAAGTGTTTGATAAATAGCGATGATTTTCCCCTGGCAACCATCATTAAGGTGGTCACCTCTGTCGCAGTGGCCAATGGTTCGCCCTTGACAAAAATCCTCTGGGTACGGGGGCAAGGATGGTCGAGGGAAGATCCCCCATCAACCCCGCCAAGGTAGTGTGACCATAGCTCAATGGTCATCGGTGTTAGGTCGTTCGAAATTGAGACCCCATCGGAGAAAGAGTGTGTATCTCGGGCGACCACCACTCGGCAACTATAAGCAACGTTGATGGCAGTTCCTTAAGCACGAAGAACTTTCTTTGTCCCTAGAACAACAAACATTTTTTTTTTCTTTTCTTAGATTTTTTTTATATCAATATTTTTGTCATCTTGTTTGGTATTATTAGAGGCTTTATTCATCCAATTCAAATATCTTGTCCAAGGCAGTCATTAACCTAAGAAGGGATAATTAATATATTATATGAGCTACCAAACACCGCCCTTATCTCTTTAGTTACTTCGTAAGCCTTCTTAGATACAATTCCGATTTAGATGTCAACCTATTCAATCAAGAAAGATTCCCTTTAAGATCTAAAAGAAAACTCGCGATAGAAATTACGAATCATCATAGTCAAATAAAAAGACAAACTAATATGAAACACATAACCTAATTCAACCATACTTGTAATAAAATATGCAAAGCAACCCTTAACAAAAGAAAACAATGACATAGTCCATGGAAGGTGGATATTCTAATGGCATGCTAGATCATAACCAAAATAGAAAAAAACATTATATTGGCCGTCACGGACCGAACGAACGAGGCTTTGAATTTTCCCGCCGAAAGCAAAAGCGAAGGGATTCCAAGAACTCGACTGTCGCTTTCAAAACATCCCGAGACAGATGCGTTCGTTGCCGCATCATGCTTTGTCCTGTGGTGGCGGTGGGGACTTTCCTATCCTCTGCCCTCGTCCACGAACTGTTGTTCCAAGTCATTCGAAAAAATTCAAAACCCAGAAACGGTCGGGGCTTCTTGTTTCGGTATGCGATCGCAAGACGACGAGGCGCACGAAGATCTCTCCTCCCCCGAATGGTCCATGCGACGACCCATCGATCCCTCGTCGTGATGCTGTGCGCGTCGCCGTGTTCACATCTGCTCGTGCAAAGGGTGGTGGTGGGGGCCCTTTTGCTTGGCTAAGGTCGTTCTTTACTGTTTCTTCCCTGCAAGATTTTCTCGAGGTGATGAGCAAAAGTGGGCTGCTCTCGTCCGGAGAAATCTGACCCTGCCAGCAAGACCCTGCCCAGACTTTGCTGGCAGGGTCATTCTTTAAGCTTAGCGAGGCACCTGAGAATCCAAAGAGAGAGCTGAATTAGACAGGCTTCTGTTACGGTCGATCTGACTAGGCCATGGCCACCTCTGCCATGGTTGCTTTGAGGGCAATGGCGGACCCATCACCGTGGTCACGGCCAAATTAATAGGCGCATGAGATTTTGTGAGATCATAACTTGTTATTAAGAAAGCAAAATCTTATTAGATGAATTTGTGATTTGATATTTAAGTATTCTAACAAAATAGACCTAATTGAATAATTAAGATTAGAACTCAATGTTTAGGATCATTTATTATTTAAAAAGTACCAAATTTTCTTCGTGAAATGGTCGGATGTTGGTGGGCTCACCCACTAAATGCTCTGAGCAAGGAGGGCTTTGACAAAGCGCAAGGAGTAGCTAGATCCACGATCAAGTCTAGCTGCAATCTGTGACTATTGTTTGCCCTTATCCTCACATGGATTAATTGATTACTTTAGAGAGAGGGACTTAAGCGGGGTCAATTGGATGGGAAAATGACGTTGATCACATGAAATTTGAATCCAATCGACAAAAATAAATTTCAATGAAGATATAGGACAAAGTTTTTTTTTTTTGTTCGAAACTGTTGAAATATTATATTAGAGAAGATAAACATCCAGATGCTAAAGCATCACCGTACACTATATCTTGCAACATAAAAGGAGGGTAAATGTTCCAATTGCGGACCGGGCCTTGATTCCGGTGGGCTTTTGCGGCCCAATCTACAGCTGCATTAGCTTGTTTGCGACAGTGCTTGAGAGAGAGATTAGGGCACCGGAATAGCAGCTCTTCGACTTCAGCAAAAAGGTTTCATTCCGTCCATGGTGGCGTCTTCTTCTCCGCGACAATCTCAACCAACTGTAGGCAATCCGATTCCACTATCGGTCGTTCTGGTGAAGCCCCCGTTGGATCGATGTTGAATCGACGAATGAGAGCATAAATCTCCGCCCGGAAAGCCGATTGAGCCGGAAAGCTTTGGGTAAAAACATCGGTGAGAATTCCTTTGTGATTTCGCAAATACAAGCCATTGATCCTTCCAAACCCTCTGACTGAAAAGCACCATTGATATTGCATTTTAAACTGCCTTTTTCAGGAGGTTTCCATCGTTGATATGGGCTGAGGGCTGAGATTGGAGAGCGATGAAGAGTGGGGTCGACAACCATATAGATCCGGCTCTGTGCAAGGGCATCCTCCACTGCTTGGATGGGGTCTGGACTCTGGTTTCTGAAGATGAAGTTGTTTCGCCGTCGCCGGATCTGCCACAACAAATTGGCGAGCACCTCAAATTCGGGAAGGCCTTCGAATCGGTGGCTCTGGGCCGCTACCCAAGCATCAAAACGCTGCACCGAGGTAGGTAAGATCTGAACCCTGATATGAGGATGAGTCCATATCTCTCTAGTCCACGTGCAAAAGAAAAATAGATGTTCTACGCTCTACGGCATGTTTTGAGTGCATAGGCTACAGACATTAATGGGTGAGATATGTTTGTGAAAAAGGTTCGCTTTAGTAGCAAGGGCGTTTTGACAAGCTAACCACATAAACACTCGAATTTTAGGAGCGGTTTTCATATGCCAAATCTTACGCCATAACTTAATGGGGTTCTGATAAGAAGTTGAAGCCACACTGAGTTGGGTATTTAGGTTTGAAGACAAAAGATGGTAACTACTTTTCACTGAATAAACACCAGAGGAATTAGCAATCCATACCAGTTGGTCAATAAGAAGTAAAGGGTTAATAGGAATTTTTAAAATCTCTTCACTGACCTGAGAATCAAATAGATGGGAGATAAGAGTTGAATTCCACGTGTTATGAGGGTGATCAATGAGATCAGCCACTAAAACCGGTTCGCCATGAGCAGCTGTTCCTCCTAATTTACCCATAGGTAGCCAATTGTCTTCTCTTATATTAATCTGGGAGCCATCCCCAACTAACCAGCGAAGTCTTGGAAGAATGGCATCTCTTCCTTTTAAAAGACTCTGCCAACCCCATGAAGGACGATTTCCTGCTTGTGCACACTGAAAGGATGAATTCCTGAAATACAAGCCCTTGAAAAGCTGACTCCATAGAGCGTTAGGTTGTTGAAACAGACGCCATGCTTGCTTACCAAGCATTGCTTTGTTGAAACCGACAAGGTCTCGAATCCCATTCCTCCGAGTCTTTTGAGAGTTTTAAATCTGTCCAATTTCGCCAATGGATGCCTATATTGCCATTATTATTGCTCCACCAAAACACCGATATCTTCTTTTCTATAAATCTGCATAATGACAGGGGGAGCTTGAAGATCGACATGGCATACTGAGGTAATGCCTGTATAACTGATTTCAAAAGGATTTCCTTTCCACTCTTCGATAATAGTCGTTCCTTCCAGCCATCTAATTTGGCATTTACTTTGGCCAAAATCCAGAAAACATCTCCCGTTTCGATCGCCCCCGGTCCCGAGGGGATTCCCAGGTATTTCCCATAACGATTCATCACAGGTATTCTGAATTCACTTGTTAAATTTTGTTGTAGAGACAACGGGCAGTTTTTGCTGAAATACAAACCAGACTTATTCCTATTTATAAGCTGACCCGTAGCTAAACAATACTGGTTTAGAATATTAGCAAGATTTTGGCATTCGGAGACTGTTGCTTTTAGGAAGAAAATAGAGTCATCAGCGAAGAATAGATGGGACAAAGTGGGGCAGGCTCTATTGAACTTAATTCCTTGTAAATGACCCATATCCACAGCTTGAGTAATGAGAATTGAGAGCACATTTGCTAGTAAAACAAAAATATATGGGGATAGAGGGTCACCTTGTCTAAGTCCTCGAGATGGTTGGAAATAAGCAAGCTATTCCCCATTGAAACGAACACTTTGTGAGGTCGTTGTAATGCAAGCCATTACCAACTTTACCCATCTGTCATTGAAACCCAGCTGCAGCATGTAGGCTTGGAGGAAATCCCATTCGACCCTGTCATACGCTTTTTGCATATCAATTTTTAAAAGAAGATTGAACTTTTTCTTGCTCTTTCGCGCTTTAAACTGGTGAAGCACTTCTTGGACCACCATTATGTTATCTTGTATCTGCCTGTCCCTAACAAATGCTGCTTGTTCTTTGGATATCAAGTTAGGAAGCCAAGGTTTAAGTCTGTTGGCCATAACTTTGGAAATGATTTTATAAGCGAAATTACAAAGACTTATTGGTCTATACTGATCAATGCTTTCTGGATGATGAACCTTAGGAACCAATGCAATTATCATTCTGTTCAGACAACGAGGCATTATACCTGAAGCGAAGAAGTCTCGAACTGTTTTGATGACATCTGCTTTGATAATTTCCCAGTGATGCTGAAAGAAGAGGCCATTAAGACCATCTGGCCCTGGAGCCTTGGAAGCACCCAGCTGAAAAGTAGCCTGGTATACCTCCTCTTCCGTTACTATTCTCAGCAGATGATCATTTATGTTTGTAGTTACAACTTCAGGGGATTGTTGTAAAAAGGGGCCAAAGTCACGATATCCCACTGACTGATATAAATTGGAAAAGAAACCCAACGTCAGCTCCTTTAGTCGTTCTGGCTCCCTTATCTAGTTCTGGAATTCATCTTTTAACATACATATTCTGTTTCTTTGTCTTCTTTGTACAATACTGGCATGGAAAAATTTGGAATTTTTATCCTCCCACCTCAGCCAATTGATGCGAGAATGCATAGCCCAGAACTGCTCCTCTTGATGCCAGATTTTTTGAATTTCTTCTCGGATTGAATGGGCCAGCTCTTTATCATTACTCTGATAGTATTTTCTGTTTATGAGAGTCTGTAGCTGGTGTTGTAAATGAAGTATACGAAGATGGCCATTGCTGAACTTTGATTTATTCCAGCTTGCTAAGTCGTGAGAAACTGCCTGCAATTTTGATACAAGAGTGGCTTTGTCTGCACTGGATATATTCCACGAATTTTGAATTACTTCTTTGCACTTTGGATCTTGATTCCAGAAAGCTTCATAAGTAAAAGTCTTCTTTCGCTTGACAAGTCTTGAAGATGTGTTTAGCAAAATAGGACAGTGGTCCGAACCTAAAGTAGGAAGGGCTAGCACTTCTGCAGTAGGATACAACAATCGCCATTCCACAGAGCAAAAGACTCTATCCAATCTCTCCTTTACCAGGTCATCCCCTGTTATGTTATTAGACCAGGTAAATTCGCACCCTTTGCTTTCCAATTCTAGTAAAGAGCAAGCACTAATCATTGCTCGAAAGGATGCTAGGCGAGAGTATATAGCTGGTCTCTTGCCCACTTTTTCCCAGGGGTAGAGGATCTCATTAAAGTCCCCCACGCACAACCAAGGTAAGGTATTTACAAAGACGATATCCCTGATGCTATCCCAAAGCTCTTGTCTAGCCTGGTAAGTAGAAGGAGCATGTAGACAAGTGATGTGCATAGAAGTAGCTGCAGATATATCATAGCAGAGCATATCAAAATAATTCTTCTCCGACTTCAAGATTGTTAAATCATAAAGCTCAGTCCAAAACACAGCAAGACCACCAACCAGGCCCACTAGGATCCCTTATCAAGGAGTGAGGAAAATGAAACCGACGCTGTAATCTATTTAAAACCGACGTTGCATTCTTTGTTTCCATTAAGAAAACTATTTCGGGCTTTTCTTTGGCCAAAATGGCCTTTAGGGCTTGAACTGTCAGGGGGTTGCCCAACCCCGACGGTTCCAACCGAGGAGTTTCATTTGAGATGCGGTGGTGTTTGGGGCCGCCCGCCAATGCCCAATGTTCTGTCTCATTTGCAGCATAAACGGGGTGTCCATGAGTTGAGTCTCATCCAAATCGATGAGTAGCCATCTCTAGTCTCATACGGGGAATATCTCTTTTGTTTCTTGCCTGATCCCATAGCAGTGATCGTTCTCGGAATTTTTGGCTTCTTTTGCTTAGGAAACTCCAGGGAAGGAGTCTGAACACTCTTCAATTTTGCCCTTGCGGGTACCGGTCGCAGTCCTTGGAGCTGGATTGACTATTTCCATCATAGAGGAGGATCTTGAGGGGATGACAGGGGTCGTAGCTGGAGCTGCTGAATCAGGAACAATGGGAGGCAGGGTTGGGATTGGCAATTGCATGGTAGGGGGAGTTTCAGGTACAGCTTCATCCATCTGCTCCATAGGTTCCTGTGGATTATAGAACGTGTCCCAATACGGGTTATGTTGTCGAACCTCCGCTCGCAACCAGTGACCATAGGCCATTTTCGATAAACCATCGTGTTGATCTTCCTCATAAGGATATACTTTACAAGATGTTGCATAGTGTCCTAGCTTCCCACACGAATAGCAGAAATGTGAGAGTCGCTCATAGCGAAAATCTAACCATAATGGCTTCCCTTCGATACGAATTAGCTTCTCCGTCCTTAAAGGTTCTTTCAAATCAAGTTCTATCCGGACCCTCCCAGAAGTATCTGGTTTCACTTCAATTACATGACCTACCTGCTTAACTGCCTTATGCAAGAGGTGTTCAGTGTTCCACTCCAGAGGTAATCCAATGACATGCATCCAAAAGGCACAGTGGGAGAAATCATAGCAATGTAATGGCGTATTAGGTTGCCATGGTTGGAAATGAACCAAATGTCCTGAGAACAGCCACGGACTCCCAGCAAGTACTCTCTCTTTTTCGATTTCTGACCGAAATTTGACTATATACAGGCCACCATCACAAAGGGAAATATCAACCTGGTCTAAACGCCATGCTTTCTTCATAGCAATTTGGAAAGCAGGAAGATTGACGGCAGGATTGGTAAAAATATTACCCTCCAGGATGAGGCGACACTCTTTCAGCTTGTCCGTGGAAGGTACATCATCCCAAACTTCCAATTCTTGTTCTGAGCATAGTCGTCCCAGTCTTTGACATAGCGCAGCAATGCGCGAGGAGCTGTCGATCTCTTCTGTTGCCATGAAACTTACAAATGCTCGAAACCCTTTGCAGAATTAAAACCCAGGTTTTGCATGTCCATGATCGAAGACCCACATCGCTATACAGTCAAATTCAACCCAGGCAAGATGAACTAAAGCCATAAGGAGATGGGAAAAACTTGGGACAGGGAGAAAATAGGCCCCAATGATTCACTTGACCCAGAAAACTTCACATGCAAGCCAAGCCGAGGGATTGGAAAGATTACTGAAAGGAAAAGGAGGTGACGGCTGGAGAGCGATGGAGATTAGAAGGAAGGAATCAACCCGAACGAGAAGTGCAGATTGAGTACGAAAGGAAAGAAGAAAATACAGAGGAGGAAGAGCTCGAGCATATCGCGAGAGGAAACTCTAACATAGGCGAGAGAATTGCACCAACATCAAGAGACAACATCTCCTCATCATCAGAAAACAGGGAAACTTGAATGCCCCGATGTGCATCTATAGGACAAAGTTTAAAAAAAGAAGAACTAGCGGAATCAGTAGCTCATCAATTTTTACCCATTGAATCTAAGTAAATAATTGCAAGTCATTGTGATGTGAAAGAGTTCCTAACCATCCTTTCCTTGATCCTTCAAAAGGAAATGTTTCTTAATCTTGAGGCGCTTGATGATGATACATTTTTAGCTGGTTGCTTCATATACAAGGTGTCGAAAACATTGCAACATTTGAAATGTCTTCGGCAGATAAAAGAGATATATTTTTCTTTGTTATTAATTAATTATTGACTCGTTGAGGAACGGTCTTTTGAGGACGTTGGAACCACCCATCGCTATGGGACAAGAATTGTAGGATCCACCTAATCTAAGGATACATGTGAAGTGGTATGGCATACATTGCAGATATAGTCCATAGGATCTAGATGCTAATACTTTCTTTTCCGCAAGAAGACAGCTTCATTTCTTCAAGAACAATAGATATACACATATTCCATTATTCCAAGGTCGGGGAGGTGTTTACTGTTTGGTTCGGCAAAGCTGCAATCTAAAACCTCTTTTGGCTTTTTTATTTTTTATTTTTATTTTATTTAATCAAAGTTAACCCTATAGCTTTTTGTAAAACATGAAAAGATGCAATGCTCACATAAGTCCAGCTTTCCTGTCTTCTGACCCTTCAACAACCCCCTTTCACCCAGGATCGTCATACTTGCCTCACTCATGTGCCCTAAAGGCATATGCCATAATTGAGTCAAGTTAGAGTCTGACCCACCTAATGAAACTGTAGAAGTTCCAGTCACGGTCTCTCACAGTAGATGATAGAGAGTATTCACTTTCTTCCCTTTCATCACTGTCATGGCACCTTGAGAGATCTTCAGTACTCCACCTTTAGCGGTGTATCTACACCCGATGTCATCGAGTGTCCCCAGAGAAATATAGTTCTTCTTGAGCTCCGGTATATGCTTCACATTTGTCAATGTGCGCACCACCCCATCATGCATCCAAATTCAAATTGTTCCTATCCCCACAGCCTTACAAATTGCATTATTCCCCAAAAGAACTCTACCACCATCTGCAGTCTGGTAAGTAGTAAACTCGTTCTTATGAGTTGTCATATGATAAGAACACCTCGAATTTAGCACCCATTCGTTTCCTGACGAAGTGGTAGTTACACATAAAACAGCTTTTGCATCACTAGTGCTCCCCTCGGGAACATTTGCCACACTGCTTGTGGTATTCTGCCTATTAGCTTTATTCTTCCGCTTTGGACAATCTCTCCTAATGTGCCCCTCCTCGTGACACTCAAAGCACTTCATGCGTCCCTTGGACTTTCTATGGCGTGATTTTGATATACTTTTACCTCTGCTGCTACTAGGCCCTTCTACCCCGAATTGTCAGTGCTTACTCTACTCCTTGCGCCAGCATGTCATCTCGCAACTTTATCTGTCACTCCTTAGAGAATAAGGCGTACTTTAGACGATGCACATGCTACAAGCTTGAATTGCAAGGAAAAAAAGTTAATTAGTTAATTTTCATTATTGTTAAAAGATCCAATCTAAACATTTAAATCATTAGGTGGATGTAAGTAATAGTGTTAATATCTTGAAAAACCCTAAACTGGTACACTTGTGATAAATCTACCCCAAACTATTTTTTTGACAACCAAAAACTCCAAACTGGTATACCTTTGACAAATTTACCCTAAACTGGTACACTTGTGACAAATTTACCCTCTATTAGTTTTCATTAAATTTTCTTGTCAAATTATTAAGTTAAATGACACGTGACAATTGACCGGTATACCAATTTAGGATTTTACACTCTGTTTGTCACAGTTTACAATTTTTATGATTTTTTTGTGGTATTAATCTAATTTAGCGGAGGGTATATTAGTCACAAATTTACCAGTTTGAGGTTTCTCGTGGTCGAATAAATTAGTTTAGAGTAAATTTGTCATAATGTACTAGTTTAGGGTTTTTTTATAGTCAGTCGGGGTAAATTTGTCACAAGTTTACCGGTTTGGGGTTTTTCATGGTCAAAAAAATAGTTTGGGGTAAATTTGTCACAAGTTTACCAGTTTGGGGTTTTTCATGGTCAAAAAAATAGTTTGGGGTAAATTTGTCACAAGTGTACCAGTTTGAGATTTTTCAAAGTATTAACCCTAAATAATATGCATATAAAAATATTACCACCACATATTATAGTTAACACTCCATCGTGTGTAACTCGACCCCTTATGCATGTATGACCAGGCTTAGGTTTTTTGTAAAATGGGCTCGTGTGAGTCGACTGTTGCAAATCCAAAAGACGAGCACCGATTTAAGAGGGAAGTATAAGACTCAAGCTCTTGACACATGCTTTGATACAATATTAGAATATCCAATCTAAAATCTAAACATCTTCTTGTAAATTCCATCCATCCAAACACATCTCTCTATTTTCTTCTTAGTTACAACCATTTACCATGAAATTACTCTCGGAACTGAAACACCCACGTCGATAAAATACAGAACATTCCCATCAAATTATAAAATCGAATATTATAATTGCGACCGGCATGGTCTTGGGAAAAATACACGACTCGACACCTGTCGAAGACCAAAAGAACATCGGATACCTATGAGCTACTGCTGCACTTGCATGGTTCAAAAGGCTACACAAAAGAGACGATAAAAGAAATTATTTCTTCTGCTTTGGCAACGCACAGCCCCCTTCACATGCACGGCCGCCAGCGCAGCCAATCAGAAGAAAGGTGATGGCGCGGTCAACCGGTCAACGGTCAAACGGTGGGGCTACTTTCGAGGAGGTGCTACCACTCCAAGGCAAGCAAGCATCCTCAAACTCTCGGTTTATCCATCACTACAAGGGACCAGAAACAGGAGGAGGCAATTTTCTATGAAATGTCTTGATCGTACTTTTTCAAAAAAGAAAAGAAAAAAGGGTTTAAGACCATACATTAATTGAAATACCTGACATATTTAATAATGATGCTTATGGAGGCAAATGTCAGTTTTGCCTGTAGGAGTCATGGGATCAGGTATAAATAAATGGTTATTTATTTATTTATTCATTCCTTTTCTTGTCTCTAGATATATAGCAAATGGTGGCAATTGCTGTGGTGGCAGAAGCGGATGTCGCGTCTCTGCAGAAGATGTTCATTGTTTACAGGCAAAAGATTATGCCACCACTCTTTGCAGCCAGCAGGAGTCCGTTGATTTTAAAAAAATATATATATATTTTAAAATGATTGTTTAAATTAATTAGTCAATAAAAAATATTTTTATTATCAATAGTAATTTATGTCTAAATATTTAGGTGGATAGTAAAAATATTTTTCGTTCATTCATTTTTTTTAAGTAAATAAAAGGTTAGCATTGCAGTAGAACCAAGAGCAAAAAGGGAAAGAAGAATTAGGGAAAAAGGGAAACGAATCAGAAAAAATTATATGCCAACTGAGTCGTCATATTTCCTTATTGATGTTGTGTCTAAATCTCGAGAGAACGACTTTACCTAACTATAGAAAAGTGAATTTAGAGGATCCTGATCCACTTCGCGAATTTGACTCATCGGCTTCCATAGAACACACGCAGGAAATACAGATTAAGATGAGGATCACTGTAAAGTACCATCATTTATGTGGCACGGTTACAAGATTTCCGCAATCAAGGGATCGTGCATGATTGAGGAAGACATCACCCAACATTCCCACAAGAGCTTCTAGAATGTTTCTAGGGATGGGCAAGACGGTAATTTTGCGGAGGACTTAAAAATCTCTCAACATAAATGTCAATAGGTTATAGATTAGAAAATACGTTTTCGTCCATCGAATGGAAGGACAATTAATGATTGTGATCTGAGGGCCACTAGTATAAGAAGCGGTGCCCTCCCCCTCATTATATTCATCTAATTATTTCATAATCAAAATATCGAAGTTTCATTTTCTCAGAGTTTCTCTCTTTACAAACTTTCTCTTTGATATTCAGTGAGCAATCGATACCAAAAAAGGCTTAATTTAGGCGCTCCAACGATCCCGAAGGCTTGGCTTAGGCGCGCCACTGATCCCAAGATCCAAGAGAGCCTCAATCTGCACGATCTTGATCCAAACGATCGCCTCGTGACACATGCCTATTCTTCCCTTTGCTAGATCACATTTTGAACCATTGGACCAGCTTCTGTATTTAGCAGGTTCGCTAGATCAACATAACATGCACTGGTCGGAAAGGTGAAAAGTAATCCAAAGTTTTCTTTACTCAATTTTGTCCATTACAAGTACACAGGATCACCGAGTAAAGGTGAAGAAGTTGATATAAACAACGATGTACAAGCAGCAATTGAATACCCATATACAAATGAATGCATGTAATGTACACATGAACTCCGGAGTTATTGCTGTACACGTAATTCCACTGTAATACTCATTATCGACAGTCGGGTTTAGCATAGCGGGTGCACCTGATCACACCCTTTATACTCCAGCTACAAGGACCGCCAGAATGAAGTTTTCCAGGAGAGCTATCGCACTTCTTGCTCTATTCCAAGGATATCTGCATGTAAAATCTAAATTAAGGGGCCATTCTGTTGGTTAAAACATTTCTGTTGCTTCAACCATTCTGTAGGTTCAGGCGATACATGAAGCCATAAAAAATACTTTCGGAATTGGACAAAAGGTGCGATACCCAGCAAAAAATGTTTTAAGCAAATCTAATGTAGGAGTTACTTATTAAAAATGACTGAAGGTCCAGAAGTGCTCCCTAGAAGGAAGAAGAAAAATTATCTGGGACAATGGTTTGACAATTTGTAATTTAATGCAGCCATTAGCCAAAAGCTCATGGCACGCAACTCAATTGCCAAAATGTTTCATTGAATATATGTGGAGAGATCACAATACAAAGTGAAAGTCAAACCAGTTTTCAACGGTTTCTATGGACCACATGCCAGACACAAATCATTAGCACTTCAGTGCCGAGTATCGTGGGTGAAACTGCTCTCAACACCAGAAAAAGGAGAAAGTAAAAGCGAAGAGGTAGTAGAAAGGACATTCCATTCCGGTCCAATCAAAACGATAGCACTCCCTCAGCTTGTTAGGAATTTGCCTATGAATATGCTTTTTTTTTTTTTTTTTTTTTTTTTGGCTTAAGAAGTACAAAGTTCTCTGACATAATAATTTTAAGACATTGCTGAATAAATCATTTAATTTGTAGTACTAGCCAAAGTCTGGAAGAAACTCCAAGTACGTTTAGAGCATTCAAAAATGTTGAATTATATTTAAGAAAGATGTGTTAGTTTAAGTATTTAACCTGACTAGGTCTGTGATCAAATTACCCTTCCTGAATCATCATGGAATTCAGTCACCTATGATAACGACCTACTGCAAAATATCCATAGCCTAGACTGCCAAAAGTCATTTCCTTTCACTTTCCAATTTCCACTACTCGTTCATTGTTCCAATGCTTTTGTAAATCATAATAGAAATGCTATCTTTTTTGTGTCCAGCCAATTGTACCGTCACCACAAGTATCCTCTTACTCTACTCATCAATTCTACTTATTTCCTCTCTTTGCAAGAGGCAAAGCCACTTAAGCAAGCCAACTTGACTTATGTAATTAGAAAACTTAACTCGAGGATAGTGACCAGGCATAGCTGGTGACGTTGCCAGAATGCAAGCCAAGTTCCTAAAATAAATTTTCTATAACTATGAATATTTAACAACTAAGAGCACAGCTATCAATCATGAACAATGTACTGAGAATGTTAAATCTCCGAGCTCGATCGATAATCTACTTCATAGCCAACATACTGAAAATGTAAAATCCGCAGCAAAAATGATTGATTACCAAAAGAATATCCTCATCTGTGCCAAATGATTTGCGGGCTTCACCTAAGCATCTTGATGTAACTTTACCTTGCTTCCTGCACAATTAACCGAATTTATTCTCCCTTTAAGTAAAGAAAACAAAAGTTTATTCTCCCAATGTACACTAGACACCAGTGTAACAACCAATTCCAAGTGTTTAAGAAAGAAGATCTTGAAAACAAGAACACCCCAAATCTCAATAAAGATATTCTCAAGATCAATCCATGCAAATAGTACAGGCGGACATGCTAAACTGTTATCTTCCAAGGCAAAGAATCCCATAAACAAGGTTGCTATAGATTTCAGCCTTCTTTTACTAACAGGAGCAGCCTTTAAGTTGTGCACGACAAAGATGGACTTTTAAGTGAAATAATCAACAAAGTCGCTTACACAAGAAAGCAAAAAATTGCAATGGAAATGGATCAAAGCATATTTCACAGGTATATGCATGCACAGATACACACAAGATGCATCAGAGCATATGTCACAGGCACATGAGTTTGTAGACGCACACAAGATACATCAATGCATTTGTCACAGGCACATGCCTGCACAGATGTGCTCAAGGATTTCATAGGCGCTCCTAGCAAATAATTATTTCTGTTAGGAGATTATATGTGAACTTCTGTTGACATTTGTTACCATATAATAACCACCTAGCGTGCTGTTGAAGTTAATCTAGATTTTATATGCTACAATTTTTTTCCCCCAAGAGATTTGCTTATTTGTGGCTGATGCTGGAGGCTAAACTAATGAATTATCACTGATTTCCACGATATGCTTTCCGATCACTCAAAGAACTAATCACATAGAAGAAGAAAAATAGTAACTAATCTCCAAGATATCGCGTGATTCTTTTTCCATCAGGAAGAAACTGGAGAGCTGAAGAATCAAGAGAGATACCTAGAACTGGCAGGATCTCTTATCTCGAACTCATCTTCGTCTGCATCATAGCCGCATATCACAATGTAGTGACCTAAAGTGAGACATGAGATCCATGAATTGACATGCGCCATATTTGGAATTCATAATTGGTTTGTCATGAGAAACATGTTTAAGTGAGGAGGGAACTGATCAATTAAAGACAGAAATAACATTATGAAAGTGAAAACTTTTTCCACCTTGACAGCTAGTCCTGCAATGACTTCTTTTATGTGAAATCAACATTACAAATTCTAAAAGCAGCTCAACAATTGACTTCAACAGTTTCTTTTTCCCATTACTAAATTCAAACTGACATATGATGTGTCAGATCTAGTCAAAACATAGAAATGCACGAACTGACTGACCCAAAACAAGAGCTCCATTCTTTCAGCAAGTAGCTCTCATATATCCTCTCGAACAAGGAAATACACAAATCTAATCAGCAACAAGGCTGTCGCATAGAAGTACTTGACAATCTTAAAGGTACAAATAATCTCAAATTGAACAAAGTGCTCCTAAAAACGGTCATCTTTTGCAGAAATTCTGTAATACTAAAATATAACTCTTAGTATCACACCTGCGCAAGAAAAGTGATAAAGTTACCTGTATAGCCAGGCCCACTATCCCCCAAGCCAGAAGTACAAACATCCTCTACCCACGATCTACTGCAGTAAATAATTTGGAACAAGCACATTAATCTCCAGATCTCAGAGAAAAAGTTGGTCTGTAGAAATAAGTTAATGAGGAAACAAATAAGCATAAGTGGAAAGTGTGCTCGTTACTGGGCAAGAAGTACAAATTTAAAAAACCTATTGAAAAAGTAACAGCAGATTTTGAATGAGCTATTCATGATGAGAAGACAGTTGGAAGGAAAGTTAGCATATGGCGATAAATTCAAAAGGAATAAATTTTACAGTGATCTACCTTAATTTATGTTGATCAACCAATGCAATTGCAACATATTTTCCAGACAAAATTAACAAAGAAATTTGTTCTTCACCGATTGATCTGCACTGTTAAAAGAGAGGGTTCATCAACTCATCTCAAGAATGGTAAGATCCTAGTGATGTTCGAGCAAGTTAATAAAAATGATACAAACATAGAATGTTGCAATAAGTTGGCAATCAATCTTGCAATCACTGAGTTTACCTGTATAGAAATTCCTGCTTCTATAGCGTCACGAAAGAGTTTATTCACTCGAACTACATCTGTGGGCAACTGGTCCTGTAAATAAATAGAGTAAAAAGTAAAGCAGTTAAAAACTTCCATTGGGAAATCATAGCTAGACGATCATGTTGATAAGACAGATAACTAAAGAACCTGTATTGATACCATACGAGGAAGGATCCTCAAGAGCAGATAATTCCTCTTTAAACGTAGATTTTGGCTTAATATTTCTCAGAACACAGTACGATACTCAACACGTAATTTAATATTAAGGAGGATATAGCACAGGAAAGAACACAATGGCGCAAAAGCACGCATGTGGTCAAACCAATCCTGTGACAAAAAGGCTTCATTTTTGTTGTTGTACAGTTGACAGTGAAACATGCTTAATAGAAATATATCAACAGTACAAAATTTACAAAGTACAATATCCGACTAAAAACAAAAACATCACTTTCAGAACTCGCAAGTTATACTAACGTGTGGAAATGTTAATATCCAAAAAAATGATTACCTTGTAAAATGTTTCATCTGAGTAACCTGGATTTGCACCTAATGTCACAGTGTAGTAGGAAAACTTGACAGAGAACTTTTGCAATAGGTATGCCAGATCAACTGTCCATATGCTGTAAAAGTGAGATCAATCCAATTTATTATAAATATATCAGAACACATACGGAATGATGTGAAAATTGGAGCAATAGGGGATACCTGTTTGTACAGCACAGGTCAGCCAACGCGTCAACACTGCAAGTTTTAATGCCAATAGTTCTCAAAACCATCGATATACAAGCAAGCCCACAATCCCATGAAGAAAGCTGATTTACATGTGGCACCTGTAATATGTTTTACTATGAAGGAATAAATTTATGGATCTGGCTTCAGAAAACCAAACAGTACAGATCGTTTATCAGAACCAGACACTAACTTCAATAAATTGTGCTCGAGGCAATGCTTCCTTATGGCATTTCCCATCCTCCACCAAACTCGGGTGTCCCTCACCCGATCCTTGAACTTCTACACTATCGTCGTCTTCTTCTGGCTTGAGAATCTTGTTTAGTAGAAGATATAAAGGCCACATAAGTGACCAAATTGGATTATCGAATTCACTGAAAGCACTAAAACTCATCCATGAGTGCAACCCGAAAATGATTTACTGACTCAGTCTTGAGAAAGCAGCAGCTGTCTCCAACTAATGGCTGTCATGATGCCATCATGGCTCATGTATACCAAAAATTCTGTCACAAGCAGAAGGAAAGAAATCAAATTAAAAGAAAAATAAAAAAATGAAGTTCCAATGCGGTCTAGAGATAAACATGACTTCCAAAGTAGCTCACTGAGCATATTCCCGGCATTTCGGCATACATAAACACAGAGTGTTGGCAAGTTGCGACGGTCAAAAAGTGTGTGGTCATGAGACGAGGTGACTAACCAAGGATGCACAGCTCCTACCGTCATGGTATCAATGCAATTACATCATTTGGTTTGTGGTATACAATCCCCATACTTTAGCAACAGCATATCATGAAACTAAGGACTCCCTCTTATTAGCCAAGCGCTGGTATCTTCTCAAAGCGCACACCCCCCCCTCCCCAAAAAAAAAAAAGAAAAGGAAAAAAAAGAACCTTTCCTACATACATACATACATGCACGCCTACCTACATCAAGTCAACTAAAATCTGCATGTCACATCAAATCCCAATCCAAGACCGCCAGCGTTTTACAGGGGAGGATCAATCGGCGAGCAGAATCATCGAATTACAAAACGCAGGGACGCGGGGCACAACACAGACGTATTCTGCGCGCGATTCGACAATCGGGAAACTCCCCGCAACGAACAGCACGCGCGTCGCAATCAACGAATTCTCCACCATGCGCACGCACACACCAGACAACCGACAGAAGCCACGCTACGATCGCAACAGCAAATTGCAGACGAACGAGAGAGATAGCGGGACGATACCGGCGGAGAATCGCTGGAATCGCGCCGCGCGGGGTCCGTATCGGGGATCGGCGAGATCGTATCCGCATCCGCCCGGTTCGATCTCCGCAGCGGTTCGCCGGTCGCGGCGGGAACGGAACGGCGATTGATCAACCGGCGGCGGATGGAGGAGGGAGGAGGAGGAGAGGCCAGTCTTCTTCTTCTTCTTCTTCTTCTTCTGTCGTTATTGTTATTGTTGTTGGGTGATATCCATCCAGGCCGGGCCCGCTGGTGCCTACTGGAATCGGTGACGCGGCGTCGTTTTGCGGGACGAGAGTCAGAGAGTCAACGCCGCCGCCCGACCGGGAATGAAACAGCTTATTGCGCTGTGTAATGTAATAAAACTGGATAACATGTTGGACCGTTTCAAATCACGATTGCAATATGTAATAAGGGAGGTGCATGGCATCGGAATTCCTGGAATATCCTTGAAAATTTGAATATGCGGGGACACCGTAATCACCGGTTTAATGGTCAATTGCGACTTACGACTTTAGTATTTCACATGAATTATGAAATGCATAATCTATTACGTATGATGTTTATTTAGAGTTAATACGACGAAAAATCCTTAAACTGGTATGTTTGTGATAAATTTTCCCTTCGTTAGTTTTCGATAAATTTTACCGTGAAATTGCTAAATTGGATGACACATGACAATTGATGGGTGTATTAATTTGGAGTTTTACTTTTCGTTTATCACAAATGCACTAGCTTATAATTTTTCGTGATATTAATCCAATTTAGCGAAAATTAACGAAAGGTAAAATTGTCGCAAATGTATTTGTTTGAGGTAATTTTATCATAAATGTTCTAGTTTGGAGTTTTTGGTAGTAAAAAAGATAACTTAGGTAAATTTATCATAAGTATATCGATTTAAAGTTTTTTGAGGTATTGGCCCATTTATTTATGGTTATAATTACAAACTAAGTACACGATGTTTGACTACATAAAGTAAATCTTGTAGTGTCAGGATTCTCATTTTGATTTGTCAATCATGCGTGTAATATCACACACACACACACACATATATATATGATATTACAATTTTATGTTAAATTTTTGCCTATAGTTTAACAAGTAATTTATGATTATGATTCAATTTTAATCATAGAGTATATTACCATATACGAATAAATATTATTTATTAGATTTTTAATATTATGTTTTAAACAACAATTATATCAGAAATTTTAGCATCATCAATATAATAAGAAATTAAGAAGATAGCTATATTATGAATAATTTAATATCAATTCATGAAAATTTAGATAACCGCACTAAATAGGGAGGAACTAATATGATAATTATATTAGGGATAATATTAACATAATAGGTAGCTATGTCTCATCAAGATAACATAATTATTATTATTTCAATTGTTGATCTATTATTTAATATTTCGTCTAGTAATGATATAATAGGCATTTAAAGTCAAAGTAAATTAAATTAATGTTATAATTAAATGATTAATTTAAATAAATTTAGTCATAATCGACATGCATTTTGATTAAATAAATAATCTAACATTGGCAGAGTGAGTGAAAGAAAAAGATAGAGAAGGTTATTTTGGAATTATCCATTACAACCTGTTTGTAATGTCTATTATACAGAGGGGAATTAATTTGATAACTACTGCAGCTTTGGCTGCCATAGGAATTCAGCTGTAATAGTTAGAATGCAAGCAAACACCGTAATAGATAGTCAATGCAGTTAACCTGTAATGTAACAACCGTTAATCAAATGTCATGTTAATTTTGCTGTTTTGACCTAATTTCGTACTACCTAGAATTAATAATGTTTATGGAGTGATGACCCAACCATGTCCCTCTTCCTTTGACATTATACTCCTATAGTCTTTATACTCGTGTGTATCCCCAAATAGTCCACAGACGATTAAGGGTGCGTTTGGAGATGCGTTTGGAGAAAGCCTTTGCATTGACTTTAGATTAGAAATTTTTTATGAAATGGCAAAGTATAATTAAAAAGTGTATTGGGAACGACTTTGATATAAATACTATTTAGAAAGAATTATATTTGTAAATGACTTTAATTATATTTTTTTGAATAAATAAAAAGAAGAAAACCGAAGCTTGATAACTGGAAATGATTAATGGATGTCAATCGGATTAGCGACACAGCTAAAGTGCTAGGCCATCACAACTTGGATAAGTCTAGATTTGATTGTCAACAAGCTAGATCTAATGCCAGCGAACTAGATCTGGCACTAGCGACCCTCGTTTGAGATCACCTTGAGATCGCATGACCCCAAGCGAGGATCATTGGTGCTAGATCTATCTCTTTGGCAATCAGATCTGACTTCAGTGGTGACGTTCCACGTTGTCGATCTTGGTGAGGGTAAAACTGTAATTTCAAAATCTTAGTTAGAGCAAAATTAGAAAAAAAATCATTAGCATTAAAATAAATGCTCAAACCCAAAGCTAGTGGGATTTGTAAAACTATCCAGTGTTTGATGAAGTTATATCACAAACCACAAAAATCACTCATGATGTTCCTTCATTGCTTAACTTGTAAACATTATAACGCTACAGAGCCCCCTACTTTAGCTGTTAGCATGCCATGAGACGAAGAACTCTGTATTATTTAGCTAGCTGCCGAAATGTTTATAAATAACAGAGCACAACGCCTCCCCACAGAGACGCATATCATTCAACTAAAATCTGCGTCCCCATCGGACCTTATTACATGATCATCGTATCTCGTCACGAAGGATCGATTGGCAAGCACGATCGACAGATGGAAATGCAGGACGAGGATACGATGTAAACGGAGATTCATGCCCATCCATAAGTAGGAAACTCCACGACGAACAACACACGTCGCAGACAGCCAATGAAAGATACGTGTACGACCATGACAACAATTGCAGATCGAAGAGAGAGACAGAGAGACGATACCGGCGGGAGTCGAGTGGCCAGATGGTGCTCTTCTTCGCCTTCTCGGGGGTTAGATTGTTCCTCTTCTGCGCGGGAATGGAATGGCAGATCATCAACGGGAGGTGGAGAACACGCCCTTTTATCCGTCCAGCCAGTACAGCAGGTACCCTGCTGGAATCGGGTATTTTATTGCATCGTTTTGCTTCGCATGATTGATCCCGATCCTGTCTCTTTTCGGGTATTGTTAGGCTCTCCATCAGGCCCAATTCTCCCTCCCTTGTCCCTTCATCGTCTCTCTCCATTCGGGCTCGGGTAGAAACCCATGCATTATTCTTAATTTATGTTTCTAATTTTTGAGTTATAATTTTGCAAATTCAAATATGCAGTTTTTACCTATGTGCTTTGTAGTTCTTTTTTACCCATGCTCGGTAGTTTATGTAGCAAACAAGGAGTTAAAAAGAAAAGAAGTTCGCATTTGCACATTTTAATTCTATTGTCTTGGCAAGAGAAAATGTACTTATTCTTAATTTAAATGTATTTTAAAAAATAAATCTAGTTGTCCTATTGTGAAACTATGTGTAGCCACAGACGCGTGTACAAGTTATGCTACATGTGGAAGGTTCACTATATGAATTATGCATATCCAGAGGTTGCATAACGTGCATATGAAGAAGTTAGAAATTTTGCATATCTATATCTTAAGTTGTAAGTAGTATATAGATTTGTTTGCTGAAAATTGCACAAATTTTGTTGAATTTTGTTGACTATTTCAACTCTTCAAATTTCGATTTCGATTTTAGATGATGTTGAGTGATGTCAAATCCATTTTGATTTTAATATTAAGAGATGCCTTCACAAGATTTTTGTTATTGCATTTGTAAAGGGGGAAATTATCAAAAAAGTCCTAAATATATTGTAATTGTATCAATCCAATTCTAAACCTTTTGCATTTGTGCCAATTTAATCCATCCGGTCAATTTTGGCCAGCCGGCGTTGATGTGGCATTTTTAAATAATAATTTAATATTTTTTGATTTTTTTTATAATTATTTCTTTTTTCCTTTTTTCTTTTATTTTCTTCATTTTTTTTTTTCACTTCCCCTTCCCCTTCCCCTAACCTTAGTGCCAGCGACCTTTAAAAATGTCGCGTTAGTGTTGGCCGGCCAAAATTAACCGGATGGATTGAACTATCATAAATGCAAAAAATTTAGGACTGAATTGTCACAATCACAATATGTTTGTGATTTTTGATAATTCTCTCCATTTGTAAGCATCCAAGTCAGATAATCGATATAATGATTATTTTGAGATTATTATGCATATTAAGAGAGTAGTAGATACGTTGCTTTGTCAAGACACAAACTCGAAATTTTTTAGGTGGATTCATAACTCTAAGTAAATTCATTTTACTTTTCATGCATCATCGATTATAATTCAGGTCTCTACCGCTAAGAATTTAAGTGCACGAACCGAGAGATTCGTGGATTTGAAGACTTGGCGGATGAAGAAAAAAAATGTGCGAAGTAACTTTTCTCTCCCCCATATTGCTAGGAAGACATCATATTCATCATGGAATTTAGGATTTTTTTTTTTGAAAATCATCTAAATATTCCTAAATCAATTACATTTTTACCAATTCAATTTATACTTTTTAACTATGCTAATTGAGTCATAAACTTTTTTCTAATTTGCTAATTGAGTCCATTTGGTCAATTTTGATTGGAAATTATTGACGTGAATGCCAACCAACCTACATAACACGGTTGGCGTTAACGTAGACAATTTTTGATAACTCTATTTTTTTTTCTTTTTTTTCCCTCTCTTCTTCCTTCTCTAGCCGGTTGTTGGGCCTCGATGACTCACCGGATCCAAGGGCCGCGTGAACCACGTGAGGTCGACCTTGTTGGCCTTTGGTGAAGCTCGCCCCTGCTGTTGCTTGGCGAGTTCAAGCCTCAACTAGCTATGCCGAGGTTGACCTCACCCAGCAATAGTGAGGTTCGCCCTCGCCAGTGGCCGGCGTTAGCGAGCTTTGTCAATGACCAGCGAGGTCAAACTCACCTCTAGACGGACATTCGTGGGGGCTCGGAGACCTGAACAATTGACATTCAATCTGGCATGAGTGGAGAGGAAGAGGAGATGGAGGAAGGCAGGGAGACTGAGGTGGAATTTGCTGGCAGCAAGAGCCATTACATCAGGAGATTGTTAGCAGCTAGCTAGCCATCACGTCCACATTCAATCCACTTTAATGATTGGTATTTATTAAGCTTGTATATATGTATCTATAAAATATTATATAGATATTAGAAATCCCATCTTTATCCAATCCGACCTCATCTTATCCAATAACGAATAGCATTACTCCTTTGATCCCACTAACTAATTGCACAAGCTCCATCGGTAATTATAGACGAAGGATATTGTTTTTCGAGAATGACTACCATTAGAAGTTGAGGAATCAAGATTACCTAACGTGCAAGTATTGTCCTCTATGGTAATTTTCGCCTTTCAGTAAGTGCAGAAGGTAAGATTGCAGCTGTCCTCAAGGATTGAACAAATTTTCTAGTTAGTGTTCGCTGTGATTTGGATAGAAAAGGAACAATGGATAATGCCAAACAAGCAAAGATTAGCACAGCAGAAGAGAGATTTTCGCATATTGTTTTGGTTTATCAAACAAGGAAGGAATGACAATATATACAAAAGGACGAGGACTAGGGTAAGCCCCTGACCACTATGTTGACAAAATCAGTAAGAAACTCCCAGACAGTTATTTAGGCTTATCCGAATAAAACCACGAGGCAAAAAATAATAAGTTGGTCAAAAGAATATGTCAATAAGAAAAGGGAGCATAAGGCATATGTGTATTTTGGAGATTCGACAAATTTTCTAGCTATGACACGAATTTGAGTCTCGAGATAGGAAGAGTAAAGTCAAGAGGCAAGAGGGTTCAAACAATGTGTGGAAGTATCTTAATCCATTCGAATTTGAGTCTTGAGATAGGAGGAGTAAATTCAAGAGGGCTCGAATAATGTATGAAAGTATCTTAACCCCGGCCCGCCTAATTGGTCCTAGACGAAGCTTAGCTTCCTAAGGGTGAAAAGGGTACCTCACACGCTCAAGAAACATTCCTGGCATTTGCAACTATTCCATCCTTATCCAAAACGAACCTACATAAAGCTGATATGAAGGCTGATTCCCCCCCATTGCTGAGCTTGTACAGTATACTAAAGTTTCATGCTAAAGCAGTCGTCGTCGTTATTATCATTTTATTATAGTTAATATAGTATAAACAATTGAAAATGGTGGGAAGTATAGATAAATCTAGAGAAGAAAATGAGTTAATTCAAATCTACGCTACCAAAAATAAAGTAAACCAAGTAGGTTTTTAACCTCAAACTTCAACGAAGATTATTTCATGAGACTTCATAAACTCCCCAAGCCTTGTCATAAACATTCGACGCTCTCTCTTCTTTGTTGAGATCACATGTTCAAGATTACTCCATAATGGATAAAATCGCCATTTTAATAATTGTCTAGATAAATACCAATAAATCCAGAATGAAATTAATAGATGTGGTGTATATAGGAAAATTCACTTTGAAGCGACTATTTCCTAGATACATAAGTCATGATAATTTATTTTAACCACTAATCGTGGGAGTGAGTGAATCCGAGGGTGAGTTTCTTGCAAATCATCTAATTAATTATAATTGTGTTCATTTGTATGGTATTCGTCCTTAGGAAAGATGAAAGTAAAAGGTGAGAGCCATAACATTATTTTAATGAAAGAACTTTTCATTCTAAGATTGTTTGGCTCCTTCTGGGTTATAGGCTTGACCATGGGGCTTGCCTAGCATGAGTTTCTCTTATTACTCTATTGGACGAGGAGAGGCTATCTTGTTTGGGCCAAGTTGGGAAGAATTTATCAACGTTGGTGATTTAGGGTGCGTTTGGGACTTGCTTTTTGAAGGAGTTTTGGATATCCAAAGCCCATTTGGCTAAATATTGAGTGTTAGGTTAAATTATTGAAAATCACATTGGGAAAATGTTTGCCTTTGAAAGGTTGAAAGCCTAAAGCAAGGTCCTAGGCTGCCTTGGGCTTTCGGCATTTTTGGAAGGCTTTTTAGGGTTAAGTAAATAAATTTTGTTCCAAAACTATCCCCACTTAATTTTTATTTTTCCATTTTTGCCCTCATGATTCACTATTCATCTTCTTCTCCATTGAGTTGTGCGGTGCGGTTGCAATGGGTCGGCGATGGGCTAGAGAGAGGTTGGTGAGATCCTGGCCACCCCGACGACCGTCATCGGGCAATTGTGCAACCTTGGTGAGTAGCGACGACCTAGATCTGAGTTGTTGAGGGTTGCGCGACTTAGATCTGAGTCGCCGGAGGTTGCATGACCTCTTGCGACTGTCGAGACCTAGATATGGGTCTTGATGAGGTTGCGCGACCTCTCAATGACCCAAATCTGGGTTGCCACGACCTCCGTGAAGGGCCGCTTGAGGTCACGCGACCAGAAGGCCCTCGTCGGAGGTCGCACGACCCAAGGTGGCCCTCACAAGTTGTCTTCGGGGGCTACTGGAGGTCTTTAACCTCAGATGTCGGTCGCAGTGACATATTTCGATCGCCAGCGGCCACCGGCCCTCGTTGGCCAACTTTTTTATTTTCCTTTTGATGAATTTTTTTCTTTTTTCATCACAAAAGTTCTTCATAAATATAATCCCTCAAAATACTATTTTATTCAAAGATATATCACAATGGACTTTTAGATTACAATTTAATAAACACAATTTACATTTTGAAAAATCCCCTTTAAGTTAAAATTCTTTATATTTTCTCAAGAACTTTCCCCAAAAATCTAATCAAACACACCCTTAGACTCACTTACTTTTTGAGCAATAATTTCCGAGTTTATATATTCGGAGAATAGGAACAAGAGGAATGGAATCACAAACTCGCACATTTTTCAACATTTAGAGTAGAATCGAAATCTATCATTCTAATGCTCATATGAAATTGATCAAATCTTCAAATACTATATTCTATTCCTCATTTAAAGTGTCCAAGTTCTCTCACACGCATAAGCTTGTGATCTCTACCAGCAAATTTAATGAAATTCGATACGAACTTTCCCCTATACTTTGACATATACTGGCATCGTAGCACATGCAATTTGCATCCGAATAAAGAGAAAGAAGGATATGAATCTACTCTTGTTTTAGCAGATCTTTATGATCTTTCAATTAAAGTAAAGATAAACGATAAAGATGACATTTCTTTTTTGCAACGTTTTCCAATGCGTCGACCTTAAAGTGCCATGAAAATCCTTCGCTCGACAAGCTTCGCCGATTTTATGCACTCGCCATAGTCGGACAAAACGCGAAGGGGATGAGGCACGCACGAACGCACGCTGACATTCTCTCCCGCCGTCTCTTTCGAAGCCCTCGATGTATATATTCCGTCTTCGATTTTTCGAGATATGATAGGGACGAAGAAGAGGATAGCGACGACGGTCTGGTCAATACTGGATATCTTTTTCTTGATCTTTCTTAATCTTCTTGGCGATGCAGATCAAGAATGTGAGCCGCGATCCGCGGGGGAGTCAAAAGGATATCGCATCACAGACCAAGATTTTGCGATCTCTAGATTTTGGCGTACAGATTCAAATTTACTTCCTCAAGATCACGCTGTATCTGAGGCTGCTAATCGATATCGTGCCCTTATTCCTCCGTCCCGCTTATCCGTATCTTTCGGTGCACTTTGGATTAATCTAATAATAAAAACCGTTTCTTAATTGAAAATGAGTGTAAACACGGAGTGGTTCGTGTCAGTTTCGAGTTGATTGTTGTCCTGTGTTTGAGTCATGTCTGCAAATTAAACGCCGTAAGCTGCCATGGTAAAATAATTTTAACCCTCGATTTTCTCTAGGCCGTGATCTTGAAAAGAATCCCTTTTTTTAAGCATCTAGGTATCAAGTTGCTTCGTCCTACATAGCCTTACCTTATCTATCTTCCCTCCAAACCCTAAAAAGTCTATAAAGCTTTTCCCAATATTCGTTCAAACAGCAGATTGGACTGACGTTCGATGGATGCACGTGGGGATCACTATCGCATCAAGTGCGAATTTTCAATGCAAGAAGTGTGTCTTGTGGAACTACGACTTGATTCAGCCGACCTACATCACACGTAGTTTAATTCTTCTTTCTTTCGGGAAGAAAACTTTCCGTGAAAGCAATCGAGCCGTCGCGCATAATCTAGAAACAAAATCATCCAACCTTTTTACACGGGGAGGCTTGTTAGTGATGGGTATCCCGAGAGATTCGCCGAAAACATACTTACCACCAATGTTTCAACGCATCCATCACATATTATAAAACAAAACAAGACATCCGTTAACAGCGGAGCCCTCGGTCCATGGAATTCACCCACCATTTTTAGTCAAAAAGCTTTCGGAACACGGCACTGAATACTCCCATGACTAAAAAGCTAGGAGAGAAACCTGCACACAGAGGACCGCTTGTTCATGCTCCTGAGCACACAATTTATTAAGGGCCACGCATATGACTCCAACAGGACAAATTTGACCAAAGTGCCGTATGGGACATTTATTTCTCGCCATCACGTCATTTTCCAATGACATTCATTTCCCCCATGACCTTGTCTGTATCAAGTGCATAACGCATTCCAAATTCCGAACAAATTATTGAAATGCATTGAAGCTTTCCTTGGCGAAAGAATCTGTATATAAACACAATTTCCTAGACCACATTAAATTTTCCTTTTCCTCCAACTGCTTTTATACCTAAGGTATGATAGATGATCCGTGTGCTTCTTGCATTTACATTAATCTTTCACCGGGAAGACAATGCTTTCGGGCGAGGATCTCTCGGTTTTACTGTTGATCACCACCGGATCGAAACAACTTGTTTTGAAATCATTGCGCTAACATTTTAATATTAAGATACGAATCTTTTTTTAACAAGTGCTTCTTTCAACTTAAGTGGGTTGTTATTGAAATTTTTATTTGATCTTATAATTAAAGGACTTCAATTCTTATCTATGATGAGGGTTAGAGAATCCGCCGCGTAGCTATCTTATTTGACAAGTATTGACAAACGAGTGTTGTGAATCTTTTTTAAAGATGACCATCTTGATGTGAATGGTCATCTTGGAAGACGATTCCAAACCCTCTTTTTTCTTTGATTCAAAATATGCCACGAGCAACAACATGCGATATAGGTCAAACACAGTGACGAATCACGCTTAGGCAAATCAGTGGTCGGGAACCCAACATGTCCACTTGGAGGAAGGCAATGCGCACACGTGGAGATAATATGATGCCGATGTCTATGCACCGGATTCATGCAAGCCCGCTTCATTTGAACCACTATGCCATGCCGATTTCACATGAAGTCCCGCACCGTTCGATGATTGAGACGGGTTGGGTTTGCATGTTTTGGATGCATGCATTGATTTTCGTAAACGAGAATCGAATTGAATGAGAGCACATGGGAACGTCACCCTCGTCCCCATTTCAACTGCCCAATCTATATAAGTAGCTTCGAACGTAGACCGTTTTCATCACCAATCTCTCTCTCTCTCTCTCCCCCTCCGCGCCCTGCAATCTTCACGTGCCGTCTCTGAGCAGTTGCTAGTTATCCGTTTGTTTCTCTCCTGCAAATCTTATCCGCTGCCCCCTCCTTTTCTGGATCTTCGAGTCTGTCTCTCTGTGTGTGTTTTTCTGTCACGGCCTTGTGTCTACCCAACACAAAACCCAAATCTAATCTTAAAATTCTCGTCTTTTTGAACCCAAGGAGTAGTAGTTTTGTTCGTTGTGTCGAGTGTTTAGAGGGGTCGTTTTTTTGTTTTTCTGACTGAGCTCTGTTGAGTCAAGTCGAGAGAATAATGGAAAAGAGCAGGAGGCAAGTGGGCAACTCTTCTTCTTCCTCACCTAACAACACCAACGCTAGCAACAGTTTGGATCATCTCTTTGGTCCCAAAGACTCATTTCCTCCTTCTTCCGGGAGCTTCGGCTCTATTTTCCCTCCACCGTCCACGGTAACTCTCTCTCTTTCTCTCTCTAGAAGGGTTTTAGCGACGAGCCATAGAATCGAGTGCTTCTCTCTCTCTCTCTCTCTCTCTCTCTCTCTTAAGAGTTTTAAGGAGGAGCCATAAAAACTAGAGTGCTTTAATGTGGCGGCTATGATGCTCTAGATTCACACGAACTCGGAGTTTGATAAGGATGGTCGTGGCAGAGTCGCGCCAGTATCTATTAATAATATGCGTCGTTCATAAGAATTTTTACTTTTGAACCTTTTCCTTGGTATGCGAAGCTAAAGTGATCCAATCTTCCAACATGTTCCCTAGGAATGAACCTTAGACTTAAGCTTGGATGCGAGCGATCTGAGTTGCAGCCAGTGGAGTCTTTGACCGAGCTGTCCTTTATTACGTTTGATGCATGATTAGGATCTTTATATGTACTTTATTCTAGTCTAATGATGTCTGTATTTAGTTCTAGAGCTAATATGTTCATGGAATAAAGGCTGATTACTTGGTTCTCCTTATGTTTCCTCCTAAATTATCAGGTCCTAGGGGGGACTAACAAACATTCTCGTTCCGAGACATTTATGGGCTCCCCCAGAAACCCGGATTCAGGAAATCAAGCCGGCGGTTGCAAATATGGAAATCCAGGTCTGTCAAACACAGCACGGCTACCAAAATGACAGTTTTGGAGTCTTCAATTGTCATTCTACTTCTTTTAATCATGTAAGAAATTGTGCGCATGGTTTGAAGTAGCCCAATTAATTCACATCGGCGGGATTGCATGTACTAAAACATTCGTAAGACGGTTTTATCGTGTGAATATCAAGACAAGTCGCTATGCCTGTGCACGAATCATTTGTTCTGCCGTGATATCAGGCATGGTGTTGTTATCGACTCGATGGTAAACATCAGCTTTTTTCTTTGTTTGACCTTTCTCATTTGTTCTCATGTCCTTTATATTCCTCATCCATTTGGCCAACTTAGGAGCGAGTACAGGTCAAAGCTTTAAGGGTGATGGGAATAATGCAACTAGCAAGGCCAAGAGTGCCATATACCAGAGTGAAGCAGCTGAGCCATGCTATCTGAGCTCATCCATCTACTATGGTGGACAAGAGAATTATTCCCCAAGAACCCCCGCTGGGACCACCGAATCTCACTCCAATGTAAGAAACTAATTCCTCATTTTGCTTTTCATCCGGTACATAGCATCAATGCTTGCTGGATATGAAACTTATTCTTGGCATGCTTTTCTTAATTTTTGTTTTTGATCTTTCAGCTCAAGAAAGATGGCGTGGAGGATGAATCGAACGGAAGCAACCTGGACAGTGCTTCAAGAGGGAATTGGTGGCAGGGTCTGTAAATGTTCATCATCTCCTTAAGCAAAATTTTTTTTATAAAAAAATTTCTGAAGAGTTTATATTTTTCTGGTTTGATTTAGAAAGGAAACCTAATTTCTCTGTGAAATTTGGCAATTTCAGGGTCGCTCTACTACTGAGGCGTGCCTTTTTCACCATATATAACCCGTATGCTGACTGCCCTAAGCCGGTAAGCCTTTTCTTTTAATACATCCATGCACCTGTTTTTCAGTTAACTAATCTGGGTTTTGTTTCTTTTAGCAAAAATTCTATTTTTCTTTTCAATAAATTTCTTCAATTAGCTTCTGGACTCAGTCAAGCACATATATTACTGTGAGCCCTCGCAAAATGTCATGTGTACTCCAATGCTCAGTTGGAGGAAGGAGTTTTTGATCATGACTTATTCTGCCTTGTGTGTTAGAACATACGTTTTTATATCGAATCTGAGCACAAGGGAAAAAGCTTTCGACTACATGCTAGACAACATTTATATGATCTGCAAAAGGACAGTTGGTATTCCTAATACGGCGATGACAAATTTGACATTGCCTCTTTCCTTTTTAGTTTTTAAGACAGCAAGTTAGATAGACTGACTCATGCGGTTATGTGGGTGGTCAACACAGAATGAGAATTAATCTGAAGTTTTGTTGCAGGAACAACAGACTCTAATCAGAATATGAAGGCCTAGATTAATGAAGTAGAGGAGTAAAAGTACGATGGCCTACCGGGACTTGTGGCTTGATGCGATCTTTTTTGTCTCAGCAAGTGAAGTTCTCGATGTCTATCTGATATGATGACAATCAATAAATCTTATGCAAGTTTCGCTGTACTGTGCTATTAAAGGAGAGACCTGTTAATTTCTCCCGTCGATCTAACCATGTAAAAGGGAAACTCTCACTTTGCTTTTCAATGAATTGTTTGGTTGTCCAAAGTCGAAAAGTGCAGTAAGGCGCTACCGCATTACGAGCGCATTCTGGGGCACGACATTCTCCGGCATACAAACATGATTAGCATCAGGAGCTGCTTCACAAAGTTATGTACTTGCACAAGAACTTACAAAGCCTCTCTAATAGATGATTGTTCATAAGCAATTGGAGCTTGGGAGCCTCCCAAGTTTATTGACAGCTTCTAATGTTCTAAATTCTAATCCATGAAGTGAATCCTCTCGACATAGGAGGTAATGTGAAACATTGGGATCATCGACACATTAATAACGCCAAATCAAAATCTAATGGAGCTCAATCGGTCAACAAGTTGTGTATGCCGTTAGGCGACATGTCGAGGTTTAATCGCTCGTCACTGCCTTATGTCCTAATGTCATAAATTGCCTGGTAAAAGTTAAATCTATGGCGAAGGTATGGCGGCAATGGCGGGCGATGGCTCGAGCAGGAAGAAGATAGGGAGTCGTGCGCTTGTTGCTGTGTTGCTTTGGAAGGAAGAGGGAAAGTAAACTGGGAAATAAAGCGGACCGCCTAATTGACATAGCGGTGAGGTGCCAACCTCTTTAGAGAATGGCATTAATTAGACGCTATATGCGCAAGCCAATGTAACGTACTTGTAAAAAAATGTAAGGGAAAAAGAAATATAATCTTGAGTATTTTTCTCTTATACTAATATTGATTTCACTAATTAAAATGGTCATGCTGCAAAAGTGAAGCTTGTTGAAAGAAATTATTCTCCTTAAATTAAGCAGAAATGAGGGGATTTGATGCACATGAAAATTTCACCATACGTTCTTAGTGGGAGAATTACCCAAAAAGTCCAAAACCTATTGCAATTGTGCTAATTCAGTCTAAAACTTTTTTTTTGACCAATTCAGTCCTAGACATTTTGCAATTGTGTCAATTAATTCCATCTAGTCAATTTTGGTTGGCAAGTGCTTAGTGGATGCTAATCGTTCTGTTGATGCTGACATGGATAAATTTTAATAATATATATTTTTGAATTTATTATTAATTTATTTTATTTTTTTCTTTTTCCGAGAGTCGGGCAAGAGCCGGTCAAATTGGCTGGACAAATTGAATTGGCACAATTGTAAAATGTTTAGAACTGAAATAACAAAATAATATGTTTATGACTGAATTGGCATTATTGTAATTGGTTTAAAACTTTTTTTGATAATTTTTCTATTCCTAGCTATAATGTGGTGTAATCGAACAATCACGGTATCCAAGTTATGAATGTGAAAGAATATGGAAATTTATTTTATAATTTATGTTCGCCAAATCAAGATGTAAAAGTAGCCATCCTTTTCATAGAAGTCACGCGACAATCATGTAAGAATATCGGGTTAAGATAACGGCAGCTTAATCAATCAATCTGCATAAGTGAAACTAATGGATGATCCTGCAGCAAATATATTATCATGTGAAACAAAAATCTATCTCGATATGCTTAATTCACCCGTGAAATACATCGTTATGGGCAATCTGAATAGTGCTCCCATCGCCACGAAAAATGACAGCAGCCGCTCCCATGCCTCGAAGTAACCAACGAAGCTGCAGAAGCTCAGATTCGGGGTCAGCAAGAGCATGGCGATCGGCCTCGGCACTAGTCCGGAAACCATTGTCTGCGTCTTGCACCCTAGGAGAAGAGGGGATTTAACCAGGAAGAATTTAGTACCGTGTGGTGGAGCGTAGGCCTGTGAAATCACTAGCCCAATCATCTACGCAAACGCTCGAATTTGTTCGTGTATGATCACTTCCCAGAATAGCTTAACTCATTAATTCTGGGCTTCAGCTTTAAGCCCGTTTTGGTACCCAATAATAGAAAAAGCTATACCACCACAGATGAGGCACTCATCCAGCTGCCGATTGGCTTCTTTTGCCGACGACTTTCTAGCAATAATCGAGGTACCACTCAAGGTTCGAAAACACAAAGTAGCCGACCTTATAATGTATGGTATGGAGTGCCATTAAAAACCAGTTAGGCAGGAATCGATCAACCACGTCGGAGGCTTTACCGTGAGAATGCAAAGGTGAACACAACAACCTGCCTACCTAGCAATTCTTGCAATGAGATTTAAGAAATCTTTTGGGAACGAAGGGATTTATAATAAAGCACAAGTTGTGAAGGCACAGATAAAAGCTCTAGCGCTCTGCTCTGCCCGTTACATACAGATTAGTATTCATAATCTGAAGCACGGTTCAATGAACAAAAAAAATAAAAAATACAGTTCCTTACTAATACATCTTGCAGTACAAATTTACAAACTGTGGTAATGTTACAACAAAATGATATTAAGCACGTTGAGTGAAATACAAGCTAATAAAAGAATGCCATGAAGCACCGATTGCAAAAGCAAAAGGCGTTTAAAGGGATCAAGAAGGCTTATTCGACAGGTGGAGCAAAGCTCCCCCCAAATCAGTATTCGTGG
This sequence comes from Eucalyptus tenuipes, assembly GCA_014182365.1. NCBI lineage: Eukaryota > Viridiplantae > Streptophyta > Magnoliopsida > Myrtales > Myrtaceae > Eucalyptus > Eucalyptus tenuipes. The sequence continues at coordinate 9,407,345 of CM024546.1, read as the reverse complement.
TACGGCATACTTACTCCATGGAAAAATAAATCAACGAGATCGGTTGCCTCTGTGAATATGTGCAACTCTTCATTTCGTTGCGCTGCACTGTTTCCACTTTAGTTCGCAGTTCCTCATCCACCATAGAAACTTAAAACAGCATCAAGCAAACTCTGGATTGAGCGCTATAGCCTCCTGATATATCATGTCCTTCATCTGCTCTTCTCCCAAGGGCTGTTGCTCAAACTCAAAAGAAAATGGTTGTGAACACACAGGTTCATCAGCTATGTCGTGTAATCTCGTAAGATAAGGATGGGCGAGTGCTCCTTCAACTGCCAAAAGATGAGTTGAACCATAAGTGCATAATTTAACAGAAGTATTGAAGGTAGATCTGCTGTAAAAAAGTTCTTTGATTGAAATCTTGCCTCCATAAATCATATAATAGATCATGACAGAGCTTAAACAGGCAAAAACCCTACAAATGCTTAGTTTTTGTCCTTGAAACACAGAATCAACATATTGTGTAAAATAAGTAAACTTAGGAATGAACTTAAACATACTCGTGCTTCCCTATCTGTTTGAACAAACCAAATGGATGGATGGACCATTCAACAGCATTTTATATGAATGTAAAATTCTGTCACTGTTGACCAGGATCACTTTGTTTGATATGGCTGTCTCTCACTCCAGACACCAACCGTTATTAACATAATCCAATTTCCCTTAACTAGGCCAAGCTTCGATAATCTGGTTGAGTTATGGGATGGACATCGCACTATCTAAGGTGAATGTTCAAGTTCCTTGCATATCAGAATTGGCAGAGGCCCAGAATAGAGGTGAGAAACACGAACATTACCTGTGATTCTCTTTGTTGGGTCAAATGTCAACATCTTCTCAACCAGATCGATGGCCGAAGGGTGAACATGAGGAAAAACACTAGCCAATGGTTGACGGGGATGCTGAGGAAGCTGTCTTATGTATCGGCGTGCATCCTCATTTCGCACAAACCCAAGATCGGCATCAGCTGGTGTGCCAAGAAGCTGAAAAATCCGAAAGCAAAACAATCGTTCAGTCCTTTGAATAAGACACCACAGAGTTATGATTGCTACATTTGCGTTATTTTACATGAAAGAATGCTGAAAAGAAAGTAGCTCCTTGCTGTTAAAAAACATATAATTTTCCAACTTCCTTTTTTATTCAAATCAGCGGAGGAGCTAAAAAGCAAATTGTGATAGTTCTGGGAATTGATCCTAAAAGACATTGCATCTTCATGGAAGACACTCCAAACCATTATATAACACTGTTTGACGTTTTCTACCGTCTACATTCTCCATTTAGTGGGATAAGGCTTAGTTGTTGTGGTCGTGGTTGTTGCACATGCATTTGAAGATGCACCAATGTTGTGTATTCTTACTTTCATGGTGTTATTCAGCCATAGTGAACCTAAACATGGAAGTACTCCAAATTGTATTAGTGAATATGAATGTTTTTTTACCTCTACAAGCAAACGCATCTGATGCACATGATCCTTCCCAGGGAACAAAGGCTTTCTGTTCATAAGCTCCATAAATATGCAACCAACAGACCACACATCTATAGCAGCAGTATAATCTGAAGAGTTCAACAGCAATTCAGGTGCCCTGTACCATCTGGTGACCACATATTCAGTCATAAATTCATTCTCTGCAGTTGGCCGTGCCAGGCCAAAGTCAATGATCTTCAGGTCACAATTGGCATTCAGCAAAAGATTGCTGGGTTTCAAGTCTCTATGAATAACATTCGCAGAGTGGATATACTTCAGTCCACGTAGAATCTGATACAAGAAGTACTGCAACAAAAAGGAACACATAGTTTTAAGACTTTTCAACCTTTCAAAATCTAATTAAGAAACTTAGTCAACGCCCAGAACATAGGCAGGGGCTACTAGCATGTCGTGAAGACTAATACCTGACAGTGCTCTTCTGACAAGCCTTGGTTTGAACGAATAATTTGGTGAAGATCAGTGTCCATGAGTTCCATAGCAATGTAGACATCAGTAAATTCTCGCCGTAAGGGAGGAGGAATCACATCTCTAATAGCAATAACCTGTTTTCATGCATAAAAATCCACCATTTAACCACTGTTGCCACCGCAAAGAACAAATTTGTAATTTTAATATCTCAATTAAAGACTACACGCGATTGGCCCAGTCATCCAATACAGTTCCAATCAATGCGTTGACCCACTCCATAATTGAGACCCCACAAAGTATTATCCCGCCCACAGGATGCCGCAAGCCCAACGATAATAACTCATCACCAAACTACTATTTTTGAGCACATTTCAACTATGGAATCTGGATAATAGCCCAAAGGGCCAGTCCTCGCAAACCCGAAATTGTTAAACAGTATCATCTTGATTAGCTGTACATGAAATAATTAACTCACAACAGTTTAATTCGGATTTTTAATCCTAAACCGACAATTATGATACTATTTAAAACCATAGTTGTCCTGTTATTGCAGATAAGCATGGGCTTGAATTATTACTGTAACCGCTCCATTGCAATCAGCTGATCATCAACGAGCGAACCGCTCGCTTCGATACGAGAAGCAATCGAAATTTCAGAGTTCTTCAAGACAAACAAAAAATCAGCGCCAATCGGTCTCAACGAGAGAGAGCGAGAGCGAGAGCGAGAACGAGAGAGAGAGAGAGAGAGAGAGAGAGATAGAGAGAAACTCACGTTCTCGTGGTCCAGATGGCGGAGCAGCTTGATCTCGCGGAGCGTCCGCTTGGCGTCCATGTGGTTGTCGAACGCGTTCGCTATCTTCTTGATTGCCACCATCTCGTTCGTCTCCGAGTTCAGAACAGAGCTGGACCACATCCAAAACGGCGGGAGAAATCCGTTAAAAAAAAAGCAAAAAAAAACCGAAACCGAAACCGAACCGAAAAATACACGCGGAGTCCACCGACGGCGATGGGGGGGTGGGCGACGTACCAGACGATGCCGTAGGCGCCGCGGCCGATCGGCATGATCGGCGGCCGGTACTTGGCCGTGATCTCGAAGTGGTTGCCGAAGATGTTGTACTGGATGAACTGGCCGCCGTGGGTCGGGACCGCCGGGAAGTCGCTGAACTGGCCGTTCTGAGCAGCGGCGTCAGCCATGACCTCAAACCTCAGCACTCCCCCCCTCTCTCTCTCTCTCTTCTCTTCTCTTCCCTCTCTTCTCTCTCTTCACTTTCTCTCTCTAGAAATGCTATGACGATGGAGATCGTTGTGGAGCGGGTGGGGGCAGAGCTTAAGTAAGGAGGAGACTATCTGGTTCGGAAAAGGTGCGTACGAAGCAGGGGCGAAAACGCGCGAGGACGCGTCCCTGGTGGGGGCGAATCGATCGGAGGGCCGACGTTCCAGCCGCCTGGGATCGACGGTCCACATTCGTTTCCGGCGGGCCCCACGCACACTCTTCCTTTTTTTTTTTTTTTTGAATAAATTAAATGAGCTTGAGGCAGCAATTTTGCTATTATTATAATAATGATAATTAGGGGCGGAAAGTACTGTGGGGGTGGTGGCAGATGGAACACGAGCTTTGACCTTGGCTTCCATTATTTTAATTTCGTAAATTTGTGATCCATATATTTATGTATGTGTATAATTTTATATGGGATATTATAAATTATATGATTTGATCCTTTCGTTGGTGTTTGGCAAGTTATCGTCTCAAATTCGTATCTCAAGTCCAGATTTCTTTTCTTGTCGTTTCTTTATTTTATTTCATTTTTATAAGTATCTTGCTTGAGAATATCTAATCACTGTTGTAGCATCATGTCGTCCGAAATCAGTCTCTTTCGTTCCGTTAAAATATTCAAATTTGTCTTTGTAGCTTTTCACTTATGAATCTTCTTATGAGTCTTTACACCTATGCCTAGAATTTTTCAAGATATACAGACTATCATATGTCATAATTTATAACTTTCCTTCCATTTTCAAATTTTTGGAAGGAAAGTAAAAGATTGGTAATTGTTATGCACCATATGTAAAGTACACATATAGGGCCCGTTTGGTTGGTTTTGGGAACACGCCATTTGGGAGAATCGCAAATCTTTTGAGGTAAATGGGTTTCCGAAATCTTTAGGCTGCTTTTGGTAAACTATAACCGAAAAGTGTTTTAGGGAAATCTGCAAAACTGTTTGGTAAACATGTATTTGAAAAGCCCTTTGGTGTGACCAAATTAAGTTTTTAGTTTTAGTATTTTTAAAATTGCAAAAAGAAACTATGACTATATAACCTTTTACATTTTCATGTTGAGAGTAATGTAAAAAATATATATTAGTAAATTTATTTAAAAATTATATTAAAAGAATTTGATTGTAGATTAGATGCCAAGCTCAACTTTTGGCCTAGGGTTCTTTTAGGTTTGTTTTCAACTTTGAATATATATTTTTTTAATTATTGTAGTATTAATCATTTTCGTTAATTAATAATCATTCTAGTGTATTGATAAAAAGTTGGGCTATTGATTGTCAAAATATAAAACTGATAAAAAAAAAAAGGTGAACTTATTCGGTGGATGGTGAAGTGACCGATTGTGAATGTTAATTTTTTTTTAGTAAGCACCGCATATAAAAAGGGAAGTTCTCATTAAGAAAAATAAAACCAAGTTCTTCTCATACAAATTTGACTAGAAAGAGTCATTTCATGATATTAAACATGGTCATATATGGCAAGAAAGAAGAAATTCATTAATAAGGGGACTAGCATTTCGCAAATCTTGAATACTGTTATGCCTCCACCGCTTTGGGCTTTTAAGTTGAAAGGTCGGCATTTGGCCAAATACCTCCAAATGTTGAACCAAACACCAAAATTTTTTTTGGGCTTTTGAGGCCGAAAGCCCAAAATCTTTGAGCCGAACCAAACGAGACCATAATCTAATATAAAAAGATTCACTATTCGGTTGCTATAATGAACTCTCCAAAGTAGGGTTGGTATATATGCTTACAAGACAGAAATGAATAGCAACCCGTGACCTCGCCCTTAGGACTTAAGAAGTATCCCTAAGCAAAAATCAAGTCCCGAACCATGTCAAAACCTTGAGAGCAATCAATTCAATACCGAAACTTTACTTAAAACCTTCCACTTTTGATTTTTTTTTCCCTATTAAGATCGTCCATTCAAGTGAAACTAACTAATTTCTTAGTGTTCCTAAAGTAATGCCAAGTTAGAGTTCTCGGCACCCAAATCGCTTTACCAGCTACATGTTAAAGGCCATGGAACTCGAATACATGGAACTCGAATATCCATCCGTCCATTTGTCCGTCCAAAAAGTTTTAGCACTAAAATGTGTGTAGGCCCAATGACTTTGACATTGAAACGATCATTTTGCCCTAGATCCAGCCCCGGCTATCTCATTAACCTTTCTTAAACCTCGGCTTCTCAATTCATTTCATTCGCCAAACGGGAACCTATTTATCATTTTGCAAAACTAGCATGGGAGGATCCTACTTACTAGCATGTGGAAAGAAGAGTCGGCTAAGATGCTCCCATGGGGGGCAGTCAACGGTCAACGGGCTCTGGCGAGACTGGTGGTTGGGCTGGCTGGCTAGAGTCGATTACAGGATAGGAGTCAAGATAGTGTTCCATACGTCACGTTTTGGCACGAGTTGGAATGGCCTTTTTGCGGGGCCGAAACTGTTGACCGGGTGAGAGGTTCAAAACATGCTTTGGGAAAGGGGCATTGCCGAAATCAAAGGGGTGGAGGAGAGCATGAAGCTTCCGGACTTAATAAAGTCTCTTCGCGACCCAAAATTGACAAGCCTCGCTCGCTTCTCCTTTTGACTTTCCTAGATTCAGCGCTCCGGCATGCATCGTGTCGATTTCAGTCGGAAGAGTTATTGAAGGGGCGACCTAGCCTTTGACTACTTCCGGGTGCTCCGTCACGGCATGTCTGTTTGTCTAATCTTGTTTCGTAATTGGGATTCCACCGGCGGCGAAGAGCATGATGAAACCCTGGTGTTTGTAGGCGAGATGATTGAGAGAGAGAAAGTAAAAGATCCGACTCTCGTAAGAGTCGATCAAATGCCAACTTCCGAATTGGACTTTTGCTCTACTTGACGGTCATTTCGAAATAGTAAAGTTCTTAAATTATATAGATGAATGGGTAATTTAATGTTTAAATTCCAATGATTTTTCTCTTGGGGAGAAGGGTTTAAAGAGATTTGAAATCAATAACCTTATGCTTTAGTACATAAAAAAATATGTGAAGTTATTATCACGTTTTAAAAGTTTAAGTTATAGATGAGAGAGTGGTTTCCACGTCATGATTCTCACGTCATATCTCTTAGACAGAACCAAGAAGTAGACCAAGTCCCAAAAGAGACCACACCACCCTTGGAATTGTCAAAGGCAGCAGCGAAAAATCTTCTCAAGCACTACCTGGTCAAGTCACGGTTCGTGAGCCACATCAATTTGGCAACGTGTTGGCTGCACCTTTCGGTGCAATTCATAATTGCGTTGATTGAAATTTGATGTCCTTCGGTCACGCTAGGGATTGACATGGTGCATCTTCCCTGCACTACCACATACGTCAGTAATTCCGATCATTCCATTTTATGCGCCTTTGTCAAAGGGTGCGTTTGGGAATCACTTTTGAGAAAATTTTTTAGGAAAATGCAAAGATCTTTGAGTTAAAAGTATTTTCTAAAATGCACACTGTGTTTAGTAAATTGTACTTTGAAAGCTCTTTGTGAAATACTTTGAGTAAAATGGTGTTTGGGAAATTACATTTACAAAGGAGTTTTGTGGTAAAAAAAATTATCAAAAGAAAAATTAAAATAAATTGACCGGCAAGGGCAGCGGCCGCCGGCGACCTTCGACGACCCCGGATCTGGGGTGGTGAGGTCGTGCGACGCCGTCACGACCTTTAGCTACCTCGGATCTGGGGCGGCGAGGTTGCGCGCGTCACACGACGCAGCCTCAACCTCCGGTGACCTAGATTCGGGCGTCGAGGTAGGCCGGAGGACCTCGCCGCCCCCGGATCTGGGGCGGCGAGGTCGCGCGACGTCGCCGCGACCCGTTTTGGGGCCGGTGAGGTCGCGCGACCCGGATCTGGTCGTCGCTTGAGCCTCCGGCACCGGATCTGTCGCGACCGGACTGCGACCGGATGGGTCGCGCGGCCTCGCCGAGCTCCGTGCGGAGGTCGCGGTGCGGCAAGCGACGGTCGCCGGCGATGCATCCGGTCGCAACCGGATCTGCGACTCGCGGAGGTTGCCCGACTCTCCGACGACGATCGCCTAGGTCGCGGCGTCCCTCTAGCGATTCTTAGGCCGGAGAAGATGAACAGTGTCTCATACAAGGGCACGCACCCGGAAAAACAAAAAATTCGTGAGGACAATTTTGGAAAAAAGAAATGAACAGTGTTGCGTGGGCATGCCGAGAAAGCTGAAAGCGGTCCTCACCTGCCTTGGGCTTTCAGCCTTAAAAATGCTAGCTTTGCCATTAAGTCCCTTCCAAAGTTTTTTCCCAAACACCATTATTTTGACCCAAGGGGCTTTCGACCCCCAAGGAGCTTTGGAAAATGGTTCCCAAACGCACCCAAAATCCAATCAATTTCAGGACAAGCCGATGATGCAGTAGACGAGGGGATTGCTCCGTAGGCGTAATATAAACTTTTTGTGATTTGGTCATAGTCTGTTATGAAGATGTAAATTTAAGAGCAAAAGCTAAACGTTGAATGCATTCCTTTATAAGACATCGAGATATCGAAATGCACGATCAATTGCCCATAGAACTTTCTTGCCCTATTTACACGAATATATAGTAGATGAATAATCATTTGAAAGTTTCCTTTTCTATTGGAATAAGCATAGAGATCCAATCCCTAGATCATGAACCGATAAAATAAATAATGGGTATAGAAAAATTAAAAAAAGGATTTCTTTAGTTTTGTTAGGACCAAGAGTATTACTTCACTATGACTTTATATACACATACAATGTAAATCAATATTTAGTCGTGTTTGAAATATCACTAAGATTAAGTAACACCAATGTTCACAGCCTCTTTACGTACATCAAATGAGGTTTTACCTAAGTTGCCAATCGTGCATCCCAATTAACATTAAGGGTTAATGCCATGAAAAACTCAAAACCGGTATACATGTGATATAACGGAAAGTAAATATAAGTTTGAGATTTTTGGTGGTCAAAAAATTAGTTTGAGGTAAATTTATTATATGTATACCAATTTTAGATTTTTTAAAGTATTAATCCTAAGATTAACTAGGTGGAAAACATTGCAATTTAATCACGATACTTATCACATCTAAACCCTTTAAATAAGTGGATCATGTGCAAGAAATAATCATTGTTGGACTCATCACTTAGTTTTCTTTTTCTCTCTTCTTCTTTTTGGGTAAAGCATCACTTAGTTTTTAAATGGTTCATACATGTCCAAAGAAGAGCGTCCCGCGGGCGCCCGGGGGGGAGGGCCGTTGACGATGAAAATAAGAGCAGATTGACCTGACCCCATGTCCGGAGGACCGAGTCAAATTTGGCGGTTTTTTTAATAAATTTTTTGAAAAAATTGGAGTTGGGTCGCTGCTCTTTCTGCAATTATATATTGCAATAACATGATAAAATAAAATAGAGAAGTCCTGTAACCCAGCTGCGAAAGAATAGTTTCGACATTTCATTTTTTAATAACTGAACCGGCTTTCAAAAGGAAAAGACAAAATGAGTGGAATAAGAAGGATGAGTTGGGCAGATTACTTATAGGACCGATCCATGATGAATTGAGTCAATTGCGATCATTGATTACGAAGATTTCGCTAAAATCTAACATCGATGATTGCACTTAATTTGGACTTGGACTCAGACGAAGAATTTTCTCGAGTAAATTAAAATCGCAAATCGTATGAATCTTGGTCTTTGAAACATAAGATTGAATCATGTTTGATCATATTGAAGCTGAGACCCTATGGACTAAGGTAGCCTTGATAAGCACTTTCTGGAATTAATTTCTTCCGCAAATTTTCTTCACCGGGTAGTTTAATTAGGGCAAGCAAAAGTTGTTATGGCTTAACCAAATTACCCAAAAACGGAAAGGAAAATCTAATAGATTAATCAGTTTTTTTATTAGTTAATTATTTCACTGATAATATGTTTTGACGTTGATAGGATCATGCAGTGATTATGACATGTTGACACCAACTGTTTGCTCTAGATTTAAATGGTAAAACTAGTCGAATGGTAAATAGGAGTTGTGGTGGGCCCGTACTCTAGTACATTTTTAAAACATCATTGTCACTAGAGGCGTGCATTGCTTCATGATAGATCCTGAAATTGAACCGGACCGACCTTATCTAGTTGATTTTGCTTCAATTCAAAGATTTACAAAAAATGTTCTAAACTAAGAATCGATCTTGACAGGTTGACCAGTTAGACGGGTGGGTTAAGTAGGGTTATAAATGGTTCGACTTAAATTGATTCATTTAACTTGTTTATGACTCATTTATCGTAATGCAAAATTTTTGACCCATATCCGATCCGACCTAGGGGTGTGCAAAATACTCGGGAATCGCCCGGACTACTCGGAACCGGCGGTTCTTGAGGGAATCGGTCCGGTTCCGTTTCCAATTCGGGAACCGGTGGGTACAGCGGTTCGGTTCCTGTTCCGCCCGCGGATCCGCCCGCCCGCCCACCCGGACCAAACCGATTAATTTTTTATATTAAAATATTACTAAAACAAAACAAACCCTAATCGAGCGTGACTTCTCTCCTTTGTCTTCGACTTCTTCGGTTCTGTTTTGTGACTGTCTCTCTTCTCTGTCTCTTCCTTGGTTCCTCCCCGAGGAACGCGAGCGTGACTTCCTTCGCCGCTCCTCCGCCGCCGTCTGTCCACCCCCTCGCGCCGGCCGCCCAGCCTGCGCTCGCCCAAAGCGGTGACCCGCAATGCCGTTGCAGCCCCTAAAGTTGCGATGACCTATGCCAGATCCCGAACCGGTCGTTGCGCCTCCGTCGTCGCTGCTCCGTCGCCCCTCCGTGCAATCCTGCAGCCATTTTGAGCCTCGACGCTCCTCACCGCCGTCCGCCCCCTCGCGCCGGCCGCCACAGCCTTTGCTCCACCCGCAGGTGACCCGCGACGCCGTTGCAGCCCCTACGGCCCGCGACGACCGACGCCAACGAAATCTCGAACCGGTGGCTACGCCTCCGTCGTTGCTTGCTCCGCCCCCTCCGCGCGATCCCCGCAGCCCCCGCGACTCCGGTTTCCCCTATCCATTCTTTGGTTCACCTTGCTTTGCCGACGCCACACCTTTGCCGGTCTCCTCGCCGGAGCTCCACACCGGCGTCCATCCAGCACCTCACAGCCGTTTTTCCAAAATTGTTTCGCATCAAGATCGGTTCCATGGATCCACTCGGGAACCGACTCGGACCGGCGGTTCGGTTCCGGTGGATCCATGCAACAAACGGGTGGATCCCTGTTCCAATTTTTCGGAACCCGTCCTTAACGGGCGGTTCCCGGTTCTAGGTCGGGAACTACCCACCCAGACCATGCACACCCCTAATCCGACCCATATTTGACATATACCTAACCCATATTTGACATATACCCAACCCATTTAACTAAATCTAAGAAAACTTATTTCTTATAATTTTTTATAAAAATGATATTGCTAAAATAATTTTTATGCAATATAAATTTAATTGACAATTTTTATAATTTTTATAATTTATTTTTTAAAAATATAATTTTTAATTATTTTTTAAATCGAATTTTTATTATTTTAATTTTTTTAGAATATATTTTTTAATTTTAATTTTCTTTTTTTTTTTCTTTTCTTCTTTTTTTCTTCTTCTATGATCAACCACCGGCCACGACAACGATTGGCGACCGGCCACAAGCGAGCCTTGAGCTCACCGGGCTCGCCTGACATCGGCGAGCTTGAGGCTTGCTAGATGTTGGTGAGGCTTCCACCTTGCTAGATCCATCGAGCTTGAGCTCACTCAATGCCGGCGAGCTCAAGGCTTGAGTCTCGATAGAGGTCAGCGAGCTCAAGCCTCATCTGGGCAATCGCTAGTAGTTGTCGTGCTAGCCATAGGCTAAGGAAGGAGGAAGAATAAAGAAAAAGAGAGAGGAAAGAATAAAGAAAAAAAAAAAGAAAACTAAAATATAAAAAATAATTATAATTTCGATTTTTAGTAAAAAAATATTTTTGTAAAGTTAAAGAGGGAAGAGAGAGATTGTGAGGTTTTGGTTGAAAATAGGTTCTAAGTCCAACCTATTTAAGATCCAATTAAAACCTATTTATCTTGAGTTTTCAATTTTTAAACCCATTTAACTAGTTTTTAAAGAAAATAAATGATCTAATCATAAATGAGTCATATATAAGTTTAAGACCCATTTTACCACCTCTATTGATAGGGTAGGTTTTAAGTCTGGAACTTACTCACTCCAAAACCATTCACTCCTACATGATATAAGCCGTTTTTGACAAGGTAAGCTCTAGCTTTTAGTAACCTCTAATCTATCTTTAACTTGGTGAATGCTGGCACATTGAACAAACTTTTCGGGATATACATTGTTTGATATCTACCTCCTTCAAAGATATTAATTCTTTTAAGCTATCCACGGTTGACACACCACAATGATGCAGCTTAGGATACCATAGTTTTTTCATCATTTATGGATTGCTATTGGCGTAAGAAAACTTCCAATTTGGTTGATTAAGGAGTGAGTTGGACACTTTCCTATAGCTTTATTTTTTTGTTATAACTGCTATTTCTCTCTATTGTAAATTAGGGATGTTTTGCTAAAGTTTGTCTTGTCAATAAATAAAAATATGAAACGAGAAAAATCGATTGATTGGTTCATAGATAAACCTTGAAATCGGACCGGATCGGCTTCATTTCAAGGTCTATAAGGTAGGTTTTAAGTTGCAAAAAAGTATTTTTAGGGTCTATAAAGTTGGTTTCTAGTTCTAAAAACAAAGAGTCAGTCCCAACATGATAGGTTTTAAATTGTAAGTCTGAATTTGCTCACTTTAAAATAGCTCACCCTTCGCTGCCACCGGTTAATCACATTTCTCTCCCCCTTAATAGATATGATAAATCAAATTGTTAGACCATCATTCTAATACATACTAGCTCATTATCTTATTGCTAATCTTTTCAACCAGCATGAGAGAACCTGTAGATAATCCAAGGTTTATCTTCTGTTTCGTTTTGGAGAAGAGCATAGAAACCTTCTGGGTTGGACCTCATCGTGAGGGTTTTTTGGGCAAAACATTGTTCACCATAAGAACCCTAAATTGCTTGAACAGCACTTAACTCATTTTTTTCCCTCACGCTCGCTTAAGGAGAAGAAAGAAGAAAGTATCCTCAACATAAGAGAAAGGACTACAAGATACGATTGGAGTCCTGAATAAGTAGCACAGGGAAAGTATTCTGGTAAACTGAGGGGACTGTCGGTTAAAAAAAATTCGATGATGAAACGCCTAAACTTCCCCCCAAGGACAGCCGGGTTCATAACATGAATGATCATAAAACCTGCCTGACCGTACGGCTTAGACAAGGGTGCACTTACTGAGGATTTGAATTTTGTGTCATCATGGCATGCACCCATACATATGGTAGACACAGTTGTCGGTTGCATGTCCCAGACCGTCTGGCTTAGACAAGGGTTCACTTACTAAGGATTAGAATTTTGTGTAATCATAGCATGCACCCATATATATGGGAGACAGCTGTCGGTTGCATGTCCCAAATGTACGAAGTAACGATGCTAATGCAGCTTCGTGCATGTATTAAATCTTGAAAAACACATCCACATCATATTTACTACTACATCGATTGCTCCAAATGTGATCATAGGCAGATGGTTAACAAATCAAGGAAAAGAAAAGGAGCATAAGGTATGCGGAATGTGCTTTTATTTATATTAAGGATAACCTTCACAGAATTCAGTCCCCAAATTCCCAATTTTTAATATATTCAACAAAACGAAGAGAAAGCAACCGATTTCCCGAACTACCGACCAACTAGAACATTCCATTCTAAAACCAAAAAGCATGCGACATTAGATTGTGCCATCACCCACAACCTTTTAACTTCAACTTCTTAGGCATCAGCAAACCTGCGAAAGAAGTCAAGAGTTAAACGACAATATTGGCCAAAGAAATCGACTAAAGTATAGAGTAAGTTTAGAATGACCATCAAAATTTAAAGATTACCCTAGCTCAGAGAGCTTCAGATGGGCTTCGGCATAGTCTTCAAAGAAGGCATCTTCATCCTAAATCAAAAGAAAAGTTCAATGAGCTCCAGCATACAACACAGCAATTCTCGACAAGAGAAAAACACACACCGCAGCATATTTGTCAACAAGAGGGCGGAAAACAGGGTCATCAAGAAGAGCCTTATCACTTGGCAGCTGAAGAAGTCCTTCCTTCTCTCCGCTCAACAATTCCCTAGTTGAAGATTCAAACAGTCACCGCATGAGCATGAAGTCAGCAATTACTTTATCCGACAATGGATTAAAAACGGGCAGATTAGAAGCCTCACTTGAAGTACGAGTTGTCGAATATGAGAGGATTTGCAGTCCAGGGTCCCTCAAATCCGGACCTCTCCTTGTGGCACCTTCCCTGTTATTGAGTGCCACCAAAAGAGCAAAGGAATGAACTCAATGCAATAATTGGATAATTACATCAGAACTTACAGAGCATATCACCACGAAGGAGAATAAAACCAATATAATTTGTAGGCAAATAGGATGACATATAACTGCAACTTGCTACAAATGGTATCCTACTTAACAAAATCAGAATTCAAGAGAGGATTTAAGGTTTGAGCACAAACCAGGGTATGGCCACCAGAGAGGGCCACAATATCCTTGTCAGAAAGGCCCATCTGAACACCAAACACTTGTCTCAAGTGGTCAGAGCCTGCAAGAAATGTCGAAGACACGACGATAGATTAACATTCAATCAAGAATCTACAAGCATGAAGACAAAATATTGGAAATGCTAGACATAAAACTAACCCTTGGTAGCATCAGGAAGACGGCCCTCGGGAGGTGGTTGTGGTTTGTCCTGGATTTGGTGGATAAATGTGAATATATGCCAGATAAATAACAAAGTAACAAGCATCACGATTAAAGCCAACAGACATTATGGCAAATTGCGAAGAATGTATAAAAGATGTGAACCGAGAGAAAGCAAAAGCTTCTAGGCCATCGACAGAGCACAAATCACAGCACATCATCTGATCTGAAATCCATAAGGAGAGGCCTCATGTGGCTTACGTTATCTCAAAGCATATCAGTAGATCTCTTGGAAATTTTCGGAAATCATTACAGCACTTATATGCTATGATGAAGAGGGAGCACAAGTGCCCAGGCTTGCACTACCAAGTTTAGCAAACCAAAACACACAGCAGTGTAGCTTTAAAGTGAGCTGAAGAATACATACATACATACATACATATATATATAGAGTGAAGTTTCCTGAAAGAAAGAACCTAAAAACAAGTGAATGCTTTTACTTTACCATCAGAACGTTAATATATCACCCACAATTACATGAAAAAACAAAAGATCCAAGTGATCAGATTAAAGGGGCAAAAGCACAACAGTTGTAAATTATTTTAACATGCCTAATGAGAGAAGGCGTCAAACCAGATACCAGGTAAAGACCAAACGTGTTTTGGTTAATATAATAACTACTCTGTGCTTGATATATAGTAGAATTGCACAGATCTTCATCAACCCTCTTCTGCTTCTAGACACATCAACATTGCAACTCTTGGAAACATAAATCATATCACATCTGTGTATATAGATCATATGGGAAGACATAGATCCTGCTACGATAAAAAGAAAGCAAACAAGATCACTGACCTCTCTTCCGGGGTGAAAAGGAACTTCAGGTCCACCAGTAACTTCCACGGCAACGACGCCAGCCAGCTGTATCACATTAGACAACATCATCAAGTCAAGGTCATAAACGCATATTATTCGGCACAAAATGGCCGTCGACTGCTGCATATGAATGCTTTAAAGCCATCAAAACAACCCGATCGCAAGGCCCACTCTTTTATCTCCGCATAGTTAAAAACAGAACAAAGAAACAGACCTGGTAGAAGTCAGCATAAGTGATGACGGGGAACTGATCCTTGATCGGCTGCAAGAGCCTGACAGCAATGTCGAGCCCGTTGTTGGCCTCGTGGCTGAGCTCCGCGGCGTGCTTCATGGTCCCGAACGGGCCTCCGGTCTTCGTCTTCACATCGAAGGTACCGGCAGAGTGCCACCTGCACGACACACACACACACACAAACACCCAACATCACACAAATCCTCGCACCATCATCCACAACCCTGTCCGAGTCCATGAGATCGCCAGTCAAATAGAGAGAGAGAGAGAGAGAGAGATCGTACGCGATACGGAGCATGAGCGGAGCGCAGTTCTTCTCAGCGATGAGGCCCCTCAGCTTCTTCTTGCATTTGTCGACAGCCTTCTTGTACTCCTCGCTCACGGTCGGGTAGGACTTCCCCATGATTCTTCCCCTGTCGCGAGCAATCCAAACCACGCACAGTCTCAGATCGACGACACACTCGAACGCGACGATCCGCACAAATCCGGCCACAAAACGAACGCAAACTCCACCGATCGGCGGGCGAGGACCGCGATCGAGACACAGATCGAGACGCGAAATGCTAAAAGATCGGCTGCGGAATCGGACGTACCTTGAACCGAGAAATGGATCCCCGCAAAAAACCCTATCCGAATCTCCGCCCAGGAGTATGGCAAAACGAGAGGGAGCACACGCAGGTCGGAGTCAAACGAGTGGGGATGGGAAAGAGGTTGTTAAATAAAGGGGAGAAAAGTCTTGAGCCGTTGGATGCTATCCTGGATCGTGCGGTCGCGATAGGGTGAGTGAATGGACGGCCGAGGGCAATCCTAAAGCGACGAGCGCGGGCGGTCCTGATTGGGCCCCCTTCCCCGGAAGCGACGTGTGACCTGGCAGACCGGGGAAATATAAAAAACCAGGGGCGGGGCTCCGAATCGTGTGGCCCCCACGCGGACGCTGCCATCTAAAACGGGTCGAACCGGATGGAGCATTAAATCCGGGACGAGGACATGAGTTTTGGGAAATGGAATTAAGAAGGGGGCGGCCAGGAATGGGAAAAATGACTGGGTTGCCCTGGTGGGCTCGGATTAATTACCAAAAGTGGGGGTGCATGGGTTGTTGGGATAATTACAAAAGTGGACATAGAAGGGAACTCCCCAAAAGGCCATTTCCAATGATTGATATGACTTTCCTTTTGAAGATTTCTTTCTCACTATGAATGGCCCAAATCCTTATCCGAGACTTCGTTCGTTTTTCAAAAAACAAATGATTAATATGATCGGGGGCATTGCATACAAAAATAAATGAATAAAAATTATTTTCATTGTTCACGAAATATTTATACAAATTGTTATCAATAATGAGAAATATCTTTTATTAACTAATTATTTTAACGGTACAAGTGATCATTTATAGGAAGACAATTTTTCAAATCATCCATTTTTCGCGAAACAAATTAAGACTTTTTAATAATTGGGACATTTAGCTTTTTTTTAGGTGTACGTAGATTTAGCATGCCTAGCGTGTATAGTTGGTTGTGTTGAATGTTGATTTCCTATGAAATTAATTCACTAAATGTCTGCGAATTAAATTTGCTTTTTTGCTCGAGACAGATTTCAGATTTTGTTGCTTTTATTCATTATTACATTTGCTCTTTTATTTTTTTTAAGCAAGAGTTCAATCAAATCAACATCTATTTCTACCCATACAAGCAGATTTGAAAGAAATTTCAACTTCGAACTTTTACCATCTTTAATATAGGTCTAACAAAAGTATATCCATGAATGTTATGTTTTCAAACTAAAGCATAAGTTCCCTTTTCTCAATTGTTATTTGTTAAAATTTGTTTTCATATTCAAAATTATATGAGCTTGCAATCCATATTCTA
Source organism: Eucalyptus tenuipes (assembly GCA_014182365.1). Taxonomy (NCBI): domain Eukaryota; kingdom Viridiplantae; phylum Streptophyta; class Magnoliopsida; order Myrtales; family Myrtaceae; genus Eucalyptus; species Eucalyptus tenuipes. Next base: position 9,390,386 of record CM024546.1, on the reverse strand, counting down.
CATTCCTCATACGTCACTTACTACGTCGTAACATAAATAGCAAAACTCAAATGCTTTCTCATCTAACTTGTTAGGGACATTTTTTCTACACATTGTCTAAAAATGAAAATAAGTGTCAAACTTGAAGCAATGCAATGAATCAAATTTTAAAAACCACTTATGCCTTGGCAACTTTACTCTTCCAACTCTTATATTAGAAGATTTTGAAGCGCTTTTTAATTGCCTTCATTTATGCAAAAAAAAATTACCGAACGAAAATTCATTATTTCCTTCCAAATCAAGTTGGATTTGCTCCTTAATCATATAACCCGCCCTTAATATACGTTATGGCAATACGGTAAAAATAGCGCAAAGCCGGGTTCAATTTGGCTCCCATGGCATGTCGCATCGTGTCTCCCGGACACTTTCTCTACGCAAGTGTGAACGCGTTGAGATTTTGGAAGATTCTCTCGCGAGCAAGGACGACGACGGGTCTCGTTCGGGACCGCAAGCGAACCGCTCCCTCAATTTATTGGTCGCAGGTTAATAAAAGTGACGCGCACGATGAGCTGAGCCAAAAGAGTATTTTATCAAACACGTCATACGCAAGCACACGAGGAAGATTGCCGTTCGTAATGGTCCCACTCGCGAAGAAAATGACTCCCCCTCGTCACTTGCTGGCCGGTGGATCTCTCGTCACTACCCCGGACCGTCGGCTTCAACGCAGGGTCCCGCGAGGCACCGCTCCACCTTTCAGCTCTGCCCGGCTGCCTCGTCCGCAAGATCGGCATGCTTGCTGCTTCAATCACTCCGTGATGTCCTTGGCGACCCGAGGCTCGTCTTCTCTGGCGTCCATATTGCCTTCGACGTGGTGAAGTTAAGCGAGGACTACGGCCTAGAGCTGGAGATGTTGGTGGATTTGACGAAGCTGGCTGTGAATGAAACGAACCGGAGGGACGTTGATGAGGAGCTCAAGGGGGAGATCTAGAGATTCCCGGAAGACTTGTGCTGGTCAAGTGGGATTTAAAAAAAAAAAAAAAATCAAATATTTTTAATCATATTTTAGATTGCATTGAACATATAGTGGGATTTTCTATGATTTGAAAGGGAAAAGTACAAAAGAAAGGTTAGGAGTATATTGCATTGGTGACCAAAAAAAAAGGTTAGAAGCATATTGCATTGGTATCAATTTAGTTTTAACATTTCATTTGAGCTACTTTAGTTCTAAATCTTTTTATGTTAGTACTAACTTGATCAATTCGGTTAATTCAGGCAGGAAATCTTTGGCGTGACACTGGCTATCTTTCTTGGCATAGCCGACGCTTAGATATTTTTTATAATATTTTTTCCTTTTATTCCCTTTTCTTTTAGTTGGTAGCCATGGGCAAAAAAGAAAATGGAAAGAAAAAAGAAAAGAAAAATTATAAAAAATTATTACGAACCATAAAAAAGGATCCATGTTGGTGCCAATTGTATAATGTAGGATGGTCGGGGTCTACTTTAGCAATTAACAACCTAATTGATTTAAATACAATAAGTTTATAACTTTTCTTATTATTTTTCTCGATTTGAAGGATATTTGAAAATTTTCCAATCTCGCTATCTTATTAAATTTCAATCTGAATCCAAACGGTCAAATGCTCGGTACCCATGACGTAGTTAATTGGATTGAACGAGATGCTCAGTATGTTAAAGATATATTTTTTTCTTTATTTCGTTTCGCTTCTTATTTAATTGGAATTGAACCTACCATCGTCCATCAAGCAAGGGCCTTTCACGTCAAGAAGCGACAAGAGGCCATGGTGGTGCTGTAGAGAAACCAATCACGAACGTACCCCGCTTGGGAGGAAACTTTCATGGCCTGTAGAACTCCCAAAATCCACGGAAATGATTTCGACCAGAAAAAATCTCAGATCCACTTCAAGCAGAAAACACCCTCCATGCATTATTGTCGTTATGTTATAACCCATCCATCTTAATCTCAAGATAAAAAACCCATTCGTTCCCTTATCAAATACATTAGATACAAGATTTCATGGCAGAATCGCCCAATCATATAATCAATGTAATTTCATTTGCTTTCGAGATCTACTTAAGTTTCATTTGTTGCTATGCAATATCCCTAAATTCAAAAGCAAAGTTAGACTAAGAAACACCGGCATTATGTAGGTATCCTCTACTATTGTTGAAATGCGCAGTAAATTATCCTGTCTTAGACCATCTTGACATTGGCATGAGAGAAAGGAGATTGCGAATTGAAGAATCGCATCATCGACTCATTTGTTATTGGGAAAATAGCATGGCCAAGACTCATCACAAAGGCTGCGTAAAAATAGGAAAATTACCAAAAAAAAGTTGTAAATTTATTATATGAATGCTAATTCAGTTATAAATCTTTCAATTTGACCAACTTAGTTTGCAACATTTTCACAATTTGTCAATGTAGTTATTTTTGACCAATTTTGGAAATCGTTTGTCTTTTGTAATACAGCTAGCATTTTTAAAAAAAATTATTTCTTGTTTTATTTTTTTATTGTGCTTGACGAGGGTCGTGGCCCTTTGCCTAGGAATAGGCCATGAGGGTTGAGCCCTCATTTCATCTAGAGGGGCTGGGCGAGGGCTTGCATAATGGCGGCTAAATGAAAAAAAAGAAACTAAAAATTTTTCTCAAAAATTGCAAAAATTGTCCACATTAGCTTTGACTGTACTATGTAAGATGACCGGCGTTAGCGATTTTAATCAATATTGGCTGAAAGGACTACATTAAAAAATTATCAAAAAGTTCAAAATTGAATTGACATATGTATAATAAGTTTAGGATTTTTTTAAAGTAACTTTTCCTTTAGAAATCCATGGACGATATGTGCTATCGGCTTATTCAAAACATACTTCTACGATTTTTTTGGAATATGGTTTTAGGATCCTAAGATGTCAGTTATCCGTTAAACACGCGCTATGTTGTTAATGGCCTCTTATGAAGCAGCTTGCCATGGCAAGGGAGGGACTAGTGTTTTAGGTTCACTGTTGCAGTGAATATCGCAAGGAAGTGGCAGTGTGAGGTTTGTGAAAGCACCCCTTTGCTTGAAATTTTCATGATCTGTAGTTTTGTCTTTTTTTTTTTTATAAATTTTTTTTTTCCAATTGATAAGCCTCCATTTCCATGACCATGTTTCAAAAATGCTATATTGGACAACATAATTGGTGACGTGGAGTCTCGTTATCGAAGGTCCTATGTGGCATGTTGATGTAGATAATTTTACTCAAAATGCGTCTTACTTAATAAAATTACAAACTAATGTTTTTGACTACATTAACAAAATTGATAAGTTTAAGATTGAATTCATATGATGACCTAGGAAATTGATAATTATCCCCATGATTTTTCTTTTCCTTTTTTTTTCAGCCGTGCCTATGACATTCCTCTTTTTAGGCTGCGTTGGTTAAGATAAACTCAAATTAGAAATCCTTCTGATCATGAAAAATGTCGTCACATATTAGGTGCGCTTGGCATGGAGTTGAAATTCCATGCACGAAACGTCGCGAAGTCTAACAAATTTACCAGAACCCCGACTCCCAAAATCTTCCGGAAGGCCTCCACTTTGTTCTTTCCCTCGCGATCCGTGCCGTGACCGCCTCGCATCCTCCACCAATCCAACCCTCTCGACCTTCACGGTTTTTTTTTTTTGGTCTGAAATATAGGGATTTCATTCAAGTAGAAAAGGTCTAAAAAAAGATTGAGGAGGTGAAACAACTCAATTCATAGAAAAAGAATTGCGTCCATAGGCATTGGCGGCTCAGTCTGTAATAAAGAGAGGCCCCTAAGGGGGTTTTCGAAGCATCTTTGATGAACCTGGTGGGTGAGCTGAGGCTCTTAATGATGTTGCCCATCGGGGCGAAGATGCTGTTCCGATGATATGATAGAGGCGGTAGGATTTGGCAATGAGGAGGTTGTGGAAGATGGCGGCAAGCGACTAAATGGCGGAACTGGGGGTGGAGGTGAAGTGGATGCAACGTCGGAGGTGGTCGTGCAATACCCAGACAAATCCAGATTATATCCCGCCCAAAGTCGAATTATTTTTTAATCTGGATTATATATGTACATATCCAGATTTTGAGTTGTTTCGGATAATACGTTGTCCTATCCAATATTATATATGTCCGTCGTATAGAACCTGTAATGACTCGGGCCCCACTGTACAATATTGTCCGCTTTGGACACCGAGTACTCACGGCTTTAAAATGCGTTATACAGATTAAAGGGACCCAAGCCTTTATAAACTAGCCCAGGACTCCCCCCTAAGCGATGTGGGATGGGAGACATGCCCTTAGCCTCACCCGCGTATTGCCAAGGCGATCTCAGTCCATCCCTCCGTACTGCCTCGGGTCTGGGTCGTCACATTTAAAACGCGTTATACAGATTAAAGGGACCCAACCTTTTATAAACTAGCCCAGGACTCCCCCCCAGGCGATGTGGGACGGGAGACATGCCTTTAGCCTCACCCGCGTACTGCCAAGGCGATCTCGGTCCATCCCTCCGTCGTCGCCTCGGTGCCGGGTCGTCACATTCTCCCCCTTAAGGCACGGGGTCCTCGCCGTGGCCCCCACACGCGATCGGGAGTCGGCTCTGATACCATTTATAACAACCCGGGCCCCACTGTATAATATTGTCCGCTTTGGACATTGAGTCCTCACGGCTTTAAAATGCGTTATATATATATTAAAGGGACCCAAGCCTTTATAAACTAGCCCGGACTCCCCTAAGCGATGTGGGTCGGAGACATACCCTTAGCCTCACCCGTGTCTTGCCAAGGCAATCTCGGTCCATCCCTCCGTACTGCCCCGGGTCTAGGTCGTCACAGAACCAATGGGGAAAAGTACCAAAAAAGTCATAAATATATAGTATTGATACCAATTCAATTTTAAACTTTTTCATTGAATTAATTTAGTTATAAACTTTTTCATATTGGTAGTAATTTAGTCTATCCGACCACATTCGGTTGGCTGGCATTGACACGGAAGCCGGTTGGCTGAGGAACGCTGATGTGACAATTTTAAAACATATATATTGTTTTTGAATTTTTTCCTTTTCTTCTATTTTTTAAATATATTTTTCCTTTTCCTTTTCTTTTTCCTCCACTTCCTCTTGGCCTTCTTCTCCAGTAGAGGCTAGCAAGCCTTCGGTGGCTTGCCGGCCACTGGGCAAGGGCTGCGAAGCCTTGCTAAAGAGGCTCTTCGGTTGCTGCAAAGAATCCAAGGAGGAAGAAGAGAAAAAGAAAAAGAAAAAGAAAAAAATTAATAAAAATTGCCACGTTAGTGTTCGTCGGCTAGCCGACATCCACGTCAGCGTCAGTCAATTAAATTAGGCCGGATGAACTGAAATGGTGCTAATATGAAAAAATTTATAGCTAAATTAGTTCAATTGAAATGTTTATAACGGAATTTATACCAATACTATACATTTATGACTTTTTTGGTACTTTTCTTGAGCCAATGTTATTGTAAATTACTCCCAATGGTCACAGATTATTTCCCATGCAACTACAAGTGATGGTCTTTTATTTATTTATTTATTTATTTATAATATCTCTGAAGCTTTCGATATGAAGAAAGAACGACCTTCTTTTTATAATCTGACCGTGTGAATTTACACGATGAAAGATCCTCTCGGAACAAAGTAGCCATGAGCGATCCTAATATAGAATAAGCCAATTTCAATTAATATTTCTCATTTATGTATAAATCCATCCATTTGTTGCATAGTATAATTTCCTACTATGAAAACGGAGACAAAATAGAACTCTCTAAAGCAACAATCTCAGGTAATATCTCTTATTTTTAAGGCGTGATTAAGGTAAATAGAAGATTAATTTGATATTAAACTAAACTATAGACCGAACGAAACTATCGGCGTAGAAAAAGTTGCACTGGAATTCACTGAACAGTGAAAAGGAGATAAAAACATGAAAAATATTGAAAAATAAAGTTATGGTCAAATTCGATAACCAGAGTAGAAAAGGCTGAGTTTATCTACAAGATAGATTAAGTCTTTGTCCATGTGGAATTGCTGCAACGATTGCGAGCCTTTTACATCGGAGGGGGACCAAACTGATAGAAAGCCCCATGAGAAGGGCCACTTGAGCAATTGATTAGCAGTCCCGCTCCCCTCTTGCCATATGTAAATGGTGGGGTTCCGGTATCCTTCTATTTTCATTTATACATGAAGGATACAAGATTGTAGAAAAGGACAGTGCGTGGCCTAGTACTGCTAGCGAAGTCCCGGGGTCGGTTCTTCAAATCGTCACTTTCTTCATTTTGCTTAGTTTTACGGGGTGGGCAACGTAATGATGATAACGAGCTGGAGTTTAGACGTATCTTGGACCATCCCGAGGGAATTACCGTGCCACTTTTTTTCGTGCATTCAGATGATTGGCATATGGTAGTTTAAATGAGATAATCTAACCGGAGCATCCGATATCTTGTAAGACCATTTCACCAAGATAGGCAAGCCTTCTTAGTTTGGATGAGAACTGATTGGCTATTCATATCGTCACTTTCTTGGTTTTGCTTAGTTTTATGGCTCAAGCAGCACAATAACGATAAAGAGATAGAGTTTAGATCATAGACCACAATCAATTGTTTTACACTTTCCCTCACGCTCAATCTGGTATTTTTACCTAGTATTAAGCGTATAGATTTGACTGGAGAGATAAATGAGATCTAAAAAGATTCGAATTATTATGTGAAATTTTGCAGGATAACAGTGAACCATTTTAAAAGTTGGAACTATCAGATAAACGTGTGATTTATTATTTTATCGTGGACATATCTTGACCATTCCAAGGGGCTTACTGTGCCATTTTTTTTTTCCGGGTGCTTTCGGATGATTGGTCACGGTATATTAAATGAGATGATCTAACCGGAGTATCCGGCATCTTGTAAGGCTATTTTTTTGTCTCAACGAGATAGGTAAGCCTTCCTAGTTGGATGAGAACTGATTGGTGGGGTGTCAAACCTGTCCTTTGGCAATAATAGATTTTCTAACGTCGTGATTTTGGCAACAATAAAGGCCATCAAAAGTACGGGCATCCCCGCCATGAGTAAGACAGAGGCTCTCTGGGATAACCCGACAAGTTCACTCAGAGTTGAAGATGGAAAGGTCGGGCTCAGGCCAAGCCAAATGCATCGCCGGCAGCAGCGGAGAGGCCGAACTAAACCCCTGCAATGCCGAGAGTAAACGAGCTGGTTGGGCTACATTCCCGTTCATCACAGGTCTCTCTCTCTCTCTCTCTCTCTCTCTCCCCCTGAGTAAAACTAATTTGATTCGGGTGAACATCTGAACTGTGTCGGCTGCCATGATGGACCAGGAGCGGCGGCCTTGTTGAGCGTGGGCGCAACCGGATGGATGACGAACTTGATTGTGTACTTGATCAAAGAGTTCGATGTGAACCGGATCGATGCAGCGCAGGTTTTCAACGTGATCAATGGCTGCTTCTGTCTCCTCCCGATTCTTGGCGCGGTCATAGCCGACTCCGTCCTGGGATGCTTCTTGGTCGCCTCCATTTCTTCCTTCGTAGCCTCGATGGTATGATGGCATCTCAACCTCGCGATCTTGCTGTTCACAGCTTCTCTTTCAACTGCCAAATTAGACGGTGTTTGATAATAGTGGGCTAATTGCAAGTAATATAATACTAGAGTGTGTTTGTTTTAGAGGAAATTTTGTGATAAGAGAAAATATTTTCTGAAAAATCATTTTCAAGGAGAATGTTCTTTTTTAGATAAGGAAATTCATTTTTTTTTAACTTTAAGTATGCATTTTTTTTAACATAAATGATTTTTCTCATTTTCAGCAAATCAAACACATCAAAATTCGGAATATTCTTTTACTCAAACAAACCCACCATACCATCACATGGTTTTCATAGTGAATTGATCAAGAACATTAAATAAGAAACGAGACGATAATAAAAATCTCAGTAACAAACTGTCACTCCGGCAATCTTTATTCTTTTCCAACGTTGAAAACATTGAGATTGCTGAAGGGCACACATCCCCAGGGCTCTCTAGCAAATAAGTCTTCCTGAGAATCTTGTCTCTGATGAATTTTTAAAGTGGGTTTGCTCACGACCGATCAGTAGCATTATTTTTGGCCAACTTGCCGCTTGCAGGGTATAGTTCTTTTATCCTTAACGGCGACGCTTAATTCATTGCGGCCCGAGCAGTGTGGAAACGGATCAAGCTCGTGCAAAGCCCCATCTAACCTTCAACTCGGCGTGCTCTACACAGGGATAGTCCTAGCGACACTCGGGGCGTCCGGAGTGAGGTTCACCATGGCAACATTAGGGGCGAACCAGTTCGAAAGCCAAAAGGATCAATCGACTTTCTTCAATTGGTTCTTCTTTGCACAATACGCCGGTTACGTCCTAAGCAGCACGCTGATCATTTATGTCGAGGACAGCGTGAGTTGGGCCTTTGGGTTTTGGCTATGTGTTGCTGCAAACTGCATTGGGCTCGCTGTTCTTGTTGCCGGAAATCGGTATTATCGCCACGAGACACCTCAGGGGAGTCCATTACTGAGCTTAGCTCGTGTCCTTGTTTCTAGTTTACGGAAATGGAAGCTTCAGCTCACACCGAACAGCAATGAGTTCTATTACGGCCGAGATGGACAGAATAAGGAGGTGGACGTACCTCCTCAAATGAACTTCAGGTACCTACAAGCTGAGAGTGCGGAGTTTAATACAATTTCTACATTGTGCTAAGACTTCTTCCTTTAAATGACGTGACAGTATACGTGCCATCGATCGATGAATGCTTTATTTTCCTAAATAGATAGGATCGACGATCACAATGCCTAGCCATAATCTCATTGGGTTGATTTAGTGGCTAAGGAGCAGAGATGTGTGTGTAACTTAGGCATATAACACCCGTTTGATTCTTCATCTTTTAAGTGCAAACAGTCTGAAATATGAACCGCCCGCCTAGGCTTGGATTCGAGCCAGCTACTGAAACTTGGACTTCCTAGTCATTACGTAAAAAACGGGAAGAAAGTTGGATGTATACGAATAGCCCAATAAACGTGTGCATGTCCTTTTGTATGAGAACATCAAGTTACACTCATGTGCTTGCTTTACTATCGCTCGTTCGTCTTCGGATGCAAATGAATATCGATAGGTGAAATCAAGCCATCAGGAGATATGATGTTACAGGTAATTCACAACTACAAGTGACGGCAGTCGATTCCTTTTCTGTTTCGCAGGTTCTTGAATCGTGCTGCTGTGAAAACTCATGGGGACACCAAGTCCGACAACTCCATCGCCAAGCCTTGGAGGCTGTGCACGGTGCAGCAAGTGGAGGACCTAAAATCCGTGATCAAAGTGTTACCACTGTGGTCAAGCACCATCTTCTTGAGCATCCCGATCGCTGTCCAAAACAGCATGACAGTCCTCCAAGCCTTAACCATGGACCGCCACCTAGGACCCCATTTCACGATCCCGGCCGGTTCAATCATCGTCATGATCATGATCTCCACCTTGGTCTCTCTCGCTGTGATTGATCGCTTTGGATCCTCATTCCCGCTGTGGAAAAAGCTGACCGGTTCACCTCCAACAGTATTCCACAGGATCGGTACGGGTCATCTCCTGAATGTGCTCGGCATGATTGTATCGGCACTAATAGAGTCACGCAGGCTCAGGACATCCCATCTCCACCATCTTCAGAACGTTTACGATCATACAGTCCCGATGTCTGTGCTGTGGCTATTTCCTCAATTGATTCTGGTAGGGATTGGAGAAGCATTCCATTTTCCGGGACAAGTGTTGCTGTACTTCCGAGAATTCCCGGCGAACTTAAGCAACAGTGCAACCGCAATGGTGTCGGCGGTGATTGGGATATCTTATTATTTGAGCACCGTGTTGGTCGATCTGGTTCGAAGGAGCACGGGGTGGTTGCCGGACAACTTGAACGACGGGAGGTTGGATTGTATGTATTGGTTGCTTGCTGGGGTTGGGATGGCAAATTTCGGGTATTATCTCGTATGCGCAAAGTTGTACAAGGGAAAAGATGGGAGTTCTAGTTTGAATCTTCCATTGAGGGATGATGCTGGTGAAAAAGAATGAGGTCCTCAATGCGTTTGTCCATGCATGCTGGCGCTGGGATTAGTCTATGTACATTTCTTGTCTAGTTAGACAAAAATGTTTGTTAATTTGAATACCCGCTTTTTCGTGGAAGACTTTCTCAATAAAAATATGTATTTGTGCATATCTATTATATCTAAGTTAAAAGCAACAGCTGCGAGAGAAAGTTCGCTCCTTTGCTTCCCATTTGGCATTTAACTCTGTTTCTGTAATTGCCACATGGCAAGACACTTGGTGTAATTTTGCCATGTGGCCTATGTTCGACTAATAAGCATCAGCTTATTTATTTATCATGTCAAAAATTTTCTCTCTTAATGAGTTTAATCAAAATATGAAATTTTCAAATTTATTCGTAAAGTTATAGTTTATTTGCTATTTCCAAATCTCTATATATTATTAGTTTAAATGTAAAAAGGTAAATAAAGAGAAGTATTGTATCGCTCAAATATAAAAAAACTCTTCCAATAAAAAAATTCATTTAATTTAAAACTTAGCAAAATGCAATGGATTATATATTTTGTTACTTGGCAAATTATTGCTAATTCAAAGTATAATGTAGTTGATTTAAGGCTTAAGCAGCGCAAATTGGTGAATGGATGTCCTGCTTTCGATTGTAAGGAAATTAATATAATCCTGTTACCTTAACTTTACCATTGAACTTTTAAACTTGCAGTGAGATTACAAAATATAAAATTCAACTTCATCGAAACATAACACGTTCACATTTATTAAAAGTTTGAAGCAATCATTGAAATGATTTTTCACGAACTTTTCAAAGGTGAATCACTCAAACGAAAACTAATGAACTACGAAGCCAAAGACTTAAAGATGACTCTCCCAAACTCTACCGACTGCAACTTACTATCTATTTAACAAGGAATTATTTTACCTTTTGCAGTCGCCTTTAGTCAGTTAGGGTTGATTAGACACCCAAGCAAAGCATGGGAGAATACTTCATTTATGTGAACTAAAAATTTAATAAATTCGGGAACTTAATTACGCCAAATTAATCTATTGCCCTTTAAACTCACCTGCATTTGTTCCGTTGGAAAAACTCAAATACTTAACATATGATCTAATCACGGGGAAGCCAAGAATGGATAGACGAACAATATTCTCTATCCATGCTATGCCAAAAATAAGTATTGGTTATTAATCGAATGAGTACTTACGCTTTTAGAAATTTTCCAATTGAGTCTCTAGCTTGCAATTGTTGGAATTCAAGTGTCGGAAATCCGACGAGGCTCCCATGGGTAACATTTGGCCATCCATCACGTGTTGTTTTTGACACTTAAATTCCACTAACGGCGAGTTCATGACTGTTACAATTTTAAAATATGAAATCCTCAATAAAGGGCCACGCATTCTTTAAAGGGATAAGGGTACCATTGGTCCTTGAGCTTTGCAAAATGTTTAAGGCTAATACCATCAAAAATTTCAAATTGGTACACATGAGTTACATTTACCTTAAACTACTTCTTACGTTACAAAAAATCTCAAACTAGTTCAATCGTATCACATTTACATAAATTAATTTTTGGGTCGCAAAGAAATCACCAAAATTTTGGAAAATCTCTAATTTTTCCCTAAGTGTCACACTCCACCTCTACAAGAACATTGGCAATGAGATGACTGTCCTCCTATTCGAAAGATGCAGTCTTAAGTATAACCATGATCAACTTGCTATCGAAATATATACATCCATATATTTGATAAAAAGAGTCGTCTAGTTTCAAGATTGAAGTTAGAATCCAGCAAAAGGATATGTACATCTTTATTTAACAACCAAACTCATAAGTTCATCTTAGATATAAGCAACTCATACCCAAATTTCACTATCAAAGGTTCCTATTGGTAACGTAAATGCTCTCGTCCTACTTGTAGCTTACTGAAAAACCTAAAAATTAAGTAAGATAAATAGAATAAGCAACTAAAGTCTAGTGAGTAGTTCATATTTTCTAAACAGATCGAACATTCACTATACATTGTTATAAAAAGATATCATACTCATCAATTCTAAATCCAGTATACAATATATGTAAAATATCAAAAGCGGGTTATATCTTTTCAACAAAGCTTTTTACATATTGAATCTATCAATAATAACAAATCAACGATTAATAATTTATTCCATCGATCAATCTATTAAATCAAATCAAAGTTCCATTCTATCAACCAATTTAATGCTCAACACCCCCTTGGTCACACTAGACCGAGTTTCCCCTTTGATTAGGTCTCCACCTCTATCAAGTAATGGTTTGGTTCAAAAAAACATTCTGATAATAGTATGCATACTTACATCTTAATGGGTTCTAATCATAACGACAAGAGCGTAATCCACTAACACCATTTTCTAATAACCCATAACTCAAATCTAAATTTCATCTAAAAAATTAGGTTTACTAACCAAAACATATAACTTTTTATGATTCAATTTATAATAGACTACCTTTTATAATCTATATTCATAAATCAGAAACTTTTCATAATTCTTTCGTAAAAGGTTTTGCAAATCAATTGTAGGCAATCGGCTCAACTATACTCAAAGGATTTTTTGCCAATTCAAATGGATAAAATGGTAATGAATGCTCCATCTAATTTTATGCATTTAATAAGGCCCAAGCACCATTGTTTCTTTTTAAAGGAATATCAAACCATGTGATAGACATGATTTTTACAAAACTAAAGAAAAGATATTTATCATTTGGGAAAGCTAAAAATTAACCCACGAAGGCTACTCGAGTTGACGTACTCGTATTCCTATCAATTAATTGAAAAATAATATCAAAATCAAGTAACAAATTACCATAACTACTACTTGATTAAACTAAGCTTATTTGCCCATAGTATGACTTTTACGCTCTAACGAAGAACTCTTTATAGTGAATATTCACATTTGTTTGTTAACGCCTAATGTTAAAAATCCTTTTTGATCAAAACATAATTCAAATTTGATTTTTTTTCAAATCCCATAGCTTCACAACTCCCTAAATTATCATTTTCCCACAACGATAGCTTAACGACTCATTAATCAAATTTCATAGTTCAAACTCTCATTACTTCAAATTTATAATTTAACTTCAAAAATTACTTCAATTAGATGAATAATGAGTTTGATTATTTACTGAGCGGTACGAAATGAAACTAATCCAATTTTGATGCAGCCTATATTCAAGACCAACTCGTTTAACCAAGAAAATTTGCGAGCATTTAAGATTGACAACACTCTCATCGAAAAGCCCCTCATCGATAAAGCCTCATCTTTGACTTTGTCATAAAGACTTATCATTTCGCATGTATCAAAGCTTACATCAATACTTTTTGGGAGAACTACAAACACTGGAAATATTGTACATTTAATAGCTTCTAGTTTCTATGTAACTTATAGTTTATAGGTTTGACTTTAGTCTTTTGCTCTTCTTTTGTATTTCTATAAAAGGTTGTCAAACTTTTGTAAATTGCAGACCGAATTTGATTAATGAAAACTTGCTTAATGCAATTATCTTGAACTCTGAAGAGTCCAAACCCTTTGAAAGACCTAGAAGAGTTATCACTCTGTCCTTGAAGAATCGGGACTTTTAAAGCCTGCATTCTTGAAAAGTTGTACCCGTCGATCTCAAAGAATCGATGCCATTTCAACTTCCTTGGAGGCCTAACAACCATTGAAATTTCCATCCTTTTCTTCATTTTGTCCACTCTCGTTTCGCCCACTTTTATCAAAATTCGACAAGTCTATAATGCTTATTTAAGAAAACTCAAAATATGAAAGGTGTAGATCTTCGAGTCTCCGTTCTTTGGGCTTTAGAATCAAGTCATTTTGATCTTAAAATGAAATGTTTGATAAGACATCTCCACTACATGATGCAACAATATACATGGCATTGACTGATGAATGTTATGTCTTCCCTGATAGATAAGACTGAACCGACAATCACGGTAGCTAGACATGATCTAATTAGGTTTGTTTGGAGGTTTAAAGAACAGAGACACATGTGTAGAATAGGCAAGCGACACTAATATTAACTCCTCATCCATCAAGAGCAAACGATCCGATATTTGAGTAACTCACCTTGACTTAGACTCGAATTTTGCATAGCTCGTGAGGCGTTCTGATGTTTACCTAGCAAAGTACAAACTTTGGACTTCTTCCTTAAAAAACAAAGAAAGCTGGCTGCATACAAACTATTAATAAATGTGCGCAAGTCATTTCACATGAGAGCATCTCATGGATATGATGCGATACTGACCGGGGAAATGCAGCCATCATGGCATAAGATGTCAAAGGAAATGCACTATTTAAACCGTGATAAGAGCCCATTCTATCCCTTTTACAGATTCTTCAACCACGCTGCTGGGGAAACAGTTGGCAACACCAAGTTCAACGAGATTTTGATCCGAAATCTTGGAGGCTATGCGCGGTCCAACAAGTGGAGGACCTAAACACGGTGATCAACATTTTACGACTTTAGTCCAGTGTCATATTCCTAAGCACCCCAATCGCTGTCCAAAACAGCATGACAGCCGTCAAGGCCCTCCAAGGACTGCCGCTTAGGACCCCATTTCACGATCCCTGCCGGTTCAGTCCTCGAAATGATCATGATCTCTGCCTTGGTCTCTCTCGCTTTGATCAATCGCTTTCGCTTTCCATTTCCGCTATGGCAAAAGCTGACCAGTTTACCTCCAACAGTGTTTCCCAGAATTGGTGAAGGTCATCATCTTGGCGAACTTGGGATGACTGTATCAGCAATAGTTGAATCACTTAGGCTGAAAACTGTCAACAGCACCACAGGTGAAATGTCTACACTGTGGCTGTTTCCTCATCTGATTCTGGTAGGTATGGATGAAGCGTTTCATCTTCCGCGACAAGTTTCTTTGTACTTCTGCTCTGCCGAACTTAGGAAGAGCGCAACTGCGATGGTCGAGGCGATCATTGGGGATTTCGTATTATTTGAGTACCGTGTTCGTTGATCTGGTCTGGAGGAGCACCGGATGGTTGCCGAAGAATTTGAACAATGGGAAGTCAGATTGTATGTATTGGTTGTGTGCTGGGGTCGGGATGGCTATTTGGAGTTCGAATCTGGAATGACTGAAGTTGATGGTAAGCAAAAATGATGTTCGAATGCGTTAGTCCGAGGATTAGTCTATGTATATTTCACGTCTAACTCAGAGCAATAGTGTCGTTTAGTTGTATTTTGCGTGCCTCTCATATTAGTATTTATCTCAAACAAATTCAAGACTAATAGAGGGAAAAAAAACCACATTTTTATTTTGCAGAAAATTAATAATTTCAAAGAGATTTCTCTACCTTTGATCTTTTATTCTCTTAAGAAATGAGTTAATATAATCGTCAATAGAAAATGTCAAAGCATAGATTCTTGTTAATAATGAACACATTTTTCATATATTTTTCCAAAAAGTGAAAACGATCAAAACGACAATAAATATTCTGTAAATTAATAATTGTCCTGGAAAACAAATGGATAAACTACGATTCGTACACTATGTGGACTAAAACATCTTGACATTAATCATGTGGATCAATTCGTGGGCTCATATTACTAATGATCAAAATGGGTTTGGTGCATATGATATGCAGATCACGCTATACTTCCTTATATCTTTAAAAAGATTCGTGCAGTTTGTTGCTACGGCTAGTTCAGGGGCTTTGAAAGTAAATAAATTTGTCATATCAAAACCAAAGAACCCTAATCACGCCCAATTTTTTTCCTCAATGGTTTTGTTTATGAACGCTATTAGAGAATTTATCAAGTTACAAGAAAAGTTTCTAATAAACAAGGCAGTTTCATTTTTTATATATGTGTTTGTTAGCCCATAAGAGTTTGAAAGTCTAGTCAAGAATGCATTTAGGATTCTTATTAACACACAACAAAACATTTTGTAATTCACACTAATAACTGGATATATTGTACAGTCGTCATGGGGTTCCCTCCAAAAGGAAAAAAAAAATTGTCAATTGTATCAAAAGCCGTATGTATATATACATATCCATCCATCTCTACCTCATGTTGGAGACTTCTAAGCTCTGGTTACGACCTAAATATCTTCCAGATTTATCAAGTTATCAAACCATGATAGAAAGGTAAGATCGATATCTTGCAGTGCCGATCCCTTCACATCTAATTAAAGTGTTTGCTTAATTACATGGTTATGGCGTGCCTTATAGGTTTGTAATCTCCATCCATCATATGGTTTAAGCTTCCAAAATGTTGATGAAATGAGAAACAAATTTTTTGGCTTTAGTGCATCCTGATGTCAAATTATGTTATATTGCTCTACCTATTGCCTTTCTCCGTGTGAAAATACTCCAGAAAATGCCCCTTTAGCCTGTTATTTTTAAATGCGTTCCATGTTGTGTCCCTCCTCTGGAATGGGCGCCAAAGTCACAGTCCAAATCATGATGTTGATTTGAAAGATGGACTTTACGAAAACAGAAGGAAAATGCTGCACGACCTAATCTCTGCTCCGCGGTGTGGGTTCCGCCTACGGACATCATCATTGGTGACAAGAAACATGATAACGCGCACTCCCATTCGGTTCATCCACGTGAACACATGACATAAGTCTTTTCTCATGCACGCATAAGATGTCCTTAGTCATCGTATCAATCGATGCAAACATGAGTAACCTAGGCGAGGATTCGATTGACACGGGGATCGATGGAAGTAAAAGAGCACTCAGTCGGAGCGATTGATTGAAATCAAGCTCGACTTCTTTTCTTAGTCAATAATTGAAGTAATAGAATAAGTCAGATCGATGCGCGTTGGTGAAGAGCATCAAACCTTGCGAGATGCGACCAACATTACTTCAAGCTCCGAGCTTCAAACATTTTTCACCTATGGGTGAAAATTTCCGCTTGAGAGGATAGAAGTGTAACAGCTAATATTCAAAAGGGACGATGTTCCATTTGGCATACTAAGTATGGTAAGAACACTCTTTTTTCGGGATGTAAATCAACATTGGAATAGATTTAATTCCATATTTCTTTTGGGGATGTCTTCACATGAACCCATTATTTTGGTAGTGCTCGAAGAACTGCTTGCATGTTCTTCATTTGTGTAGATCTTGTCATGTTCAGCAAGTCCATGCACAATGTCGTTGTAATGCATAGACATCTCTTTGATGTCTTCATTTGGCTCCATTTTGAATGTCTCAAAATCATCAAGCAAGATGTTCAACTTCATTTCCCTTACTTCATTGATTCCTTCAAATGTAACTTTGAAGCTGATTCCAATTTTCTTTAAGTGTCATACAGGAAGAAATACTCTTAAATTTCAAATAAAGACAATGCATAGTATAATAAATACTCGGCATTAGTTGTTATTGCAAGTCTTCTCTAGATATAGTCACTTGTAAGAGCAGGTGGAGCTGGTGGTTGTTCTTCTCCAACTGCTTGAACAAGAGATCTTATTGATCTTGAAATTTTTGGTCCATGTTCGATCACTTAAACTATTTGCTTATTTATCACTATCATTACTTTGCCCACTTGCACTGCAAAGAACGAAGCTCTCTCTCTCTCTCTCTCTCTCTCTCTCTCTTCTTTCCTATGCAATATTTTCTTCAAGGGATGAGAGAGCGATAGAGAGCGAGAGCGAGAGCTTGGTCATGGTGGAAACCATGAAAGCCCCCTAAGGCAAACCCTAAAGCGCGCTGATAACCGTGGACAGAGCAAAACTACCAATCAAACTTGAGTAGTGGGAATAGGAATTCAGACCTTGAGCATATGCAAGGATTAGAGGAAAATGAAAACCTAACTGGACGAAGATGATAACTAGAGACAGACAGGTGGTCGGAGACTGGAGATAACGGAGGACGAAATTACAAGAAAACCATCGCGAGGGAGTTTTTCTCGGTGGTTTTAGGATTGAAGTCAAAGCAGCATGAGCCAGAGAGAAAAAGAGGGTATAGGAAAGAAGAGAGAGAGAGAGAGTGCCACTTTTTTGCGGTGCAGGTGGGACCTTCTCATGGCATGAAGAGAGAGAAAGGAGGTAGACATGCTAAGGTCAAATTCTTTGATGGATGGGGCTAAATATGACACGTGTCGCTTATTGAGTGGGCTAGTGTAAAAATGATGCGTCACCACTTTTGTACGCACTATTCTCTTGGGCATACACTTATGGCAAACGCACAGTGTCTGGATGGGCTTTTGAGGTCACGTGGTTCGATTGTTGGATGTAGATTTTCCCATGGTGTGAACTATCGTCTCAGCAATAATACCTTTGCTCATGGTGGGAATAGCTGTTGACACCAATATGGGCACGCCATCTCCACTATAAGTAAGCACAGAGCCCCTCCCATTACCAAACAAGTTCACTCAGGAGCTAAGGATGGAAAGGTCAGGCTCAAGCAAAGCCAAATGCGTCACAGGCAACAACGGAGAGGCCGAACTACAATTCTGCAATGCGGAGAGTAGACGACCCGGTTGGATTACATTCCCATTCATCATAGGTCTCTCCCTCTCTCTGCGTGACTAAAACTAGCTTTATTCGTATGAACGTCTGAAACGTGTCTGCCGTGATGAACTAGGCTCGGCGGCCTTGTGGAGCATGGGTGGAACTGGATGGATGACGAACTTCATTGTGTACTTAATCAAAGAGTTCAATGTGAACCAAATTGATGCAGCGCAGATTTACAACGTGATCAATGGCTGTGTCTCCCTCCTCCCGATCCTCGGCGCAGTCATAGCTGACGCCGTCCTAGGATGCTTCTTGGTCGCCTCCATTTCTTCCTTCGTAGCCTCAATGGTATGATAGCATCCCAACCTCACAATCTTGCCGTTGACGGCTTCTCTTTTAATTGCTAAATTAGACGGTGTTTGATAATAGTGGGCTAATTGCAAGTAATATAATACTTAGAGTTTGTAGATTATCACATGGTTTTGATAGTGAACTGATCAAGAGCACTAAAAAAGAAATGAATAAGAAAGAAATTCTCAGTAACTGTAACAACCTGCCTGCTAAGCAATCTTTGCTCATTTTTAACATCGGAGAAATTGATAAAAGTGAAGAGCACATACCTCTAGGGATCTCCTGTAGAAAAGTCCCCGTGAAAATCTCGTCTCAATGAGTTATCAAAGTGGGTTTTCTCATTACTGATCAATAGCATTTTCTTTTGGCCAACTTGCCACTTGCAGGGTATAGTTCTTTTATCCTTAACAGCGACGCTTTACTCGTTGAGACCCAAGCCGTGTGGAAACAAATCAAGCTCATGCAAAGCCCCATCGTACCTCCAATTCTTTGTGCTCTACACAGGGATAGTTCTAGCAACACTTGGAGCATCCGGAGTCAGGTTCACCATAGCAACATTTGGTGCGAACCAGTTTGAAAGCCACAAGGATCAATCGACTTTCTTCAACTGGTTCTTCTTTGCAGCATACGCCACTTACGCCCTAAGCAGCACGCTGATCGTGTATATTGAGGACAATGTGAGCTGGGCCTTGGGATTTTGGTTATCTGTTGCTGCGAACCTGATTGGGCTTGCTGTTTTCGTTGCGGGAAATCGGTATTATTGCCATGAGACCCCTCAGGGGAGTCCATTACTGAGCTTGGCTCGTGTTGTCGTTGCTAGCTTTCGGAAACGAAAGCTTCAGCTCCCTCTGAATACTGATGAGTTTTATTACGGCCAACATGAACGGAATAAGGAGGTGGACATTCCGCCTAAAAAGAACTTCAGGTACCTACAAACAACAATGCGTAATTAATACTGTTCATACATAAATTGTTCACTGGCTTCTTCGCCTAAATGACACAAGAATATACATGGCATTCATTGATGAATTTTTTTATCTTTCCTAATAAATAGGACCAACAATCAAGATGCCTAGGCATAATTCATTTAGTTAATTTAGTGGTTAAGGAAAAAAGATGGGTGGGTAAATTTGGCACACGGCACCAGCTTGATTCTCCATCTATCAAGTGCCAACAATCTGAGATCTGAACCAGCCACCTAGGCTTAGACTCGAGCCAGCTGAGGTCGAACTTGGACTTCTTGGTCATTATATAAAAAACAAGAAGAAAGCTGGATATATAGGAATAGCCCAATAAACATGCACGTCTTTTTGTATAAGAACATCAAGCGATGCTCGTATGCTCGTTTTACTATCCTCATTCATTTGCGGATGCGAATGAATATAGATCAGTGAAACCAGGCTTTACAAGTAATTCAAATTAAAGTGATGGGAGTCGATTCCTTTTCTCTTTCTCAGGTTCTTGAATCGTGCCGCTGTGAAAATTGATGGAGACACCAAGTCCGACAACTCAATTGCCGAGCCTTGGAGGCTATGCTCAGTGCAACAAGTGGAGGACCTAAAATGTGTGATCAAAATGTTACCACTGTGGTCAACCGCCGTCTTCCTGAGCACCCCAATCGCTGTCCAAACCAGCATGACAGTCCTCCAAGCCCTAACCATGGATCGCCACTTAGGACCCCATTTCATGATCCCAGCCAGTTCATTCCTTGTCATGATCATGATCTCCGCCTCGGTCTCTCTTGCTTTGATTGATCGCTTTCGATCCACATTCCCTCTGTGGAAAAAGATTACTGGTTTGCCTCCAACGGTATTTCTCAGGATTGGTGTAGGTCATCTCCTGAGTGTGCTCAGCTTGATTGTAGCGGCACTAATCGAGTCATTTAGGCTAAGGACAGCCCATCTCCAAAATGTCGACACTCACACAGTCCCAATGTCTGCACTGTGGCTATCCCCTCAGCTGATTCTAGTCGGAATTGGAGAAGCATTCCATTTTCCAGGGCAAGTGTCGTTGTACTTCCGAGAATTCCCAGTGAACTTAAGCAACAGTGCCACTGCGATGGTCTCAGCGATCATTGGGATTTCGTTTTATTTGAGCACCGTGTTGGTCGATCTGGTTCGGAGGAGCACCGGGTGGTTGCCGGAGAACTTGAACAATGGGAGGTTGGATCGCATGTATTGGTTGCTTGCTGGAGCTGGGATGGTGAATTTTGGGTATTATCTCGTATGCGCAACATTGTACAAGGGAAAAGACGAGAGTTCTAGTTCGAGTCTTCCGATGACTGATGATGCTGGCGAAAAATAATTGAGGTCCCGAATGCGTTTGTCCATGCATGCTTGGATTAGTCTACGCGTACTTTATGTCTACTTTGACAGAAAAGTGTTGTTAATTTGAATGCCCGCTTCTTAATTGAAGAACTTTTCAATAAAAGTACGCGTTCGTTCTATCTAATATATAAAATTAAAGCTGAAGCTGTGAGAGAATGTTCGCTTATTTGCCCATCACGTGACACTTGATTTTGTTTATGTGATTGTCATGTGACAAGACACTTAAGATAACTTTATGACGAGGCCGCGCTCGCTTATCGATTTCTAATCTCCAAATTTGTTGTCTCTTATTGATTTTAAATTTCAAAACATGAAAAAAGAAAGAAAAAGTTTCAAATTTATTCTCCATATATAAAAAATTTGCCATTCGCAAACTTCTAATTTTATTGATTGAAAGTCAAAAAAATACATAAAGAGAGGATTAACTGAGATTTAGCATAATTGAAAAGTTTAAACTGAATTAATTATCATATAATAAGTTTAGGACTCTCTAGATAATTTTTCGTATAGGAAAAGGATGGTGTGAAAGAACTAATTGAGATTGATCTAAAGACACGACTTAATGAATACTTTCTGGGAATTAACACCAATGTCTCCCTGTTCTTCCTGAATGACTCTAAGCATTGAAAAACTTATTCTAAATAATTAAGCTAATAATCAAAGGCTAATTCATGTATGAATTTCGTGAAAAAATTTTATTGGATAGGTGAATGGGATCTTCATGTGTCCCAATTCATTCATAGTATACCATATTATTCTAGTCACCAAATTAGTTGATATATGCACGAAATGAGCCATGGAATATCATATCAAGTCCCTCTCCCCCCCTCCCCCCTCTTTCTTTGGTCATCATTTAATTTAAATACCAAAGTGTAATCAAATCCAATTTAGACACCATCGTCTTATCTTCACGATAATGGTTCTAATCCATGTTCCTTGCGCATGCTTTTTGCTTGTACGGTATGTGAAAGTCGAGCATTTTGATGGGGAGTATCACAACTTCTGGCCAGCAGTGCAATGCCTCGAATAATATCCTTCACGAATCCTTAATTTCTTGTCCATTCATTACGAATTGAATCATCGAACAGTCGTCGTGAAGTGATATCTCTCCGCAGTACAATGTGTAAAAGTTCAGCATGTTGATGTGGGAGCATCTCAACCAATAGATGAGTAACGCAATGCCTCTCTCTCGGGAATAATTGATTTCTCAACCGTTCATTATAAAGTAATGTCTTTCTGCGGTACACTTTGTAAAAGTTGAGCCTTTTGATGTGAGAGCATATTAACCATTAGAATGGCATCGCATGTCTCGAATAATATCCCTCAGGAGTTATTTACCACTCATTGCACATGAAGCCCAACATTAATCATAAAATGTTTAAGCCGATAAAAAATGATGATGTTGTATGTGTAATATCCAAGAGAGGACATGTCAGTGATTTAGTTAAAGAAGAAAAACTAAGAAAATGGTGAAGTGATTTTAATAACAAGCGAGAAAATTTCAACATCTGCACAAGTTGAGAATATGTCTCGAATTTGAATTTGTGCAGAAAATCATACTAAAGTAAGTTTTTGAGTTTGACTGGTTAATTAGAGTAGGTTCCTAGAAGGGTTTCCTATTTTTGATCCAAATATTATAGTCATAAGAAGCAGGTCTTTTTCATGAATGTCATCCAAGAAATGGATCTTCAAGCCAATAAATCCTGTGATAAGATTTGTAGATTCATTTGTGAGATTGAAACCTTGTATCAATTTGGAATAATTCGATATTAGGGAATACTGAGGGTGTTTCAATGATTCAAGATATGATTATAATCTTTGTTACATTGCTGGATTTGTAATGAAATCTGTGTTGCTTTGCTCGTGAAGTAGGTTCCATCAACCATACCACGTACGGCTGGCATCTAATTTATTTCCTTATTCTATTCATTGAGTTTTGAGCATTTGTCTTTCGCTAGACTAGATATGAGAGTTAGGCTTGGTTGAGTTGAACAAAATAAAAAGGCGACGAAAAAGGGAAAAGTGAAAATCAATGAATTTGTTGGGAAGGTTTTGGTTTTTTGGAAAACGTAAATTGAGCATTATCTGTATCAAAAGAATCTGCACTTACCTCTATCTAGAGAGAAGCGAGAGTCAATGAAGCAGGTTGATTGGGATTGGCTGGACATATAGGCGTTGGCTATTTTCTAACTAAGATTGGCTCAAAATGTTGTGTTAATATTTTGAAAGAAATGACCACTATGGGATTGATTAAAACATTGTCAAACATGTAAAAGAAGCCCTTTGCAATCAATAAGGTTTACTTAATATGAAAAGTTGCACAAATGTAAGTCAGATGTTGAGTATATCAAGGAATTCAATTTGATCGTTAGAAAATTGAGTTTTGTTGATATTAATTTCAATGAAAAGGTATGTGCTTTCATTTTATTACCATCATTACCTAATAGTTGGAGCCCTACACTTACTGCTTTAAATAATACATATGAATCAAGAAGCTTAACATTTGATGAAGTTCAAAATTTGATTATGTGAAAAACATCCGTAGGATAGAACCGGGAGAATATGTGCCTATTGTTTTAGTGGCGAAGATAGATGAGAAACTAGTACTTGTGTTAGCAAAAGTAGGGTAAACAAAGTAGTAGTAATCTAGGGTATGTAGTGTTGTTAGTTGAAATTGTGGCAAGATGGACATCTTGAAGGATTGTCTTAAGTTAAAGAATAATAAGGGAAAGAGAATTAGAGTTGAGTCACCAATGACATAGCTACAATAATTAATAGTGTGTCGAATGGTGATGGTCATGTTTCGTTTATGATTGAGAAGTCATCATTCCCCTGTTGGGTTATGGATTTTGGCTATTTTCATGCTATACTAAATAGGTGCTAATTTACTATTTATCAATACACATAGAGTGGTACAGTGTAGTTGGCCAACAATGCTAAGTAACAATGTTGTGGACATTGATGAAAATAGATTTAGAATGCATGATCGAAGACATTGATTAGAGTGTGGTATCTTCAAGAATTGAAAAAGAATCTGATTGCATAGACTGTTTTGGATTTAGATGATTGTTGGGATGCTTCAAAAAGGTGGAGTAAAAAAGGCTGTTTAAGACGCCCCGGTGTCAAGTAGTCTCCATCAGTTTCCATTAGAAATGGTGAGATTCATGTACCTTTAAGCACAATCAATTTGATATTTAGATTACCCAAAAGCTTTGGTTGGTACCTGCAATGTACGCCCTCTACCAAGAAATTACCACATATTCAAAAGCACTTTAGAGACCATGTTGTCAAGAATGGTCTAGCGAACGAAATGAACGGCCATCTCACTACTACTGCTTTGTAAAACTGCAATAGGTTCAGTCCCTATTCTCCAAAGATAGAAGGTACCCGTGCACTAAAAAAATTAATCTAATTCAAGCATTTACGACTTCGATTTCTTTAAACTTCATCACTCGAGATTTATTTGCAAGCACAAGTGCAAAAATGTTGTAGAGACATTGGTGCGTCAGATAAAGGTTGAAGAAAATCCAATGACACAAAACGAAGAGCTTAGAAAATCAAGTCATTATTCATAGCGCTACAACCTGTAAAACTCTAATCCTAATAATTAGAAAATTTCTAATAAATAAGAAATAAAAAACCAACTTGCTAACAATGTGGGAGATAAGATATGGGGAGAAAACTACTAAAAGAACTCAAATTTAAAAGGGCAATCAACCATTCTCTTCCGCATCAGAATTTCTATTCTGTGCAGACTGTCAATAGTTCTCACAAGGATGGACACTCCCCATCCTGCTAGAAATAACTAGTATTGCAAACAATTGAAATAAAAATTGCTTATTTTTCTCAAATTCCAAGCTAGCTTCAGAGTAAAAGTTACAATTCTGAAGTCGAGGGAATTCAAACACCAAAATTGGTATGGTACAATAACTCCATGGTTTCCTTTTTACAAGTGAGTCAAAGAAAAATTTGTAGCAAAAGATGAATGAAATAGACTTCCTCAAAGTAACCCTTATATATACCGACAGATTGAAAAAAAACCAAGACTGCATTCCCCAAATGTACAACGTATCATGCACTATGTTATAAAACCCAAAAAGCACCTCGGGGATATCGTTATTTTTCAGTGTATTCTCCGCTTCTCATTTTGTTAGTTAATATCATTTTTCTCCACATATCCTAAGTCTCAAAATTGGGATAATAGGTTTGTGATTACTCATCATCATCAATTAATGATGCAAAGGAGAAGGGTTTGAAATTGTAACCATCACCATGGTAGAACTTATTTTGGAATTCTACCTAATGAAGACGCAGGGCATGAAGGAAGGCGCTTAGGATCTCCATCATTAGAAGAATGAAGGCAATAACAATAACGGCGAGACCCCCCAACCGAATGATCCTATTATCATACCTGCAATAACCAAAACCATAATTACTTCATCGCGCATCATCATACACGTGATATAGCCCGCTACCAAAAAGATGAAAAGGTAGAGGAAAAAAAGGGGTAACCTACTTCATTGTATGACCCTTTTTGAACTTATATGCATTCAGACACGATGACCAGGTTTATGGACATATAAGTATATGTGCATGTGATAAACTGACAATGAGACCATAGAGAGTTAGAAAATCTTGGACCGTGCCCAGTTTATAACAACCTTTTTACTTTAGCTGGTCGAGCCAGCTTGAGCATAGTTGATGCCGGTCCTATTTTTCTAAACTATTTGATCATTTGATCCATTTTCATCATTTAGTTTTGGGACCAAAGGGCTTTCTAGGATTGGCGGCCAATAACAAAAAGATTGATACCCAAAGAGATTGTTGGATATGAAAAGAAGTGATTATCGACATGAAAAAAAAGTACTAGTTGATCATAAAAAGTTATGATAATTCTGATAAAAAGCCTATTCCCAATAAATGTGTTATTTGGTTGTATGTAAATAAGATCAAATCACCCATTATTCTTAACATCTTTTTTGCTTCATAACTCTCTTCTTCACAATATTCTATCTTCTTCTATTTTCTCACACAAATTTGACAATACATTTAAGGTGAAATTCCAATAGGAAAATTAAGTAATTGTAAAACTCTTTTTTCTGTGATTTTGGTATATTTCTTGAAAGTATATTTGTTTTAAACCTGACAGTAACAATAGTCGGAGCAAATAATACCTTAAGGATAGTGATTGTCATCACACATTAAATGATAAAAAAAAAAAAACTATAACCTATTGCTCATATTTTCATCAACAGTCAAATATTCTCAAACCCACAACTACGGAAACTCAAGAATGAGGAAGGACCATTATTATCTCTAACAGGTCCACCGGCAACAGCCCTTCCAAGATTGCCCACAACAATTCCTATTCAATTAGAGAGTTCCAGGAGGAGGAGGGGTTCATTTGGAGCAATTTATTCGCTTGCTCTTTATTTGACCCAATTTCGAGTTGTTTACCCAAAATTCTCTTTAAGATAACACCTCCTAGCAGCATTGCTGGTATTCATCTTAGGAAAGAAGTTTCAAAACTTCGCTCCTTGAAAATATGCCAATAGAAAGACACCTCTTGCTGTTAGGTTCGCAAGACAAAGCGGTGTCCTTTGCTTGTAGATTGGTACGGTTTCAGCCTTTGAGGGGTTAGGATAAAGACCACAAAGAAAGACAAGATTTCAATTCGACTTGGCTAGATAGCGATATTTCGCTCCTTCGCTCTTCTCGGGCTGAACTGCCTCCGGTTATGCCATGGTTGATCTCTCACTTTTGTTTAGGGTAGCCCATAGCAAGTCCTTACTGATTTATCAAGGCAACTGAGGACTTTGGAGGGAAGTTGAGCGCATTGCATACAATAATTAGAAACAGACTCCGTAACTGAAGAAACCAATGCAAAACGCGCAACATTTATTACTTTTTGAGAGATGGAAAAATCCAAATACTTGCCAACTAACCTAGTCACATGAAAACCAGTACTGGATGCCATAAACAAATAGTATTATTTCTCTAAATTATGCAAAAATTATGTATTGATTGTTCATAAAATGAACTTAGACTAGGTTTGGTAACAAGGATAAAAGTCAGGAAAGAATAAATTTTATCATCTTTCATGTCTCATTGTTGTCCAAGATAGAATAAATCCAAATATAAGAGACTTATTAACAAGATAAAATAATCTCATGTGGAGGTGGAATAAATGTGGATATGATATGTCCACACTCGTCATTCTTCTCTACCCCTTACCCCAACTGCCTGCACCACTGCCTATAACCTCCGACCAAGCTTCATCTCATTACCACCAACGAGGCTCATGAGTTCAACTCTTTCTTGACAATGAAGGAGTTCCACAACCCGATTTAGAGCTCCAGTAGTCGTCCCCCTTTGTCATCATCCCTCTCCATGGCAAGATCTAGAACAATGGTCGTCATCTCCCTTTGTCTCATGCACCTTCATAGCACGAGCAGCCGTATCGTCATCTGCCGCACATTCGTCCACTAAGCCTCAATGATAGGGGTGGCAACCGGGCTAGTGGTTGTTAAAGTTTGCAGGCTGACAACGAAGATGGAGGAGGGTTCAATGGTTGTTGAGCATTTTAAATTATGGTGATGCTCGAGTAGCTTGGATGTTCGCGAGGGTTCAAAGATATAAGCAATCGACACTCGATCTATCATGGACAGAGAGGAGAGGGAGGTGAAGGGCGGAGAGAAGAGCGAGGTGGGATTACCGAGAGCTAAAATCATTGTGCCGGCAGGTTGCCGACACAATGAGACATTATGCCCACTTTAAATCCATCTAAAATGTCAACATTCAATCCAACTTGGATATCTTTATATTTACTAAACATCACCTAAGATCTTAAAAATTCCATCTTATACAATTCAATTTATAGCCTATTCAACTTTGGCCCCGTTTGATTCAGCATTTGGGAAAAGCCTTTACATAAATGCAAAGGCCTTTACCCCAAAGAGTTTTGAGGAAATGCAAGACTGTTTAGTAAACTATAACTGAAAAGTGCTTTAAGGAAATGCAAGACTGTTTGGCAAATATATATTTGAAAAGCCCTTTGGTGTGATCAAATTAAGTTTTTTAGTTTTAGTATTTTTAAAGTTGCAAAAAAGAAACAATGACTATAACCTTTTACATTTTCACGTTGAGAGTAATGTAAAAGATACATATTAGTAAATTTATTTAAAAGTTATATTAAAAGAATTTGATTATAGATTAGATGCAAAACTCAACTTTTGGCCTAGGGCTCTTGTAGACAATAATCATCTTCGTTAATTGATGATCATTCTAGTATATTGATAAAAAGTTGGGCTATTGATTGTCAGAAGAAAAAAATGATACATAAAAAAAAGGTGAACTTATTCAGTGGATGGTGAAGCGACCGTTTGTGGATGCTAATTTTTTTGAATAAGCACGCATATAAAAAGGGAGGTCCTCATTAAGAAAAATAAAACCAAGTTCCTCTCATACAAATATGACTAGAAAGAGAGTCATTTCATGATAGTAAACATGGTCGTATATGTTCGGAAAAAAGAAATACGTTATACTTAGTATTACAAACCTCTACGGCTTTGTAAACTCATGGCTATTTCATTACGTAAACGTGCAATGTCCGGAAAGATGCATACGAATTTGAAGCACCCACCCCTTTATTTTCATCATTATGGTCAACTGAATATCCATAATTGGGATCCAATTCCGCTTGTCCAAAATCCGTATCAGTCACGTTATTTCTTCGTATATAATTGTGCAAAGTCATTGCCGCTACGACAATTTGCATTTGCTTTTCCATATGGATAACTTGGCATATGAGTTAAAATCCCCCACTTCTGTTTTAATACACCAAAGGCTCGCTCAATTGTCGAGCGTAGCGAGAAATGAGCACGGTTGACCACTTCTCGATTTTCCGTAGGTGAATGACCTTCTCGAAACTCTGGCAAATGATATATAACTTCTTTATATGGCCCCAAATAACCAATCGGATTTGGATATCTAATATCTACTAAGTAATATTTACCTATATAAATATATTGTAAATTTAATCAACATATGCCAATTAGATATATGGATGTATCTTAACCATTAAATAACATACCTGGAGGAGGATGGGGAAAATGTGTGTCACGTCTTCCAATAGTTTCATAAAAGATACGGGTACCATGAGCTTGTCCCTCCCAACCGGCCCAAACATAAACAAATTCCATATTAAAATTATATATGACTAACACGTTTTGAGTTGTTGTTCCTTTTCGACCAATAAAACGAATTTGATCATACATAGGTACAATCGCTGAAATATGTGTACCGTCAATAGCTCCAATGTAATCCTCAAAATATGGATAAAATCGTCGATCTTTCTTGATCTTCTTTAGAACTTTTCTATATTGTCGATCAGTTGGTTGGATCAAATGTTTTCCCATATCATATACTTTATCTAAAACTAAGCTAAAGTGCCTACTTATGGTTTCCCCGAAGTGTTGAAAACGTTCTTGTGCTAACGTATTACCTATACCATGTCCTAGAATATGAAGAAACATACCAATCATTTCTCTAACATCAGCTTTCCTAGATTCTCAAAGGCCATAATGTGTTTCTAAATCATGTATTAAATTGTTAAATATAATCTTATGCATTCTAAACATATTATAGCACCTTATCGGATTAGCATTTTCGCCAATCAACTCTTTTAACCATACATAACCTATATATGTTGAGGTCATGCAAGGTTGTTTGCAAATATTGGTCACTTGATAACGAATTGCAGGTTGCGCGACTAAGACAAGATTCTATAATTTATTTTCCTCTTACTCATGATTTTCCCTTGTATGTGAATCATTCATAACTGCTTCAAGTAACAAAATATAAAAGACAATGTATTAACCATCGCATATATGCAAACTATCACATTAAAAGAACACCAAATGGAAACAATTCTAACATCAAACATTAATTGAAATTAGGTTCACAATGACTGCAAATAAAGATCCATAGATAGAAACAAAGTGGAATGACTAAACTTCAAACATGAAAATAATAAGATGCTAACATCCTATCTACAAAGACTTGATTTTCTTCTCAACTCATATTTGAGATACTTTACTTTCTTTGCATCATTCTTTAAGCTCATGAAAACTTGCCTATTGTTTATCTATCATTTAAATGAGAAATTACAAAAAAGTACAAGCCTTCGTCTTCCACAATCTCAGGTATGGAATCTATTATCTCTATGAGGTCCTCATAAGGACCAACTAAATTGGTTGCTTTAGATGCAGCACTAGTACTACTCCTATTCTCAAAAACTGTAAACAACCTGTTAATTTGTGTTCCGAGCTCATCTCTTATGCTCAATATCTTATCTTTCTTTCCTCGAGCTTGCATCTTGAAGTCTGCACGGCTCTATTACTGGTTTGAGTTCCAGTTGGTTCAAGAACAATTTCATCCACATGATCCTCCAAGTTTTCATCAGTAGACCCCACAACATCATCGATACTAGGTTGTTTGGCCTCCACATCATTATCAATACATAAACCTTGTGCAGGATTCCATGTGATTCCTCAAGTAGCAACTGTATCTCTGAACATCATGTCTAACTTTACTTCAAGATCAGGATGTATGCCTTTCATCCTAAAAGCCTTAAACTTTGGATTGGCCTGTTATAATGAAACATTTGCATAAGTTGTATCATTAAAGGTTAGCTTAACACGAAAGTAAAAAAAGAAGTGAGGAAAACCTGAATTTTACTCTCCCACCATTTGTCACTCGCATAAATGGTTTTCTTCCTTGAATCCCATTTTAGTCCAGTTTCATTGTAAAACAATGACCTCCATTTTTTCCATTCTTCCTTGAGGTTATCCCACTTACTCTTCATTTGTTGTTTATCATACTTTTTGCCTGTTAGCTCCTCAAACTTATTAATTATGACTGTCCATTCATCTCTTTTGTTGTTTGCAAGATAATTTCTTTTTTCAATTTGTTCAATGCACAACTTACAAAAGGTTTCTACATCTTCCAAGCTCTAAAAATGCCTTTTCCTTTGATGAACTCATCTACTAGTAAAGTGACATAAACAAATTTAAGAGACACAAACAAACAAGATCAACCATGAACCAATCCGAACGAAGAATATAAACAAACGAGTACAAATGAGTGTATTCCGTCAATTCACATTTGACAATTTGAGAATAGCACACAAAAATAGGAAGACGAACCCTAACCTATTCATAATAATTACTAAACGTTTGACCTCTATTGCAACTTCCTAATAGAACTGCCTCATCTCAAAAGGGGCATAAACATACGTGAAACCTGACTTATTCACAATAATTCAATGAAAACCCCCTCAAAGACTAATGAGTTTTTGCACAACTACTCCACTATCAGCCAAAGATAGAGAGAAATTCCTCAACCAGTAATGACTTATGCAAAGACCCACAAAAGAAAAAGGACTAAACTGAACCTCGTCCATTGCAATTACTTAACACCCACAACACAAACCATCACACCCACCGTGACATTTCGACAAAGTTCACTCTTTGCACTTTCTGACCTAAAAAATCGATCATCAGGAATAAAAAATTTCAATGTCCCCAAGGCAAAATCACAACCCCAACGCGTACAAGAGATAAAGCATTCACGGATACAAATGCAACCCAAAAATAGAAAAACCGAAGAAATGATACCTCGAAGAACCACACAGAGAACGGATCTGATGAGGGGCGAGAAAGGGTCAAGAGGGTAGAAGATCCAAAACTCGAATTCGCTCGCTCGTTGCGAAAAACTTCGACCTTTATCAGGTCTTCGTCAAACGAAATTCTTCCCTCGTGGGAGTTGCAGGGATGTTCTACCTACGCAAGAGCAAAAGGCAAGGATCTGAGAAAAATAGCACATTAGTTGTTGCTGCATGCAAAAGGCAAGGATCTGAGAAAAATAGCACATTAGTTGTTGCTGCATGCAAAAGGCAAGGATTTGAGAAAAATAGCACATTGGTTATTGCTGCATACTTTTTGCCTGATGGAGTTGAGAGTAGAGAGTATCACCGAAGACAAACTCTTCTCGCCCAAAGACAAAAGTTGTCGAGCGAATCGTAGAGAGAGAGAGAGAGAGAGAGAGAGAGAAGAGAGATTGGCAGTCGCGTGATGGAGTTGAGAGTAGAACAAAGGAAAGCGTTCCAAAGAGAGAGAGAGAGTTAGGGTTTTGTTTTGTAAATGGGTAAAATTGGACTTTTCATAATATTTTGAGGGTAAAATAGGCAACTAGCCAAAATTTAATAATTCATTAATTGAGAGAAGTAGCATTCCGAAAATGCTAAATGCCCAAAGCAAGTCCTCACCTACTTTGGGCTTTCAGCATTTGATCAATGAGACCTCAGAATGCTGAACCAAACACCTATTATTTTTCCCAAGAGCCTTTGAAGGCTCAAAACCCATTGGGAATGCTGAACCAAACGGTGCCTTTATCCTATATGATAAAAAAGTCTAGACAACCAAACACAATCTTAAGATTTTATTTATGTTCGAATTGATCTCAAGCTTGCCATTGGTGGAATTCAAATATTGAAAATTTGACGTGACTTCCATGTGGAATATTGAGTTATCTACCAAGTGTCACTTCCTATTTCGAAATTCCAGGTACGACAAGCTCAAGGCCTGATTGTGGCTTTTTTAAAACTTGAAATCCTCAGTTGAGCAAAATAACATCTTAAGTCCTCAATTGATCAAAGGCCAAAACTTGTAAGTCATGTTTATGTACTTACTCCGAGAAATGAGCAATACTTATTCTCCAATAAGAGTGGTTGTGACAATGTTTACATGGATTTGCATGATGTGTAGCTCAAAATAGAATCGCAAATAGAAACTCCTTGGATGGTGAGTACTAGTGCGATAATTGACACAATTGTGATGCTTGTAGCCAAGTGGAGCCTGTAAAGTCATTGGTTGTTGTAGCTATTGAGTTTGATAAAGTGGGTGTTCGATTTCCTAATAGTTATGTAGGCAACATTGGTTTTGCTTTATCTAAGATAGAGGAGATTGTGTCTAAGATGTGAAGCAGCTTAAGATGCAGGTTCAGTCGGCGTCCTAATAAAATCCATGGTCACGGTGAAAATCAAAAGTGGCTTGGATTTGGATTTGTGGCAATTGAGGAGCCCTTGAGGAGACATGAGAGAGTAGTAACCGAGTTTAGATTCCAACATGGTAATAGTGTTGGCTAATAAATAGAGCCAAGGTGAAGATTTAATGGAACATATTTTGAGTTTAAGCCCGTTTAGTCCGGACCCAAATCAAGCGTGCATAAGCTCGGCTACATGAATGTGCAAAGCCCTTCTTTTATTTGGTCGGAGAAGATTCAAAGCCCATGATGTGTGGCAAAGTATGGGACTTGACTGGAAAGAGACTGAAAATGGAAGTCTAGGCCTAACTGGGACTCTGTAACATGTGCGAGTTGGTGGGAAGACAAGAAAAATGATCATTTTCATATTGAAGTTGCCCGATTAATCAGAGGTTTTCTGCATGGGTTTATATAATTATGCTTTCTTCTTTTGTCTCGCATTGTTTTTCTATTGGAGTGGGACTTTTACTTGTGATATCTTGCGAGCAGAAGTCGTTGGTGCCGCATCCATGGTGCGACTACCTTGTGGGTTACATTCTGAATAATTAGTGTTTGAAATCAAGTAATCTTGTGATAAGATTAGTGAATATTTTCTTGATAGTAATAATTTTGCTTGAAATTGCGTGAGACTAAAAATTGTGAAACTCTTGGGTGTAAATTCTGACAAACTAAAGCACCGTGAAATTACATGATATAATTAGAGGCTAAAAAATACATATAGTATTTGAGTGATTCAGATGTGGTTGTACTTTCTACTAGACCATTTTTATAATGAAATTTCATGTTGTTCTCCCGGGTTAGTTATATCAATCGAACCACATAAATTTATTGTTCAATTCTTTCATTCTTCTATTCATTTATTGTGGTTGACCGCTTGTTCCGTTTGATTCACCAAAATTTGTTGTTGACCCAAATAGTAAAAAATCCTTCACCAAAACATTGACTTTGGTTTTCTTGAAATGGGTTCAGTGGTGGCAATGGATAGAGAAAATGAGAGAGAATGACACTAAAAATACCATAAGTTGTGTATGGTGATCACTTTAATGTCACAATTTTTTTTTTGAGATTATTAAAGTAGCTTTTTTTTTAAATGATCATTTAAGTGTCAATTCCAATTTGGGTCGTCAAAAATCCAATGTAACCATATTTTATTAATTTTTAGTCTATGTGGCTCATTGGCGTGCCTAATCAGCATATAACCCTCAAATGATATCGTGTAGACAAATTGACGAGTGATTTTTTAAGTGTCAAAAATTGTAAATATGAATCATTTGAGTGTCAATTATTATTAAAAGTGATTACTTAAGTGACAGTTGTTATTAAAAAATGATTATTTAAGTGCCGTTGTTATTAAAAAGTGATTACTTCAGCGCCAAAAGTTTGACGTCTACATGGACTAGAATTTTTTTTTATAAAATATGTTATTATATTTAAATTTTAATTATGAAGTAATCAATTTGACCAAAATTTCTTGCCGAAGACACTTAAGTAATCATTTTTTCTCCGATTTGGTACTAAGTGAGTTAGCGAAAACTTTTAGCACTAAAGTGAGTATATAGTCATTCCAATCAATTTTCACCAAAAATCATTGACGTTGTGAATAAATCATCACCGGCCGTCCTACATAGCATACCATCATGTCAGCAATTTTAAGTAAAAATTGATTAGAAGGACTATAATAGAATTTCTCACAAATGTTTATAACAAAATTGGAAGAATTGCAAAATTTAAGTCTAAATTGGAATTTGTACATTAAGTTCGGAATTGATTGGACAAGTTGCCCTCCTTAATGATGATTGGCCGCTTGAGATAATTCTCAGTGGAATATCATTAAACCACGACTCTGCATCTCAGTGGAATATAATTCAACCACGACACTACACCAACAATAACATTGTACAATCACTATTAAAAAAGACGGGATATATCAGCCACAACCACAATTGCTACCATCTAGATTGCACCAAAAGCTGAACAAGTCATTAACCAGGGAAATCATTTTAACGGTGTTTTGAGATTTCAACTGCACTTCGTATTTTCACTCCATTGCATCGTTCATTTGTTAAAAGGAAATCATCATTACAATAGCGATTATGACATTGGTAAATCATGACGCATACTTGTGCCCATAAGCCTATTGTCTTAAAGATATATGCTCAATAACTATTACCCGGTGAGCCCCTTGGCACGGTCGTCGGGGCGCACTCTCCAATGCTCAAGTCCAGCATTTGGTTAATAATAATGACCGCATGGTAATTGTGCGTTTAGTACGACTTTGCCAGAGTTTCCACGACTCTGAAATGGAGTGCTTTGACCATTCGAGGCGTTTTGGTCAAAATCTTGCAGCAGTAGCATCCTTGAAGCTGAAGTACTTTCAAAGCAGATTGCAGAAAAGCTGCCTCTAGTAGCTTTTACATGCTTACATGCTGTAGTTTTTGAAATTTTTACAGATTATTTTATGAGGACAGTAACACCCAAAAAAAAAATTAATATGTTTATTTACCAAAGTAAAGCATAAATAGTTAATGATAATAGTGATACTGATGATCATCATAGTTTTATTATTATTGTTAGTTATTTGAAGTTTTCATTAATTTTTTTCCCTAGAAGGAAAGTAATAGCAACTTTTCTAGAAATTTGAATTAATAATAATTAATAACATTACTTTGTTATCTTTGCAATAGCATTAATAACAAAAATAACATAATTAAAATGGTAACGGTAAAAGAGATAAGTGTACTGAAACCCTAAATTTTTTTTACGAAAATGCAATTATATGCTAAAATTTTTAATTGTGTAATTAGGTACTGATACTTGTCCTATTTGTGCAATTAAGTGCTTTCATTAGTTTGTCTAGTTCAAGAGACAGGAAAGTGCTCATCTTTACTACGTGGCCATGATGATACTGAAGAGTACAACAAAGGCAAAGAAAATGCTATTTTTGCTTCTAACTTTAATAAAATTAGATAAAAAGTTCAAGGATAAGGCTGAAAAGCAACCAAAAAAAAGCTTGAGGGGACTTAAGGGTTAGGCAGGTAGTAGCGTGCTTTACCGACAGGGGCCATCGGTGTCGATGACTTTAGATGAAGCTAATGGCAAAAGTCGATTGCACTATTTTGATAATTTTTAAAAAATTTTGATTGAACAAATTTAAAATTTTATCCCATTTTCCGAACAAGTTTTAGGATTTCAATTTACACGTGCCCCTAATAATAGCCACACAACAATCCCAAAAAGTAATGTGCTTTGATACAAAATGGCATAACCATAACACGGTTATAGTTGTATTAAAGAGATTCTAAAGGTTGCGTAGTGAGATAAGCACGTATACAATAACGAGAGTTCACACCTATCTTGGACCATCCCAAGAGGCTCACTGCGTCCTTTTCCCATACTTTTAGATGTTGGTTACGGCGGCTCGAGTCATCAGCTCGGATATTTCGGTATCTAGTGAGGCCACTTGTTTTGACAGGGATTCATAGAGTCACGCCTTCTTAGTCGGATAAAAAATGATTGATTGATTGATTGTCGCTGCTGTTGTTGGTGTAATAGTATATAGCAGTTGCAGTAATGTAGTAATGCCTTTCATTTTCAGGACTTTCTCCTGTTGAATTAAAGAGAAAGGATCTTCACCTGTAAGATAATAAAAACAGCTGTTGACACCAATATAGGCATCTCCACTATAAGTAAATACACAGGCTCTTCTATTATCCAACAAGTAGACTCAAAGAGTTAGAGATGGAAAGCTCAGCCTCCAACAAAGCAAAATGCATCACAGGCAACATCGGAGAGGCCGAGCTAAAACTCTGCGATACTGAGAGTAAACGAGCTGGTTGGAAGACATTCCCCTTCATCATAGGTCTCTCTCTCTCTCTCTCTCTCTCTCTCTGAGTAAAACGAGTTTCATTCGGGTGAACGTCCTAATCGTGTTTGCCGTGATGAACAGGCGTGATGGCCTTGTCGATGTTGGCGGGAGCTGGATGGATGGCAAACTTGATTGTGTATTTGATCCAAGAGTTCCACATGAACCGAATCGATGCGGCACAGACTTACAACGTGGTCAATGGCTGCTTCTGTCTCCTCCCGGTCCTCGGTGCTATCATAGCTGACTCCATCCTCGGATGCTTCTTAATCGCTTCCATTTCTTCCTTCATAGCCTCAATGGTTTGATAACATCTCAACCTCACAACCTTGCTGTTCACAGCCTCTTTTGATTGCCGAATTATACTGTCTTTGATAATAATCAGCTAATTGCAAGTAATATAATGCTCAAGAATTCGCACGTTATCACATCATTTTCATGATGAACTACCTAGAACATTAAAACAGAAAAAAATATAAAAAAATTCTCGGTAACATTATATGACAACCTCTTTCCCAAAGGAATCTTTATTCTTTTTAATGTTGGAAACATTAAGATTACTGAAGAGCACACATCTCTTGGCCTCTCTTGCAGATATGTCTTACCGAGAATCTTGTCTCTAATGAGTTTCTTAAAATGGGTTCTCTCACAACTGACTGATCGATAGCATTTCTTTTTTGACCAACTTGCCGCTTGCAGGGTATAGTTCTTGTATCCTTAACGGCAACGCTTGATTCGTTGAGACCAAAGCTGTGCGGAAACAACAAATCAAGCTCATGCAAAGCCCCATCGAACCTTCAGTTCGCTGTGCTCTATGCAGGGATAGTTCTAGCAACACTTGGAGTGTCCGGAGTGAGGTTCACCATAGCAACATTCGGGGCGAACCAGTTCGAAAGCCAAAAGGATCAATCAACTTTCTTCAACTGGTTCTTCTTTGCACAATACGCCGGTTTTGTCCTAAGCGGTACGTTGCTCGTGTACATCGAGGACAGTGTGAGTTGGTCCTTGGGATTTTGGTTATGTGTCGCTGGGAACCTCATTGGGCTCGTGGTGTTCATCGCGGGAAATCGATATTATCGCCACGAGACACCTCAGGGGAGTCCATTACTGAGCTTAGCTCGTGTCCTCGTTGCTAGTATTCGGAAACGGAGGCTTCAGCTCCCACTGACGAGTGACGAGTTCTATTACGGCCCGCATGGACAGGATAAGGAGGTGGACGTACCAGCTGGAAAGAATTTCAGGTATCTACAACAATATACATGGCAATGATTGATGAATATTATCTTCCCACATAGATAGGACCAATAATCACGATGTCTAGAGACAATTTCTTTAGGTTTATTTAGGCCCTATTTGGTAATCGGGCAAATCTGATTTGATTTTTTTGTTCTCCGAAACAACAAAAGAACGGAAATCAATTAAATATTTTTTTTTGTTACCAGAAATAGATTTTGAATAGAATTAAGGAATAAAAAAAGAATGTTATTTCTTTGTTTCCAAGAATAACTCTAGAATCAAGCTCATTTTTGTTTTCTCTTTTCTTTTCTTCTTTTTGTTCTGTTTTTCTTCTTCATTTAGCTAGTTGTCGGCCTCAGCGATGGCTTGCGATCGGCTAGACAAGGGCTAGCGGCCTCGCCGACCCCTGGCGAGGCTTGACCTCACTGACGGCTAGGCGAACTCGACTTCACCCAACCACTGTGAGAGACTCGGCCTTGCCGAGGGCTGGCAACGCTCTGACAAGGTTGCCAGCTTGGCCGAGACCAATGATCGACTAAATGATGAAGGATGAGAAGAAAAGAAAAAAAAAAAAGCAAAAAGAGAAAAAAGTAATAGAATTATTAAAAATTAAAAGAAAATCTAAATCATAAAAAAATTAAGATCTTAATAACACATTTTTTATTTTGAGAATAGAAATTTTAGATAATTATTAAATATTTTGAAATGCTTAGAAACTTGTTCGGAGAATAGAATAAAAAAGAAAATCAATTCTAAGTAAAAAAAATTCGAAAAATAAAATAATTACCAAATGCCTTTTTAATGGTTAAGGAGCAAGGATGTGTGCTCAAATAGGCACCTAGCGGTTTGGTTCATCGTCTGTGCAAATAGTCTGAAATCAGAACTGCCCACCAAGACTTGGACTCGAGCCAACTAAGGTAGAACTTGGACTTCTTGGTTATTAAATAAAGCCCAACAAGAAAGGTGGATGTATACGATTAGCCCAATAAACGTGCACATGTCCTTTCGAATGAGGGCATCCAGTTAGGCAGCTACGATACAAACATATAGGCCAAATCAGAAGTGTCAAGAGACATGATGTTACAGATAATTCACAATAAGAGTGATCCGGAATCGATTCCTTTTCCCTTTCACAGGTTCTTGAATCGTGCGGCTGTGAAAGTTGATGGAGACACCGAGTCCGACAACTCCATCGCCAAACCTTGGAGGCTATGCACAGTGCAACAAGTGGAGGACCTGAAATGTGTGGTCAAAATGTTACCACTGTGGTCAAGCGCCATCTTCTTGAGCACCCCAATCGCTGTCCAGAACAGTATGACAGTCCTCCAAGCCCTAACCATGGACCGCCACTTAGGACCCCGTTTCATGATTCCTGCCGCTTCGGTCCTCGTCATAATCATGATCTCCGCCTTGGTCTCCCTCGCTTTGATAGATCGCCTGCGCTCCCGACTCCCACTGTGGAAAAAACTGACCGGTTCGCCCCCAACAGTGTTCCACAGGATTGGTGTGGGTCATCTCCTGAATGTGCTCGGCTTGATTGTATCGGCACTAATCGAGTCACGCAGGCTCCGAACAGCCCATCTCCACCATCTCCAAAATGTCAACAATCCCACCGTCCCAATGTCTGCACTGTGGCTATTCCCTCAGCTGATTCTGGTCGGAATCGGCGAAGCATTCCATTTTCCGGGACAAGTGTCGCTGTACTTCCAAGAATTCCCAGCGAACTTGAGCAACAGCGCAACGGCGATGGTTGCAGCGACCATCGGGACTGCATATTATCTGAGCACTGTTGTGGTTGATCTGGTTCGGAGGAGCACTGGGTGGTTGCCGGAGAATTTGAACGACGGGAGGTTGGATTGTATGTATTGGTTGCTTGCCGGGGTTGGGATGGCGAATTTCGGGTATTATCTCGTATGCGCAAAGTTGTACAAGGGAAAAGACGGAAGTTCTAGTTCGAGCCTTCCGATGACTGATGATGTTGGCGAAAACAAAATGAGGCCTTGAATGCGTTGTCCATGCATGCTTGGATGTAGCCCTGTATATTTCATGTCTACTTCGACAGAAAAATGATGTTAATGTCAATGCCCCTCCCTAAATTGAGGATTACTTCCATAAAAAGATTTATAGTTAAAGCCGGAGCCGTGAGCGAATGATATCTCATTCGCTCGCCACGTGCACTTGGTTTTGCTTATGTTATCGCTATTGGCAAGACGCTCAATATGAATTTGTCACGTGGTCTACATTGGACTAACAAGAATTCGCTCATTGATGTATTATCTCTAATATATATATATATATATATATATATATATATATATAATTGGATTAAATTTCAAGATATGAATAAAGAGACAAATTTTTTAAATTTATTCTCAAAGTTATAATTTACATGTGTTTCCCAAATTTCCCTATTTTATTAGATTAAATGTCAAAAAAAAAAAAAAAGTAAAGAAAAGTATTGCATCCCCTCAAATATTGAAAAGCTCTTACTTAATTTAAAACTTAGCAAAATGCAAGAAACTAAGGATATATTTTATTTGTCAACAGATTATTGTAATCAAAAGTATATTTAGGTTATTTAAGCAATTCGATCTGGTAAATCAGTTTCTTGCTTTCAATTATTAGGAAATTAAAAAGAATATATAATCCTATTTCTTCAACATAACCATAAAACTTTTAAACTCATTACAAAATATAAAATCACAACTTCATTTTAAACAAATCACACTTACATTTTTTTCTGTCAATTCCCAACGTAGATTTCTTGGCGAGTTTGATTCGAACCCCTTGGATACCGCTCTTTCAGGATCTGAATTTCTAACATATTTCTTCGCTCAACATGAGCTCCCCAAATTTCGAGATAAGTAATATACTTTAATAGGTCATGTAGAACTATTTCTTTACCATATTTTTGTGAGTGTCAATAATCAGAGAACTTACTCGTCGCGTATATAATTGTATTTTCATTTATTTGAATAAAGATTAAATTTCACTATTGAATTATTCTTTGGCTGGTCATTTTTAATGTAATTAAACAGGCTACATTAGCTCGATCTATTTGCCAGTGCTCCAAGTGATAAAATTTGTATACTCTTTAAGTCGTAGAAAGAGGAAGATGGTATAGGAAGGGTGTGTTTGGAGAGGCTTTAGAGGAAAGTTTTTGGGGAAATGCAAAGATATTTGAATTAAAGGAGTTTTTCAAAATGCAAATTGTATTTGGTAAATTATATTTGTAAAAATCCGCAAAATAGTGTTTGTAGAAATTAAATTTGCAAAACAACTTTTGTTATTAAAAAAAAAAGAAAAAAAGGAGAC
This sequence comes from Eucalyptus tenuipes, assembly GCA_014182365.1. Taxonomy (NCBI): domain Eukaryota; kingdom Viridiplantae; phylum Streptophyta; class Magnoliopsida; order Myrtales; family Myrtaceae; genus Eucalyptus; species Eucalyptus tenuipes. The sequence goes on along the minus strand of CM024546.1, from coordinate 9,348,670 downwards.
CTAGTCGACGAAGAGCGAATAGTCGCTGGTGAAGGGCAAGCGGTCAGCAAAGGGCAAGCACTTTAACGATGTCACACGACCATCCGGTGAGGGTCGTGCGACCTGTCGCGCCACAACCTCCGTGGAGGTCGCATCGCGAGATGCGGGTCGCGATGACCCCAATCGCAAGATCTGGGTCATGGCGACCCTCACCAGACAGTCGCCTAACCGGTCGTGCCGTGACCTTCGTGAGGAGGTCACCGGGGCCGTACGATCTAAATCATGGTGACCCTCGCCACGCTACGACCTCCGCGCCGCAACCCTCACCAGAGGGTCGTGCAACCCTAGCAAGATCGCTTGCCCTTTGCCCTACGCCGCACCGCCCATCCTTCATCGACGATCACATGTAGATGGTGGTCCTATTCAACAGAGAGAAAGGAAGAAGATGAAGATGAACAGTTATCGGGGGCAAAACCGGAAAAACAAAAGATTAGCAAAGATAATTTTGGGAGAATTTTTCCACTAGCCCTTAAGGCCAGCATGTCGAGAAAGCCTAAGGCAGCTCCTAGGTTTTCAGCCTTTTGAAGGCTTGCATTTGGCAAAGAAGGCTCAAATTTTTTTTTGCCAAACACCAAGTATTTGGCCCAAAGGGCTTTGAACCCCAAGGGGCTTTGGGAAGGCAGTTCCCAAATGCACCTGAAAAGGGACAATTGTCAAAAAAGTTCTAAATTTATCATTTGGTCATCAATTTATTTCCTAACTTTTTAATTGTGTCAATTTTGTCATAAACATTCCAATTGTATCAGTTTAATCTTAAACCTTTTAAATACTTGCCAACTATCTAAATAATAAGTTTATGACTAAATTGACAAGTTTTTAAAATATTTAGGATTGAATTGGATCAATTGAAAATTTACGACTGAATTGGCTGCCGTATAGGTTTGAGACTTTTTCGACAATTTTCCCCATAGGGAAAAGGATGGTGTGAAAGAACTAATTGAGATTGATCCAAAGACACGACTTATGAATACTTTCTAGGAAATAACAACAATGTCTCCCAATTCTTCTTGAATTACTTTAAGCATTGAAAAGCTTATTCTAAACAATCAAGTAGAGGTGTCAATGGTTTGGTTCCATTCGGATTTTCAAGAAACTCGAACCACCTAAACCTAACCAAACTTTTTGGATGTGCATTAACTTTAAACCAAACTGCACTCCGAATCAATTGTAATCCAAACTAAAAACTTGATTCTAATTAGTTCATTTTTTTATTTTCTTTTTTGAAATATTGATAAGAGATTTGGTGGAAAAGGAGAAAGATTGTGTAAATGGCAATATTAGAAGAAGGACGATTTTTAGTTCAGTTCAGTTAAACCGAACTAACATAAAAAACGACCATTTTGTATTATCCAAACCAAAACCCGAATTAAACCGGAAATGCATGAAAATTGGGTTCGGTTTTCCGGTTTGATTCTGATACCCCTACAATCAAGCTAATTATCAAAGGCTAATTCACGTACAAATTTCGGTTTCGGAAATAACGCGTGACATATTTCTTATTGAATAGGTAAATGGGATCTTCATGTGTCCCGATTCATACGCAGTATACCATATCATTATAGTCATTAATCAGTCCATATAGCACAAGACGAGTCATAAAACACTACAACAAGCCTCTCCCCCCCCCCCGGGGGACTTTTTTTTCGGTCATCATTTTAATTTGAAGACCAAAGTCTAATCGAATCCAATTCAAATGGCATCATGTTGTCATCACAATAATGGTTCTAATCCATATTCCTTGTTCATAACTTTTGCTTGTACACTAAGAGTGCATTCGGTAACATTTTTTGTTCGTGAAAACAAATTCTATTCAAAAATAGTTTTTTCCAATTTTATTCTTTAAACGAGTTTCTAAGCAGAAAAACGTGTTTGGTAACTATATAAAATTTCTTTACTTGGAATTTCAAAAAAAAAAAAAAAAAGAACAGGACTATGTTTGATACGAGCTTTAAATTTTTTGTGATGTAAATTTTTTTTAGTTTTTGAATAATTTTCTGAGATTTTTTCTTTTTTCTTTTCCTTTTCTTTTTCCCGTCCCTTATTCTTCCTTCTTTAGATAGCAACCTCACTAGCCTTCCTTCTTTAGCTAGCAACCTCACTAGCCTTGGGGGAGTCAGGGCTTGACCTCGCCGTGGTTAGGCAACTTTAGTTCTAAACATTTTGATATGATGCCAATTTAATCTTTCCAGCTAATTCTAGCTGAATTTTACTAATGTAATGTGGATACCAACTGACTTACATGACATGGCCAGTATTAAAGTTGACAACTTTTATTTTTTTGCAAATTTTTTTTCTTCTTTTTCTCTCTCTTTTTTTCCCCCTTTCCTTTTTTCTTCCTCCAGCTGGACCTCGGCAATTAGCTAAAGGCAAGGGCCAGCAAGGGATCTCGCCAGGGGGCCGCAAGGGCAGCCTCTTGCCGACCTCTGATAATCCTCACAGGCCATTGGCAAGGCTCATTGTGGGTCGCAAAGGCGGCCTCACACTAGGCTAGCAAGGGTCGAGCTTTGCCCAACCATGCCGAGAGTTGAGTACTTACCGGCGGCCGAGATGTCGCAGCCTTCGACCTAGGAGCCTCTAGCTAGGGCTCGAGCCTTGCCAATGGCTAGGCGAGGCTCAACTCTCGCCAACCCAACACGAGGCTACCCTCGAGGAAGAAGAAGGGGTAGGAGAAACAAAAAAGATAGATAAATGAAAATAAAATATTATTAAAAGTTGTTCATATCAATGTTAGTTGTGTCATATAAGCCAACTAGTGTACACATTGGCAAAATCTGACCAAAATTTTCCTGAGGGATTGATTTGGTTCCAATTCAAAAGATTGAGGACTATTGACACCAATAAAAGGTTTATTTAGAAATTTTCTAACAATTTTCTTGGAAATACTGAGAGTTTTTGAATAGCTTTGAATATGATTATATTTTCTATTGTGTTGCTTAATTTGTAATGAAATTTGTGTTGTTTCACAGCAGGTTCCATCAACTGAATCACATAATATCTAGTCTAGCAAAAGACAATTGCTCAAACACAATAACGAATAGAATAAGGAAATTAATCAACTGAATGACGTAAAATTGATGTCCAATTTATTTACTCATTCCATTCGTTATTTTGTTTGAGCATTTGTCTTTCGCTAGACTAGATATCAAAGTCAGGTTTGGCTAAGTAGAGCAAAATAGAAGGCGACAAAAGAGGGAAAGGTGAAAATCGATGAGTTTGATGGGAAGGTTTTGTTTTTTTGAAAGATTCAATTAAGCATTATCTGTATCAAAACAATATGCATTTACCTCCATTTAGGAGAAGCGAGAGTCAATGAAGCAAGTTGATAGGGATTTGTTGACAGATAAGCATTGAGTGTTATTTAGCTAAGCTCGTAATGATGTGTTAAACATTATGAAAGAAAAGACCATTGTGGGAATAATGAATATATTGTCAAACATGTACAAGAAGTCATCTATAATCGATAAGTTATATTTAATGCAATGCCTATTTCATTTAAAGTTGCGCCAATGTAAGTCAAATGTTAAGAATATCAATGAATTCAATGTAATCGTTAGACAATTGAATTTGGTTGAGATTAATTTTGATGAAGAGGTACGTGCTTTGATTTTATTACCATTATTACCTAATAGTTGGAACACTACTCTTACTACCTAATATTTGATGGGGTTCAAAATTTGATTTTGAGTGAAAAACATGTGTATAGAGAATCGGGTGAATATTTGCCTATTGTTTTAGTGGCAAAGGTAGAAAAACTAGTGCTCTTATTAGCAAAAGTTAGGGTGAATGTGAGTACTCATAGTTAGTCTAGGGTTGTTAGTACTGTTAATTGAAATTGTGGTAAGATGGACATCTCCGAAAGACTGCCTTAAGTTAAAGAACGAGAAGGGTTAGACAATTAGAATTAAGTCTAACGACAACATTACTACAACAATTGATAGTGTCTCAATGGTGATGGTCATGTTTTATTTATCAAGGAGTCAAACTAGCGGGTTATGGATTCTAGCTCTTATTTGCACACTACACTAAACAAGAATTAATTTATTGCTTATCGATGCACAAATAGTGGTAAGGTGCAGTTGGCCAACAATGCTAAGTCGACTCTGGATATTGATGAAAATACAATCAAAATGCATCATTTAAGACATTGATTAGAGTTGAGCATGTTATAGAATTGAAAAAGAACCCAATTGCATGGACTATTTTGGATTCAGTTGATTGTTGATATGTTTTAACAAGGTGAAGTAAAAAAGATTGTTCAAAATGCCCCGGTGACAATGAAAGAATCGAACGGTCAATAGTCTCTATGGGTTTCCATTAGAGATGGTGAGATTTATGTACCTAGAACAATCAATCTGATATTCAGATTGCCCGAAAGCTTTGGTTGGTACCTACAATTCACGCCCTCTACCAAGAAATTAACACATATTCAAAAGCACTTTAGAGACCATGTTTTCAATAATGGTCCAGCGAATGGAATGAACGGCCATCTCACTGCTGCTTTGTAAAAATGCAATAGGTTCAGTCCCTATTCTCCAACGATAGAAGGTAACCGTGCACTACTAATTTAATTCAATTCAAGCATTTACGACTGCGATTTCATCCAAACTTCATCACTTGAGTTTTGTTTGCACGAACAAGTGCAAAAATGTTGCAGATACATCGAAATGTCAGACAAAGGTTAAAGAAAATCAAATGACACAAAATGAAGAGCTCAGAAGATAGAAAGAGACAATTCCTGCAACAAAACTTGCAAAGTCGTTATTTATGGCGCTAAAGCCTGTAAATAGAAAATTTCTAATATATAAGAAATAATAAACCAGCTCCCTAACAACGTCGGAGATAGAATATGGAGAAAAAACTAGTAAAACAACCAGAACTTAAAAGGGCAATCGTCCATTCTCTTTCGCATCAAAATTTCTACTCAGTGTAGACTGTCAACAGTTCTCACAAAGATAGACACTCCCCATCATGCTGGAAATTAATAGTGTTGCAAACGATTGAAATAAAAATTGCTCATTTTCTCAAACTCCAAGCTAGCTTCGAAGTAAAATTTACAAATCTGACTTCGAGGGGACTCAACACCAAAATTAGTATGGTACAATAGCTCCATGGTTCCCTCTTTACAAGTGATGATCCTAATCAAAGAAAAATTTATAAAAAAGATGAATGAAATAGACTTCCTCCAGGTGACCCTTGTATATACGGACAGGTTGAAAGAAACTGAGACTACCTTCCCCAAATGTACTATGTATCAAGCATTGTGTTATAAAACCCAAAAAGCACCTCAGGAATACCGTTATTTTTCTGTGCATTCTCTGCTTCTTGTTTTGTTAGTTGTATCCTTCCTGTCTACATATCCTACGTCTCAAAATTGGGATAACAGATTTGTGATTACTCGTCATCATTGTTTAACAATGCAAAGGAGAAAGGTTTGAATTTGTAACCATCACCATGGTAGAACTTATTTTGGAATTCTACCCAATGAAGACGCAGGGCATGAAGGAAGGCGCTCAGGGTCTCCATCATTAGGAGAATGAAGGCAGTCGCAAAAGCAAAGACGGCGAGACCCACCAACCGAATGATCACGTTATCATACCTGCAATGGCCAAAATCATAATTACTTCATCACGCATCATCATATATGTGGTAGCCCACTACCCAAAAGGTGTTTGAAAAAGAAAAAAAAGGGTAGCCTACTTCATTGTTATGACCTTTTCTAAACCAATATGCATTAAGACGCGATGACCAGGTTCATGGACAAACAAGTAAATGTGCACGTGATAAACCAACATCGATACCAGAAAGGGCTAGAAAATGGTGGACCATGTCCAGCCTGGACAGCCTTTTTACTTTAACGGGCTGAGCACAGAACTAGCGGCCACTAACAAAAAGATTACATGGCCAGGCCAGCCGCCCAGCCCTATTTGCCACCACTAAGATCAGATATAATTAGAGCGAACATGACTAATCAGTAGTCAGCTCCTCAATTTTAATTCTTTGCAATCCTTCAAAAGATGCACTAAGGGTGTATTTGATAACCATATTAAGTGCTGAAAATAATAAACATTATTACGTGTATTTCATTGAAAAAAATACTTAATGAAAGTTAAGATATTACCAATTATGTTGCCAAAAATTACCAATGAAATACACAACTCCATCTTTAGAATAAAATTAATTATATTTGTTACTCAACATTCATTGACGGGTGCACCCACGAAGCTAAGCTTCCCGATCAAACAATATGGACAGGTGCATCTCCTGATAACTTGATGTAAACATGAGTATCTCATTCTAGTTCATAAAATAAAAGGATCACACTATAATATAGGACTAAGCTAATTCTAAAGCAATCAAATTGCACTTGCTTTATTGAAACGTTACTCTAGATTTACATAAGTTAACAGTGGAAACGAAAGAACCAAATTACTAGCTTTTCTTAAAATATAAGATCATAATCCTCTTTACAACTTATGATATTGCCAAGTGCCCCCGTATGTTATGTAACAAACCAAACTGTTCTAATTCTGGAGCACTAAAAAGGTTAGCTAACTGAGCCACAGGACAACAAGACTCAGGCAGCATGCATTCCTTTGACATGAATGTTCAAAAATCTAAATCATCATTAACAAACTGATACACTAAACAACAAAAAAAGTAAACTCATTCTTTTTTCAACATCACTGCAGTAATGCGAAGGCCTGAAATAAAAGCCAACTTACCCCCAGGCAAGTAGGAGCACTTTCTCATAGAAGACCGTCGACAATTCCGAGTGGGCCAAGCTATAAAAGCAGCCAGCCACAGTCATCATTTTAGGACCATGATATCAATGGAGGGATCAAAATAAAGGAAAAGGCAAATGGGCGTACCTCAAAGCCCAAAGACGGAGATAAGAAGCTGTATTGGAAACAGCACCTAAAACAAATTCTATAGAGTGTATCATTTGATGCACAAAAACCTCGCTGAAATTAAAATCCTCATGATGTTGCCCGGCCCGGGCAGAATCAGGTTCTGCTTCGACATCCATCTCAGAAATACCAAGCACCCCATAAGTACGACCTTGGAACCGCTGAAGGCATGACGAAAACAAAAAAAAACAAAAAAAACAAAAAAAAAATCCATTAAATAAAGAAATATCTAATTTATTAGTGACTTCTTCAAACTGTTTCAGGGGAGAGACGCTATCATTCTTTCATAAAAAAAGAAAAAAAATATGCATCTCCTTTCCCGCAATCAATGTATTGCTTAGAAATCAACACTTGTTAGGCTTTGAAGGGATAAGATGGGATTGGGAGTACAAGGAAAATCCACCAGAAGTGTTTTTTGTGCTGTACATGCAAGTAAAATTTTAAAAAAAAAATTATTATACTGAATTATGTTTTCCCTCTTCACCCACAGTGTGATATGGCCAAACACATTATTAGTTGATTATTAAAGCGGCTAAATAAAGACATACACTTCACTCACAAAACTCAAGTTCTTCAGAGAAAAGCTTATAGATGGACAAAAGAATATAATAATTTGATTAATCCATGAACCAACTAGTTCTTTCTATCAAATTAACTGAAAGGAAGTTGTCTCTAACTTAAGGAAGCTGAAATGAGACAGAAACAGAAATAATTGACTAAACAAGGGAAAAAGGAGACAGTAATGTACCTCAATGTGAAGCCTTTTCAAAATAAAAGGTTTAGGAAAGAGCATCCATGGGACAGCAATAAGAGCCAAAAGCAATAGAAGGATCTGCAAAGTTTCAGATAATTGATGAAAATAAGGAAGACAAGAATAAATTATATCCATCAATATAGTACAAAGCAAGTAAATTATACCTGAAGTGGCCGCTGGCCCCAAAACAGTTGGTTCTCTCCAAGATTGTCAGTAGGACTCAGAAACATGTAAATCATAACGTGGTAGAGATCGGCTTGAGAACCGGTGCACCACTTGATAATAATAAGAAGTGATAGATATCCAAAAAGGCTGTTGAGAAAGATCACCTGTGGCACAAACTGATACCTAAAACAAAAATAAAAGTTAGTTCAATACTCTCATGCTAGATATCTAGATAAGCTAAGCTAAGTGATACACCCATAGCATACTCTCACATGAAAGTGTGATATCAGCATAAACTCTGGAGAAAAGGAGACGAATTTTTTGAGGAGGGAACACACACCTGATATCCAGAGAACTTTCAAAATATCTTGCATTGAAATAACTCAAGATGATCCCTAAATTCATTTGCGCCACACCCAACAGAATTGACATCTTCATCTTGAGTGAGTTCAAGAAAGGAAGTTCAGAACGACTTCCACGCCAACTGGGATCTACACCGAATGGATAAGGATCTCGGTATTTAATTAAACCAACTGAATGTGCATCACTGGTCAAAGCAAGTAGAATGAGTAAGTTACGAGAATACATGTAAGACAGAACCAAAGATATCATGTTAGTCTGGTCATACACAAATGCAACAAAAAAAGCAAGAACCCCCAAATATAAAATGGTCCTGAGTAAAAAAATTTATGATGAAATCAAGAGCGGGCTGACTCATAAATGACAGCTAACATTTAAATTTGGTCTGCCCAATACCCAATGTTTCGTTTAGAGCACATAAGTTTGTTGGTCTCTTTTAACAATAGAGAGACGCCTGCAATACATGTACAATTTCAGGCACCCTTTTTTCATACAAAAAAAGTGCTAATATAAAGAAATATATATCTCTAAAATCTATATCGAAATTATCCAAGAAGAAAATCAATCGTCATAACATAAGTTTCTGATGGGTCGCCTAGACTTGAAAAAATGCTATATCTTTTCATTATTTTTTAACTAGCACTTGCAAATTTTGACACCCCTGCCATTAATTTGCATCAGTGTAATATGAGCTGAAGGTCACATCCCATCACCAGCTTGAAGATAGTACTCTGTAAAACAATTTGAAGCAACTCACAACCACGTCTCTGGCATCCAAAACTAGCACACAGCAAGCAGACTACAACTAAGTTCAATAACTTCGACAACATTTTTCAGAAAAAACACTAACAGTTTAACCGGAGTCCATTCATCAAGAAACTAACATGCTAACACGCCAGGTTTGAATTTCATGCCAAAACAGAAATAACATTTCAAATCATGAAAAATTCAAAAGAATCTGAACCAACTTGAGGTGCTAACTTTAATGCTTTGTATATATTTTAAGGGATCAATATGAAAAACATAAAAGAAGTTGCACATCTAATGTTACAAATAAATCCAAAAGCAAAGAGTCAAACCAATTAACAGCCAAATCGATATGTTAATAACTAGGACTACTATGACTATCCCAACACACATTATGATTCTTGACTGATAGTCAGTTTGGTCAATAGTTAAGTGCTAACAAAGGCAAAAAAAACAAAAAAATAAATAAATAAATAAAATAAAAAATCTATAAAATTGAAATTGTGGAAAAACTGAGGGAAAAAACTTCTTCAATCTGCTTCTTCTGATGTAAGCATGTGAATGCTAGCGATGGAGCTATACTATAAATGAGAACCAGTGAGTAAAATTTTAAAAGGTACACCTTGGACCAAACAATTGAGCTGCCCAAGTCCTCAGAAACAAGTAAAAACAGTTCATCATAGATAGAGAACTATTAAATAGATAAAGCCAAACCTGCAAGTTGTATCCCGACATTTGTAAGCAGACCGACCGAATATGTGAAATGGTACAGAGAAGAATTCATTGTAAATCAACCCACAGTAAATTGAAAATAGGGACATCAAAAGGAGAACATAGCGTCCGCCAAATAACATCTCCATAAAGCTGCCCAGTTTCTGTCAGAAAAGCAATCCACATTGAGAAATTCATCGAATCAGCATAGAACCAAGCATGTATACTAATTAAGCAGCTCCTCTCTGTGTGTCTACGCACATGCGCGTGTGCATATGTTGTACGTATGTACGCGTGTGTACACTTGTTTGTGTATTTGTGTGTGTGAGAGAGGGAGACGGGAGAGATTCCACAAATTCAATCACTTTAAAAAAGCTAGAGATACAAACATCTGTGAGTGAAATAATCAATCATTCCGCTTATAGATGTAACATACCTTATTACTGAGCTTACTTTCCTGAGCAATGAGGACTAAAGCTCCCAACAACAAGCATATCCCATGACCCCAATCCCCAAACATCACTGCAAAAAGAAATGGAAATGTAACGACGGTGTAAACTGCAGGATTTGCTTCTTGATACCTCCCAACTCTGCAAAAGAAAAGAAACTGACATCAGTGAAATAAAACAGTTTGTCCTTTCAAAAGTCGAAAAATTATATAAGCTGAATGGAACATATAACCAAATCATTCAAATTTTCTGACAAAGATTTAATAGTTCGAAGCAGTTCAAAGCAGTTTAAAGCAGAAGATGACAAGAAATAACCCATTCAGCAATTCAAAGTGCAAACACTTGGAATTTGCACTGCGAGTTAATCTACTTACCTAACTTAGGAAAAAATTAAACAATAATGAACCTCTCAAATGTATGTATCTACACGTTTAAATTCACATACAAAAATTGTCGTGTTATAATTTAAAACGGTCACAGATCTATACAAAGTCATGAAGTGCCTAAATGCCCCTATATGCTTAAAGATGTAAGCAGGATTCAGCTCACCCATATGCATCAACAATTTCCTGATACGCATTTGTAAACTTATTGGTTCTGAAAAAGGTTGGTGGAGAGTCTACTGCATCCATTGTATGAAATATGATGCCCACTTGTGAATTACTATCATAAGTTGCACGCTGCAGCACCTCCTGGATCTGCAAGGGTAGAAAACATCCTTATGATTCTCAATCCCTGAAGTTTCCAATCAAAATTAGAATCAAGCCTAAGAAAACTAGATAAGATGAGGATAGAAGGAAGCATAAATCATGTTAATCACCTTAGCTTTGGCAAAAATTGGGCACCATCCCTCTCCTACAAGACACTTTTTCGTAACATCAAAATTTAGCATATTCAATGTATCATATACTGCTTTCTCCCTTCTTACCTGAGAAAGAACCAAAAATAAAGTCATTGATTACTAGAAAAGGAAAAAGGAAAACAAAACCTCAGCTGATGAACCTTTTGATGGTTTGATTAAGGGGGGAAGAAACATATCTCACCAAATCTGTCCATTTTGGCATATGGAGGATTATGGAACTAAGGGCTGAATTTCGAAGACGTATCCCCACATCCAGGGTTGCTTCCAGTTCAGAAAGACGTGACACAACCTAAAACAGAAACCTCAAGTTTCAGGCAAAATAGAAAGGGCTTTGTTAGTGCGAGACAGAGCATATGTTATTACGCAGCCACGAGGCTATGGATATCTAGTTAATTAAATTACTGATGAATGACATCCATATGATGTTTTTCAGAATATAGTTGGCTAAAAGTCGATTTATCAGCATATCATGCATCAATGGAGAAAACTTCGAAAGGATGATCATACTAGTAGTTCAGAATTCTAGTAAACCAATATTCACTTTAATTCAAGATATCTGCATCATGCAAGAGAAAGATATATTCTTGACATCATTAGTGCACTCACTTCTCTAGTCATTTGCCTTTGTTTGGTAATATCATCTGGAACAGGATAACAGTTCACACCAAATGCTTCGCAAATTTTTCTAATCTTCTTCCTTGCTTGCTCTCCAGAGAAATAAACCATAAAAACTACTTTCTCAACCTGCAAAAATGAAGTCAGAGAGATATCAGCTTTCTCCTACTAGAACAGAAAAGTTTTCTGAAGAAACAGCTCTACTGAACGGCTTAAGTTTTCGTCTCCATTTTTAAGCATGAACACCACCAAGCAGCTTGAAAGGTATAGATATTTTAAGTGTGACGGGAAAAAAATGGTAACTCCAAGATACTAAAACAATAGGGAAAAAAAGAAAAAACAAAATCACCAATCTCAAGAGGAGTTGGAAAGAAAGGAACCATTTCAGATGTTACAGGGTCCATGATGCCTTCATTAGCTGGTGCCTGGTTGAAAAGCATATTGCCCCTTGTTGCACGAAAAAGCATCCTCTCAAATATAAGTACTTTGGTCTGGCAAATAATCCCGGCGATATAGTTCAAACCAGATTGTTCGGATGTTCCTGGTCTCATCTCCTAGGGAAAAGAAAAATGTAATCCAAGGTGAATCATCCAGCAGGAAAAAGTTTTGCAAGAAGCCACTTGCACAAAGTACCTTTTCAAGTAAGGAAGCAGTCTCAACATAGTCATTTGAGTATGCGGTTTCATCCAATTCTCTCTCTTCTGTGACGGGATGGTTCTTTCCTGAAAAAAGAAAGCTGCCTGCCTGGCAGCATCGCCCAAGAAATATATATTAATGCAAAGGAAGAAGTCTCAAAGTTGGAATCTGCAAACGAAATTTTGAGTCTTGACAGCCGTTTTGTTATGGTGTATATACTTCACAATTAGACAAACCATGCAAAGCAACTAAAATCCCACAACTCTCAGATAAAGCAACCCATCTATAAATCCGTTATCTAATACACGCTATGTCTACTTCATCAAGAGGTCTTACAAATAAAAACCTGGAAATTAGAGGGCTAAAGGGGTCCTATGCCAAAGCTTGGATTGATTGACCACAATGGTAAGTAAGTTTGCTTTCCCACAGAAAAGACCATCATTTCCTCTACAAACAATGTTTTATATTATATCTGCATATAATACTGACAATAAAGAAACCATCCACCCACACACACATACGCAGATTCATATGATTATCATTACTACTCTGATAAGAGCAGTATTTCCATCTTGGATCATTTTTATGAACACAGCAGAGAAGCAAGATAAGCTAGTACTGCTAGGATTTGCACCATAATACTGAGTAATCATTCTTTGACAAAACAGTGATGGCACATGCCCATTGAAACGTAAAAGGAGAATAATGGGTGGAAACTGGAAACAGAAGTGAAGGAGGATGTGACAAATCAAATTCTCCAATATATAGGTACATCAATAAGGGAGAAAAGCCACTCATGAAAAAAAATGAAATATCTCCACTATATTATAAGACTGTAAAAATGAGACTAACCTCTTGCAATACCATCTTAAATTCCAGGAGCTCATTGTAAGATTGTCTGAGACGCTCACTGTTAGAGTTCATTTCGATTAGCTCATGTTCATGCTCCGCAAGCTGAATCTGGCAACAAAGGAATATTAAAATTAGACAGGACAGATCTGGCACAATAGATGTCGCTTGAGAAATCAGAATCAAGTAAGATGGAAATAACAGATGGACAGTTGTTGAAGAGGGGAGGAAAGCAGTAAGCCAAGAAGGACCTCAAGTTCCTCCAACACAACATCTGGTTGCACAATGGGATTCTCAGGAGACTTTATACCAGCTTTACCAACTTGATCTCTAAAAAACCGCAATTTCCTCAACATCTCCCCACAACGTTTCACCTAATTAGACAAATCACATGATATGAATCTGCGGATATGATTTATGACATCTCCAAAACCATTCAAAGGACAAAACTACAAAGATGTCAATAAGAACAAGCCAAAACCAAATTTAGAAAATGCATGTTTTTTGGGAACACAACTTGCCCTATTAAATGCACGAAGTAGAGACTATTTTTTCGGGCGCCAAACACTGAGGAGAGCCTGGATATTCATAAATGTATGTTATGAAATCATAATTGTTATCTTAATATTTTAGGTCCTTATGCATATGAATGCGATTAAATATGATTGTAAACAGGCCGAATCCTAGAAAGAAGCAGTGCCTATGTTGTTAACTATGACAAGCCCAAACCTATTACATGTTCCATTTTTCAAAAAAGGAATGACCAATGAGAAATTTCTTCCATCTAAAATAAGGTGCAAACTACAATTTGTCTTATCTGAGTTTCCACGAACTTGTAATACCACCCGCATTGCGAAATTACATTACCAAAATGAGCAATGATAGGCAAGATGATGCCTCAATGTAAGCATCACTTGTGCAAAATAAGCTTCGTCTATTGCTGCAAAGATACCTGACCAACAAATGTTCTCTGGAAAGGGCTTTTCTCAGCATTTAACTGCAAAGGACAAAAGAGTGTTAACAGTTATCCAAAGACCTAATGATCATGAACAATCCATAAGGCCAAAAAAGTGAGAAATTAAACACATTCATGAATCTCTGGACAAAAATACAGAGAGGATGACCACATATAATTACCACTAAAGACCTTGCCTCAAGAGTAAAACGATATCTAAATTCCACATCAATTATGAAACCCAGAAGTTCCCTGTTCACGATGGGAATAAACTGAACTAGACATAAAATAAATAAAAAATAAAAATAAAAAAGAGTAAAAACATATCCGCACGACCGCCGCGCTTCCTTGTGGCTCACAAACTTTCGACTTATACAAGCAGCGAAAAGCATAGACTCAGTTGTCTTCCCTTACATTGAACAACAGAACAAAACTACTCATTGACATCCAACACAGCTTTAGGCTGACCATTTCACAATTAGCATGCGAACCACAGGACAGGACCATCGAGCCTAACCCCATCCTCCCATCAGCAAACTCCACGGTAACGACAGAAACTTACTTAAAAAATTCGCAAGGTTCGGCATTCTCTTCCACTCGATGTAAATATCTCCACAGCCAAATAAAAAAGGAAAGGAAAGGGAAAAAAAAAAACTTCTACCAATGCTAATTCCGATATAAATCGGACGAGTCAAAGTGCGGATCGGAGGGGAGCACACTTACGTCGCGGAACTGGACGAGGCCGAGCTCGCCGAGATAGGAGACGGCGCGGTGGGCGGACTCGACGGGGATGATGAATTGGACGAAGCTCATCCGCTCCGAGCGCATCAGATCCATGGCCGGCAGTTTCTCGATGAACTCCTCCATTTCCGAAGACACCAAACACTCGACACACTCCGGCAGAGAGAGAGAGAGAGAGAGAGCGAGAGAGGGAGATCGCAGAGTACGCGCGTAGATTGATTGCGCCGCGGATCCACGGAATCGCGGCAGATCCGAGACGGCTCGGTCGGTCGGTCGGTCAGGCGGCGGCGATCAGCGGCGCCGTCGTGCTTGGGGCTGCGGCAGGCGAGGGGAAGGGAGGAACCGCCGCGAGGATTCGGGGCGACGAGGAATCCGCGATCGTCGCGTGGGCATCGTCTCGAGCGGAGCGGGAGGAAGAGGAAGTGGAAGCCACGTGAGCGACCGAGTGGCTGACGGGCTCTCTGTATATGCTGGAACTGCAATTTTGGGGGGGCCCCCTTTCGTTTATTTTCTTCCCGCTGCGGTACGGAAGAACGAACTAAAGATTGTTCCCTCGCTTCGGGGGCACGACGGCGGTGGTGATTGGCCAATCATCCGAGATCGGGAGTCAACGGTTAGGCGTCGGTCAACGCTGGAGTGGGTGGGCCAAGCCGAACCAGTTCGGTTATATGGCCCAACACAAAAATAAATTATGAGTTAATATCAGGAATAACCCAGATTGATACCGACAAATTTACCTAAAATTACTAAATTTATTTTAAATTAATTTTTTAACTATCAAAGATAAAATCCCAAAAAATATATATATCAAAGATAAAATATGCCTTCCATGAAACTAATTAATGTCACAAAAAACTATAATCGATGAACATATGAAAACGAAGTGCTAAATCTCAAATTAATAGTAATTTTGACAATAAAATTCAACATTTATTAACAGATGATAAATTATACCAGTTTGAAGTTTAAATTAATTTTAGGTAAAATTTATCTCATGTCTATCATTTCAAGATTTTTTGTGATTAAAAAATTAGTTTTAGGTAAATTTTATCATGAGGATAATTATTTGAATTTTTCTTTTATTAATTCTAAAATAAATAATATAAAACCTGCCCAGAAAAAATTACAGTCGAGAACATGAAAATTCCCATATTCTGCTTTTTGGCCCGTGAAATCCCGACTTCATCTTCCCTGCGGAACCGCTTCTCCGCTTGACGAACGAACCAGAACCTGAACGGAGAAGTTGGATTCTTGCGAGCGTCAGGCACTTTCCGGCAACGCCGCGCCGTCCCGGTAAGTCTCTATCCTGATTCGCCGCCTTCGTAGTCGGAGGGTCGTTTGCCGGTTCTCGCCATGTAAGGATTGTCGACTGGTGTTACGTCTGGGGAGCATCGTTTGTTGTTTGCTGCTGTTTACTACCTAATTGCTAGCTTCACGGAAGGAATCTCTAGTTGGGCGGTTTTGGAGAACGAGTTCGATGAGCGGGGCGAGTTTGTTGGCTCTTGATAGGTTTATCACCTGCGAAAAGCATAGCGGTTCTTGATGCTATCCCCACCTGCGTCTGTGGTTTTGTGACCCGGATTCATCTGCGTTCTTTTGAAGGTATCAAGAGTTAGGCTAGTGATCGTAAGTGTGAACTTAGGTTAGATGTCCTTTGGGAAATTGGGTAAGAAGATTTCTTCATTCTTTGACGTGGGAAAATCCTGACCGACTCTCCCATGGTAAAATTCGGGCGAAAGTTGTTCTTTGTCCAGAGTTTGAAGAAAGGGCATGTGGGTGACTTGTGTGATTCTATGGAGTTTTTGGTTAACAAATCGATAGGTGAGTGAAGAAACCATGCAAAAGTGGGTGCAGTGTTTAGCTTTTCGGTACTCGAGATTATATTTTGTAATTGGGTCCTAATTGATATTATCGAAAGGAGCGTTGAGTTAGAGAAAGTTGCATCGTTTGAACTAGAAGAGGCCAATGAAGTCAGATGAAAGAGTTCGAGTTTTCAGGATTGGAACTAAGACTACTAAGGTTGTCATGGATCACTCTAGGAAACTAGTTTATACTTAAATTGGTTGTCAGACACTTCTGGAGCTAGCTAAGTATATGTTCTCTAATGTTTGGAAAATATATCTAGGTCTCTTCTTTTGCTATGATTGGGAATACGATTGCTATAAAAGGACTGCAGTTCCAAGAATGATTTGAAACTTCTGGGTGCATTTTTACTGAGGTGTTCATTAGAATCATGTTTTATTGTTGGAGTAGCCATGGCAAAATGAAGGACAAATTCACCCAAATTAAAATTCGCAAAGGAGATCCCTTTATCTTCTGATAATCAGGCATCACTGCAGAGCTTGAGTAACTTCAATATTAGTTAACACCGCGAGAAGCTAAAAGATTACAATCGTCTGTTCACCAGTTTAGGCCTTTCAGTCATTGGTAGAAATTCTTTCTATACTTGTTTGGCACTTTCGCGACTATAATTTTAGTTCATTAGCTGCCTATAATTGTCTTTTTGAACGAAGTGGCAGGTCTACATTCGTTCATTTTTGCTTCTGTGTGCCTGATAAATCTACATTTATCGAATGCAGCCTAACTGCCTTAATAGCATATTGATTTCGAAGTCTCAGTCAAGATCCACAACATGGGAAGATCCTCAGGTGATGAAAAGATTCTCAGCTACAAAGACGTTGTGCTCAGACGTTCGGATCTGGACATACTTAGTGGTCCATGCTTTCTCAATGACCGTATCATTGAGTTCTATTTCAGCTATCTTTCTTCATGCTATCCTTCTCCAGATATTTTACTGGTTCCACCTTCAATTGCTTTTTGGATAGCGAACTGCCCTGATGTTGAGGGACTTAAAGATTTCGTAGAGCCTCTAGATTTGCCTGGTAAGAAACTTGTAATTTTCCCGGTCAACGACAATGAAAATGTGGGCCTAGCAGAAGGTGGTTCTCATTGGAGCTTGCTGGTGTTTGAGAGAGATGCCAGTGTATTTGTGCATCACGACAGCTCAGGAGGGATGAATGGTCGATACGCCAGGCGACTCTATGAAGTCTTAGTTGGATTTATAAATGGCCCAAATTCAGCATTCGACGCCAAATTCATTCAATGTAGTAGCTCACCACAGCAGCTAAATGGCTATGATTGTGGGTTGTATGTTATAGCTACTGCAAGAGCGATATGTTGCTGGTATGAAACTGCTAAATTGAGCAATGAGAAGGATCTTTGGTTTTCTTCTGTTGAGGAGCAAGTTACTCCACCTTCTGTTACTGAATTAAGAAAAGAGATTCTTCAGCTGATCAAAGATCTGATGACCGCTGATGCTAAGTGTTGATGCTGACTGGGGGAAAAAGAGAGAGGCTGCAGAAAGAACGGAATACCAGAGTGACAAGGCTTACCTGCAAAGACATCTGGGTGTCTCATCAGCTAAAATGGAGAAAATTTCTCCAAAGGTGGGTTCTTGCAAAGAATCTGAGAGATGTTTTTTGTGTTTTTGAAATCCGAAGGATGTTCAGATCGACTTGGGCATTCATGACATTCTAGGTCTATCCCTAACACTCTTCTCGATGACCAGCAAATGAGTTTTTTCTTCTTTTTTTCGGACCTGGAGTGTATGTAGCATTGGGGGGTGTTATGCCAGTAGCATTCAGGAGTTTCTAGTGTTACTTCAATGGGTACCAGACCTCAACTCTTCATACATGTACCTACTTGCGCCTCTCTAAAACAGTGGTTTTTACTTCTTACCGTTGCTCCTTGGGTGAAAGGGTCATGCTTCCGGTGGGGGACAATGTTTTAGCCTGTAACTTTGTTACATCGTCTTTCGCAAGTCAAAATTGTTGCTGTAATCGTTATGTTCATGATGTGTTGATTCAGAGAAAGTTTGATATGACGTTTATTACTTGGCAATGAAGATGGTCTACAAAAGCTATAAACCTATAGACGGACTCACTCTAGTCCCAGTACAATGGCTACAGCTTCAGAAGGCAAATGAGGTTACACTTGAACATCTTATTAGAAAGCCATCTGGATTTTGCTCCAAAACCTCTCTGAGCCTCAGTCACCCGCCGTGGATTTGGGGCGGCGCAAACAGTTCTCAAATGGGAGCTCTCCATCACAGGGAATAAAGGACGTACATTCAGCTTTACATCCTAGTTCACTGAATCCGATTTCTCTCTGTTTCCTCAGTATGAATTCAATTTCTAGTTTTAGCATTAGCATGGTCTCATTTGCGCTGACTTAGAGGGAGGGAGGGAGGGAGGGAGGGAAGAGGGTAAGGGGGTAAGGGTGTCATTTTCTTCTTGGCTAAGCACATATTAGTTGGTGGAATCCACCCTCAGCACTGGAATTTTTCCTGTCAACTTCTCAGCTAGAAATATTCTTGAAAATGCAGTTGGGATGGGAGCCAGCAATTGCAAAGAATAAATAATCTTATCCTTATTGACGTTTCGAAGTCTCACAATGACAAAAGACCTATTAACATTTTCTTGCTCGATTTAATAACCTGCTAGAATGTGGACAAACTTAAAACAAAAACAATAAACGCAGCCTTTGTCCCAACAAATTCATAGAAGGAATGAGATTCCTCCGGATCAAACTAAGGCTTTGACCACTTCTCGCGTCTCACAAGAGCCTCCAACAGCCTGCAAAAGAGGGAATGTATTTTACCATCTAAATATTGCTAGAGGGTAAA
The DNA here is from genome assembly GCA_014182365.1 of Eucalyptus tenuipes. Lineage (NCBI taxonomy): Eukaryota > Viridiplantae > Streptophyta > Magnoliopsida > Myrtales > Myrtaceae > Eucalyptus > Eucalyptus tenuipes. The sequence continues at coordinate 9,329,195 of CM024546.1, read as the reverse complement.
AGTATTGAGGTGCTGTGCACACGTAGAAAGAAGCAGTTTTGCCAAGAAAAATACAGCCGAATCCCAAAAGAAGGCAACCGAAACGTCAAACTTTTAGTGCTATTGCACGGTATGATCACTAAAATGACAGAGCCCCCCCCACCTAGTTACATAACTAATTGCCACACCTTTGCCACATGTAAAATTGACTCCCACACACTCAACTTGGTGGAGTAGAATTCATATGGATCTTCAAATCGTGTCTAACCAAAGAGTTCATGGGACAGGTGAACTAGCAAGTAGAGAGAAGTTGAACTGAACACGTCAATCATTTGACACCAAAAATCGAGGGAAAAGGAATTCATTAGAGTTCCATTGTTAAATCTTACACGTATCAGGGTAGTGGCCCTCTCAAATCATGCTAGTATCGACTGGATAACTTCCCAGAACTCTCAGTGATGTAGCAAATTCCTGCCAAGGAAGGAATCGTATTAAAGCATAAAAAGATGAGAGAAGAAATGTATTAGACTTGGGAAGGAAAATAATTAACGCATACATTAAGGTGCCTCAAGGCATTCTGTGCATTTACATCAGCCATGGATGCTTCAAAATCAACATAGAAGTGGTAGTCGAAGTATCTGCTGTGGTCACAGTACCACAACGACGAGAAGAGAGTTAAACAGCCATGAATTTACAAGGTCTGTCTTTTCAATAGTAAATGCAGCTTAAGACCCTAAGAAACTTACTTCGGAGCACCATTGCTGCTATCATCAGGTGTTCGCACAGTTTGCTTCCTCAAGGGACGACTTTCGATCTGTCCAAGCCACATCACAGGTTAATCCCAATAAGTAGATGGTACTTCTGGAAAGGAAAATGAAGACTACCTTTGTAAGGTTGACTTGCCGTAGTGCAAAAACAGCAAGGGCCTTAAAAAGGACTCCCGGACCCTCCTCCAGTGAGAAAACTATACTTGTCTGAGAGGCCATCAGACCATCAGGGATATCATTAGTACTCAGTAGAAGTTGGGGTGGCAAAGTGAAAATTGAAAAATGCACAGTCCATACTGCTCATAGGAAAAAAAGAGTACATAAATATAGTTTCTGGTGACTGACCTTGAAGGGCCTATCGGTGCCAGGAATAATGGGTTCCCTCGCCAGCATAAGGAATCGAGTAACATTATCAGAATCATCCTATTGATTAAGGTGAAACATTACAGAATATACTTGAGATATTTCAGTTATCATACCAAGTAGTAACACATAAAAGTATGATAAAAACCTGAATGTCTCTAGCAAGAATATTCAAGTCATAGATTTTGGCTGCAGCAGCGCTAGCAACAGCCCCTGCATCTTTTAGATTGTGGAAAGCAACATGCTGCAATTTCAGAGCAACTACAAACCAGTTAGAACAAGCAAACGCCCATGCATTTCAAGTTATTAAAACTGCTAAACATGTTGAAATCCATGACAAATATTGATGGATATCCTAAACTGCTCTAGTCATGTACTCTGAGATTCCTAAGGTAAACCTGACCGAAGTGCATCATAAGCTACGGTGCATGAAAAATTTCAGCAGAGCAGTCGTGAGACAATATCATGACTGGATTACTATAATGCATTTTATATCTGTTCCAATTAAGTTCGCCATAAAGGGATTTGCAAGTTGATTGAAAATCAAATCACTCATATTGCAATTCTATATAAAAGACTCTACAAAGACACAAATTTTCCAGTTCATCATTCAACACAATACAATCATGGATACGCCTTTTATGTTTTATAAATTGAGATCTAGACCGATACTTTCGCACACTCAACTTTTATGGATACTTTCTAGAATGAAAAGGAAAACCCAATAACAAACACCAACCCTATATGCATGAGGGAAGACTTAGCCACAATAAGTAGCTTTAGTGAAAAGTACAAGCTGTACCTTTGCAGCACCAGCAGTATCGTCTACTTCTTCTCTGACTAGGCCCATCTTCGTCAGAGTGTGCTCACACTGTGCAAGAGCCTGGAAATAGAAAACGCATATTGAAGTTGATTTTCACGGAAAAGTAGGACAAGCCAATCAGTTAGTGACGCATTAGTACCTGTGGATGGCTAAGAACCCGCGTCAAATCTCCAATTTCAACACCATGATTAGCTAATAAGCAATGCTTTACAGCAAGCTTCACCTCCCCAACTATATGCAACCTGTGCCGGATTAAAAGGTCATAATTTCGGTGAATGCTTCCACCTAATGAATTCTCAATTGGAAGAACTGCTCTGTCCACTAGCCATTTTTCAACAGCCTGAAATAGAAGAAGGAAAAAACTGAGAAATCTATTCGCAAGACTAACGGTGTTTTTGGTCCATGACCCCAGCTGTTCACAAAGGTTTACCAACTCTCGTGCAATATTATACCACGACAAGTAAGAGACACCTAAATCTGCAAAATCTGTCGAGTTCTTTCATTTTCTGATGGCTGCAGGGTAAGCCCACGCAGTCCTTATTTGTGCAGATTGTAGGATTGTGTGGGTAAAATCCCTAAGAGGTGCCAGGAGAGCCCCAACCCCTGGCACCAAGCAAATCTATCAGGATTCTCTTGGGTTAATTCAAAATCAGCACCGGTGCATGGGATTAAACTAGCAACACCACACGAGCATCCCACCATGGAGAAATCTGTCTAGTCCTCTATTAGATATTCATCTAATTCAAATTTTTACATTGTTTGTAAGAACCTGTTTCGAGCACCAACAAAACCAGAAGACCCTTTCAAAGAGTTAATTTTTATCTACCAGGAAGACTTTTGATGGAAGGTTCCTAATGATCTACCTGTCGTTGATTTGAAATGGCATCTTGGCGTAAAAATGTAATCTTTCTTGAAAAAGTCAAACCGGAGAGGCCAAAGGAAAAGGCATAACCATAACCCACCCATCCCCAACACCATTTCTTCGCCATTTCCTGTTTCAAGACGAATCTGTACGCAGAATTCTTGATTATTGGTTCAGAAAACAATTCATCATAATTTCTTCTCTTCATCAACTAACACCAGCCCCTCCGCACGCCATCAGCATCGCAGTAACCGGCGAGCTATTTCCAAAAAACGTGCTCTATTTCCCCAAAAAAAAAAAAAAAATCTACGAAAGACGCACCTGGAAAGCGGTGTCGAATTGTTCGCACGGCACGGCTTCGCAGTTCGGATAAGCCTTCTCCGCCGCGGACTCGCTGTACGCGCCGCGGACTCCCTGCATTACGTGGCTATCCATTAGCTATTGACCGAAAAAGACATCCAAACCGAGCCGATAAACTAACGAAAAATGAGCTGGACTCTGGATTACATCGACGCCGCGCGGACGGATACGTACCTGGTACGCAACCCGGAGGCGAGATCCGTCGGAGCCGGGATTGGAGCTCTGTATCGAAGACAAAGGCCCTTTCGACGAACGCCAGAACCAGAAAAAGAGCCAAAAAAAAACGATAAAGTGAGTTGCTTTATATCCACAATCAAAGCGAACTCCAATCGCGAACGACGAAATAGAAAGGGGCGTGTCTCGATTCCATACTGGGCAGCAACTGCGCGTCCCTCTGGACATTCGCGCGGCCCGAGCCCTCGAAGGCCCGGCTCAGCTCCAGAGCCCGCGACGCGCCGTTCCTCGCGCCGATCCCGCCGCCGCCGCCGCCCTCCCCCTCCTCCTTCGGAGACGCCGCCGCCATCGAGAGCGACGCGGCGCGCAGCGGCCTCGGCGGCGCCGCCCCCGCCGGCGGCGACGCGGCCGCGCGCGGCTGGGGATTGAGGCGAGGTGATTCGGGGGAGGAGGAGATTCGGGATCGAAGGGAGAGAGAGGATCCCGCCGTGGAAGCCGCCATTGGAATGGAGCTTCTTCTTCTCTTCTTCTTCTTCTTCTTCTGCCGCTTCGCTCGTGTTGTTGGTGGGGGAGGGAGAGAGAGGGGGAGCGAACGTGGATTTAAAAAGTCGGGTTTTTGGGGAAAAATATGAAAGGTGGACCACCCACATTTCCAAAGCTCCACAGGAGTAATTATTGGAAATGTGAAAAAGGAAAATAATGTATTTAGTAAAATTTTTTTTTAATTTTTTTAAAAATAATTAGTCAACAAAAGAATATTTTCATAATTTTTATGTCTATTTATTTTTGTGAGTAATGAAAATATTTTTCATTTGTCTATTTTTTATAAGTAATACAGATGATCATTCTTTAACATATATCTTTTTTAATTATTCATTCTTAATGAAATGCATGCTTAATTTTTATTAATAAAATATTTGAATTTTTTTTGTAAGCATGGATAGCAACGTTTTGAATCTTAGATCGCATCCCACGGGTAATGAGTAATCGCCAGCAAATCGGAAAGGCACGTAAGCACTCGTTTCTCGAGTGTTTTTATTAAACAATGCGATTTTTAAAAGCACTTATTAGGTATTATTAAACTTTCGACCGGGAAAAAAAATAAAACCACTTTGAAAACGCAAAAAAAAGGTTTGACCAAAAAGAAGAGAACGAAACTGAAGGGAAAATGAAGTCGAAGTGGAAGATGGATCGAAGGTGAAGCGACGACTCTGACCACAGACGTGATTTTCGAGGTGGTCGGTTCGGACCCCGAAGAAGGAGGGATTCGGGTCCTCGGTTGGTGACTGGGACGCGATGGCGACGTGAACGTGTTGAATTTCGGCAATCGTGGATTTCGTTGCTTGTCGGGTGGTCCTGGGACGTCCATTTTTTATACCCTAGAAGTTCAGAACCCAACAACCCCCCCGGCCAGAAGTGAATGCAATTATGAGGGTCGATCCAAAAGCCATTATTGACCGGACGAGTTGGGCCGAAAAGGTTTCGGCCCATCTCGGCTTCTTCCACTCGGGAAGGCCCGGTGGGCGAGGGCCTTGCCCGACTCACCCCTTTGCTTTTTTATCTAAAGCTTTTCGAGTATCGGCGTCGAGCGGGGTCATCCATCTCGAGCTTCATCGCGCGACCGTCTCGAGGAGAGCGGTGTCTGAGATTTTACGGGAGCTCGACCGAGTTTATGGTGATGACATCTATCTCCTTAATGAAGCCGGGTGCCCAATATGCATTTACTGTTTAGATGGGATGTTCGGGGCTCTTCAACCACTTGATGAGCTGTCGTTCATATTAGCAATGTCCGTGTCCCACGCGCAGCGGTAAATTTCCAAGCAAACAAATTTGTTGTTCTCAAAGATTGGAGTGAGCAAGGGAACTTTGTTAAAAGCTAGAACTTGATAACTGAATCAAGGGAACTTCTTTGATTTCCAAGTTCCGAGTCCCAAGATATGCAAGATAGGTTTCAGATTTCAAAAAATGAGGAATATATTTTAATGAGTAAATTCCAGGTCCTTGGTTGGTGGAACCTAGAACAATTTTTTGTATTTTTCTTGATCTATGTATTCGCACAATTTTATATTCGATGATAAGTATATAATCTGAAACTATTAGTCTGATTTTTCATTTTATCCCTAAAACTTTTACTTTGTTAATATTTCACATTTTTCGTATGTTTAAATATAAGTTATTGTTAGTGAATTATAGCAGTAAGTGGTTATTATTAAAGGTGATAATTTACTGCAATTGATCAATTAATAATACATATGAAACGTGGGTAGACTCTAAAATTGACCCTGTGCAAGTTCCAAAGTATGCGAGATAGGTTTCGAGTTAAAAAAAAAAAAAAAAAAAAAACCTAGATAGGTTTCAACTTAAACATGTACTAAACCTGAACTGCTCACACCCTACTCAAGGTGGCATCCAGTGAAATGCCACAAGTGGGTTGCAAACTAAAGGAAGACAAACAAGCAATATTTTTTTCATTTTTTTTATCTGTCCCACTTTAACTTTTAACTTACTCTCAGACTTTTTAACATGCCTATTCGAACCTCACACCTGAAACTAAATGTCCCCACCTCTAAACTTGTCAAATGGGTGAGTCGGGTTGGGTCAAAAATGGGTCGACCCATATTTGACCCATTTAACCTGTTTTGATCCATATTCATATAGTGTAAATCAAGGAACTCATACCCGACCCGACCCGTACTCGATCCATACCCAACCCGATCCGTATCACTAAAACCTATTAACATTTTATGAAAATCCACTTCTACTATATGTTAATTGGATTAAAACTTCAAATTAAATTAAAAATAGTAAATAAAATAAAATAAAAAGTTAGAAAAAAACCTATAAATTGAAATATTTATAAAAAATTAGACTATGCACATGCTTCTCTTATTTGAAGTGAACATACCATTAAATAACTAAAAACTGTAACATGAAATTTTTTAAACTAAACCTAAAAAGCTCATTTTTATGATTTTTTATTAAAAAAAAAAAAAGTATTGTTAAAACATTTTTATGCAATACATATTTTTTAACAATTTTTATGTAATACAAATTTAATGGAAAATTTTTATAATTCTTTTTAAAATATTTTTTAAAAATTAGAATTTTCAATTTTTTAATATATTTTTTAATTATTTTTATTTTTAAAAATATAATTTTTATTTTTAAAATATAAATTTTAATTTTTAATAATTATTTTCTTTTTTTTTTTTTTTTTTTTTTTCTTTTTCTTCTTCTTTGGCCGGCCGCAGCCACGACGACGGCCGGGTGGCCGGCCACGGGCGAGATGTAGCTCGCCGATGTCGGGCGGGCTCGATCTCGCCGAATCCGACGAGGCCACGCCGGGGAGCTCGAGTCTCCCTAGATCCGGCAAGGCTCGAGCCTTGCCGGTCGTCGATGACTGCCGGCGAGCTCGAGCCTCGCCCGGCTGTCACCCGGCCGTCACCCTACCGATCACGGCTAAGGAAGGAAGAAAAAGAAAGAAAAAAAAAAAAAGAAAAGAAAATTGAAATATGAAAATAATTATAATTTCAATTTTTTATAAATAAAAAAATATTTTTATAAAGTTTAAAAAAAAAACCTTGGGTTTAAACTTTAAAGTGGGTTTCCTAATAATCTATTTAGACACTTTTTTTGTGTTTTACTTTCTCAAATTCATTTATGATCAATATTTAACTTTCACTGACTCATATATGACCTATTTAACTAAAAATGGGTCATAATATGGGTTTATGACCCACTTTACCAGCTCCACCCACCTCCGGTCTCTTGAAAAAGTGGGAAATCAAATTTTTCATCTCCCCATTATGATGTGAAAAGGGTGGTCACTAAGACAATCCTAATGGTTAAAACATACAAGATTGGGTATGGGCCATTATGGGTGCTTTGGCAGGTTTCCCTCTCTCTACTAAGTATTGTGCGGGCATTGATGACGGGGGGTTGAGATGTCACGTGCGTGGAACAGATTGGAGCTTAGCGAAGCGTCCCAGGCGACGATTTCGTGGGAATGGGAGAGCGGGCCGTTTCAGGGTCCCTGTCCGTCCTTATCCTCGTATGGATACAAACTCGCGTCCGTTGCCAAAAGCGCCCAAAAACACGACGTGGGTTCTCTCTCTACTCGCGTGCCTCACGACCCGGCGTGTCGCACGATCGTCGCTCGCTCTACTGTTGCAAATTGCGACCTCTGAGTGGTCCTTAAAAACGACGTCGCCCCTCAGTTTATTTAGCTATTCATGTACAAAGTATTTCGATATCATAATGTAACGAACACTTTTTTTCTCCGAAGTGACATCGACCTGACGGAACTTTCATAATAGACGAGGGAAAAGTTTATAATAGAACAGCTATATTATGGAGTGTTTTAAATTCCAAGGTGATGATATTGATCGTGTCCGTTATGATCGTGCAAAACGTGTGTCACTAAGAACGCTCAAATAGTGATGTCACAATACCAAATATTGTGTGACATATATCTTCCTAGTCCTTCCTTAGATATGAGAGTGGATGATAAGATGAATGAGAGAAAATGACACATGATCGATGAACTTGGTTTAACATACGATATAATTCATAAAATTTTAAATTATTAAATGTGGTTCATAAACTGTAACTTAGTATACAATTTGGTCAATGAACTTTTAATTTCTTTCAAGTGGTCTCTGAATTTTTATACACGTTTAACTTAATCTCTAAACTGTATAAAAATGTTCAATATTATCTCTACACTTGACTTAATGGAAGGACAATATAAAATATTTTCATATAATTTTGAATATATACCAAAAGTTTGGGAATCATATTGACAAACTAAAAATTTAGAGACCACAATACATATTAAGTTACAATTCATGTCTTAAACAAATTAAAAATTTAAGGATCGCATTGTATATTAAGCTAAAGTTTATAGATGCATTTTCTTCTATAATTAAGCCATGTATCAACGCATCACCTTTTCTTTTACGCTTGCATCTCGCTATTTCATATCATATTAAGTATCGCAAGGTTACAGACACAATATTTTAAATCAAGTGGGAACCAACTAAAGGTATATCGCAAAATCTGAGTTGGCGAGGGCGGGATTACAATGGCTTTACATGGCATTTCAAACAGAGTACAGACGTAATTAATTAATCAAAAAAATCGTACGTTGCGATATCTCAGTCAGGAGAAGGCGACTGCCGCCCACGTTCCCTTTAAGTCTGCTTTTGGAATTTGCCTAATTTTTCTTAATCTTAATCTCCTCCTCCTTCTTTTTCGGTTTGCTTTTCGCGTTACCAACACAAAACCGGTGGTAGGGACCATCTTCGGTAACAGCAAAATGGAAGATTTCTCGAACCGAGGAGAGAGAAAAAGGGAAGCAGGCAAAACCCCGCATCGCGACGTGCGAATCAGCGACCGTGTCGCCGAGGACGGACGATGATGCTTTGCTTCGCGACGAGGGCGAAGAAGGTAAGGACTGGGGCCCCACGAATCCCCCAGCCCGAAAAAAGACGGACAAATTTACAAAACCTGATGAAAAGAAAGAGGGGACATTAAAATATAAATAAACAAAAAAACGAGATTATTAAAAGAATAACTTAGTCTCCACTCCTCGGCTCCCTCGAAATCCACGACGAAATATCGCCCCCCCGGTCCCTCATTGGCCCGCGTTCGCCCGTCGCCACGTGTCGCGCCGTCGGGTGGCGTCGGGGAGGGCGGGTCCCGCCGGCCACCGACCAGGGCCGCCCCACGCGGGCCCCACTCCTGCCTCCTCCGCCACCTTGCGGCGCTTGCGTCTTGTCTTTCCGTTCCAACTACCCACCCTACGCTTTTGCTAGAGCGGTAGGTGCGCAGCCCTCGAAGATTCCCATCCCACCCCGACCGATGTTCTTAACGAGGAAGGAAATGATATTTATATAAAACGTTTTCAGGACAAAACAGCATTAACAATCAATGATTTGTCTCGTGATGTGCTGAGGCTAGCCACGATGTTTCTGGTCTGATCTGGGGCGAGATACGAAGCAGATACGGATGGGAAAATCGAGCTCCGTCCTGATCTCATCAAGCGCCCATTATCAAAAGTAGGCACTTCGTTTCCCTAAATGGAAATGAAATCGAGTTAAGGATCTGTGTACGAGTAATTGATTTTGTCTAAAATGAAAATGAAATGATTTAAGAATAATGAGAGCACTCTTGAGTTCTTCCTGTGTGCTTTGCCTTTTCGATAGTCAAATCAAAACCGTTATGTCCACATAATTTGGAGGCACATTCCATATTTGAATCTCTCCACTGCTCCCCAATACTAAAAAATCTTATTTATTTGTGTAGGGTATCAGAATATCAAAAAGATTAATCTATGTTTTTTTCAATTGCTTAAAATTTTAGAATGAATAGCGACGGCCCACAAGAATATTTTTTAACATTATATGAGAGTGAGAGATTCGAGTTTGAATCTGTTGAGGCCCTTCTTTGCCTTCCTTATTATTTATTTCCCACTTAATTTCATCTAACAAATTCCAATTAGTTGCACACAAGCAATAGTGGAGAGAGTGTTTGAATATGGAGTCTCCGTTGTCAGTGCGGAGTCTCATGATCGTAGATGGCAGAGATATTAGTAAAATCAAATAAAAAGGATACTAAGTGCCAAGAGAACAAAGAAAATTGTGTTTTCAACTAAAGAAATTAAGAAAATTATATTGAGGCAATGGATGGAATGTTTGGTATTTTTCCTTGATAGCAAATCTTCCATCTATACAGCGTTGGCACTTCACATTAGATCAATATAAGAATAGTATTTATAAGTCGTTGTTTTCATTAGTTGATAATGTTTTATTTCATTTGATTTTAGAATATCTTTTCACCTTTTCGTCTACCAAGCAAAAAAGTATCATGATTTTTTGTACGACAGTCGAATAAACATTCGGTCTCCTTCAATTTATTATGCTACTGTAGAGGGTATGATTTTACACTGAGAGAAGTAATCTTTGGTAAGTTTTGCAATGTTCGTACTTTTTTTGTCCCAATGTTCTTTTTATCTTGTTAAGTTTCATTCTTTTCAAGTAATTAATGTGATTGGCAAGTAAATACAAACCATGTTATTGAAAATTTAATTTGATATGTGTCATAGGTTCTTTTCCTGATAGGTAAATATTTTCAAATATATGATGGTTTGATTTGGCATCAAATTAAAGTCAACGGTTTTAATCTTGACAATTTGTCCTTATATTTTTATTATTAACAACAATTTATATCTAATTATTTTCATAGTCAATTAAAATATTTTTGGTTTATTCATTTTTATAAGTGATATAAATAATCATTTTTTAGGAATTTTTTTTTTTCAAATCATCCTTTCAGCAAAATAAACGAAATCTTAGACACAAAACTAGAACCTTGTTCAAGTCCCACAAGTTAAACTAAACCGGAAACGCACAGCGAAGGATCCGGAACCAAGTTCCAATAGGCACACGAACAAGAAACAGGCGAATTTCATTATGCACGCCAAGTGTCTGACAGAATGGCTCTGCATTTGCTGGGGAATTTCCAACTTTTGCTGATATTCAAACCCACAGTACAAGTCTCATCTCCCGATACATGTTTGGACGCAGCCAGATACGGATTACATGAAAAGACACCAACAGCGAGAGATGCAGCTCGGCCAATCCGGCCATTCTACGTGTCAAAGACGGTCCCGAATTTAACCTCAGTCAAAGACCGCTCCCAACAATCACACCTAGCCGCTGTTTTCCATTTTCACATGCCATGCTACTGCCCGATACCAAAGCAACAATATACCGAATGCTTGGCTCGCTCGCCTGGTCCTTGGCTCGCATGCCAAATCACCTGGCACTGATAGCTTGATGCGTGCACATCCAGGCCATGCTCATGGCTTGGCCGGTCATCTATGAGTCACACTCAGTCTTGCTGACTCACCCTCACTTCTAGTCTTATGACTAGTCAAATCTTGAGCTCGGCCAAGCCACACGCACGAGTCATGCATTTGTTCTAGTGGGAGCCTAATCACGACATGGTCACATGGGTTGAATATAAGCATGAATAAAATCATTGAGCTACTCTCGATCGTGAACCGTCTTTTCAAGTCACCCTTTTCATAGGTTGGGCCACGACCCGTGCCTTTTCTTCAATTCAAGTACAGACATGTCGCCTAATGAAGCATGCCCTGCTCATTCTCAATGCTTAGCCGCAGTTTCAAGGCAACCCAAACCATTTCCAATAGAATCAAGGGTCCTATAGCAACCACCAGCATCGATCACTCAACTATTAAACAAAATTGCACCATAATAGTTGTACAATAACAATGCTATGCTTGTTCATGCGACATCTACCATCAGTAGCTACACGCAGTAGTGTATAGTAGTAACCAACACGATACATACATCGGTTTACATTGCTATTTTGTACAGTTTCTTTTCATTGTGCAATGACTTAGCTCTAGCGCTGGACCAGCACGCATTTCATGTGTGCGCAAGCCTTACAACTTGCGTTCTATTGGATTCATGGGTAGGGCATCATGGTCGTCGGCAGCAGTACCATATACACAGCTGAAAACAAGATAAGACGTGGGGGCCATCGTTTTACATCATATCCCTTCGCTTTCCTGACATTCTTGTACCCCCGACCATTCAAACAAATTCCTGGTGGGCTAAGCAAAACCCGATGATTGATTAGATGTTTTCTCACTGTTCTGGCGATGGGATTTAGCCTACCAAATCGCTTTTATAGGGCCACATTATTGCATGGCTATCATGGATTCTCTCGTCTAGCCAACATATAGAAAACGCCTATCACGCGCGCACACACTCTCTCTCTCTCTCACTCAGAGAAGAATAAGATGCTTCATCTGTCCCTAGGGCACGGTTCCAGATGCCACTTTTGCTTTAGACATCACTTCAAGAAACTAGTCGCTTTGACTGACACCAGTTTGACCGGTCAAAGGGACATGCCCCATCTGCCCCCACATTCCCAATCAGCGAGCCACCACGATGTCTCTGCTAACATCATATGCTGCCACCACTCAGAAAAGTACAGTCGTCGCTTGGAATGCATCGACGTTGAACGTCCCTGTTCTCGTTGTGGATCGAACCGGGTCGTTGTTAATTATGCAATCATTCTGGAGTTTATCTTTTCTTGAATCGGGGTCGATGGTGAAGGGCGGACATCGCGGTGCCCCGCTAGAATCCAAAGATGGATCAATGATTGCTTGCTTATTGTGGTTCCAAGTCCAACGACATGATGAGGGTTCTTGGAATTGGAATTCGGGTTGGTGCATTGGAGATCCCGCCGTTCCGAGGGATCAGGCCCATAAGATATTGCAATTTGCGAATTTCGTTGTTCACAAATGTTAGTCGGACATTACCAAATTGGAGAGAGAGAGAAACCCCGGGACCCTATCAGTATAGGGTGCTTTACTCTCCCATTCCAAATCTAAATTTCAGAGTTTTACTTCCTGATCTTAAGAATGTGAAAAGTTTATCTCTTGATCTTAGATCTAGTAGTTTTAGTGAATAAGTATTCCGTCTCTAGTATTGATGATGTTCAGAGTGGCTCCGACATTAGATCTATTCTCGTTCAAGAAGTTTCGGCATCTCGCACTTATTAAAGTGCTCATTTTCACAAGTGCCAAATCTAAGCTCTTTCAGCATGTTTTTGTTATCTATATATGATAATAGTGTTAAGGAACCGAACTTGGGCGCAAACCAGCAAAAGGCAAAACCGTAATTACAAATAAAGATCCTGACAAGTACTTATTATTGATGATGATGTGTAAATCAGAAATTAGTCATCAATCCTTTTGCTTGGATGCAATCACGCATTACTTCTATGAACCATCTTATGATCATTCAATTTTCAAAAGTGAGCTTGTTTGAAGGCTATCAAATGCACAATCTGCTAGTTTTTACATGCTTAGCATGAAAGTAGTTCCCGTTTGCATAGTGGACGTAAGTAGAAGATTAAGTCCTCGACGCAAAATTGCTATATCTCTCTATATCAAGGTCGCATGGGGCGCCTCTATTGTGAAAAAATTTGCATAGAAATTAATAACTATACTGCATTGATGATGAAGTATGATTGAATTGAGATTGATGGAATTTCATTAATAACATAGGATTAAATGCAAGTTATTACATACTTCCATTTTATCCTTTCTAAAGATTTCTTCTAGATATGTCAAGAGTATTTCTTTTGGTACATCTTGACCCTTAAACTTTATGAGGCTGGAATGCATAACACAAGGCGTCATCTAATGACTTCTTGGATCTTAACCATCACGATTAGCCGCATAATTGTCTAGCATCTCAGTAAAAAAAAAAATATAAAAATGAACCAGCTGAGCGGTAGGTGGGCCCATAGCTATTTAACAATGGCGAACTTTTCAATCTTTGAGAGACTATAATGAAAGTCCATGGATTTTCCTAAAATGTCATTGTGGTTCTTTGAGGCCACGGAGCTAGAATACGACGAAATCGACCCTATGAGATGACTAAACAGCAGCATCGTTTGCATGAATCTTGATTTTGGCCGGACATAAGCTTGTTTGCATTGAAATTCAGAGGATGTGTACTAAAAACATGGAAATCGTCAAGTCGGAGATATGTCTCCTTCCTTTTCTAACACGAGCAATCCGAATTCAACGACAATTCCAACAGCACCCACTTGGCATTTACTTCGGACGTACGTAAGCTCTGTTCTAATTGCTATGTTGTGGCTCGCGGCAATTATAGTGATGGCGATAGCACTCGGTCCAAGTGCGGGAGATTGAATGAGACAGATGGGAAAGCATACGTTCCTTGGAGGGACCATAGAAGCACAGCCACCAAAACCTGAGAAAAAGAAAATCGAGAAATTTTCCATGGCGGGTCCTACCAAGATGGATCTACAAAGCGAATTTTTTACCATGAACGTCCGATTATTCGATTACCTTCTCATAAGCATAGATGTATTTAATTAGAGAAGTAAATGTGATCTGATAAAATTTGAATTCAGAACCTTTCGCTTTAATATCATGTGAGAATTGGTTAAATTATCATTAAATATTTTTAAAACTTAAATTATTAGATGGAGACGTGATTTAATATTTAATTATTTTATCAAATTTTAAAGGGTTTTTTTTTTTTTGGTAAAGATCAATTTTTAAAGGGTTAATACCATCAAAAATCTAAAACGATATATCTATGTCAAATTTACTTCAAATTAATATTTTGATTATAAAAATTCCAAACTAATAAATTTATGATAATTTATTTTTTATTAATTTCTTTTAAATTGGATTAATATTACAAAAAAACCATAAACTATATCTTTGACAAACAAAAGATGTAATTCCAAACTAGTAATTTAACAGTTTAATTTAATGAAAATTAATTGAGGGTAAATTTATGATAAGTGTATAAATTTGAAATTTATATATTAAAAAATTAATTTAAGATAAAATTAATTTGAAATTTTTTATAATATTAATCTAAGTTCAAAACAACACGCCTTTCGCTTTCGAAACAGTGGCTCCCATTGCTGCAACGAGTCCACATGATCAGGATTCAGCAGGACCTTCAACGTCAGAACCGAATCGATCGGTCGACAAGCATGCTCGATTGCCGTGTGGCCCACCCAAAAAGCACCAAAGGATGTGTAGGTGCCTCCTCAGACCTCACACCTACCTCTTTCCCCATTCGAAATCTTCTTTTTATTTTTATTTTTCCCTTTTTCTATTTATTTCCCTCCATCGTTTTTTAATTGAAAAACTCCCCATCACAAATCTCGGCAGCGCATTATTTTATTTGTTTAAATAAAGTCGTGGATTTCGTTTCGGAACACGAGGAGATTGTGGGGGTGACTCTTTGTGTAAAAGACAAAAATTTGAACTTATCATGCCAAGATTAGGAGTAAACACGAATGACGTCCATGCATTTGTAAATAATCGATTAGGGATCGAGAAAGACATGATCTTGATTCTAGCTATCGTGCTATTGTGAAAGTGTTTATACCTAACTTTTACGTGCCATAATAAGTCCAAATCTTCAAATTATTCATAAATCCTGACGGTATCTAAGTTTGCATGCACTTTTTCTTTTGTAACATGTTGATGGGATATTGGGTGAGGTTCGGAATTAGATTGGAATAGAAATCACGATATCATGGAATCGGAATATGCTCGCAATTCCGAATCGTGATGATGTTCCTTGAATTTGGCTTTGCCCATCTTGTCATTATATGCTTCCTTGCTATGTGCGCCTCTACGTACGTACCCTTACGCTAGCTGAGTGTTAAGAAATACTTTCGCTGTATAAGACGTGATTTTACATGGAAAAGCGACGGTCGGGGACTCGGGATGATCGATTTCATTATTCGTCTGTCAACTTGTCGTTTCGTTACGTTCGGTCACTTCGTTTATAAACTTAGGGAAAAAATGAGTCGACATGGAAAGCGATTGTGCCGAAAATATCCCGGGGGATGATCTCATAGTGTCTGAATCCAATCTACTACACTCTAGAGCAAGTAAGTAAACTTGTCCGATGTGGGAGAGGGAAACGGAAGGGGAGGGGTGGGGTGGGGCCCTTTCGATAGTTGAATCCACGCAAGCGGACGAACGCGGTGGGCCCCACAGCCCTTCTAATATCTGAATCCCGCCTGGAATCCCGCCTGGAATTTTCTATGCTCTCTCTCTCCCTGTGTCTCCCTCTCTCTCCTCTGGCTGGATTGCTTTATATATAGGCACGAGTTGTCTTGTTTCGCACACTTCAAACAACTGCGCCACACCTCTCTCTCGCTCGCTCTCTCTCTCTCTCTCGTTCCCGACAGATCAAGGTGACGAACTTGCTGTTACAGCTGAGATTGGCGTGTTGTTGCATGGATGGAGTCTTCAGGTGTGCAACATCAGGTGAGGATGGAAGAAGCGTTTTCTTATGCACCCTTTTGATGATGATGGTGTTTGTGTCGTTCTTTAGCGTCTTCTTATGCACTGTTTTGATGATGATGATGATGGGGGTGTTGCTGTTCTTTCTCTTTCTTCCGAGGAGAGCAAGCACTTTACTGTTCATTTCGAGAACTAGCCGCGAGATTTTCCCCTCAGAGCCCGATTTGGGTTTCAGATAGAAACTTTACTTCACTGAAATGAATTTGGATGAGTCGACTGATTCAACGAGCTTCGCCCATTTGCTCAAAATTCAAACTTTTCTTTCCCTTAATCTGCTTGGTGTTCGAACTATTCTATTGACAGGAGACATGAGTCAATTCAGTGGTGCTTACGAACCGTGTTTTTCTTGAGCAGGAAATGTCCGGTTCGCTTGAAAGCATGCTGGTCTGCACGAAAACCCAGCAGGACAACAAGAAGCCCAGGCCTCAGCCGGAGCAAGCCCTAAAGTGCCCGAGATGCGACTCCACCAACACCAAGTTCTGCTACTACAACAACTACAGCCTCTCTCAGCCCCGCTACTTCTGCAAGTCCTGCCGGAGGTACTGGACCAAAGGCGGGACCCTCAGGAACGTCCCCGTCGGCGGCGGCTGTAGGAAGAACCGGAGGTCGTCGTCGTCGTCCTCTTCTTCCTCGAAGAGAGCCCAAGACCAGCAGCTCCTCACATCCAGTGCCAATTCGGTCCTCAATGGACTCCCCGGGTTGAGTACTTTCGATTCGAGCGATCTCACGCTCGCATTCGCCAGGCTCCAGAAGCAGGCCAGCGGGCAATTCGGGCTGGATGACCATGACCTTCCAATTCTAGGAAAACCCAACATCCACCCAAGCGATGTTTTGGGCAACCACGGCGGTTTCCTCGATTCGCTCCGGCACGGGTTCATCGAGAGCCATCAGGGCAATTTCCAGAATTTCTATTACGGCCATGGGGGCGCAAACGCCGGAGACCTGATGGAGAATGGCTGCGGCGCAGGAGAGATGGGACTTGGGTACGATCAAGAAATGAGCGGCCCCCAGACGACGGCGGCGGTGACGATGACGACGATGAAGCAAGAGCTGTGCTCCGGCGGGGAAGGTGAGAACAGGATCTTGTGGGGCTTCCCATGGCAGCTCAATGCCAATTATGCAGATGGAGGGAACATGATGGGTGATCTTGATTCTGCAAGAGGAAGCAGCTGGAGCAATGGGCTCAGCTCCCCATGGCATGGCCTTCTTAATAGCCCTCTGATGTAGGAACTCAACAAGATCTTCCAAGTTGAAGTGTATGCAATTAGTTTAAGAAGTGGCCAGAGGGCATTAGGGGGTTCCTTCTGTTCCAGAATGAATGAATCCATTGTCTTAAAAGGAATTTGGTCCTCTTTGTGGTGTGTTAAGGGATGAGATTAGTCTAAAATCATCTCCAATTTTTCTTGGGGGTTTTGCCTTTTCTTTTAAAATCTTCAATCTTTCCTTGTTTAATTTAATGAGAGAATGAAATTTCGATTTTCCTTTTTCTAAGAGATTGTATTTGTACGGTGTGACTCCAGTGGTAATGGCCAATCAAGTGGTCCAAAACTTGATTTGCAAGTCCAAAGTCGCAAGTTCTGTTCTCCAGCCTACTATCGATCTTGGAAAAATCTTTATTAGTCACTAAAAGACGAGTTTGTACTTAGGTGTACTCCCTTTTCTGAGTAATCCACCAACATCATAATGGGGTAAGGATGATAAACTTGCGTAATGGGCATTGCACACATATAAAATATGCTGTCTCAAATAAAAAATTCTACTAGGGGTGGTGATTCATACCTTGTCAAATGTCATCACCTTGTCAAATGCTAGGCATCCTTTTATGGGTTCAACAATAGTATGTGAATGCATGAGCCAATTATATGCGACTCTTGTTTACGTTTCATGATCTAGAGAACGAAATTTCACATTTGTCGGTCTCAAACTAAAAATTCTACTAGGGTGATCTATACCTTATTAAGTTCTAGGCATCCTTTTATGGGTTCAACAGTAATATGTGAATGCTAGAGCCAATTACACATGATTTTTGTTCATGTTTCATGATTCAAGGAATGAAATTTCGAATTTGTCGTTACAGCGAAATAGTAAGCAAAAACTGTGGATGTTAGTATGGAGAAGTGATTCAAAATCAAAGCTTGAAAAAGTTCTCACGAAATCTATTATCTAGAGATTAGCCGTCGATTCTCTATCCTTCCGAGCTCTTTCCGGGTTTTGGAGATAAGAGAAAAAGCAGGGACAACGAGTGACGTTACAGGCGTTTTGTGCAGCCTGGACTTTTGCTTTACGTACTCTTATCCCCCTGCAGGTCGTTCCAGAAGCGCATTAATGTTTTTCCCTTATAATGCGAGTGGGCAGTTCTCGAGATATTCCATCATGATTGCCCTGGCTGTTGAGACAAGATTTCGAGAATATCAAGAATTCGGATTATAATAAGGAAATAATTGTCCGATGATGGGGTCGATACAAGTCGTTCCTTTTCCGCCCGTCGCATTTCTTTTCTTTTAATATATCACGTTTTCTCCCCGCAAAGCATTTCGGGATTTCAGTGAAGCGTGAGCGCACCGATTCCGGAGAGGATTTGCACTTCCTCCGCTTCCCTCCTTGCTCTTCTGCCCAGACAAGATCCAGCAACAAAGATTCGGGCGTGCCTGAGCGGGCAGCGCGATCTGGCGGGGACTGCTGACTCGAGAACGAGAGCAGGACAGAGTACGAGATTCCAAAGCGGGGGGAGGCAGCCCGAGATGTCAGAATCGGAGGGTGAAAAAATAATGCGCAGGACATCTGCTCTGCTTGACTTCAGTGTCTGTCTCCGCTTCTTTTTTTGACTATCTGTCGTCCTCCTGGGTCCGGTCCCGTCTGGATGTGAATTGGGTTGGCTGGGATCGAGGAATGAGTTGCTTTCGATGGAGTAATGGCGGAAGCTGGATGAGCTTTGAAAAGCTCAAAGCTTGAATGAAATAGTACTTAGCTCAAAAATCAAACAGCTAAGCTAGATAGATCAATGTTACGTGTAAACAGACATACGTTGAGCTTTAGTACCAAGTGATTAATCCGTGACATGGGTATCGTAAAGAATGCCTCGAATTGACCTATTGGTGATAAACATTGGCGGACTCGTGATCTATTTGTATCTATATCTATTTTCATATCCATCTACACAATTATCTAATTTCATATAAATTCATGTTGGGCTCCACGATGATGATTGTCATTTGGACTTCTTATGTGAGAGTCAGGTCTTTCTCCTTTCGAGGAGTACTTTCCTTGTGTTCTCCACTCATTTTGCTTCTAAGTGAAATGTTGTGCTTGCTCCGTTCAATAAAAGAAACCATAAATTTTGATGTGTTTTAGTGTTGCAAATTAGTAATTGTGGAAATTCTAGCATTTCGCATGGCATTTTTATATGATACGCGGTATTGTGCAATCCATCTCCATCACCATTAATATAGGTAGGTGTAGTTTGACAATCTGACAAATTATCTATACCAACGGTAATGGATTTAGGTTGTGTACAAAAAGTATTACCCGGGTTATGTATTTTAAAATTAATCCTTTCTTTGTAGCTCTTCCTACTGAGTATTCCGTTATTGCCCTTCCATAATCAATACCATGTCCTTTCCATCGGTGAGGGATCACATATAGAATTTCCCTAAAATAACACAGGCCGATTTACCAATAGAAGTCGTCTGAAAGGATAATTTCTTCTCATTTTTTTGTAATAAAGAAATTAAATATATTTCATATTTGGATCTTCCCATTTTTTCACGTTTAATCTAGATTTAAAAGATCCATAAGTTATACAAGTTGCTTGATTTCCCTATGACATCATATTTGGAAGCTAATCTTAGAAACTTTTTATATTTTAGGTGGTGTTAGGGGTGAGTATAGTTCAACGGTAGAACGTGGAACCTGAGAACCGAACGGGTGGGAACTTCTAGTTTCTAGGTTTTAAAGTACCCATGGTAAATTCCAGGTTCCAAAAAATGACGAACTTATTTCAACAGTTAAATTTCAGGTTCTTAGTTGGAAGAACTTGTAACATTTAACCCGTAACCCTAGGCCTAAACAAGTGTTAATGTTTTTCTAAGTTCATGTCTTCGCGCAATCTTACAATATTTCATGTCATTCGATAATAAGTGTATAATTTAAAAGCACTAATTAGAACTTTCATTTTATAACTTAGATTTTTACTTTATTAATAGTCATATTTTCCATATGTCGTTATGGTTAGTGAATTGTAACAGCAAATGGTGAATATTAAAGGTTTTAATTCACTATAATCGTTCAATTAATAATATCGGTGGAACTTGGATAGATTTGAATTCGACTTTAAGACCTGTGACAGGGTAGATTCTAGATTCTTGGATATGAAAAGTAGGTTTTAGGTTTTAAAAATGAGGAACCTATTCTAACGGGTAGGTTTTGGGTTCTAGATGAAACTTTTATAGAACTTGGAACCGCTCACCTTAGGTGGTGCCATGATTCTTCCTCCTAGCAAATTCCTTTCCTTTCACAATTTTTTTATTAGGTTTTATTAATTGATATTAATATATGACATCTTGAACTTTTATGCGATGTATCAACGTTTTTCACTTAATTGCCCCCATATTGCCTTTTTGTTGCCCCTAAAATGTTAGGAAGGCGATAATCTTTTAAATTAAGACTTTTGTTTTGTACATTGCTGGTGTAAGAAAATCATCATACAAGCATAGAGTAGGCACCAAAGCATGTACAATATTAAATTTTGATATTTCACAGCAAATTCATTTGTCCTTTTTTCTTGATTCCAGTTACAATTGAAGTTGCCACTGTTAGCATTGTTTCTGAAGAGGTTTCTTAGACTATAGTAATTTTATTTAGTAGCAATTTGAAATGATTTTCGATTGAAAAATATATTTCTCCATAATCCCGTTGTGGACTTCACAATGATTGGAACCAAACATCAATCAACGTACTCGACGGGTTCCCATCAAACACGCCTTAGTCGTCTACGGAAACCCACAAGTAAGTTCAATTTTTATGGCGACGTACTTCAACATTTTCCTAAGGAAATATATATGGAAATTAAATTGAATAGTAACGACCGACCACAAAGGCGATAATCCGCACATAAGAGGGGTATGTGCTGATATTTAAATAATATGGAAATTAAATTAGCATATAAATAATTA
Organism: Eucalyptus tenuipes; assembly: GCA_014182365.1. NCBI lineage: Eukaryota > Viridiplantae > Streptophyta > Magnoliopsida > Myrtales > Myrtaceae > Eucalyptus > Eucalyptus tenuipes. The sequence goes on along the minus strand of CM024546.1, from coordinate 9,307,786 downwards.
AAAGTTTACTGAAATAAAAGATAAAACATCCACAAGGGCAGTAATCCGCACTCAAGGAAAGAATATCTTGTGATCTAGGAACCAAGCGACACCTCTTTGGATGAGAAGAGACGGTTATTTATAGGGTAATGAATTGTAAAAAGCGTTAAAATGAAGGCACTACAGTGAAAGTGTTACAATAAGAAGGGTGGGTGGGGACAAATCTCTTGGATCAATGCAAGGTATCACCATTTTTCTAATTCTATTTAATTCACATGATCTAGAATTAGTATGTAGATTCTTTTCAATTAAAATAAACTTGAAATTCACAATCAAACTATTTTTGGATATTATCCCACTTATCCTGATTTCTTTTTTGCCATACCTTTCATGATATCAACAACTAAATACCGGTTCATGTCCCATACCATAGTAGAGTTCGTCCCATCTTTTGATTTTGTTAATTAAAGGAATTGCAGGTGGTGATAATCGATGGGGTTAAGGAATTTCTTATGAACTTTTAATTTTGGGAATTACATTCATGAAATTTTCACAACAGTAATGCCAGTAGCTCTGAACTGAAAGTCACCCCCTTCCATATGGGGTCCGTTTCCAGGGAAGAGAACACGTTCAAAAACCAAAGCAAACTTCTTGTTCATGCGACAACATACGATGACATCAAAGAAGATCACGACATAACACTTGATACTTAAGAGAAACCAAGGGTTGCAGACAACCAAGGACCTGAAGGTTGATGTGGGTCACTTTGGTGTTTGCTGAGAGATTACACGAAAAGATTACTGACTGATTGATGACAGCAATGGATTCCATCAACAGCTGAGGCTCGAAGTTGTCTATGGAAAAGATTTCCAACGACATGAAGAATCTTAGGTAATTGTGAAAGGTCCGGCCTAGGGTTACGAGTTGATATAACTTTCACTTGGTGTGTATTATTTAATTCCAATTTAATTGAACGTTCACTTTAGTCTGATTTGTTTATTACTTGTTTTTTTTCAACCTTTGACGGAATGTAGCACTAGGAACAAGATGGAGGTTGCTTTTCCTCTTGCATTCTCTTTCTTTGCGGGACCACCCAACAATTGTTTATTGCATTCAAATCTCCATTGAGCTGGTAAAAGTGCATCGCTTCCCGGATTCGTCTGTTATTGCCGGAAGACCGCCTCTCTCTCTCTCTCTCTCTCTCTCTCTCTCTCTGCTATATATGTTTGGCAGGGATGCAGTCCTGTCAAAACAAACGGGTGCATCTTCCCTCTTAGGCAACGGAAAGAAGAGAGGAAGAAGGAGGAAAAGTTGAAGAGCATTTGAAGATGGGGACAAGGTTGACACCGAAGGCAAGAAGAAGAGGTGGGCATCTGGACATTTCTTTTCATCATTTTTTTAGTTCGGTTCATTTATTTTGCGAAGTTCATCAACAGATTTCCTTTGATGGGTCTCTATGATACATGAACGGTTTCGCAACTTTTCTGGTTGAGGTCATTTGGGCTTTGATTAACGTTCTGATGGTATTATTTGATCATGGGTTCTGGTTGTTAGGTGGCGATGAGGATTTTGCTGCAAGATCATTCAAAGTAGTGTAGTGAACAATAGTTCAAGTCCGACGACCTCAGCTCTGCTAGTTGCCCTGATTCCTTGGCAATCGATGAACTTTTAGTACTCACAAGGCCGAGAATTTGCAGCCTTTTTAGCTTACCAAGAATGGCTACATCCTCTAACGAACAACCGTCAAGACACGGTGCATAAGTTATTCAAGAACCGAAACGATGAAGGCAAAAGAGTGAGAGGTATCTCAGTAAGATTTAAGAGCACGAATTTCTCATAGAATCGAAATATAAATCTGAGACTTTAAGAGAATTATTGTTTGTGAAGAGCAAAAAGATGTGCAATTTAGGGCCAATATAATGATTTGGGAAGCTCCTTCACATCAATATAGGGAAAGCATATTACCATAAAAATTTTGAGCTTATCCTTGGACAACTGTGCTATCAGCTTATCTCTATCTTTCAACATGAGATGAGGCTGTTTTCTAGAAGCGACCGAAACAACAAAGTCATGAACCAAGTCATGTAGATTGAAACCATCAGCATCTCCATTATCTAACAAAAGGGAGGAGACTTAAAGTGTACAAATTAGCGAGCTCAACCTATCTCTAGCTTCTTCCATGCTGCTATTTTCTTGAAATAACTCCAAACCTATGTCATACCTGGCCAAATTTTCAAGAGAGGACCTGAAGACCTCATAAACAACACAGAGTTGTAACAATGACTTCACCTCCTCGCCTTTTAAATGATCATAACTCAATTGCAACGTCTTATTTATCACCTCACCAATTCCTTTGTTTTTAGACATCTCAATTTGTTTCAAAACATCCTTCCATTCATATAATCCAAAGTCCTCAAAAGGTTTTGCCATTAAAAGAACTTGCACATTCTAAAGACTTTGTTTTATCTAAATGGAAGGATTTCTTAAAATAAATAGAGATGTCTAAAAATAAAGGAGTTAGTGAGGTGATAAATAAGATGTTTTAATTAGGTTATGATCATTTATAAGGTAAGGTGGTGAAGTCATTGTTACGACTCTGTGTTGTTTATGACATCTTCAAGTCCTCTCTTGAAAATTTGGTGAGGTACAACATTGGTTTGGAATTATTTTGAGAAAATAGCAACATGAAAGAACCTAGAGATAGGTTTAGCTCCCTAAGTTGTACTCTTCAAGTCTCCTCCCTTTTGTTAGACAATGGAGATGCTGATGGTTTCAAGCTACATGACTTGGTTCATGAGTTTGTTGCTTTGGTTGCTTCTAGAGAACATCTTCTTCTCATGTTGAAAGATAAAGATAAGTTGGTAGCACAGTTGTCCAAGGACAAGCTCAAAATTTGTAAGGTGATATGCTTTCGCTATATCGACATGAAAGAGTTTCCCAAATAATTAGATTGGCCTTGAGCTAGACATTGTTTTTCTATTCACAGACAATAATTATCTTAAAGTCTCATATTTATATTTCGATTGTATGGAAAAAAAAAATTGTACTCTTAAATCTTATTGAGATATGTCTCACTCTTTTTAGTTCTTGAATAACTTACGCGCTCTGTGTCTTGATGGTTGTTCATTAGAGGATGTGACCATTTTTGGCAAGCTATAAGGGCTGCAAATTCTCAGGCCTTGTGAGTTCTAATAATTCATTGGTCGCCAAGAAATCAGGGCAACTGATAGAGCTGGGGTCATCAGACTTGAACTATTGCTCACTGCACTACTATAGATGATTGAAACAGGTGTGCTTCAAAGTTTTGGCAAATTGAGAGAGTTGCAAACAACAAATACCTTTGATCAATATTGGATGGATAAAGGAAAAACCAGGATAAACTGCCTAAGTTGATCAAGTTTCTCCCAATCTTTCCTCCAACCATCCACTTCTGTCCATACTCATTTGGTCTGTTAACTTGCGACCTCAAATGTGCAACGAAGTTTCCTGTCATTTCAGTTGAAGAGGAAAAGTGGGTGACAGATATTGGTCTTCTTACCATCTTTGTTATGTGGCTATGACAAGGACCTGTCCAGACCGTTGCGACTAGGGGTGTGCAACCAGACCGGGTCAACCCGGTTCCCGAATCAGCCCACCCGGAAAACAGGGTCGGGAACCGGTTCCGGTTGAAACCGGTCTAGGAACCGGTTCCCAAAATTCAGACCCTGTTTGAACCGGTCCGGGAACCGGTTCCGAGGGATAACCCACCCGGGAACCGGATCAACCGGACCGGTTCGGGAACTGGTTTGAGAACCGGTTTTAAAGGCAACCCAAAATCCTAATTTGTTTCTCTCAAGCTCTCACACTCGCAAACTTCCCCGAGCTCGCGACCTCCGTCGATCCTGGTTCCATCCGAGTGCTGACCTGCTTCCGCTCGCCCACCGTCGCCTTCCTCCCGCAACACCCGCAGCCTGTGAGATCCCGACGTTGCCACTCCGCCTCTCCCTGCTCCGCGCCCCCCGAAATCGCGACGCCGCCTCTGTCAACCCTGTTCCTGGCTGCTCGCAAGCCTTGCTCCGAGCTCCGCCGCCAGATCTAGCTCCCCGTCGCGCTGCTTCCTCATCCGCGTTCATTTGGCAAGGTATATGGCAAAAACTCTTCTTCTTTTTTCTTTTTGTGTTTGGTCTGGTCGAAGTGGTTTACGAATGGGCAAAGGTTTCATGCGAACGCTGCAAGTTGTGTAGAGTGCCTGACTGGTCTTTAGGGAGCTGCTTGTCAGTCATTTCCTTCAATCACATCTGGTTGCAGCTTTGCTCAGTTTTGGTTATTGCAAGAATGTTGAAGGCAAAGAAAGGCTTATGGCTAACTTATTCTTTTCACTGGAAAAATTGCCAGAACAATTTGTAGTAAGGACCTACCTAATTGGAATTTTAAGAGAGGAAATTGTTGTCTGTGTCTCTGATGCATCCTGTATGAAGGTAGTCATGTGTATAGCCGGTGATATCTGCCACACCATCAGTTTCCATACTGCGTTGTGTATGAATAAAGTTGTGTTAAATTCTTCACATGGGAGGATGAGTCAATCACTGAAGCAAAATCTGCATTATTTATTTGTTATTGTTTCTAACTAATTTTGTCAATCTAACTATAGCGTTATAAGCATTGAATTCAGATTTGCATCTGGATTTACCTGTGGATCGATGACAACAGCGTTGTGGAATCTTGTTTCTCACAGTTGTGTCAATATTAGCTGCATTGGGCTTCTTGCTTTATGGAGGAAGGTAATTATTAGAAGTTAATGTGCTGGTTTACTACTCGGAGCATCTGGAACTTTTATGTTCTGCTTACTCTGTGTGGTTTGATTTTCTCCTTGTGATCAGTGTGGTTGTCAAATAATTCCAAGTTGTTTTTCATGCTGAGGCGCTTTCCTATTGAATCTAAAGGAAGAAGGAAGAAGCTCCATGAATTTGCTTCCACTATGCAGGTCCTTTTATCTGCATTCGATTCAGACGCATCCCTTGACGTTTTGAATCACCCGATTCTAAATTTGATATATTACTCGGTACTTTCTTATCCCACTTCATTCTTGGGTTCGTTAATTTGCTCCATAACTGATTGTTTATATCCTTCAAATGTCTGTTGCTCAAATAACAGCTGGTTGAGATCCTACCTTCAGCTTTAGTCCTCTTTATCTTATGGAAGTTGCCTCCCAAGAGGATATCGGCTCAGTACCATCCAATCCGCTAGTCAGAGTCAATCCTTTTTTTGGTAGATAGTTATTCTTTTGTCCTCTTGAAGATGGGATTTTCATGATTCGACAGCTAGAGTTACCAAAGTTGAGTAATGGGAAGCGGAGCCACGAGGGAAAAAAGAAAAAAAAATTCCAGATGTATCATCATTCTGGAATGGCTCACAATGCCGACAATTCTTTTTCATTTATACTGTTGTAATTTATCGTAGGTGAGGTACCTTTCATTTACTTCTCGTTCTCCTTTTTTCAAATCCACTTTCTTTTGAGCGGGGTTCGAGGGGCACACAGCAGAGGGCTGCATGCTTGTATAATCATGTGCAGATATTGGTCGGGCATTTGGAAAGATACGGCAATATAGGAAATTTTTATGCAAAACAGGTTCCAATATAAACAGGGTTAACCCTGTTCCCGGACCGAAAAAACAGGGTGGGTCGGGAACAGGGTCCAATGCAAACGGGGGTCGGGAACGGGGTCCAAAAAAAGAGAACCTAGGTTATAATAGGGTCGGAGTACGGGGTCAGGGTCCCGCGCCTGCTACCCACCCTGGACCCGATCACCCCTAGTTGCGACGGTCGCTCAAATGCGCAGGTAGACAAACGTATGGAAACAGTATGCAAACCAACTTGCGTTTTATCCTGTATGGATGGTACGGCGAGGTGCTACAGGCCAGCAACTCCGTTGGACACCGGTTATAACAACACCTGAGAAAGTTCATGTAACATCCCAAGATTCACTTGACTCTAAAACCAGATTTGACTCTAAGATTCCATCTATTGCGATGCACGTGATGTCGGCCCATTCACAGGCACGAAGTATACACTTAACACAATTGATCCAATTTGTGTGTGGAACATGAGATGTGGTCTACAAATACTCGAGAGAGGGGATAAACCCCTTACATGAGCTGCGAAGCTTCCTGGAGGGACATTCCACCTTGAACACTATTCAATTTTCTCCACTGTGATTCTCCTTCAATATGATCTCTCTCTCTCTCTTTCTTTCTCTCTCATTCATTCATTCACTCAGTTGCTCTCGACATGACAATGATAAAGGAACGAGCGGGCCTTAGCTTATATCAAGATGACCCAAGGAAAAGGCAGAAGCCTACTCACAAGCCCACGGGTAAGCATACATGATATCTCTTCATGCATTCTCCCCGCGTAATACTCCGAAATTCACTAAGCTCTAATACCAAAATTGAAACATCTTAGCTTACGCTCAGCTCTGACACCATTTCTGTAGTGCCCCGAAATACACTGTCCTCTCACCGTGCGCTTCGATGTCCCGGAACCTCGATTTCTTATCTCCCTACGAGCAAACATGCAAGCACTGTTCCTACTTCCAAGGCCTGCCTTAACGCTGCCGAGCAAATCGCCGGTTAAGCAAGTAATCCACCACCTCTTCTAAGGCCTAGAAATGCTAATATACGATGGCAGGACACAAATGATACCAATGATACGTGTTATGTAGCTATTCCACTTGACATAAATAGATGGTAGCAATTAGTCGCTGGCAATCGGACCTCACCAATTAGTCGCCGGCAATCGGCAGCAATGGATGGCAGCGGCAGCGACGGCGACGGCAGCAGCTAATGGCGGTGGTGATGGAAGAAAAAGAGAGAAGGAAGAAGAACAAGAAGAAAAGAAGAAGAGAAGAGGGAAAAAAGAAATTTCGGTGGGCTTAATTTCAGAATTATTCTTAAAAATAAAAAAGTAACTTTTTTTTTTTACTTCTTGATTATGTTCCAAATCTATTCTTGTAAACAAAAAAATTATCAAAAGGATTTCTGTTCTAAATCTATTTTCAGGAACTAAAGAACATAATTAAACATTATTTAGTAAGTTGCCAAATGCGCCCTAAATAACCGAACACGCTATCGCAACACTCCAAATAAGCAAGTTTTCTTTCTATCATTTGCTTCCTCCGCTGGCAGCGGAAAATGCTCTTGCCCATAGTGAAGACCAAGGTGAGGATAGCTCCAACAACGCCAATATCCATCGTTGCTGAAAACCGTTATCTGCACTAAACTAGATCCTCTTCCGTACTGTGTCATCTAAATTTAACGGTTGTCTCGATGATCGACTGTCTCCATCTAAATAGCCCGTGCAGTTTGGAGATCTTCTCCTACAGACCGGGTGAGTTTCTCCTTTTTCATTGATTATGTGCATGCCCAAAGGCACGTTGCACGTACATCCAAACAGATATCTTTGGGGCCTGACATGGATTCATGGTTATATCCCAGCGCAGATGTTGGACCCTTCTCTGCAATAGAAGAAGATGACATAACTCTATGTGCAGAACCCTAATAACCACATTTGCACTAATCTACATATTCCCGGTATGTACTGTTCAAGTGCGCAGACATTCATAACTTCAGGATAATCATTTTTCATTCCTTCTTCATGAATGCATCAGCATTTGCCGTACTCCGTTCAAACGTTAATATAGAAGGCAAAAACAAACCCATGCAATTTTAGCCTCCTACTGGAAAAAGTCATATTTAGTTTCTTCTTGTTAGATGGCGTCTTGAATTACCTATTGAAGTGCAAGCTTCTTCAAGCACTAGTCGCAAAGTTACTTCAACTGCATTTAAAATTTGAGCCACAGACGAAACGTCTTTTTTATTCGTGTATAAAGGGATAACCCATCTTAAATTTGAATGCGATTAAGCTCAAATCGAAACACAGACACGCCTAAAATAGAAGACCATCCAGTTCAAAAATGCATAAAACTTGCTCCTGTAGCAGTGAATGATTGCGCTCATGCCATACATAACTGCTAAGATAACATGAAGCTTTCAAGCATGTCTTCATTAGAAGAAAATTATGGACACGCCCATTGAAAAACATCCGATGGCCACCCAAGGACTAAGACGCTCGCCTATTTCAAAAACACAGAAAGATCATCAGCCAAAGAGGTGCATAGCAGGAAGAAGAAAGGACAAATCATTCATCTTCCCAAATCATTCCAGGAATAAATATGCAAGTTTCAATGTGAAACCAGAATGGTAAAGAACTTCATGTAGGAGCCAAACAAAGAAATAAAACCGTATTCAACTCATTTCTTAAATTTTACAAGGAAAAGGATCTTAACATTGGAATGCCCAATCACACCAATTGAAATGCACCTTCTATTTAAGCACCATATAAATGAGGCAGTTTGCTAATTGGAAATACAAGATATCGATTGATAGCAAAAATCAAGATTGACAATGGTAAAATAACAATTTTAAGCTAAGCTATCCAGACAAATAATATACTTATAAAAACTTTAGAGGACCCTCAAAGGCCCTTGACACTGACATTATGCACACTGCAAGCAGGGACAGGGCTACATACCTATTCTAGCTGCCTTCCAAAAGAAACCACGAAACCTGCAAGTATGCAGCAGGATCATAAGGAACTAGATTAATGAATGTACTATATACCAGTTATGAAAAAAATGGTATACAGTGGCCATTAGGCAGGAATCACAAGGGCAAGGCCAATATGCCATAAGCTTACCTCCTTTGTGTTGTATTACTGAATTTCCACAAACCTTCATCTTAACACATGCCAATATGTTTATTAACCGAGAGGTTCAGTATCAGTCATTCAAGGAAATTATGGCCACTTGTAGTCAATCAAAGAAATGAATATGTGAACAAGGCAAAGAATTACGTGAGAACAAGTTAAAAAGACTACTTAATTTTTCTACGGCCAAACAAAGCCTCTGTTTAGAACTCCTCATGCAAATTTCAAGGATGATGCAGTGAGCATTTACTGAGTACCGACGCAGCCCTTCTTCATTCTAATTATTATTTCTCGATTTTCTGTCTTCTATCTACATCAATGCCCCAAACTTAAAGTCAGACATCTAGCTTGCATCGTTTTCGTGTGTTTGCACTAGATGTGGCATTTGCTAGCACAGCCAGGTCAAAAGACTGATTTTTGGGGCAAGCTTCGAGCAGTCCAATTGGAATAAATCGAGGTTCAATAGTTAAGGGAAAAATTCAGTTCAAGCACCTCAAGCCCAATGATCACTTGTATGAAGCCCAATCGAGGCGCTCTGTAAAATATTCGTTTGGAGCAGATGAGATAGAAGTATCTCTATCTCACTGCCGTATGAAAGCAATACTAGAAGGGCTGTTTATTACTTCTCTTACAGAGCTAGCAGTAGCATGTACAACGGGAAGATGTTTTTCGTGAAACCCGTATGACAGTGACAATTACAGCTTTCTAGTGAAAACTACTTCATATTGCAAATGCAGAGGTGAACATTCATCGCGCCTAATATACCTCTACTGTGACATAGAATTACCAGAAAACATCCGCTAGACAATGGCAATTGGCTAAAGAACATACCCAGTCCTCTGCTCCAGAATGGCCGGAAAGTGCATCTTCACATAAGTACATGTACATATTACCAGCAGCACTACCGTGAGAAATGAATGGAAATTGAAGAGCGCCGACTGGACAAAAAGACCAACATAAATTTGTCAATCGCAAAATCATACGGACGAATCCTAATCATTCCGAAATTCCAGAAGCTCGAGTTCACGTTACCATGTTGAATATCACCGACAGTTAATTTCGCGGCTCCCCGTTTTCCTCAATCTGCAAATCACAAAATGCTCAGCCCCCATCTCACAAAGCCCAGACTGTCTAAGTAAAACATCACCGAGAATGTACCGCAAATCTCAATTCAGGGTTACCGGGAAGGAATCAAAGCAACAAACCTGATTTAGGGCAAGATGACCACGAGGCGACGCGACCAGAGGCGATGCGACCGGAGGCGACGGGATCGGAAAAAGGCGATCGGAGGCGACGGGACTGGAGGCGGCGGGATCGTAGAGAGGCGACCCAACCGGAGCAACGCGACCAGAGATGACGGCACCGAAGAGAGGCGGAGGCGACGAGACTGGAGGCAACCGGCTCGGAGAGAGGCGACCCAACTGGAGGCAACGCCACCAAAGAGAACTGCGATCGGAGACGACGGACCGAAGAGAGGCAGTGACCGGATTGGAGAGCGGCGACCAAAGGCTACGGGCACGGGACCGGAGAGATTCAACCGTAGAGCCGTCAAACGGTGGGTCGGATCAGGTTTGGGCCAGATTATTAATGGGTCGATCTAAATGATCCATTTATGTTTAATGTAAATTTTTTTACCCATACCCGACCCGACCCGACCCGACCCGACCCGACCCATATTAATAAAATATTTTCATATTTAACCAAATTTAAGAAAACTTATTCTTATGTTTTTTTAAAGATTATATTACTAAAAAACTTCCAAACAATATAAATCCAATCAATAATTTTTCAATTTTTTATAATTTTTAAAAAAAAATTATATATATTTATATTTAAAAACTAAAATAGTTTTACACAACACAAATTTAATGGAAAATTTTTATAATGTTTAAAATAATTATTTTAAAAATCGAATTTTAATTATTTTTATTTTTTTTAAAATCGAATTTTAATTATTTTTATTTAAAAAATTAAATTTTTAATTATTTTTATTTTAAAAATAATTTATTTTTTATTTTTATTTTTATTTTTAATTAAATTTTTAATTATTTTATTTTAAAAATAATTTATTTTTTATTTTTATTTTTATTTTTAATTAAATTTTTAATTATTTTTATTTTTAAAATATAATTTTTCTTTTCTTTTCTTTTCTTTTTTTTCTTTTTCTTTTTTTTCTTCTTCTTCTTCTTTGGCTAGCCGCCAGGCGCACGACGACGGCGGCGGCCGGCCACGAGCAAGCCTCGAGCTCGCCCGGCTCGCCGACGCCGTGAGATCGCGGCTCGCTAGATCGGCGAGCTTGAGGCTCGCTGGGCTGGTCGCCGGCCATCGCCGTGCAAGCGGCCGGAGGAAGAAGTAAAAAAAAAAAAAAAAAAAAAAATTAAAATAAAAATTAATTATATTTTCGATTTTTATAAAAAAAAAATAATTGTAAAGTTAAAGAGAGAAGAGAGAGATGGTGAGGTTTTGAGTTAAAATAAGTGGGTTCATTTTTAATGGGTTGATAAATGGGTCTTAAATGGGTCATAGAGCGACCCATTTAAGACCCATATATTTTAATCTTGACCCATTAAAACTCATTATGGGTGCTTTATGAAATAAAGCTTGACCCATTAACGATCCATTTAACCATAAATGGGTCAATAAATGGGTTGCACAACCCATTTAACACCTCTATTCGACCGGAGGCTACGGGACCGGAGAGAGGCGACCGGAGGTGATGAGATCGGAGAGAGCGACCAGACCAAGGGAGAGGTGAGCTGAGAAGGGAGCAAAAGAGAAATTAGGGTTTTCTATTTAGGGGAAAACTAAAGCTTTTTCTTATTTTCGTCCCCAGAAAAAGAGTTTTTTCTATCGTTACCAAAAAAAAAAAAAAAAAAAAAAAGAGTTTTTTCTATTCCAACACTATTCCCGGACCAACTTTCTTTTTTGGGGAATAGAAAAATGAGTTAGGCGTTACCAAATGAATTTCCATTCTTTTTTTTTTTGTTTTGGGAAAAAAATAGAAAGAAATAGAAACGTTACCATGCAAGGCTTGTAATTCTGTTTGGTTTTTTTCCCAGTTGCATGAAAGAGTAAATATATTTTTATTTTTATAAAATTAATTAATCCCACGCACTTTCTCATGCCAAGGCAATGATAATTATTCATGCACACTAGATAAAAATGACCAATGAAATTTATTTTTTTATATAGTGATTCGATCACGTAAGGTGGCACATGGGATCTGATTTTGATTTTGAGTTTTTATCAATTGGACTATCCTCACTAGGGATAAGCATTGTTTCAAAATAGAATATAGACCCGATAATCGGACCAGTAGAAACTTATAGGTTCTAGATTCTAAAATATGTATAGTAGGTTTCAGGTTCCAAAAATTGAGGAATTTGTTTCGACGAGTAGGTTACAGATAGAAATATTTGTAATTTAGAGTGGAATAAGTTTTAATGTTTTCTTAGTTTATATTTTCGCACAATCTTGTAATATCCCATACAATTCGATAATAAGTGAATAATTTGAAAGCACTAATTCAGAAAATGAAGAATCATTGCTTGCATGAACCGTGATAACGCATTCGAATGAAAGAAGATGTGCCTTTCTTCGATCCAAAAGTGTGGAATGTCTATACGCTATTTGTCACGTGCACGTTAGTTCGATTTAGAAAACAATTTCTAAAAAGCAATTACTTGTATCGCTTACAATATAGCTGATGAAGCATCTTTTCTTGGCTAATTATGTCAAGTGATATAACAAATCATTCTCAAGAAAATACTTTTCAAATTATTAAATTTTTGTGAAACAAATGGAACTAAAAGTTTCATAATAAATGAAAATGTTTTTTATGAAAATCATTTTAGAGGAAAATAATTAGTTTTCATTTATCTAGTGGTTTAGGGAAAATGATTTACTTCTTGCAAAATGGGAAATTGTTTTCCCGCAATTTATTATTTTTTTCGTTCCATTGAAAAGGATTTTTGTAGACCAATTAACTTTTAGTCATCAAAATATTGGAAAGTTGGAAAATAATTTACCTGAAAAACAGTTTTTTTATTAAACATATGAATTCTAAGAGTAATTCTTTAGTGCGGTTTACAAGCAATGATGATTATGCTTATTAGCAGTGCATTCTGCAAGCACGGATGGTAAGGTATTTTAGGGTACATTTGTTTAAGTAATACAACTTTTTTTGAATTAGTTTTCTAAACTTGTATTCGTTTGGTTTGCTAAAAATGATTGGTCAACTACAAATCATTTTCAGTTAAAGAAAATACACATTTTTAAAACGATGTTCCTAAAAAACAATTTATTCGGAAAGCATTTTCTTTTATTATGAAATTTTGCCTAAAATAAACACGCCTTTAGTGTGTTTGGAGAAGATGATACAAGTGTGGGATACTCTGGTGGAAGATGCATCGTTCGTGAGAGAGAGGATATGAAAATTTCTTCTCTGAAGCCCGGTTAATTAGATCGGATAAATCGCAATGGTTGATTTTACGTGAAAAGCCCATGAAATCAACGGCTGTAATTGATTGGACACTGAATATGGATCGAAGTACTTCCAGAAAATGGACGAATCGTCGTTTGCAGGCGACAATTGTAGCCAGATATTTCTTTTCGGGATGTTGCTAAGAGAACGACACCGTTATTAAGAGGGAATAACGGTGCCTTGTGGATCATTCATTCCCACTCAATGGGAATGGGCAAATGGTGGAACAAATTGAAACAAATCTCGATAGAAAATTCTAAAATATCAAACATTATTTTTTTTTTGTAAAGCAAATGAAAATTCCCGCTTGGACCATTTTAAACTTTGTATAACTATTTAAATATAAAACTCAATTTTATTGCAAAGTACTTGCGACATCAATTTCACCAATTCTAGATGCAATAAAAATCAAATTAGCAACCCACACATGTATTTTAATCTAATATGATGAGACTTTAAAGAATTATCAAAAAGTAAAAAATTTGAAAGTTGGCTAGTATGGAGAAAAAGTGTGGCAATACAAAAAGGAAAGAGCATCGAGGTAAAAAAAAATTAATTAAAAAATTCAATATACTTAAATTTTTAAATAAAATCCATCTTTAGTTACTCACAAGATGGTTATAATTTGATTTTTGAGTTAACTAAGATTGCCATGGCTTGAGCAGAATTTATTAAAGTTTTAGATTATGTAAATTAGGTATTCGATTCTTTATTTTGACAATTGTGTTCATTGATGAATATTTTCATTCACTACTTGCAATTGTAAAAAATATTCAATTTTAGTGGTGCTGTTAACGGAACATCCAACATTTTTTTGGTCTTATAATAAAGATGTTTAGACATCTTGTAAATTGTTTACACACTCGCTATATAACAACTTTGTAGACATCAAGGGAAAAAAATGAATAGAACTTTTTAGAAAAATTACTACAAAAAGAGAAGATTCATAGCACCAAAAAGAAATGTAAAAAGAAGGTGTAAACAATCTGAGAGTGGAAACCGGATAAAAGAGTTCTCAGGTTTCTTTGAAGAAATTTGCGGCCTGAAAAGGGCCGTAACTCTCGCGGTAAATTTCCCACCATTATTTCGTCATTTCTCTTCTTTTCCTGTTGAACTGTGAAAGTGCGTCAGCAGCCAGACTGGAAAAGCTAGAAACGTGGGCAAGTTGACTTCTTTGAACTTTCATTTACTTTTTTTTTTTGACGATTCATTGTTACGAAAATTTCGAATCATCGAATAACGAAAAGTAATTGTTAATTAAAATTTCGAAGTTGGTTAAAATTTCAAATAGCAAAGATATTCCATTGATACATCTAAATCGAGAATAATATATCCAAACCAAATTTGAATGTGGGTATAGTCTAACCGACTAAATTTATATTTCAAAAGAATTATATGTTAACTTACATTACACAGAATTAAAGGTTGTGATTAATTTGATCTTGAATTTGGATTAAAATAACGCAAAGCTGCCCAAATGAGACTTCCTCTGTTATAAAACCCTTTTTTTCTCCGTCTTCTTTTTTGGCAATTTGTCATCATGAAAATTTCGAATCATCAAATAAAAAAAAAAAGGTAATTGTTGGTTTAAATTTCAAAGAGCAAAGATGTCCTACCGATAAACCTGGATAGAGAATAATATATCTAAAATTTGAATGCGGTTCTAGTCTAACTAACCCAATTTACATTTTGAAAGAATTGACATTAATTGAAGATATATGGAAAAGTATAAAAGAAAAAGTTCGAAATCTTGAAAAAAAGTATGAGTTTTTCTTTACTCTAACATAGTAACGTGCACGCATGTGCAGTCATATATATGTATCTTTTTTTTCCTTTTTTCGTCAACCCGCAAAATCACAAACTAACAAAGATTAACTCTTTAGTTGCTGTTATGTAGGGAGAGCTCGTTTCAGGCACTCCCAACGCATGTTGGCTATCGGCTTTGTGTGAAGTGGATTAAGTAGGCGAGAAGATATTTCCATAATTTCTACCATTTTGCTTGGAAAGAGGGTGGAAATTGAGGAAGAGAAAAAAAATTATTTTTTTGGAAAAAATCTGCATTTTAAAGTTTCATTTTTTATTCAATCAAAATCTATTGACTTCAACACATGTTGGCTATCGGGTTAGTGTGAAGTGGATTAACATAGGCGAGAAGGTATTTCGATAATTTCTCCCATTTTGCTTGGAAGGAGGGTGGAAATTGAAGATGAAAAAAAACTATTTTTTAAAGAAAAAAGTGCATTTTAAAGTTCCTTTTTTATTCAATCAAAACCTATTGGCTCCAACACATGTTGGCTATCGGCTTCATGTGAAGTAGATCAACGTAGGCGAGAAGGTATTTCGATAATTTCTCCCATTTTGCTTGAAAAGGAGGGTGGAAATTGAGGAGGAGGAGGAAAATAAAACTAATTTTTAAGAAAAAAGTTCATTTAAAAGTTCCCTTTTCTATTCAATCAAAACCTATTGGCTTCAACACATGTTGGCTATCGGCTTCGTGTGAAGTGGATTAATGTAGGCGAGAAGGTATTTCGATAATTTCTCCCATTTTACTTGAAAAGGAGGGTGAAAAATTGAGGAAGAGAAAAAAAAAAAAAACTATTTTTTAAAGAAAAATGTGCATTTTAAAGTTCCATTTTTTATTCAATCAAACAACATCCATTTGCCTCCTTAGGGAGAGCGCGACTCCTCTCTTCCGTCTGTAACAGAGGCGACGAAAACGCGATCTTCCCTCCACCTCCGAGAAAAATACACTGCTACTTTCCCGCACACTTTCCCGGAATCCGCCCCGCGAGAAAACGCGGGAAAGTTTTCGCCGGCCCGAGAAAATGGAAGAAGGCGACCTCGAGGCCGCCGTCGCCGCGCAGCGCCGGGAGATCGTCGCGTCCCGAGCCCTTGACTCCGACGCCGACTACGCCTTCCAACTCCAGATGCTGGAAGCCGTACGCGCTTCGCTCTCGCCTTCCCGCCCCTCGGCGGCGGCGCCGGGGTCCCCCGGCGGCCGCGGACGGCGCCTGGTTGGTCGGAGGGGACGGTGACGGCGACAGCGACAGCCGGTCGTTGGCGACCGCTCTGATGCTGGACGAGATGGAGAGGTACGCGCAGGAGCGCCAGGATCGCGAGCACTGCGAGGCGGAGTTCCGGAGGATGAGGGAGGACTTGGACCGTCGGGTTCACGACACGAGGTTCGCCGCCGAGATCGTCGGCATCCCTGAGGAAGAGTGGCGAAACTACGGCGACGAGTATCACAAGCCGTTCCAGGCCGGTTGCGCCTCCTCTGCTGCATCGTCGTCGTCGTCGTCCTCTGCGAGTAGTGGCGAGTGTTTCAGGGTTCACGTCAAGGGTTTGGTGAGCGAGGAGTGGATTAAGGACGAGAAGGTTGTGGTGGCCGGGCTTGGGGTGGCCGTGTGCGATTTCAAGGACAACGTGATCATCGAGGTGAAGAAGCCTCTGATCAACGACGTCTTGGTCAGCGACTTGGAAGCTGAGACTGAGGCCTTAGTCCAAGGGCTTCATGCTGCGGTTTGCCTGGATTTGAAGAGGGTTAACGTATTGATCGGCGATGTTAGGCTGTATAACTACGTAAGTTTCGACAACTCTTGGCACTGGAGTCTGTCTTTTCCCTTGAAAAATCGCGTTTTGCTCATAGTTTTGGTGCATTCACTAAGCTGTCGGTTCATCTCGACTGGTTTGAGCATCGGATGCATTGTTCTAACTTGTAATGCTTGATTACTTAGGCTCGATTTTTAGGGAAACGGAAATGGTCTGGTGATGCTGACTAGTATTTTTGAACAGTAGTAGGCATTAAGCAAGGTATAGAAAGTTGCTAATAATTAAGTTGGTAAATTGTTACTGTTTGGTTGATGAGGGACTTTCTCTTTTTATCCGACCATAGTTTTTTCGCCCTATGTTGCAAAGGGAAAAAAAAGGAGGGGTTGTAAACAAAGTGATCTTTCTGGTTTCAGAAATTGGAGTTTTGGCATGAGTTGTTTAGTATCCTCCATCCGAAGAAGAAGTATTCCCAAATGCGATGCATTTCTTGGTGAATCGTTAGAGCTAATTCTGCACAATTACCTTACTTTCCTCTAGACAGTTTCTAGTTCTTCCCTTAGTAATGATACTCTGAAATGTTATTCTTATTGGTGGAATGCAAATATGCTAGACAAATATCTATAAGTATGAAACTATCTCAACTGGCTAATGTCATAAAGCTTGGTGCCTCATTGCTCCCTTCATCACTTTAAGATGGTTAGTTAAAATTACTTTGTTTTTGAAATGGGATATCTTATGGTGAGAAACTGACATCTGTTCCTCTAAGGAGAGCAATGATGCTCTATATTGCAAGGTAATAGCCTCTAGGTCCACATGGTTGCGTCAGCTCTTCCCAGCAAGCATTAGAAGCATTTGCTCCATTCTATATATGATGATGACTCATTTCACTAGAGAGAACCAAAACACTTCTGTCACCAATATTCCGCAAATGTAACCTAGTTGCCCATCTGATACTGTGCTGCTCTATCTTTTTATGTCAAGGGAGTTACTATTGATCTACTTACCAGAAAAATCACACTTCTGATGAAATTGTTTATTTGGAGTAAATAGCAACAACCATATGGCATGAAATTTTTTGTTCGATCTTTTAAGTACATCAGTTCTCTTTTTTGATGTACATTAAATTGCTATTAGAATTTGCTGGTAGGTATGACTTGTCTATCATTGGATTTTGATCTAGTGATGCTTTGACCAAGGGTTTGCTTCTACTTTCAATTTGCAAACCTTGTAAATTATCTTCACTTTATACAACCCCATCTGTTTTTGCAGCCACCTGTAGAGGGAAAAATAGAAAGTTTTAATCTGCTTTGTCGATGTTGATTGTGTGCTCTTTAAAGTTCACTTAGATGCAAAATTGCAAATATATATTGACGTTGTTTGCTCCTCAAGTTTCAGATGGCATTTTCATTACTTTGCTCATGATGCTCTGCAGTTGTCCTCTTCTGATTTGTACATTGGAGGTGTAATTCTCATGCTATTTTTCATTTATAACTCCTATCATTATCCACATACTTCAGAAATTGAATGTACTACTGAAACTTTGGTTACATGTTTTTATTTTTTATTTTTTCTTTATGTAATCAATCCTGATAATCAGCAATAATGACAGGTCAGAGGCATCCAATTGCTCGGACAAAGCAAGATTGCTGCACCATTGAATGAGGCTACCATGCTCCAAAAGAAGTTAACGCATTTTGGTGCAACCCTGGTGGGGCCAAATGATACTAAATATGCATATAAACTAGCAAGAGATGCTATTGTTTCTCAGATCTCATGGCCTGAGGAGACTAACCATGGGAAGAGCTTGAAGGAAACTTGTGTTATATGTTTTGAAGATAAAAGTGTCACTGAAATGTTTTCAGTTGAGGAATGTCTGCATAGGTATTGCTTTACTTGCATGAAGAGGCATGTGGAAGCAAAGTTGCTGGATGGAGTGATGATTAAATGTCCTCATGATGGTTGTAACTCTGAGGTTAAGATTGATAGCTGTGGTGGGTTTCTGGAACCAAACATTATTTCAATTATGAGCCAACGGATGAAAGAAGCATCTGTTCCTGTGACAGAGAGAGTCTACTGTCCAAATCCCAGGTGTTCCACTTTAATGTCAAAACAAGAGGTTTTAGAATATTCCAGAAGTGCTTTTGTTGGAGCTGAACATAGCGGAGCTAGAAATTGCATGAAATGCCAATTCTTCTTCTGTGTTGACTGCAAAGTCCCCTGGCATTATAACATGACCTGTTATGAGTACCAGATGTCGAATGCTACTGCGACTGCTGGAGATGCACAGCTGAAGTCTCTCGCAAGTAAGAGACTGTGGCGTGAGTGTGTGAAGTGCAAAAATCTGGTTGAACTGGCTGAAGGTTGCTATCACATCACGTGCAGGTTTTTCCCTGTTCTTTAACCTCATTTGAATTTCTCACTGTTGACACTTGATATGTGATCCTACACTCAGTCAGCTGGGCTCTATTCTTCATTAGGATGTTTTCAGCACACTTTAATTTGGAAATCTCATCTCAGAATGAACTTGAGATTTTCAGTTCGTGTTTTGGTCCTTGGGTGAACTTCACATTTTTAGTTAGGTCTGTTGGTGTGGGTTGCCCTAGATCTTTTGTCTGAGTTCATAGCTCACCAGCGGGCTGGACCTGCTTTTGGAGTTGGCCAGAAACAACTAGGACTTCTTCTGGTATACTGCCCGGGACATGTTATAGATCTTTCCACTCGTTAAATTTTGTGCTGTCCAATTTTTTCTATGATTTTCTTATTGTATAATTCTCTGTTGCCAACTTAGTTGTTTAATTCCGAAATTTGGATTGCAATTGATTGCCTTAATAAATTGTAGATGTGGACATGAGTTCTGCTATACCTGTGGAGCTGAGTGGAAGAATAAGAGAGCAACATGCTCCTGCCCAATCTGGAATGAGCGGAATATTATTCGTGATGGCCGCCGAAGGTACTGACGCTATGTGAAAAAGAATGTATAGAATCCATAGATCTTAGGTTTCTCTGAATGTTGAGGAAACATTGGCATGGGAAGATCCGAAATTGTGAATAGGACATGGGCAGAAGGCGTTATACTTCAATTTCAAAAACTGCAAGTTGCCTTAGTTTTCAATTTCTTAGCTACTTTCGCAATCACAGGTACACTAGTAAAAGGTGAATGGTATGACATACAGTTTTTGTTGGTACCTATATCTCGTTTTGGTAATTCAAGTTAGGAAGAAAAGAGATGGAAAAGGAAACGTCAGTTTCCTCTTCAGATTCTGGATGTACTTCAAGGTAATATGTGGAGTGGATCAGAGTTATATGCAATGGATTTAGTTTTGAGACTAGCGACAGAGAAATTGAAAGATGTTTGTGGTGGTAAAATCTGCTTCCAGAAGGTTGATTATGCCGGAAATATCTTTCGTCTCAAACTATTTCCCTTATCTGTTAATCTTTTCTCTTATCCATTATTCTCGCATGTCAAGAGCCGATGCTTAAAAAGGGAGGTGCTAAACAGGGCTTAGCTTTTTAGTTTTCCCTGAACTCTTCCCCATCGATACACTGCAATTATAATGCATGTGTTGCGTGTGCAATCACGTCGTGACTGATCTCATCGTCACTTTGGCCTAGAAAACATACCCGGTTCCGGGTGAAACTTCGGCCACGAAAGGCGGCATGTGAGCAAACCTGAGGAAGCTGCTCCAGTTGTTGTCCAATTTGTTTGATTTGGATAACTTGGGACTCTCAAAGCATGTGGATTGCATTTGCTGGCGGTGTGCGCATCATTTTGGCAGAATATTCACCCGATGGTGCGAAAACTGTGGTGGTTAGGTAGGGATGGACCACCCATTATTGAGGCCACTCGGGGCTAAAGGACGGGAGAGCCCATGTGCCGTGCGTACTCTCGTGTGTGATTATTTGCTCGAGCTGTCTCGGACTGAATTATTACACTCGTTACCGCCACGGACGTGACGATACGATGTGCCCTTCGTCCCACTCCAAGCATTTTGATAATGGGATGGGAAGCATTCGTGGACCCACTTCTCGTAGCAAGACCAGCGACGGCGACAGTAGCTCGCAAAGAATTAGGAATGACAGGCTCGACTTCCTTTCTTCTCCGATTGAAGTTGGTGAACGCCCTCGAGAATGGGAAAATTTCGGAAATGATGACGATGGGTCGGGACCGTTCATCAGACCGGTTGCTCTCCACGGCTAGTATTGATTTTCTCCGCTTGAAAAGTTTTTGCAGCATCCCGAAATGCAGATTGGATTATACAATTACCAGTGCTAAACAGAAATGAATGTGTGCGGCGCATGCATGTAAATGAACGGATAATTACGGAAGAAAAGTAACAGACCAAAAGTTACCTTCGAATGAAGTAAGTAGTATGGTAATGTCTAAAGGGGATGAATGTGGTTGGTGATGACTGGTAAATGGCAATAGGCTATTCTCAATTTTTTAACATGTTCAATTCTCGTGAGTTATAATTTGGTGTTGATAAATAAATTTACCTGCGAGGATAAAAAATGCGGCACATGTTCAATTCACCTCGCTATCAAAATGTATTCAGATGCTTTGTCCAATTATTTAGGGCTAAGGTATTCAATCTGAGGTGGTTTAATGAATAAGAGAGATATATCCATTGCAGTACAATTACAATAGTCATTAGTCAACGTGCTCGCATCATTATTCCGACCAAAAGTGATTAAATAAAAAAGAGAGGGAAGGAAAAATAAGAAGAGGGTGGATTAAATTAGAAAGTGGGACCCCATCGCGTCTGTCCTCGACCAACCCTATCCTCCGTGAAGTCAGCCAATCGGGATTCAGGACGACTCGTTATTGACCACAGTAGTTGGCGCGCAGACGAGAAATTAGGGGCGAGCATAGATCACTATAGAATCGGCCATAAAAAATCAGTCTTGCTTCAGATTTACGCGATTACTGATCCGGCTCCCCGTTGGAATAAATACTGTGTGATTAGATTCTCGATTTTTAAATAGGAACCGAATAAGAAATTGAAGAATAGAACTACAAACTGATAAATCGTGATTACGTTTATTTATTTTATTTTACATATTCAATATGCATTATTATTAATAAATGTAAATTTTTGTTATTGCCTTCGCTTTTATTTTGTGTAATTTAAAAAGGAAAAAAAAAGAGAGAAAAAAGAGCTGTTCGGTCCCAATAAATTCCGAAGCATCGACAGAGTGGCTCCAAATAAGTGGATTAACCATTGAAGCCGTTCAATCTCGAGGAGAAACGCTCGTATTCCGTTTCCAACGACCGCTTGCGGACGCTGACGGCCGTTACTCAAACAGTGGCGCCGGCTCGACAATTTCGCTGCCCCCTCCCGCACGATCGTCTCCACGTGGCGAACGAATGGCCGTAAAGATCCTCAGCGGCCACGTCATCCTGAGCCGCCCACCCTGCCACCGCCAGTGCACCAGACCTCACGCAACGGCTCCCACGGACCAGTCCCCCGCGACCATAATTCCGTTTGGTCTTTTTTCCCGGTCTGCGACAAAAGAGTAAAGTTATTTATTTATTTATTTATAAAATTAATTAATCCCACGCACTTTCTCGTGCCAAGGCAGGGGCAATTATTAACGCACCCAGCAGATAAAAATGACCAATGAAAATATTTTTTATATAGTGATTCGACGGAAGGTGGTGCACGGGATCCGATTTTGATTGTGAGCTTTTAAATGGAACTATCTTCGTTAGGAATAAGTATGGTTTCAAAATAGAACGTAGATCCGATAACGAACCCGTGAGAACTTATAGATTTCGGGTTTTGAAGATATGTATGACAAATTATCGGTTTCAAAAAATAAGAAACATGTTTTGATAAATAGGTTACGAGTTCTTTTTACTAACAACTTATAATTTGTAACTTAGAGTCTCGAATAAGTTTTAATGTTTTTCTTAATTTATATTTTCGCGCAACCTTGTAATATTTTATACCGTTCGAAAGCACTTGTCTAAGCTTCAATTTCATGACTGAGACTCTTAACTTTTAAAGAATGTTTTAATTTATTACAATCATCTAATTAATTATATAAGTGGAATTTAGGTAGATCCTGAAACTGATCCCAAACAAGATAGGTTATAGATTCTATGTTATACATGGTATGTTTCAAATTTTAAAAAATGATAAACTTATTTTAACAGGTAGATTCCAAGTTTTAGATAGAACATATGTGAAATCTGAAACCGCTTACCTCTAATCATCACCAAATAATTGTCCAAATTAAATGGTGCTCCCTAATATGTCCAAAACATGTTACATTTGCATCAAGTTAGAAATTTTTGATTTTAAATATTGAATTTATGGAGTTTTTCATTTCTTTTTACAAAATTGGTGTACTTTGGCTGAAATTCAGGATTAATTGAGTACCATGTGAGAAAATCGCTTTATAGCTATGTTTAAAGGTGAGCGATTTCGAGATTGGTCCAGATTCCATTTCAAAAGTTGGAATCAACCCGTTTGAGTCGCTGAAATATGAAACCTATATATATATATATTGGAATTTGAAACCTATCTCGTTAAGTTTTAGATCGATTCTAGAGTCTACTAGAATTCCATCTAGTGGTATCAATTTACACGCTTATTATGAAATCTAGAACCTATTTGTCAGAATTAATTTCCAACTTTTAGAATGTTAAATAGCTTCCGGTTTCAAAGCTTGGAACTACGCTCAATTGAAAAAAAAAAAAATAAAAACATAAAAAAGAAAGTGCAGTATGTGAAATTATAGGAATCAAGATCTGATTTTCTCATCGCACATCTTTTTCAGTGGAACTCAGTGGCCGGTGGATCGACAGAGAATCAAGGACGCGTTCCACTCAAGAAAGTTCCAAAACCGGGAAAGGAAAAAGCTCCAGGAAAACGATAGAAAATAAAGGAAGACCTTCTCCCGAAAGCTTTGACAATGCCGTTCATGGCGGAGAAGCAGCGGTTACGCAGCAGTGCTCCTTGATAGCAACTCTCAACTCTCTCTCTCTCGGAGTGCGCCTCCCTTTCCAATCCCCATAAAGACGCTGCTCCCTTTCTGCTTGACTCGCTCCGCCTTCCTCGGCCCATTTCCTCCTCCTTTCCAGCCTTTCCACGCCAACTCAACCACTGCCTACCACCATTGCCAGATTGGCAGATCCAGCGCTGCCCTCGTCCTCTTTGACCAAGATGGGTTCTGGGTTTGCTTCTAACTGAACTGGGTCGGGGGAGGGAGGGGAGGGGAGGACCGGGGGTAGAGAGAGAGAGAGAGAGAGTGATAGAGAGAGAGAGAGGGGGCGATGCGTTCGGCCGGCGGCGCGTTCCGGGACGGCAGCGCCGGAGGGCTCGGGGGCGCGGTGGAGCACGCGAGGGAGTTCGCGAGAGGGGCGGCCGAGATGTGCGTGGAGCTGGCCAGGGGCTGCCGGGACATCGTGCGGCAGACCCTCGGCAACGAGAACTCCTGCCTCGCCAGGTACTTCGGGAGGGACTCGTACGTGGGGCGCAGGCTCCGGGGCGCGTGCGGGAGGGCGTCCGCGAGGCTGGGGCGCCTGAACGAGTACTTGCCCGAGGACAAGGACCCGACGCACGTCTGGTCGGTCGTGCTGTTCGTCTCCCTCTTTGCCGTCGCAGGTTGGTTGGTGATTCTCTCTCCGGGTTCCTGGTTCGAGCGAGGAAATTGTTTGATTCAGAAATGCATCGTCACATCTGTGTATCGGTGTCGATGACCCCTTATGACCGTTTTTGACTATTGTTTGATCTTTCTGAGAATGAGAAATTGGAGAATTCGATCGCTTGACTCTTCTTTCAGTGCTCTGAATTCAGTGCTTTTTGGCTTTGTTGTTGATGAATTCGGATCCATTCAATCGAAACCTCTTGCCAAGGTGATGAATGGTCGTAATCATGGGGCAATCTTTTGTTCAAGCGTTGACTCTGCTCTCAGTGCTGTCCCAAGCTTTTGATTGTTAGTGGTGTATGTTGCTAGCGCGGTCTCTTGAGATATTGGCTTTGTTCAGTCTTCACTTCATTCACTTCAGTCTTGAGAATCACAATGCGGAGAGGTGAAACGAGTGACTGGAGACTGAATGATGTGCAGCTGGATCAATCTTCCTTTTCAGTACGTGCGTTGAGTTTTGTCATGAAATTTATATACAGGAACATGAAATTAGGTACACTAAATATGTACTTTACCTATTTTTTATTGAACTTTTGAGGAGATAGATGCCATGGGCAAGATTACAAATGGCACACTCCCAAGGCACAACTGGCAAAGATTTCACTTTTCTTGGAAGAATGAAATTAGTGAATTGGAGTATCAGACGAACATAACTTTCTCTTCCATTTTAAGAATGTTAGGAAATGGGATGTTTGCAACCAGACAAAAAATTAATTGGAAGTTCAACTTTTAAGATTAAATGTTCCTGTGTGGAAAAGTGGACTGAATTGCACCTATGTTGAAGGGACGATTAAAGTGAGTTACCAGGTTACAAATGCTAGTACCAACTTATCGATGGGATTGTATTTACTCCAGCGAGAACACTTGAGTTGGAAATGTGTCATGATAGAGCAAGAGTAGTCTCAGTATGGTTTGAGGAATGTTCTGCAAGCGCTTGCAAACTGTTTCTTCATGATGCAAATTGATCTCACCCACATTCTTTTGGCATGGACTTACTGTTCTTATAGCATTTCTGATTAGACTACTTTCTTGTACTGTTTTCTTTCTGTTTTAATGTTCCTTTGGTAATTGTAGTCTTATGGTCAACAAATTGCAGCACTGAGTGTGTATATCAAACCTAAAGCTTCTGCGCCTTTGGCAAAGAAAGTATTCATACATCCTCCAAGTGCTAGCCGCATATTGCTTCCAGATGGCAGATACATAGCCTATAAAGAGCATGGTATTCCACCTGATGAAGCTAGGTTTACAATAATATTTCCACACCCATTCCTCTCCTCTCGACTCGCAGGTGGGATTCTTCAGTTTCTGCACTCATGTCATTTCAATTCTTTTCTAGTTATTTTGGAATCTCTTTAGTAGCCCTTAGATTTTGGATTATTTGAATTTAATAGGTATACCAGGACTTAAGTCTTCATTACTGGAGGAGTTTGGCATTCGATTAATAACATATGATCTGCCTGGTTTTGGTGAGAGTGATCCTCATCCCTGTAGAAACCTTGAATCGTCAGCATGGGATATTTCTCTTTTAGCAAATGCCTTAGGAGTCAATGACAAGTTCTGGGTGTTGGGATATTCCAGTGGAAGTATGCATGCGTGGGCATCACTGAGGTACATTCCTGACAGAATTGCAGGTACATCATTTCCTTCTTCATTCTTTTTGTCATGTCTCCCCCACTTTTTCTTTTTCAACTCTCTAACTCCTATTAAAACGTGGGTTCTTGGATAAGCACTAGTTTTGAGAAGATTGCAGATCTTTAGGAAAACTGATGGACTACCCTTGGTGCGTTTGCTGAAAAGTACTATCAATTCCCCTTTTACCTGATATGCAGGAGCTGCCATGTTTGCCCCCATGGTCAATCCATATGACCCTCTAATGACCAGGGAGGAGAGATATAGAACCTGGAACCAGTGGACACGTAGAAGAAAATTCCTTTTCTTTTTAGCAAGAAGATTACCGAGATTTCTTTCTTTTTTTTATCATCGGAGCTTTTTGTCTGGAAGGCATGGTCAGATTGATAAGTGGCTGTCATTATCACTTGAAAATAGGGTAAGTCACTTGGTTCTGACAACTGATGGTTTTTTTTGCAAACTTTCTTTGGTTTTCCCTCAGTAGAAACTTCCGTTACCGCTTTAAAATTTCCATATTGCAATTATTACGGATTGGTAGGTTTTGGGTGTGACTAGAATATAGTCATCGATCACATAATTCTTCATCATGGCTCATAAAATTCAGCATTTCATTAAGAGACTGACTTTTGATGGAAAACTATTATAAATTTTTTTCAGTGGTGATGATCTGTGAGGATTTAGGTCGGATGTCATTTTACAGGCAAAGAGTTGACTATGATCTGTCACTTTTCCACTATTGCACTTTGGTCCCATGGTTTTCCAATAGGCCATTCAAATTGTGAGGTGGGAACATGATTATAGAGTTCTGGAATGAATAATGGAATTGCATGCAGAACTTGATAATTTGTCATACCATCAGCTTTAGCTGTTTATTTATCTTTCATAATACTCTTAGTCACTGGTGTTAGTCCAGTCATGATCTCCCCCTGATTTCAATGTTCCATGATGCCAAACAATTTGGTGTTATCAATTGAATTCTGCCAAATTATTTAGGACAGAGCATTGATAGAAGATCCATTATACGAGGAGTTCTGGCAAAGGGATGTTGAAGAATCAATTAGGCAGGGGCATGCGAAACCTTTTGTTGAAGAAGCTGCATTACAGGTGTCAGACTGGGGTTTTAGCTTGGCAGATCTCAAGTTACAGAAGAAACGTCGAGGTAAAGGTGTTTTGAATTGGCTCAAATGGCTGATTTCTCTACTCAGCGAAAAAGAGCCGGAATACACAGGCTATCTTGGGCCAATACATATATGGCAGGTTTGTCATGCATACCTTGAACATATTATGTCCTCATGGCCTTAATAAGTTTACAGAAATGCATTCAATGTTCATTTATTCGGGTCGTTCTGTTGGCAATATCTAGTGATTGCATTCTCTTATTGTAGCTTTATATTTACTCGATTCTTATGCCTGGGTTAATAGTTAAATTTTAAAGGAGACTTTGTCATACTCTTGGAAGAGATTACTGGTAGGATCATACATCATTTGTCATTGATGATCGCAGGAAGAGGGAAAACTATTTAAATAAGCAGACTTGTAGAATATAACAGCATTTGATTCTTATATTAGTACTTCCGAGCAATGGTTCTTATATGACTTTTTCCTTCTTTTTTTTCCTCTTATATTTTTCAATTGTTTGCTGCTCATTAGGGAATGGATGATAAAGTGGTTCCACCAGCAATGACTGATTTTGTGCACCGCGTCCTGCCAGGGGCTGCAGTTCATAAGCTCCCATATCAGGGTCATTTTACCTATTTATACTTCTGCGATGAATGCCACAGACAGATATTCACTACAATTTTCGGAACCCCACAAGGCCCACTTACCAATAATCCTGAAGCTGATCTAACTCAGAGGGATGAGAAGATGGCAGAGCAGGAAGACATTCTTCTCGTTGATGTCGCCACCGAGTGATTGACGATCAGCTTACGATACAAGGGAGAATTACCATGTACATATAAGATATACGGGGTTTTCTTTGAAAGATGAAATTGCAGATTTCATGTCTTTTGACTCTAGTCTTAGGCTGTCATAGGATAGCACTCTTGCTGAGTTCAGATGGAGATATCAATAGATAAATTAGAATTTGTTCTCTTGTTCTTGAAGTTGACCGAGTAGTTCAAGTTCCTCTGATTTGAACTGCTGAAGCAGTGTTTACTTCTGTGCAAATTTTGATGTTCTATTTATTCATATCACCATCACTTCCCCGATTTCTCTGGACCATTGTGGCAAAAGAAACATAGGTACCTTTGATAATTGTCTGGTTGAGTTGCTCCATGCGGACTCGGTTTATTTCCTCTCACATATATGTGTATTCTATAACCTCTCTGCCGGATTACCAGTTGCGATTTATTGAGGTTAAGTCGGAGTTGCATTCTTGGATCAATCATGTTTTGCTTTAACCTGTTTATACATTGCAGGGAATGAACACTGGTTGACAGTGTAACGCCGATCTTACGTGAGACTTTCTTTGCTTGGAAATGATCATGACCCCGTAAATGGGGCCAATGCAGTTCTTTCTTTCTGGAGAGACAGGAGTAAATATACAATCTGCTTCGAAAAACATCATCTACGTCTAATTGTTCACAAAGATTTGAGCTTAACAAAGTGTCGCTTCTTGCTACATACCCCGGTCGGATCACTTCGACTTGCTGCTCAATGGAAAGCATGAAAACACGGAAACTGCTCCATTTGGGTCAAACAGTTCTGTTTCTCTGCGGTTGAGGACCAGCAGCTCTCCCATCAACTTGTGCCAGCATGCGAGAGCCGTCGTAAATTTTATACCTTGGAGGCCAATGAACCCTTGGCTGTTCAGTACCACTGCGCGTCTGAATCAAAACTCTTCCTCTCGTCGAGCCTTCACCACATGGTTTCTCCTCCTCGAGTCCTGATTGCATGATCCACAGGAGATTGCGGCCACCTGCATTATAGAGCAAGATGATAGCTGTCACGACTAGAAGCTGTATCATCCAGGGGACTGTTGCTAACGCGACACCAGAGATGGCGAACATCTTCACATAAATGATGTTCTGAGTGTTGGCAGTGGCGAGGCGAAAGAGGAAGACGCCGACCACGGTGATCCAGAGCGAGTGCAAGAGGATTGAGCGGAGCCGGAGGCCTTGTCTGCATAAGCTCGGTCGTAGCTGCTGCTGCAGCACCGGTTGCATCTGCATTGGGTGTTAATGGAGCTGGTGAATTGAGAAGGAGGCAGACTCGAGAGAGTTCAAAAGTCTATTCAATTTTTGGTTATTCACCATTGATTTGGCAGTTTTGTCTATTATTTGATTCCCTTTGTTCTTGTTCTTTCTTTCTTTCTTTCTTTTTTTTTTTGAATTTTTGAATTTTATCTTGAATTTTCTAATTACGTGAAGATGCTCAAATCATGGTCATTTGAGTTAATAAAACTGAATTCCATGTAGAAAGTAGAAAGATTATTCTTTAAAAATCAACAAAAATTCACAATATTTTGATTCCCATAACTGTCTCCATGATTTTCTCCAAATAGCACTCCTTGGTGGCCCCCTAAAGCACTAATTAGGTTAACTAAAGCGAGAATATTACTTTTTCAAGACATTTTTTTAGTCTTGGCTCCTTCGCCTGGGTGGCTTGTGCTCTGATAAGTATTCCAATGTACCAGTTTTTAAGATAAGTAATTCGATTCTAGCATCGTTTAAAGTTGCCGTTGCTAACTGTTGTCATTAAACTTGTGGTAGGGTCTAGTCAACTTAGACCGGAATTTTTAAAATATAATTCTAACAATGTACAATTAACCGAAGTTCCGTGTCAACACATGAAAGGTATATAAGCATCTTAGTATAGATGCAGCCGAATCAACAAGATAGGATTTTTCTGACCACAAAAAGAAAAAAAGATAGGATCAGATTATAAACTGTTGGGGTTGGAATTGATGTCAAGGCCATAGTATATATGCTTTTACTTATGCTTTGTCGTAGAAATTGTTTGGGTTGGTTCGTAAAATCGTTTCTGTTTATATACTTGGGGAAAGATTAAGTTCGATAGATCATGTGCACGCCTGACAGCACTATCTCGTATTTAAAAAAGTCATTTTCCTAATTTAGCTCCGATTTTCTAGAGATATGAATTATTCGTCGAGACCCTTCGAGACTAACGAATTTGTTTTTCCGCATATCATGCTCATTTAGTTGAAAAAACACAAGAAAAATGTTAGTACAGATGCGATGTACTAATATGCCGAGCCGTGTAAAAGGATTAATTCATAGGCGCCGTGTCACATTCGTAAATATGGTTCAAAAGTTATCGGCTGTGACCAAAGGTTCCATCCAGTTGGAAACGCAGTTAATGATGTTTCACTTGTCATAGAGACCCAAAAGTCAGAGCTGACAAACGACGCAGTTAAAAGGCTACATTAGCCCCCAAAATGACCCAAATTACTCCCATGAAAATCTAGAAGTTGCTTTAACTACGAAAGGGAGAATTCTTGTCCTAGATATCTACCTGTCAAAGGAGTCATTCAATGGGTAATGCTGTCGCGTCGATGAACGATCGGGAAATCGGAATTGTCGCCGGTAGATGAACCCTATAAAGCAAAACTACATGTGAAGGAGCAAGCGGAACTACAAAAGCTATATGGTGTGAAGACGGGTGGTAAATTAGATTATTTAGAGTGAGAGATGGGCATGATTTTATAGTAGAACTGGGAACCTAAGAACCAAATCGGTGAGAACCGGTCGAGTTTCAACTTGTAGGATATGCATGGTAGATTTCAAGTTCTAAAAACTGGAGAATCTTTTTTGATGGAAAGGTTCAAGATAAAATTGGGAATTTGGAATTCAAAACCTTGAACAAAATTTTTATGTTTTTCTTATTCTATATTTTCGTGTAGTCTTGTAGCATTCCACAACGTCCAATAATGAGTGTGTAATTTAAAACTACTAGTTTGAATTTTCATTTCCAATGATATTCATGATTGAAACTTTTATTTTGTTAATATTTCTTTTTTTTGTATGTCAAAATATGAGTTGTACATAATGTATTGCAGCAAATTATGGTTATTAGATGTGATTCGCTACAATTGTTTGATTGAGAGTACATATGAAATTTGGATAGACTTTGGAAGAGACCTAAAAACCCATGATAGAGTAAGTTTCAAGTTCCCAAGAATACAAAGGTTGGTTCCAGGTTCTAAGAATTATGTAACTTGTTGTAGGACTACTCATCCCTACTTAGAGCATATAGATGATCAAAACTTGGTCGTACATGATATGGTTCGAACTGTCGGATCGAACCAAACTAGGGATATGGATCTGGTTAACTCCTCGGGTGGTCAGCAGAGAACTCGGCCGAGACTCAACCCCGAAGACAAGGCAATCGCCGCAACAGAATTCGGCCAAGATTCAAACCTAAGACAAAGGAAGGGAGGAAGAAGAAGAAGAGGAAGGCAAGATAGCACGCAAGAAAGCCCATGACTTTTTTTTCCTTAGGATAGTCGAAACCATGGACTACTTCCCTATCATAATGAGTATGTAATTTAAAACTACTAGTTTGAATTTTCATTTTCAACGATATCCATGATTCAAACTTTTTATTTTATTAATATTTCTTATTTTTCGTGTGCCAAAATATGAGTTGTAATTAGATGTGATAATTCGTTGTAATCGTTCAATTGAGAGTACATATGAAATTTGGGTAGATTCTGGAAGAGACCCAAAACCTGTAATAGAGTAAGTTCTAAGTTCCTAAGATACACTAATTCAAGTTCCAAGTTTTAAGAATTAGGCAACATGTTGTAGGACTACTCATCCATGCTTAGAGCATGTAAATGATCGAAATGCAGTCATATATGATATGACTCAAACCGCCAAATCGAATCCAACTAGGGATCTAGATTTGGTTAACTCCTGGGTGGTCAGCAGAGAACTCGGCCGAGGCTCAACCCCCAAGACAAGGCAATCGCCGCAGCAGAAGTCGGCCAAGATTCAAACCTAAGACAAGGGAAGAAAGGAGGAAGAAAGGAGGAAGAAGAGGAAGGCAGGACAGCACGCAAAAAAGCTCACGACTTCTGTTTTTTCCTTAGAATAGCCGAAACCATGGACCGCTTCCCTACCATCTCTCACTAGCCTCTTTAGACCCTCCCCCCAACTCTCTCTCTCCCCTTCTTTCTTTCTCTAGATCGCCGCGACGGCACGCACCTCTCTCTCCCCTGCTTTCTCTCTCTTAACTTTGCCCCGTTTTAACCCCTCCATTTGGAGAATCGTTTTCTTCACTCCAGGTAGTCCCCATCGGATCACTCAAAAACCCCACCGAGCCCCCCAAGTCCTAACCAGACAAAAACAAACGAACCAGGAAAGGCAAGGCAGAGAAGAAAAAGAAAGAAAGAAAGAAAGAGGAACACCCAAAAAAAAAAAAAAAAAAAAAAAAAAAAAAAAAAAAAGGCTCCCTTCGACCTCCCCCACACCCCCCGCCGTTCCTCGCCCGACCCGCGAGCTCGAACTCGGTCCGGCCCGGTCGCTGCCCCGGTCCCGCGTCGATCCCCCGCCCCGATCCCGCCATGCCCACCGCCTAATCCACACGCGATCCGCCCGAATTCCGCGTGCCCCCGCCCGATCCGCGTGGAGCCTCCGCCCAGATCTGGGCCGCCAGCCGCCAGCCGCCAGCCGCCGCCTCGCCCGCCCACCCCCCGGCGCAGGGAATATATTCTTCCCATGGCAATGCCGTCGGGGAATGTGGCCGCGCCGGACGTGAAGGACAAGATTCAGGGCGCCGCCGCCGCCGTCGCCGTCGCGTCCGGGGACGTCTTCGGCCACCTCCACCAGTACGGCCACCGGCCGCCCCCGCAGCAGCAGCCGCAGCAGCAGCAGCAGTGGTTCGTGGACGAGCGCGACGGGTTCATCTCGTGGCTGCGCGGGGAGTTCGCGGCCGCCAACGCGATCATCGACGGGCTGTGCCAACACCTGCGGGCGATCAGCAGCGAACCCGGAGAGTACGACCCCGTGTTCGGCTGCATCCAGCAGCGGCGGTGCAACTGGAACCAGGTGCTCTATATGCAGCAGTACTTCCCCGTCACGGAGGTCATGCAGACGTTGAAGCAGGCCGCGTGGCGGCGGCAGCATCTGCAGCAGCAGCAGCACCACCAGCAGCAGCATCATCAGCACAGGCATTTCGATCCAGTCAAAGTAGGTGGCAAGGATTATAGGAGATCCGGCTCCGGGTATAGGCCGGGGCCGAGGAGCGAGAGTATCCGAGAAGGCCACAATTCCGGCGTAGAGACTAGCATTAGCGATTCGGGGGCCAACGCCGCAGAGAAGGGCGAGAAAGGGAATGAGAAATGCGAAGAGAGGAAGGATGTTGTCAAGCCTGTCGATGCGGCCATGGCAAATGTGGAGGAAGAAGAGAAAGGTAACGCAGGCGATTAATTTGGCGTAGCGTGCTTTAAATTTTTCTATTGATCTTGTGAGCTTTGATTTCCGTACATTCCATTGGTTTAAAGAACTCTCATTTGATAATCCATTCATGGGGAGATGCTGTGTTGCCTCCTAGGAAGCATGCGAGCTTCTTTATTGATCATGAAATCAGGAGAGTTGGGCCTTCAGATCTATTTTGGCAAGTGCATTATTGATAATGATTTGGTAAAACGACTGCTTTATCGTTTACCTTTTTTTCTCATTTCCATTAACAGCTTACAGTGAGCATACTGGATGGAGTAGTCATGTCAGTTGATTTGGTTGCTTGGTTTTGATGTTGAAGGAGCTGATTTCTAGTGTGAGGGATTTCTTTTGCCTTTAGAACACTTCCTTGCTTGGTTGTCATTCAAAATTGTAGGAAAGCTCCTTTCTTGGTAGGTTGAACCTATCTAACCTGCAGTTGCTGCAGGCACACATCTTTTCTTTAATTCACAAGTGTGCATATCTGCTTGGCGTTCTCATTCTAGATAATGGAAGTATTATGAGTCCTTGTCAATTTTGTATGGTAGATCGACGTCCTAGGTCTTGAATGCTGAATGTGCTTTTCAAGTTTTTGTGGTTTCAATATTTTGGGTGCTGGATGGCAACATTGCTTTTAATGTCTAGCTCTCTCATTTAGCTTCATTGCTTGAATAAATGCATACTAACTGTATGCGGCCTTTCATGGTTTTTGACTTTATTTTTCTTTCAGTGTTTGTCATGCCTATGCTTTATACTTATATTTATTCATACTGCACTTTTAATTTGTTGTATTCTTTTAACTTACACTGGAAAAGAGATCACTTGATTGGGTAAGTGGTACCACGTCATAATACTAAGTGGTAAAACTGTGGCATGAAAAGGGCACTTCAGTTTATTACATGGTATGCCGGTGTGTCATGAAGGCACTTAAAGTACTTGCCTTGATGAATGATGAGGTGCAGCTTTTGCCTTAAGTAATAATGCAAGTTTATTTGACCCACCCAGCACATAGGCTACCACTGGAAATGGATGAATCTGCAACTTGCTTTGCATTCTCTTTGTTTTAATGCAAGCTGCTATATCTTGTTAAAATGGAATCTGGAACATGGTTCAAGTTAAAATTTTCCAGAGAGGCTTCCTTTGAGGCAAGGAAAAATGAAGAGGGTGGAATCGAGGAAAAGTTTCTTCATTCTCCCATGGGAGTTTAGTCTTTGTGTTGATGCATATATGCACATTAAATGATATACTTTTTCTGGTTGTGACCATATATGATACCAGAAATTCTACATGCCACTCTTTTTAAATGGAGACACTTAGAGGTCTGATTGATCCTCATTTTCTTCCTTCACTTGTATGAAATTGGTCTCTCACCTTACTGTAATCCAGTTCTTCTCCTGGCATCGTTCCTCCGTCTTTGTCACTGTGACTACTTGCTCTTTGTCTTCCATGTTGAATTTATTACCTCAGTGATTGGATCACTAATCATTACATAACCTGGGAGAACATTCTGGTGACTGTGCCCTGTTTTTCATTTCCTGGGCAGGTCCTGTAACAAAATCTTTTGCTAATATTAACTCGAAAGATTCAGGTAGTACAGTGATAGTTCCATGTGACGGTGCTAAATCTGAAGCTGAGATGACAAGTCATAGTTCTACAACACCCTCTAGAGGTAGTCCTCTTGTTAATATTGATTATGATATATTTACTTGTTAGTTTGAGGGGTTGGGGGATAGATTGCACTTGAAATAGGGCAAAACTATGATTTCTTTAGGCATACTCTGGGCTTTCGTAAGAATTGTTACTTAGGATAAATGTATTATGCTGATTGATGTCTCTTATCATGACTTGTCTAATGCCACTTTGCATTTTCTTCTTCCACATCCTTCTCTACTTCTTGTCCCGTGTAAGTCTTTCTGACTGATTCTCCCCCCCCCAACGTCCAATGAGATCCATAATAATGGTTCAGACTTTCATATTTGATATAAAACTAATTCTTTATATAATACATGTTCTTTAATGTTCTTCCAGACCAAAACTTGAACATGAAGCAGGGTGTTGATGCTGTTCCTAAAACTTTTGTCGCGAATGAGTTGTTTGAAGGAAGGATGGTAACTCTCTGTTTAGTCCTCAATTGTTATTTTATTAACCTTTCTTTCCAGCATGAAGGGTTTTACAAAGAAAATGTTATATTCATTCTGACTACTTGTAATTTCCGATATTTTTAATGTGTAGGTCAATGTGGTTGATGGACTCAAGTTATATGAATCACTGTTGGATGACAAAGAAGTCAAGAAACTCGTTTCATTGGCAAATGATTTAAGGGCAGCAGGAAGAAAAGGACAATATCAAGGCAAGTTTATATGAAAATTTTTTAGCATCATTTAATTGTACAAGCACCTGTGTGTTGTCATTATTCTCTCTTAGAATAGAGTGCTATTTCCATTCTAAAAATCTGAACTAGTGTTTTTTCCTATGATGCTCCTTTTGCATATACCAAACCTATTGGAGGACGCTGTTTGATATCTCGTTATAACATTCTCTACGGTTGTGAGCAGTAAAACTAAATGATTTTTCTATTAGAGTATTTAGTTATGGCAACTAAGTTAGTCGAACTACTTATGTGTGGGACTATCAACTCTCAACGAGGTTATCTTGCTACAGAAGTTATTTCTACTGTGGATTTTATCCAGTTAATATTTGATGCTAGAGTAGGATTCAAGTACCTAACAAAAGATTGTGTGAGGCAAATGAAGCTTCTGTTGCTACTGCCTTGTATTCTTCATTTTGTTTCTAGTAATCATGCTATGGCTGTGCTTACTCTATGTTTGAGTTGTTGACTATTTTCTTTCTCTCTCTTCCTTTGCACATTTCTAATGTACTAGCATTTTCTTTTCGATAAAATCCTTCATTTTTTATATAAGAAAG
The DNA here is from genome assembly GCA_014182365.1 of Eucalyptus tenuipes. Taxonomy (NCBI): domain Eukaryota; kingdom Viridiplantae; phylum Streptophyta; class Magnoliopsida; order Myrtales; family Myrtaceae; genus Eucalyptus; species Eucalyptus tenuipes. Next base: position 9,271,423 of record CM024546.1, on the reverse strand, counting down.
TTAACGAGAAAACACCACACCACAATGATGATGGTTTGCGTTTAGGATTCTCAATGCATTTCTGTCTGATTTGAGGAAAAGTCAAGTGGATTATAGTTTTCTTTTTGCTTTAATTTCCCCTTAAATGGTTTCTGAAAAGAGTCATTCATCATTTCTATTTATATCATTGTAAAATGTGTCAGCAATGAAACCTATCAACAAAATCCAGCTTCTTGCAGTTTACTTCCCTTTAATTGCACTTCCGAATCCTAAGTTAACAAGTGAAATTACTTTGAGATATTTCGAGACTTTCCAGTAGCATTATTGTCGACACGTTTGTTAATATTTGTGAGAGCAACAACAATAACAACAAATCAAGCTCTTTCCCACTAAATGGGATTGGCTTTAGTGAGAAGAATATTGTTTCAAAATGGAAACATTTGTACAAGTTAGACCTTTCGTCACCACTTTGTGTAAAATCGTTAGGTATGAATACATTAGATACTTGTGATTTGATTGGTGAAATAGTATCTCTTTCCAAAAGAGTGTATTTTCTTTGTACCGCTGCAAAAAGCACTTTGTCTCATGGATAATCAGATTAATGAAATATCATCATCTAGCTTCATAGTTTCGAGCTCTGAAGAATTTATTTATTTAAGTTTTTAGTTAAAACGAATTACCTGTAAAAATAAAAAAAGAACCTGGAATGGTAAGAACAACTGATTGCAAACTTGAAGAGGGATGTCCGGTCTCTTGATTAACGTTAAAAATAAAATTATTTGAGTTAGTACTGAAGTAGGAAAATTAATCTATAGGAATGCTGCAGATTTGGTTGTTTTCTGAGACTGTAGAATAAGCAATCCTCGTGCTTTATTTGCTTTGGTCATTTGCATTGCGGGGAGGTCTTCAAAAATGAAGGATGTTGATTTACGTCTTCCTCGAGGGGCCAGGAATTGACTTCCGCTTTCATCTTTCTTTAAAATATGAATAGGAATAGAAACTAAAATTCTGAACTTGTTTCGTTAATGAGATTCACACTTCCACTTTTCTCCAGTGATTTCCTTCCTTCTGTAATCAGTGCATTACCTGGTTTAACAATCAGAGGCTTAGTGAAAGTATTGATTGTAGGTTCTCCCATGCGATATGAAAAATAGAAATCAGGGTTCCTTCAAGTTTAGTCATTTCTGTTAACTTTTAGGAGGCAGATAGTTTTCTTTGAAGTGTCATTGGAGATTCTTTGTCACATTTCTAACTGCATGTATAAGCAAGCTCCCTTATGACTGCAAATTTCTTTTTCGATGAGAAGCAGGTCAAACGTATGTAGCCTCGAAGAGACCCATGAAGGGACATGGCAGAGAGATGATTCAACTAGGCGTGCCAGTTGCCGATGCACCTGTTGAAGTAGAGAATGTCGGAATATCTAGAGGCATATCTACTTATCTGAAGATCTTATTCAATTCTCGAGGATTTTATTTGTCCAAAAAAATAAGATGGGTCATTTGGCTTCTTTGTGTTCAATCTTTGCAGACAGAACTATACCTGCCTTACTGCAAGATGTTATCGAACGTGTAGTTGGCATGCAGATCATGACAGTGAAGCCAGACTCTTGCATCATTGATTTCTTTAATGAGGTAATTACCCTTTTTTTTTTTTTTGAACAAGTGGTCACGTTATGAAAAAATTGTCTTATATTTGCTTCATGCAGGTTGACCATTCGCAGCCTCATACTTGGCCTCATTGGTATGGGCGTCCAGTTTGTGTTCTGTTTTTAACAGAATGTGACATGACCTTTGGGAAGGTCATTACAATAAACCAACCAGGGGATTACAAAGGCGCTCTCAAGCTGTCTCTTGCACCTGGGTAAGCAGTTGACTCTCTCTCTCTCTCTCTCTCCCCCCAGCTGTAGTAGGAATGTGTTGGGATATAAATCACGTTTGAGCTCCTATGTGTGGTTGGAAGGGGCTGATTAGCATCGAAGTTATTAAATGGTTCACGTTTTCTTATTTTATCACATCATGTCCGTTCTTGTTGCTCATCGTTTTGCTCTAGACAAAGATTATGCTTAATGGTATCTCACAAATTTGAGAATCTTCTGAAAATTTACTGTAGGTCCCTCCTTGTGATGCAAGGAAAATCATCAGATTTTGCTAGGCATGCAATTCCGTCCCTTCGCAAACAAAGGATACTCATCACCTTCACAAAATGTCAGCCAAAGAAACCCACACCTGGCGAAAATCGCTTTTCAACACCGACCATAGTTCAGCCTTCTCATTGGGTTCCGTCATCCCAACGATCTTTCAACAATGTTCCTCATCCTGCAGGATCAAAGCAATTCGCATCCGCTGCAACAGCTAATGCGTTGCCACCTCCCATTCATCCACCAATACCAGCACCAAATGGTATGCAGCCCCTCCTAATGCCACAGCCTGTTGTGACGGCTATACCTTTCCAAGCCCCAGTACCAATCGCAGCTGCTTCGGCTGGGTGGACGGCGGCTCCTTCACGCCATCCACCACCTCATCCCCCAGTTCCTGGAACTGGTGTCTTCCTTCCTCCTCCCGGCTCCGGTAATTCGTCCTCTCCTGGACACTTATCTACTAATACTAATGAAATTAACCTTATTCCAGAGACCCGAGATAATGGTATGGGGAAACTTGATCATAGCCCGAGCGGTTCCCCGAATGGAAAATCAGACGTGCAAATAGGACGACAAGAAGTCAATGGAAGTATAGAAGCCCAAAGGGATATGGCCAATGAAGAAAAAAATGAAGGTGATGATAAAAGGTTGTCGAGCAAGCCAAGTAGAGCAGCTTAGAAGAGGGAACGTGAGAGTAGTAGGCTGCGGGGAGATTTGAGTCTGAAGCAAATGTAAAGAGCGGCAAAATTTGAGTGGGTAGACACGTCACACGTCGTGGGAGTACGAGGGAAGGAGGACGAGGAACTTCTTGGTTCTCTTTAATTTTACTTCTCTGGTGCTCCTTTCTCTTTTTGTTGTGCTATTATACAACTCCTAGAAAGTGTATGGGACTACATTACAAACTCATTAACATTGAGTTACAGAAAATTGATTTGGCCCAGTTGAAGTTCTGGCATGATCGCCATGGGTTGTCTGATCTTCGCTCAGAAGTGGTGCCGTGCGAACTCGACCAAGATGGTGTCCTAGGTGGTCTTCAGTTGCTTGAATTCTTAGGATTGGATTGGAAGTGAAATACCCCGAGGCTTTCATTTATCGGATTTGGGGACTCAAGGATGATACGTGATTGAATACGACATACCCAGTCGTATGAAAGTAATGCGTAACCTGCCTTCGACCTTGTCGCGAACCAGTTACTATTGGCTGCAGATAAGCGCACTCTCTCTTCTTCGGGAAGAAAAAAATCTAGGACAAGAGCTAAAGGCAAAATCTCATTTGAATCCTCCTCTTTAATATCCCTGCGTAAGAAAACACACAAAACACACATCCTTCTCTTGATGGGGCTCTCGCTCTCTCATTTTGTTCAATTGCGTCCCTACCAAACAGCACGAATCCTTTGCAATGTCATCTGACCTGTTTCATATTTCACCCTACATCCGAAATTCATTCGGGTGAATAACATATACTTCATCAAGTCCAAGCTAAATCGATGAACATTGCCGAATGTTGAATAATATATACAGCTCCCGTAATATTTCTATATGAGCTCTTTCACTAGCAGGCAAAGTTTAGACGCATGATCTTTGGGAATCATATACAAAACTTTAAAAACCTTAATTCCAGCAACGTTCAGGTCTTGCATGTGCACTTCACTCAAAGTAAAGTTAGTTGCCCATAGTGTCATCTACTTTGCAATTTTAAGCTCTATTAGGTAGTTATATTAAAATTCCCTTGTATTCTCAAGGCCACTGACGCAAATCACATCTCCTAGTCCATGCAAATTGCTGCACTAGCATTAGTTATCAAGTTCCGCCCCTTTTGCTTGAAAGGTGAGACCTGAAAATTGAAAGTGATAATTCACTTGCATCAGCTGAAGAAAATTCCTCACGCTGAAGAAATATAAGATTTTTTCCCCCTTTTGAGGTAATGGCAGCATGAATTCAACTAAGATTGTCAGAACTCTGATTTCTGTGCTAAAAGAAAATGATCTCACATTCAACCTGATTTCACAACCGACAAACCACCTGTCTGAATACAATACAGAACCATATTAGCCTCGGTCTCATGTCTTTCGAACACAGTCATCATAACTGGCCACGGTTCACCAAAATTGATATGTCAACTGAGATTTTGAAGGGGAAGAAAAAGAGCAAAGAAAAAGAGCAATGCGTTTGAAATTCATAAGTTAAAAGAACGCAGAAGCAGAGGACAGAGGAAAGCTTCTTAAAATTGGCATCAGGATGTGGGATGCCACTGCCTAACCCACTCTGTCAAGGAAGCCACATTCCTGTCTATGTCGTCCACGGTGTCACTCTTCAATGCCAAAACGATGTCTTGAGGGTAGCTTTCTTTTGCCTCCTCCAACAGTACTTGAATATTTCACATTCTATATTGTTCGAGAGCTTCGACCCAGTGTATCCTCTGACGTATGAGAGAGACATTAAGTGACAAAGTTATGCAGAGATATCAATTAAGCGAGACTTAAGTAAATCAAGTGAGCATTACCTCTTACTCAAGCGATCATAGAGGATAGAGTTTTCCGTTTGAAGCACGGCGACGAGATCAAACCATCGCTCGGGGAAGAAGTCGCACCCATGGTAATCAACAATGTTCCCACCTTGTTCCATCGCATCCTCGAGCTCATCACATACCTATTATCAATATTACGGAATGAGCCTCCCATATCGACTACAACTTTGACAAGTCATTTACTGCAGTAGATCACTACAGATGTTCAAAGAGACCAAGCAAGCGAGAGGATATGGTGACATAGAAGAAGTAACATTCTATAAAGGACCCAGGCAACTTTAAGAAGGTTTCGCTACTAGTTCACTTGCACTTGACTGAAAATTAAATCCTCATCTCAATATTCACAACAGGGCTAGAGTTAATTACTTAGCTCCCAATCTAACCTTCTCTCCTAACTTCCATCTCAATTATTCTTCAGAAAAAGAAACTAACATCTTAATCTATGGATAACTGTAACCAAAACCAGATACAACAGCAATCGCATTCCAATGCGTAATGTGACTACGCTGACAAAACCCTGGTAGCTCTCACTGTAAATGCCGAACCCTATTGTGCCACTCATGACCACTTCAGCTCGGCCAGCATCCGAAATTATTTGAACAAAACCATGCGCTGGGAGGCTCATCGATTATAAAGTTAGTGGGTCATCATCAAGAACCGTATCTCCACAGCCAATGACGAATCCTTAAAGATCGTTTTGGCTGGTGCGGCGACACCCACAAACTAGAGACACTTCGCAGCTCGCCGTCGAACAGCCGCACAGCTGATCGCCGTGAAAAGATTCAAAATTTACCGTCCTTCCGACTCCTATAAGAAAGATTGACATTCACGAATCCTCCAATTGAAGGTTCTCAATTCATAATATCATCTCTACCGTAATTAAACTGAAATCCCCCTCTTTCTACGGCCCTCCACAGGTTTTTCTTCATTCAAGACAGAAAATTCAGATAAACCCAGCTCAAAACAGAATCAACTAAGAACTACGCAGCAACTCCGCAGAGAATCAAATCAATCGCCCGCGCGAGCTTCTCAAAATAACCGGCACGTTACCCCGAAACAACCAACCCAACACGCAGCAAGCGAAACGGCGGCGGCAACAAATCTCTAGGGTTTCCGTCGCTCTCACCAGGTCCTCGTTGATGACGTGGCACTCGAGCTCCTCGTCCCAGCCGTCGTGCAGGCCCTTGTCCTTGACCAGGTCGCCGATGCCGACGTGGCGGAGCTGGGTGGCGGAGGCGAGGGCGGTGGCCGTCGTCGTCTTCCCCGTTCCGGGCGTGCCCGTGACGAGGATGTTGGGCCTCTTCCTCTCCCGATCCTTCGCCATATCTCCCGACCGCCTTCAACCTTTCTTCTCTAGCAAACTGCGAAAGTATGGAGAGAAAGAGAGAGAGAGAGAGAGATTTAGCTCAAAATCCACACTTTGCCAATGCTGTGTTGGAATTAGACCGGACCGTCTTAAAAATTGGTCAAATTTTAGGTTTCAGTCGAAACCCGTCCGATTCTCAATTTCCATATGCTTTTTTACTCGGAAATAATTTCATAGAGTTTAAAAATCTTAGATTTTTTTCTTAATATTTTTTTTTTTTTTTTTTGTCTCTATTCTCTTCAACCTTACTTAGGCACTTCACAACTCTCTCCCAGCTCACCACTCACTCTTCTCCTTGCTCGCTCGTGGCTCGCCCCCTCTCTTTCAAGCCTTACAACCCTCGCTAGTTCCTAACCTACCTTCACTTGCTCACATTTGTTTATCTTTTACTTTGAAACATTTTGTTCTTTTAACCAAAAATGCATTTTTCCATTTCGTTTAAGTAAATAAAGTAAATGAACAACTCAAATGGGCTTCAAGATACAAAACATCCAAAATGGGTTGAGGAGGGCTAGAAACCTAGCACCGAGGAAGAGCTCCGTGAAATTGGGTTTTAGCGACCTAATCTGCTGCTTTATTTTGTGACCTAGAGTAGTGGGCTAAACATTAAAAAAGGCATGCAACAAAGCGGGGCCGACAATCTTTTGATAGGTACTTCAACATCCAAAGGAGGTTGGTCTCCACATATGACTAATTGAACTAAAGAAAAGTTGTCAGATTCCACTTCCACCAAGACTCCTCTCCCCATGTTCTCTCTACTCCAATCTTTCATAAAGGGCACGCCTTTAAGGGCTTGTTTGTTAAAATCTGTTTCTGGTTCCCAAAATAATTATTTTTGTATTTTTATTTCGGAGAATGAAAAAAGAATAGCAACCTGTTTGGTAAAACTTTTGTTCTGGAATATATTATAATAGAAACAAGAAATATAAAAAAGTAATTTCTTATTCTCTAACAATTCATAAAATATATTTTTCTCTCTCTTCTTTTTTCTTCTCTTCTTCTCTTTCTTTTCTTCTTCTTCTTCCTTTTGGCCAGCCTTGGCCATGGCCGGCGCTGGTGATCGGCCAGATGAAGGCCAGCGACCTCGCCGGAACATCATCGGCCCTCGAAGATGCCGAGCCACGGCGAGGCTCGTCGGCCCGAGCCTCGCCGTGGCTAGGCGAGGCATGTCGAGGCTTGGCCTTGCCGGCCACCACTAGGTTGGCGTTGCCCAACGATGGCTCGGCGAGGCCGAGCCTCATCGGTGGCCTAGCCTCGCCCGGATCCGGTGAGGCCGAGCCTCACCGGTGGCTCCGGCCTTGCCCGGATTTGGTGAGGCCGAGCCTCACGGAGGCCAAACGAGCCTCTAGCGAGCTCACCGGCCCTCGCCCGGCTCGACAAGGCTTCGGCGAGCTCGTCGGACCTCGCCTAGCCGGTCACCGACCGTTGGTGATTGGCCACAAAGGAGGAAGAATGAGAGAAAAGAAAAGAAAAATGAAAAAAAAAGGAAAAATATTAAAAAATTAAAAGAAACAACAAAATTATATAATCTTACCAAATGCATTTCTTTCCCGGGAATAAAAATTTTGTGTAGTTACCAAGTGCATTCTTATATTCAGAAATCGTTCTCGGGAACAGAAATAAAAAAAAAATCATTTCTGATAAAAAATTGTTCTTGAACAAAGCGTTACCAAACACGCCATTTGATTTGTTTCCGGAACAAAAATCAACTTTTTTTTTTTATTCTTGATTCTGTTCCAAATCTAATTTCAGGAACAACAGAATAGACATTTGTTTTCGGGAACAAAAATTTTATCAAACGCGATTATGTTCCCAAACTGTTCTTTGGAACAAAACAGAATCATGCACTATTAGGATGATTACCAAACAGGGCCTTAGATTCAGATTTCTTAGTTCACAAGCATCTCATTGGTTATTCGTACTCCCAATGTCAATTTTTTCTTTTTCCTCTCTTTGGTTTTTGTACTCTTAACAGCCTCCAGTACTTGCTGCTATTAAATTCATAGCAAACATAATTAATAAATAAGTGGCTTATGAGATTATTGTTGGAGTTGATCGCTATTCTACTAGAAAATCCTACCAATGACAGTGTAAAGGTAGTTGTTGGTTTCGTGATTGAATGTGGTTCCATACTACAAGAATGATCTCCTAAAGGTTTAAGTAGTAGTTCCATACTACAAGAATGATCTCCTAAAGGTTTAAGTAGTAGGTATATGTGGCAAAGTACATATTATATCTACCTTGTTACTCTTGTATTTGCTTGTGTGCATTTATAATTTTTTTCGTAGTGGTCTCCTTTGTTGTCTTTGTTCTTGCATCTTTTTTTATTGGCGTAGTTGATAGATTCAATTAAATGAGAATAAACATCAAAACAAAGTAAAACACTACTTAAACTAATGACTTGAGTAAACTAAGTTATTTCAAAGTCAAAACGCTCACCACGGGTTGACAAAAGACCTCAAGGATGGCCAATTGCAGCAAAAAGCCACTAACCCAAAGAACAATCACTCATGACAAAAAGCCACTCATGACATAAATTTTCTCCCACCATATTTCTATCTACTGAACCATTGCGACAATTGTGGCTAGTGCCGGTTCGCAATGGCTGTGATAGGCCAACATGGCCATAATTGTGATTATTTTTAGGAAAATATTTTCTAAATCATTATTTTTTTAAAAAACAAATAGAGCCATAATGCTAATTAAATACATATCACATGACACAATTATGCTTTGTTGTAAACAACTAAATATAATAAATTGGAAAGATAATTTCCCTTTTCATGCTCTGTAATATTCTGGATTAAGAAAAAAGAAAAAAATATGTTAATATTAAAGCCAAAAATACGAAAAAGGAAACGAAATGGGAATTGGGAGTTCAAGTCAAGTTAAAGGAAAAACCTCGGATGACTAATAAATACGCAATAAAAAGGAAAATGTGTTAGTTTTATCTTTTTCACCAAATCTCAGTAAAAATCTCTCGCCCCTTGTATTAAATAAGGGGAAACTCTAGACCTCTTTCTCTTTCGTCGGCGAGGTTAGTACATCTCTTCTCAATTTTCTCTTTCCTCTTTGCTTGGATTGTGTTTGAGTTCTTGTTCGTGCGGAGCGATTTTTTTTTTTTTTTTGTGGACATAGAGGGGTTTCTCTTTATTGTGATTACACGGTCATAGAGGGATTCATTTCATCTTCTTTGGGAACATATAATGAGAAATAGGGAAGAGATTGCAAGAAGGTTAATGGTTTGGAGCCATAATGAACAACATCATGGGAAGGGAATTTGAGCACAATTTTTTCAAACTTAGGTAGAAGTAGAGGAGTTTACATTCCACCGTTTAAGTTGGCCAGAATGATGGAAGAGGTCCAAGACAAAACAAGCATTGAGTGTATAAGGACGTGCGGACCCCCTGGTGCCAAAAGTTGGCACAAATAAATACTGAAGTGTTAAAAGTTACGAAAGTGACACTTAAGTCACAAAATCGGAAAAATGAATCACATATGACGTGTTTGGTGACGTTTCGTTAAAAAATTATTTCCGGGAACAGAATTAGAAAAAATTATTTCTGTTTCGGGGAACAATTTTTGACCGGAAGAACACGTTTGAATCGCACGAAATTTCTGTTCTGGGATAGAAAAAGAATAGAAACACGTTTGGTAAACTTGTATAATTTTTTTATTTCTTTTATTTTTTAAATATTTTATTATATTTTTCCTTTTTTTCTTTTTCTTTTTCTTTTTCTCTTTGGCTGTCGCCCTTGGCGAGGCCGAGCCTCGTGTGGCCACGGCGAGGCTCGGCCTCTCCGGGGCCGGTGATGCTTCGGTGAGGTCGCCAACCCTTGTTTGGCCGGTCGCCGGCCCCGGCCATGGCCAAGGCCAGTGACCGGCAAAAGGAAGAAGAAGAAGAAGAAGAAAAGAAGAAGAAAAAAAAGAAGAAGAAAAAGAAGAAGAAAAAAAGTGTTTTTCGGAAGTATTCTCGGGACAAGAAACAAATTTTTTCTACTTTTTGTTTCTCGTTCCAAATTTGTTCCCGAACAAAAGAATAGATTTTTTATTCCAAGGAACAAAAGTGTAAACAAATGCGTTTGTTTTTTTTTTTTTGTTCCTCGGAACAAAAGAACAAAAATTGTATTCAAGGGAATAGAAATAAAAATTTGCCAAACACCCCCTTAAGTGCCAATCCGGCCAAAATACCGACGTGGCGATTTTCCGGCGAAGCAAGTGCAAAACGGCGTTGTTTTGGTGCGATGTGGTAAAAAATAATGTAAAAATTAATTAAATTTATTTAAAACATTTAAAAATAAGTTTTTAATATTTAAAATTAAAAAAAAAAAAAAAGAAAATGGGGAGGCAACGAGGGCCGAGCCTCCGCCGCCACCGGAAGGGCCGGCGACGGAGGGGGAGGGTTGGTGGGGGTCGCCGGGCCCTAGTTAGGGGCCGGCAACCCCGGCCGATTAGCGGTGAGGGCTCGTGAGCTCTCGCCCGGAGATCCGATGAGGGCCGAGCCCTCACCGCCTACCCTTTTTTTTTTTTTTTTAAAATTTTTAAAGTATTTTAAATAAATTTAGTTTTAAATTAAATTAAATTAATTTTTATATTAATTTATTACCACATCAACACTAAAATGACGTCGTTAATTCAAAAATAAAAATTTTTAATATTAAAATTTTTAAAAAAACTAAAAAAATAAAAAATAAAAAATAAAAAATAAAATGGGGGAGGCGGGTGAGGGCCGAGCCTCCTCGTTGCCACCATGAAGGGCGGCAATGGAGGGGGAGGGTCGGCCGGGGTCACTAGGCCCTAGCTAGGGGCCGGCGACCGCGGCCGATCGGCGGTGAGGGCCCGCGAGCCCTCGCCCGATCCGACGAGGGCCGAGCCCTCAACCGCCTACCCTTTTTTAAAATTTTTAATTTGTTCAAATATTTATATTTGTATTTTTAAATATTTTAAATAAATTTAGTTTTAAATTAAATTAAATTAATTTTTATATTAATTTATTACCACGTCAACACTAAAATGACGTCGTTATATTTGGCAACGTGAGCGTGCAAAATGGCGTCGTTTTGCACTTACTTGGTCGGAAATTGTACACGTCAGCATTTTGACCGGAGTGGCACTTAAGTGATTAATTTTTCTTCGATTTTGACACTTACTTAAGTGTCACTTTCAGAACTTTTGACACTTAAGTGTCATTTGTCTTGAACTTTTGACACTTGAAGCGTACTTTTGCTAGTATATAAGGTTGACATGAGATGTTTTCAAGGAAGAGTATAAACGGTTTGGGGAATAAAGTCAACACAACAAACATCAAGAATATTATTCTAGAACTGTTTGTTGAGAATCAAATTCGAGAAGGGGTCTTTTTTGCCGTTTTTGTGTATGAAGTCTCAAATGGATTCTTTGGGATTCCCAAGTGTCTTTGCTGTAATGGTAGTTGTTGTCAACACAATTTTTTTAGAAATTGGTGACCTTCTACCAATAAGGATTATTTTGAAATTCAAAAGAATGCATAAGCGGAATCATAAGCATCTTGTTGGTTATTGATACTTCCGATAATCGCCTTTGCCATTGAAAAGGCCCACCACTGCCACAACCTTCGCCCCTAGCTCCACCATCAACTCCCTCCGTTGATTTCCGTTGCCGCCCGTCACCACGACTTGCCACCCCCTACTCCTCTAGTCTCTCCCCAACCATTGGATTGCAATACTCTTGGTCTTGGTTGGTGCCTATCGGCAGTGCCAACTCCCACATTAGGTCCACCCCATTCGCCGGTAGGGTCGGGTTGCCTCACTACCGACTCGGCCTCTAAGACCCATCGACGAACGAGTGGTGCAAGATCAGCCCTCTGATCACTAAACGCTCTAGATTGGGTGCGGCGGTGCATGCACGTAGGCTCATATGGCACGCTATGTTCCCCTGCGCACTCAAGGGATGCCTCCACGATAATTTGTCATTAGAGATTTAAGTGGATGGGAAACAAATTTACAGAGACTACAAGGGTCTTTACTATTTTAGAGATACAAGAAAAATTACTGAGTTCGTGTTATCCTAGCAATTTCATTTTCCAATTGCTCTATTTTGCCATATTTTTTACATTATTTATAGTGACAAAATATCGAATAAAATAACTAATGTTGACTTTGATATTGAAAAAAAGTTGGCTTCTTATCTTTTATATATTTTATGTGTACTAAACTAGAGAGAAATTATAGAGAAGTTTTAGACTCTTTTATCTCATATGTTTATCAATTATGGATTGATACAAACGAGGGGAAGGGACTTCTATATATACTGCACTCATCGCATTACAACCGTACATTTTTCTTTAATCTAATGTTGGAAATCTAATCCCTTTATCTCTTTTGTCTAGCTATTGCATTCCTTGAGTTACAGCCGTACATTTTTCCTTAATCTAAAGGTGGAAATCCAATCCCTTTACATCTTGTGTCTAACATTTATTGAGGGATACAAATAAGGAAATAATCACGCAACTGTTTTTAATCTACTGTGAGATTAACAGCTTATGCTAGATCACAAACAATTTATTAAAAAAAAGTAGAAATTATTGTGGGCTTTATTTTTTTTAAGAATTTATTACTTACAACGTGTTGTTACTTTCACAGTAGCCCCAAGACTATTGGGCTAGCAAAACTCTACAAATAAAGGGAAGGGACCCTTATGCTTGCACCCCTAGTGCTTCAACTATTTCCCTTGATGGACCAGATTTATCATGCTCTAAAACTACCCAAAAATCATATGGGACATTCAAGATGGTCACTCAAAGGGCACGCAAAAAGTGCTTATGTAACATCCTTTACTTTTGCTTTGAAATATAAATTTAGGACTTAATTGCATTTTCTAATAAGAGGTTGATGACATAATTAAACCGATCGAAACATTTAGGACTCCACTGCAATTTTTGGTAAAACTTTAGGACTTGATTGAAATTGTTGAGGTTTGAGGCTAGTGTGGTGCAATATTCATGTGATTGCTTCACAATTGTCCTTGCTAGAAAATTAATATTTGGTAAAAATATTTTTCTGTAATTTTGCTTTGGAGAACATGATTTCTCTTTTATTGTTATTAATTACGCGATTCTTGTGATTCATAGTATTCCATAAAAGAAATGGTTAATATCATGAAAAAATCTCAAATTAATATACCTATGACAAATTTATTCCAAATTTATTTTTTGATTATAAGAAATCTCAAATTGATAACCTCTGACAAATTTACTCCCAGTTTACTTCCATTAAATTTTACCATCAAATTGTTGAGTTGGATTATACGCAGTAGTTGATGGGTATATCAATTTGGGGATTTATTGTCCAATTTGCAATTTTTTTCGTGCTAGTAATCCAATTTAACTAAAATCAATGGAGGATAAATTTGTTATAAATATATAAGTTTGGAATTTTGGGTAGTCAAAAAATTAGTCTAGGGCACATTTGTCACTAGTGTACCAATTTTTGATTTTCAATAGTTAAAAATTATTTTGATGTAAATTTGTCACAAGTATACAAATTTGAAAGTTTTTGTGGTATTAACTCTAAAAGAAACTCATTCTAAGCTAATAAATACATTTTCTAGTGAAAAATCAAGTCTATGGCAACCTTTTGATTAAAAAAAAAACAGAAAAAATTGAAAGTCCATTCCATCTATATTACTTCCATATTCGATATCTAATATTATTTATCTACGACTTCATGTCATTTGTTTTATTTTGGACTGGTACCTCACCATCTAATTGTAGTCAATTACACCATGGATTTCCTTTTCTTGAGCAATGTCATTGCAATTGTTTCTTAAAATATTACCCATGCAAAATCATTGATAATTTACAAGTCCAGTTGCAAAAATGGAATTAATGATTGAAATTGCACCGTCACTTTTCTTATTTGCACATAGAATGTGGGGTCAACTCTTGAATTCTCGAGTCCTGTGAATTTATTTTTTTTGCGCCTAATAGGATCATAACATTCTTTTATCGTGGCACTTCGTACTTTTTTACTCAATATTGATACTAATTTACATTATTTTACAATAAAGTTTCAAGTCAAATCGTACGTTACATGGTGAAATATCTCATTAATGGCAACTTCAATTTTGTTTGAAATGCAATCAAGTCTTAAGTCATTCAATCTGTTCAATTAAGTTGTAAAATCTTCTTCAAAAAAGTGTAATCTAATCCTTTCGATAGTTAGTACTTGAAATTGTCCGCGCATCACGCGAGAAGTGCTTATGTGACATCCATAAATCTCACTTTTCAACGCAATTTGAGGAGTTAATTGCTTTTTTCTGATAAAAGCCGCGGATTTAATGGAAGCAGTTGAAATATGTAGGACTCAACTGCAATTTTTTGTCAAACCTATTGAGGTGTAAGGCTTGTGCGACACAATTTTTTCCTTTGATTTGTCCTATTATTAGTGATTGCCCAATTGATCGTAACTTTCCTTTGGCATTCATAATCGTCCTCGCTGGAAACTGTTGATGTCGTACGATTGTTTAGGGCTAGCCACTCAGGTTGGGTGTCAATATTGTATACGCGACTCATGTCAAATAATATTGGCTTAAAATATCAAAATTTTGATTGTACATACCAAATAAATGATGTACAAGGGAAGGCGTGTTTATTTATGTCAATTCGTCTTAATAGACATGTTGTGTTGTCTTATTATTAATATATATATATATATATATATATATATATATATATATTTTTTTTTGAATTTGAATTCATTCAACGAGCTCGATCCAAGTTTATATGCGTGTTAATTCAATAGATAAAAGTTTAAGATTGGATCTTACGTAATAGCACGTATATTGTTTCCGTTTACAAGTTCGACTCGGTGAAGAAAGAAGACAGAAAAGGAAAGTCAAATTGGTGGACTCTGTTGACCGAATTTTTGACTCTTTAGGGATATATGCTGCGGGACTTCACCGTAGAATAAGAAGGCTCTATTCCGGTTTCGGTCGGTGCAAGAAAACGGGTGTGGAGAGTCTCGCATTCGTCGTATCTCCCCTCACTTGCTTCTGTCCATCGCGTCAGAGGGTGGGAGGTATGGGAAATTCTCTCCGCCATTGAAAATTTCTGTTTCACTTTTGTGGGTTGGATACGACTGCGGTAATGTGATGAAAACCCAACTTCTTTTTCCCCCCAACCCCTCATTGGCAATTGCATGACATGCTTGCTCGGACAGAATCGATGGTGGAAAGTGGTCTTTCTTTGATTTTCTCATCGGGATTTGGAGATTTCGTGTCTTTCCATGATGTTGCCTCTTTTTTCTTTTTTCTCTTTAAATTCTCTGCAAGTATTGACTCTTTGCATACGTTTTGGGTCAGATTTCCCGTTCAATCGTCCTGATGGTAGTGGCCAAAGTTGTTCTAACTCGCGTGCTTAGTTGGTGGTAATTTGGAAGTTTGTTCCATCCATGATCTCACTCCTGCTAGATAATCTTGGTTCTCGTGAGTTTGCTCTGTGAATTGGGCTGTCTTGTTTTTAGTAGTAATCTGTGATGATTGAAGGTTGCTGCTGAGTCATTCTTGTTTCTAGTAGATATCTGTCATGATTGAAGTTTGCTGCTGAGTCATTCTTGTTTCTAGTGGTAACTTGAGTGGCTTCTTCTGTTTTATTTAGTGAAACCACATTTGTATCTCGTTTAGATTTGTAAAAAAGAAGGAAATTCTTTCCGATAAATATTAAGTTATGAAGTGGCAGACATTAGAAATCTCCTGCTATGATGTTGGATGGCTAGAGCCTTCCTTTGGATCTCCCAGCTTACCTTTCATTACCACACCTGATTTTGCCATGTTGCATGGTTATGTTGTAAGTTAGTGATTTTCTAGCTTGATCGTTTGGGTGTTTTTGCTATCAGAAATTCGTTCTTTTATTTTGGATTTGTCACCGTGAGAAGAGATCACCCTAGCGAGTACCATTCTCTTTTCCATCTTCTCAGGCTGTGGTGATCTTTCCGGCAGCAACACATGGGAAAACGATCTCATCGAGTAAGGGAAGACTATGGGAGGAGAGATGGACGGGAAAGAAGACGGAGGTATGATAGTGACCTGAAGCAGAACGAGAAAGAGGGAAAGGGAAGAGACGGCGAGAAACAGGGAATGGATGGCAGAAAGGCTGATAGTTGGAGACCAGAACAAGCATCATCGCAGCAAGGCCATATGAATAATGATTCTTCAAACTTGGGCAGAACTGGAGGAATGTACATCCCGCCTTTTAAGTTGGCCATGATGACGAAAGATGTCGAAGACAAAAGCAGCATTGAGTATCAAAGGTTGACGTGGGATGCTTTGAGGAAGAGTATAAACGGATTGGTCAATAAGGTCAATGCAACGAACCTCAAGCATATTATTCCTGAACTTTTTGCTGAGAATATCATCCGTGGAAGAGGTCTGTTTTGCCGTTCGTGTATGAAGTCACAAATGGCTTCTCCAGGGTTCACGGATGTTTTTGCCTCATTAGTTTCTGTCATCAACTCAAAGTTTCCAGAGGTTGGCAACCTTCTACTGAGGAGGATTCTCTCGCAACTCAAGAGAGCTTTTAAGCCGAATGACAAGGTACGACCGCATGCCTTAGGTTCAGATTTCTTAGTTCACGAGCATCTCTTTGGTTGTTCAAAATTGTGATTTTAATTTTGTTTGGTTGTGTTCTGGGCAGCCTCCATTACTTGCTGCTGTTAAATTCTTGGCACATCTAGTCAACCAACAAGTGGCTCATGAAATAGTTGCTTTGGAGCTGCTCACTGTTCTGCTGGAAATTCCTACCGACGACAGTGTGGAGGTTGCTGTTGTTTCGTCACTGAGTGTGGTTCCGTATTGCAGGACCTATCCCCTAATGGTCTACATGGTAGGTATAAGGGGCGAAGTTTATATGTTATCCAGATTGTTGCTCTTCTGTTTTTCTTGTGTGCATGTATCATCATTGTAGCAAGATTGTCCTGTATTGTCTTTGTAACTGCAGTTTTTTTTATTGGGTTAGTTGATAGCTTCAGTTTGTTTTTACATTGTTAGTAATCTGTTGGTGAGTTCTGTTTACTGGTTGCATATGAATTTATTGGATCAGACTTGAAGATCATAAAAGAGATGGAAGCGTTATCTCATGATTGAACTTGCATCATCTATCAAATGAAGTGTCGCCATGCTATATCCTAAGGCTTTATGTTGTATCAACCTAACTTATACTTGTATGTAGTTAAGAAGATAGTTTTTACTATTTAGTGTGCATGACCAGGTAGTGATGCTGGAAATCCTTGCGTTTATGTTTTCCTCAAGAATATCTCGTGTCATGGCCTCTTAATTCTGATAATTTCTTCAGGTATCTTTGAACTTTTTCGTGGAATTCTTCATGAAGGTGAAATAGCCGAGCGAGTTCAGTTTCTGATTGAAGGCCTCTTCGCCATTAGAAAAGCTAAGTTTCAGGTCAGTAACTCCAATCTCTCTTGTTAGGTTGAGAAAGTACGATTTTTGGTATGGAGAGGTTGCTCGAACATGGATGTTAAGCCTTCTTACTATCATAACTTAGATTTCCTTGTGTACATGCAGTCCACCGTTCGTCCAGAATTGGACCTTGTTGAGCAAGAAGATTGACTAACACATGAGATATCACTCCAGGAGGACATCGATCCAGAAATTACTCTTGGTATCCGTTTGCCTATCCAATTACATGGAGCTACTTATTATCCCTAATCCACATATTCCAGTGTCTGATTTTTGTTTTATGTCATACTTGTTTCTGGACCAGACATATTCAAGCCTGATCTGCAGTTCGTGGAGAATGAGAAGCGTTATGAAGAATTGAAGAAAACCATACTTGGCGACGAGTTTGAGGAGGAAAAAGATTCTGAAGAAGTCTCAGAAGACGGATCTGCTGAGGAATTTGACGAAGAAGAGGATGAACAGATGAAAATTAAAGATGAGACAGAGACGAGTCTTGTTAATCTCCGGAGAACGATATATCTAACGATTATGTCCAGTGTCGATTTTGAGGAAGCAGGGCATGAACTATTAAAAATTAAACTGGAAGCTGGACAAGAGGTGAGACGACATTTCATTTGTTGCAGCCGAATTTGAATACCTATCTTATTTCTTGCCCTTGATTTCTAAGAAGGTTGATTACTCATGTCTGATGATATTGATAATATTAGTAAATATGGCTGATTTTGTTCCCAAACAAGCTGTGTAGTTAGATGAGGACAATAGTACTTTTGAACTTGCTTTTAGGCCTGAACTTTTAGAGCTGATTCCTTTGCATGTTATGATTCATCTGTTAACGAGGATAGACCGGCATGGCCTCTGTGTATTGCACCGACTTTGAAACTGCGGCAATTGTAAATCTCTATATCCAATTTTTTTGCATGGATGCAAAAATGGTGCTTTTGCTTTTCTTAATTTGTCTTTGTATTTCATATGCTCCCACTATGAAGTGATCAATTTTGTACTTACATGTATGGTTATTCAAAGACTTTCTTGCACGTTACTTGTGCCACATGAGTTTTGAGTAGATATGGAGTAGATGAAAATTTGAGATCTTGTTGGCACTTCTGGTTTTTCATCTCCTTAGTATATTTTGCTTCATCATTTTCATTTGACTCAGCTGACAAGGCATATGGCAGCTTAGACCAGATAGCTTAAAAGTAGAATCCTTTTATTTGGAAGCATTTAATGTTTCACTGTTTCTGCAATTAGTATGGTAGATGGCGCATAATGCTGCATTAGTGAAGTTTTGCTTGGTTGTGTGACTAAGTGTCTGGGGTTGAGTTTCTGCGGAGTGTAGAGATTTCTAAAATTGACTGGTTTAACAGGGCTGAGAACTTTTAAAGGGGTGCTAAGCTTATTCTAAGCTAGATGGTGGATTCGGTTAATATCTTTGATTGCAACTTTCATCGATGACGCTAATCATAATGATTTATTTGTTGCTTGTAGTTTCTCATGCTAATTTGTTAGAGAAGTTCATATAAAGATTCTTTTCAACATTTTTCCTTCTTCCTTTATGTGTTTTTGCCTCCTTTACATCATGGACTTTTAGAATTCCTATTTTAGTCCATCAGCTGCTTCATTTGCTGTCCTTGGAACTAGTTGTCTTCTTTACTTACTGTCTTTTTTCTTTGGGGCGTGCAGATGGAATTATGTATAATGATGTTGGAGTGCTGCAGTCTAGAGAGAACTTACCTCCGCTACTATGGTCTGCTGGCACAGCGGTTTTGCATGATCGACAAAGCCTATCAAGAGAACTTGGAGAAGTGCTTTGTTCAGCAATACTCAATGATTCACCGTCTGGAAACAAACAAGCTAAGAAATGTGGCAAAGTTCTTTGCGCACTTACTTGGCACCAATGCTCTATCCTGGCATGTCTTGGCATACATACGTTTGACTGAGGAGGACACCACTTCATCATCACGGATATTCATCAAAATTCTCTTTCAGGTTAGTGAAAACCCAACCGATAAAATTTCAGACTTACTGTTGGTTTCTTTTACTAAAATTACAATGGTAGAAACAACTTGTGAATTCTCTAAAGAAGACTATTTGTTATTTACTTGCTTTGGTGGGGAGAAATTACTGATGGTCAGGTCTCACCTCTTTGATGTTGGCAAAATATGTATATGGCCCATGAAATAAGTTTATGTGGCATGTTTCCTTAGAGTATCCAAGAATATTTATGCTGGGCGGAATGTATGCAATCCTGATCATGGTCTCCATCTAAGTTCTAGATAGATGCACCACAAAGATTGTTATGTTTTCTGGTGCTCCTTTTAGTATTTGCTCTGTTCGTTGGCAAATGTCAGTTAGTACTCATTATAATCTCAAATTAAATACCTCTTGAGTGCTAACTTAATTATTGTTCCCTGAGATAGGCTTTCATTGACATCACTTTCCCTCTTGTAGGAACTGTTAGAGCATCTGGGGATCCGTTTGCTGAATGAACGCCTGAATGATCCATTGATGTGGGACTCTTTTGAATCAATTTTCCCTAAAGACAATCCAAAGAACACAAGGTTCTCCATCAACTTCTTCACATCCATTGGACTTGGTGGCATAACTGAGAACTTGCATGAGTATTTGAAGAACATGCCGCGTCTCAGCATGCTGCATCAGCAGCAGCAAGCATCATCAAACTCAGATGATGACTCGGGAAGTTCAAGCTCTTCTTCTTCTGAATCATCTGGAAGTGATAGGGGTAGAAAACGCAGTAGATAGAATACATATTAGGGGAGACATTTGTTTTGCCTGAGCTACTGGTGTAAATAGATTAATGTGATTTTGCCATATTTCAATTTCCTTTGCCCTTGTTTACTACTCTAGAGGCTCAGGTCGATCTTAATGAGCAAACGTATGGCGATTTTCTGAAAGTAAACAGTTTCTTCTCTTAAATGTTGGCAGTGAAGACATATGGTGGCAGAATTGAGGGATATGATATGCTAAAAGCTGTGCCTAGTGCTGTTATCATATATAAAAGCTCTGTCTAGTGCTGTGCTTGATGAACTTGTGCATCTCGCTTAGGTGGGCACTTGCCGAATTGCAAATTATTAGATTTCCTTGCTTTTGTTGGAGGCGACAATGTGTCCTCTATGACTTTGTTGAGCATGATAATGTCAAAAAAGGAGTTTGGGACACCTGGAGTGCCATAACTTGGTACGGAGGGACACTTAAGTGCCATAACTTTGAAAAGGTACACTTAAGTGCCAATATCGGAGTAAAATGGAACACTTAAGTGCCAATCCGGCCAAAATGTGGACGTGGCATTTTCCGGCGACATGCTTAACCGACGTGGCAATTTAGTAAAAAAAAAAAAAAAGCACACGTGGAGGAGGAAAACGACGTCGCCCCATCCACTATGCCTTTGCAACACTAAACGACGTCGTTTTTCCTTAGTGCTAAATGACGTCGTTTAGCTTATTTGGATTTTAACCGTTCGTCCATTGCGTTCACACCAGATCCGACGTCCTCTTCATCGCCGTTCGCAGGTCGCCGTTCGCTGGTCATCGCTCACCGTCGTCGCTCGTCGTCGTCGCTCGCCGTCGTCGATTTGCTCAGGTTTTTTCTCTTCTTCCTCTCCCCTGTGATGAAATTAGGGCTCCGACACGTTTATTAGGGCTCGGACTTGAAATTTGGGGGTCGGCTGGGAAAGCTTAGGCTTGGATGGTATTGATGTGAGATTTATGGCTCTAGAACCCTATTGGGGGGTTCGGATTGACAGTTTAGGATCGGCCTCGAAATGTAGGGCTCGGTGTAGGGCTCGGCGGGGGAAAATTAGGGCTCAGTGTAGGGCTTGACGTTGCCCCATCCACTGTGATGTGTGATTTAGGGCTCTGATGTTGAATTGTGATGTGTGAAAGTAATTTGTAGTGGTCGGATGTGAAATGTGCGATGGTGATTGGTGATTGTTAGGGTTCGGAGTATTGGACCTTGGACATGTCCGAATCGAATCTCTTGTTGTCGTGGGGATGGGGACTTTTGGGTATTTTTTTAATAAATTGCATTGTTGAAATTGGTGTCATGAGGACCCATGCTTATCTGAGGGATCTCTCCATATTTTAAAGGAATGCAACGACATAATCAAAGAAGTTGTCGGGTCCCCATCTCCATTTGTCCTGAGACCTCTTTTCAAGCTGCAGCTGTCATCTGACCTATGCATCTTCCCTCTTTCTTCTTTTCTTTAATAAAGAGTGTAGGGACCTCCACATGCAATTGTCTGTTGTCCTTTGTGAATGTGGTATATTTTTCCTCTTTCGTTGCAGAAATGGCTCATGATAAGGACTATGTTGCTGTCATCGTTTACTACGGTGGGGATTTTGTGATTGGGGAGGATGAGTGGTAGTATGAGGGGGGAATGAGGGTACTATCTTTGTAGATATAAAGAAGGCATCTTATATTGGATTTGTTAGGGATATAGTGACATTTTTGCCTTGTAGAGTACAAACGTTGCTGTACTGTGTTCCTGCGAAAGGCTTGAGAGATGGTTTGAGAGTTTTGGAAGATGATAATGGTTTTAGGGATGCCCTATATCATTATCTTCATGGCGAAGAGGCGAAAGTATTTCTTGAAAACAATAGTAATAGTGAGGACGAAGATGATGGTATACAAATGTTGCTGTACTGTGTTCCTGCGAAAGGTTTGAGAGATGGTTTGAGAGTTTTGGAAGATGATAATGGTTTTAGGGATGCCCTATATCATTATCTTCATGGCGAAGAGGCGAAAGTATTTCTTGAAAATAATAGTAATAGTGAGGACGAAGATGATGCCAGAAATAGCACTCAAGTAGGAGAAGGAGGAGATGGTATTCAAGCTAGTACTGAGGTTAGGGATGAAGCAGGGCATGATAGACAGGACGGGGAGGAGAGGGGTGCAGATGCTGTTCACCAGAGCAATGGTGACATAGGTGATGTCACCATCACTGAATTAGATTAGGAAGTAGCTGAATCTAGTGATGGTGATGATGACGATGACGATGACGATGAAGGGTTGGCTGCTGAAAATTTATTAATCTTAAGTGACGACGATGATGAGGAGCTTACACAGTCAAGGAAAAAACAAAGGGACTTCTTGTCAGATAGATTTGCAACTTTGCAGGTAGCTGATGAAGTTCCAAACAGATGAAGGCCCTGCGCGATGTTGGTGTTGCTGGCCGAGACAGATTATGAAGAAAGCATCGACACCGCTACTTCCCAGGACGAACTTGAAGAAGATCAATGAGTTGTGTGTAGAAGGAAAAGTAAGTTTCCTTTCCATGATCCATCCGTTGCCTCTCCTACTTTGTCAGTAGGTATGAAATTCCATGATGAGATACAATTTAGGGAAGCTATACTGAAGAACTCCATTGCTGCACAAAGAAATATTGATTTCATTAGAAACACTAAGAAATTTGTAAGAGTTAGGTGTTCGCAGCAAAATTGTCCATGGAAGATTTACGGCGCATTTGTTAAGAGGAGTGTGTCTTTCCAAATTAGAGCCTACCAAGAGGAACACACTTGTTCCATTAATTTCAAAACAAAAGAGTAACAAGTGCATGGTTGTCCAAGCACTTCTTTGATCTGATCAAGCTGATGCCCGAGATGAAAATTACTAACTTTAGGATGCTGGTGAAGGAGCGTGTAGGCATCAATGTATCTAGGACTCAGTGCAAAAGGGCAAAGCAAAAGGTGATAAAAATACTTATTGGTCAGTATGCTAAGGAATATGGGCAGGTGTGGGAGTATGCTTGGGAGTGTAGGCTGCAAAACCCTACAAGTAGAGTGTATGTAGAGGTGGTTGAGAGATCACTTCCTGATTATGGGACCAAGTTCGATAAGTTCTATGTGTGCTTTGATGCATGCGGACGGGGATTTTTAGCTGGTTGTAGACGGATTACAGGATTGGATGGCTCTTTCTTGAAGGGTTTGTGCAAGGGAGAATTGTTGGCGGCGATTGGAAGAGATGCGAATAACCAAATGTTCCCACTAGCTTGGGCTATTGTAAAGATTGAGAACAAGGACAATTGGTCTTGGTTCTTGAAAAATCTGATGGCCGACTTGGAGATAACAAACGGGAAGGGTGGGCATTCATGAGCGACCAACAAAAGGTAATGCTTGCTTTTTGAAAAATTTAGTCAATAGTTTGCTTTGTAATATGAATATGTAATTTGCTCTAGTATTTCTTACTTTGAATTATTGCAGGGATTGGTTCCGGCAGTAACCGAGTTGTTGCCCCATGCTGAACATCGAATGTGTGCGTGGCACATATATGGAAATTGGGCAAAGACCTACAAAGGGGATAAGCTGCAGTTGCAATTTTGGCAATTAGCAAAGAGTGCAAACATGGCTGACTTTAGGATAGCCAAAGAAGGACTGCTTCAGTTGACAAATGCTAGATGCAAACCAGTCATCTCAATGCTTGAAGATATACGAGTTGCGGTTATGACTTGGCTGCAGAAACAAAGAGATGAGGCTGCAAAGTGGACTAGACAATATGGTCCTAGGATTGCCAAGAAATTGGATGACAACTTGGCTGCAAGTAGGCATTGTCATCCCATTTGGATGGAGATGACAGATATGAGATAATGAAGGGTGCTAATAAGTATGTTGTCAATCTAGGAAGCAGGAAGTGTTCATGTAGAGCATGGCAAGTAAGTGGAATTCCATGTGAACATGCCATATGTGCCATCCAGTTGAAGGGCGACAATACGTATGATTATATCGATGATTGGTACCATAAATCAAAATACCTTACTTCCTATCGGTTCATGATGCAGCCAATTAGAAGTAACAAGTTTTGGGAGCCCACAGATCATGAAGCACCCCAACCTTTGCCACTGAAGAAGAAAATTGGAAGGCCAAAACGAAGACGAAGAATGGCGGAGGGAGAGGTCTCGAGTCGAAAAGAATGAGCGGGCGGGTGCAAAGATAATGTGCTCTTATTGTCGCCTAGCAGGCCACAATATTAAAGGTTGTCAATTGAGGAAGCAACAACAACCGTTGAGGCAAGGTGAAGGGCCTAGTGAAGAGACAGTTGGAGAAATGCAAACAAAGCGGGGCCAAGTGAGTCGACTTTGTTCTTCGCCTGACAACTAAAACCCCAAAAGTCGTGAAATTTATTTTATGTTTATGTTGCTTTGTCATTTATCATAAAAATGTACATAATATCCTATTTGGCCTTGTATGTAATGTGTTTGTTAGGTCACAAGAAGAACCCCAGTAAGTCATGAAACTGAACAGCCTATTTGAACAAGGCAAGGTAGAAGACGGCCAGCTGAAGGATTGGCCCAAGGCAAAGATCACGGCCGGTTCGGTCGGGCCTGTTCTTCAAGAAATAAAGAAATACCCAAAGTGGTAAATTCAACCATTTCTATTCAGTTTTTCATTTTCTTTACATTATTATATGTCCCAATGTTATATTTATGGTGTCTTTTGCCTCTTTCTCAGGTTCGAAGAAAGCAAGTTGGAACTCAACTGCCAACTGAAGGGCCATCACAAGAGCCACCTCAAGGGTCACCATAGGGGCCACCAGAAGAATCACTACAAGGGGCACCAAAAGTACCACCACCAGTACCACCAGAAGGCCCAACAGAAGGAGGTGTCACTGAAGTTGAAGGGCTACACAGAAGGACAACTAGAAGAAGGCCAGGTGAAGGGGCAGCTACACAAAGGCCATCTAGAAGACGCCCAGCTGAAGAATTGGTCGAAGAAGCCTCGGATGTAGCTGAAGGGCCCAAGAAAGCAAGAAAAAGAGTCAACAAATCACAAGTTCTTGAAAGTGACGCCCCTATTCAAACAAGAGGGGCACTTGGGAAGAGGTTAAGACAATATAACTATGGCCTTTATATAGATGAGCGTGCTAGAACAATTATTCTGAATGTAATTTATTGGCTGCATTTAATTTCATTTATGCTGTAGACTTTTGCTGACAATTTATTGTCTTTTTGTAGCTTGGGAGAAGTTAAGAGGTTCTTATCTTAGGCCCAACTCAAGAATCAACGGCTACACCAACAAAAAAGAAAACATCAACTACGTCAACAAGAAAGAAGAGGAAGAACCCAGTTGCAGCTCCTTTTGAATCAATTCGGCCTGGGACATTTGCAGCTCCATCTGAGTCAGTGGATACTGAGAAGGTTGAAGAAGAAGTTGCACGTCCAGTTAGAAAGAGTGCAAGAATTATGAATCAAGTGAAAGGCCCATCGAAAGGAGCATAAACAGCTGGTGTCGTGCATATTGATTGATGAGATGGGACGTGATAGGATTTGTGGAGCTTAGGAGTCAAAACAGTTATGTAAACGTTAATATTATAATAACACTTGCTATGGATGGTTATCTTTTTTTTTTTTTCTTTAGTTTGTCATTGATGTTGTGAGACTTAATTTCAATATCAATGAAATGATCTTGCGCTGCTTGTCAATTTTTGCTGTTTGTCATGGATTCTGCTTTTACTTGCTGCTGCCGTTGGTGTTCTGTGGTGGTAGCTGGAGTGCTGGTGTGGCTGGTGGTGGTGGATGGTGATGCTTGGTGGTAGTGAGTTTGTTGTTGGGGTGCTAATGTGGTGGCTGGGGTGCTAGTGTGGCTGGTGGTGATGCCCGGTGATTATGGGTTTGTGGTGGGGGTTATAGGCTTATGCTGCACCTGCACCTGGTGCAAGTGTGCAGTTTGCACATCTTACACCATGTGTACTTGGTGCAAGCTAGTGCAATGCTCAGCTTGCACTAGTACCTTGTGGTAGCAACACCACCAGGATGGTGGTGGCTGGAGCGCCTAGTGCGTAGTGTGGCTAGTGGTGATGGTTGGTGGCACAGCCGGTGGTGGTGGCTGGCGCAATTTTTAGAGAAAACCCTCAAAAAAATTGGCACTTAACTGGTCATATTCTAAAAAACTTGGCACTTAACTGTTCACTTTTAACTACAAGTGACACTTAACTGATCACTTTAATAATAACTTGACACTTAAGTGATCCTTTTTTTCATCATAACTAGCACTTAAGTGATTACTAAATACAACTTATGGCACTCATGTTTGTCTTGTGTATATGTTGGTCTGCATCAAAACAGAGAAGATGATGGTAATTTAACTTATGGCAACTCCATATGACAGCATAAACAACAACAAAACCACAATGATCTTGTGGAACAACAGAAACTTCTTCGCATCTTTCAAAAAGAAAAAAGCCTACATTTAATCCAAAACAACACCATTTTTAACTATGGCAGTCGGAGAAACTTTTTCTCATTTTCAAGTGCTTTTTTCATCATAAAGTACAATAGACAACAAAACAACACCATAATAAACTCTTGGTAACACTTTCGTTCAATTTTCATCATTGAAACTTCATTTTTGAAAGGTTTAGTTGAAGATGCTTGAGCTTGCATTGAGACTTCATTCTTGAAAAGTTTAGCTGAAGATGCTTGAGCTTGCATTGAGTCAACATCGTCCAAGTCGTCCACGAACACAGATGGAGATTGCTGTCTTTTTTGAAGTAGATCCAATATCACCTCTGTGGCTCGGTCAGAGAACTTCGCATCGACCCATTTGAAGTATTTGCACTTCGACGCTTCTTTATATCGGGCGTATCCATAAAATCTTCTCCCAAGATTGATTCAAGTCAACGATGTTCTTCTTGGACTTGGTAACCTACAAAAACAGAAACGCTGCCCTTCTCCTTCGCTTTGGTGAGAGGAAATTGAGGCGCTGCTGCGAGTCCTCGCTCTCCATTTCCAAGATTCGACGAAGGAATTTTGGGCAAATGAAAATTAGGGTTCGAGACTTGGATTCGAGCACTTCAATAGGGATTTTGGCCGATTTAGGGTTATAGATTTGGGGCATTTGGGGAGACGACGTCGTTTTGGAAGATTCGGGGCTTTTATTATGCAGACGACGTCGTTTCTGGTGAGTTAGAGCCGACTCAGCTCTCCGGCGAGCCACGTAGGCAATAAAAAATAATAAAATATTGCCACGTAAGATTTCCGGCAAGGGTCGCCGGAGGTGGCACTTAAGTGTCCCACTTTTCAAAGAAAGTAGCACTTAAGTGTACCTTTTTGAAGTTATGGCACTTAATGTCCCCCCGTGCCAAGTTGTGGCACTTGGGCTGTTCTTCTGCCTCAAAAAAAGTAAAGACCTGCCCGCTTTTGTTGATGGTCTAACCTGTAGTTTTCCTTGTTGCGATTGGTATGGGAATCTATGCTCTTCATTCTTCGCCATTGTTCTTTTTACTATGATGCCTGATAACCGGCTATTTACCACTCTGAATTTTACAGAGGAAAGAAATATGAAGCTGAAAATGTTTATTTGGGCAACCCTGTTCTAGGGTCAATAAGAGCCCGACTTTCATCTGAGAGAAGAACTGGACCCGTCCCAGGTTTTTGTAGATGAAGTAAACTTCAACTCTGTTCTTCTGGGCGGGTATCTTGTCCTTAATCCTTAATCTCTGGAGGAGGTGGCAAAGCTTCCTCATCGTCCATCCCTTGGATTCCGACATCTTTCAGTATTGAGTATTGACTTGTCTCCAAGGACGTAGCTGTAGATAAAGAAAATCTACGTGATTAGTAATCGGTTCCTTCTTCAGATCTCTTCTATGTGATTAGTAGTCAGTTCCCAGACTCCCCAGACTCCTCCGGATCTTATAGAGAGAATGATGACATGATGACTTTTTAGAAGACTAGAATGTACCTGTTCATGTCGCTATCTGCGCTGGGAGGGAAGTAGTATAGCAGTCGCTGAAGCATCAGCGAAGCTGCCTTTCTATTGCGTGCAATGAGAACCGCATTTGGCCACCATCAAAGGTGTGTGCAACCTGTCATATCTTCCAGTATCAGCCCCCATTCTCACCAGTTAAAGGCATTTGAACCACTACGTCGAGGAACAAATTCAAAACGCTGCATGTACTTGTTTTCCAGACTTTTTCAGTACAATGAATCTTATCCTAAATCAACCCAATTAATGCTGAGGCTAGAACTCTTGCTTTCTTGGTATCACCATTGCATCTGTACTGGAGGCAACTGGATGAAATTGAAAAGAAGAAGAAAACATGAATTATTTGATAAAGGCGAACCGTTTGTCAATTCTAAAGAGGTGCCCTCTCCTCCTAGAAGTGCGCTATTTCAGAAACTAAGATGGCACTACACAAGTGAAAAAACAAAATGTCATTCTGTAATATATGAGGCATCATTCAACTAGTTTCAAAAGAAAAAAAAAAGGATCTTGATGGAGAAATATGTTGGCTTCTGAAATATTTTATGAAATCAACAAACCATCAGTTTTGTGTACACTCCATAAAATATTCCTTTGCCTTCAAGTGGATACCACGATCGGTACGAGGAACTTCCAAGAAGCTACTTTTAATAGCAATCCCCATTAAATGCGGTTCCATTATTCATCATGTTTCGTTTGTATTGAGAGGCATGGATACACCAAAACTTTAGAATCTTGTATAAGTTAACATGACAATGACAACGCAAATTTTGTTGTGCTTTTCGGATCAATACAGCTTGTTGAGAATTACATCAAATACTTGCACTATCTCAACATGCAGAGAGAAAGTCTACGAGTAATCTGCTAACTGAACACAAAGAGAATGATGATCAACAAGAATGTGCCTTTACTTAAGCTAGGTGATGCAAACCCCCAGATAGAACTTAATTATAAGGATGGTAGAAAGATAAGACACATTGAATACCCGAGGTGCTTCTTCTGAGCTATTCCATTTCTCAACACAGCTAATAATCCCATAATGTAGTGCCAAATATTTTTAAATGGTAAACACTGTTAATCATCACAGGGAAGCATAATTACGGACAAACCAGTAAAATCCAGTATTACAAACTTAAGTTGTCTAAAAATGGGTATAACTTGCCAGGGATGTGTCATTCACATAGAAAAATACAGGACATGTATCGAGGCACCCTGCATGGAGCTGACCGCTGTCTGCACAGGTTAGTCCCGCAAAAGATGCAAAGTCACGATTTTGTATGGTTTTTTCCATCTTTACAATCCGATTGGGCACCACCTACTATTTCATTTAAATTAGAGGAGAATGAGTTGGTGAGTGTTTACTTCAGAAGCGTGCAGAAACTTCAATTGAAAAAGCTTTAAGTCAGAGGAAATGACCATAGGATGCCCAAAACACTAAATTCAATCCTGAAGAAGCTCCACAGGTGGAATGGCATGAGTGTATAGATTCTTGTTATGCAGCTTATGAGATTCTCCCACGATCCAACTCATGTTAAAAGATTGAGGAATTTTCCAGACATGAAAAATTAACGACAACTTTATTGAAGGAGAAGAAGAAATACCTTTGCTCTATGTTGCAAAAGCAAAACTTGTTTCGACACTCTCACGCATCCCTGTAATGCTGCTTGTTTCCTTTTGCCGGGAACTTACCTGGCATCACCCATGCAGAGGCTGCATAAAATTGAGGACGCAAAGCAACAAAACTTTTAACCGTCGTATGTAAGTGCATTGGGTGCATGAAGGTTCAATGAGACCGCCCTTCTCCACACTTACTCAGAATTTGAGAGTAATTAAGCAGACGCTCGCTGAAAATGTTCAGATTTTTTAGAGGAATTAACGAGAATTGTGATTTCCCGAGGGTGTTAGCCATATGTAAAATTACATAATCCGGAGTGCTTTTGAGTTAAGTGTAAGAGGGACACATACTTCATTGATTTATGCATTTCCTGACAACCCCGCTGGCCATCCCCCAGACCTGCGATGGTAGGGCTATGGTGGCAGGAGCTGGTTCGAAACCCCATTTTTTTTAATATCTTTTTTTTGTATTAACATTGATTGCCACACAATAAATTTAGAAATTTTTTGGATAATTTTTTCCATGAGCTGATCATGTAAATTTTGTGCCCATCTCGCTAGAGTAAATTCAATCGAGTAATTCAAAGGATACCCATCTCAATCACGCTTTAATTGTAAATATATGGTTTTATGAGAATAGTCGAGTATAGCATTTAAAAGATAGGTATACTTAGACTGATGTAGTAAAATATGTCTAGGGCAATGCAAGACATTAATTGTTTATTTCTTTTTAGGGTTATAGCCATAATGTTATCCTTAACGGGTGCATAATTTGAGCTTCTAAGTACAAACATACTTACTGGTCGCATTCTTGCCAATATGAATTTTTTCTAAAATAAATTAATGTTGAATGCATTATAATCTTGATAGAGCACTATCAAGCCCATCATATCCGAGTCGGAGATGTTATTTTTATATGATACGTCAACAATGGGGTGCAATTAAGATGTACCGGTTTGTCTTAATGTGACATAATGGAGAGACACCTTTCAAAAGGATGTGAGGGAAGTCATATAAATAACTTCTGAAGATAATTGTCATAATGATTGGCAAAAAGAACGTTTGAAAAACTGTTCTTTCTTCTTCTCCTCTCTCTATCAACGAACAAAGACAATTCCATTAATCAATATTAATGCCGTGGAATGTGAATACTTTCCTCGTGATTGTTTTCGGACCATCATGAAGTCGTATTGTTCTTGGTTCGCTCATAATTCAACGTACTTTCCTCGCTGATTTGTTTATTGTGCACTAAAGAGGTTAATCATTTTTTTTGCCAACTTTCTTCTAATATGCCCTATTTGGAAATGAACTAAGAAAGCTAACTAAGTTGGACTTTCCCTTTTTCATCTTCAAATGGGCCCCTACGCCTCCCTTGGAAGACAATCATTCTTGTCTCATTAAGCCAATAAGCTTTTAGAATGGGGTAATTTAGGGATTTAATCAAACTATGATATAAAACACTATTCATGCATGTGGGTAAATTAATGTACAAGCTTCCAAAAGACCAAGTGTGGGCTTAATTGGGCTTATGAGCCCTCTTGGGCTGTCCATGATGGGCGTGAGGCCCATCGGGCTCGACCATGGTTTGGGCCCTCATGACTCCTCATTCGCATCCCATTTCTACTTTTCCAAAAATTCACAGTCTGCGGATGTAAAATTGAATTTTTATCTTAAGGTGACCATCCCTTACTTTTTCATGATTTGTCGATTACCGTCATAATTCTATTCCTTAGATAGAGGTCGAATTGAGGATATCACACTAGATCTTGGATACAATTGATTCTAATTTTTTTCCTAGGGATAAGAACGCCACAAGTGGTATATTTTTTGTATGGTGTTTACTTGAGTGTCATAACCTTTTTTTTCCTGATCATGTAAGTGCCATGACTTCTTAAAAAATGAGGAATGTTTCTTTAGATAAGCCTAAGGCTTTATGTTGGAACTGAGGCTCTTTAGATGAGCATCTTAGGCCCTGTTTGGTAAATTTTGTTTCTGTTTCCCAGAACAATTATTTTTGTTTTTTTGTTCTAGGGAACAAAAAAAGAATAGAAACTTGTTTGGTTAAATTTTTGTTCTCGGGAATAGATTTGGAACATAAACAAAAATTAGAAAAAAGTAGTTTCTTGTTCCCGAGAACAATTTCTAGAATCTATTTTTTTCTCTCTCTTTTTTTCTTCTCTTTCTTTTCTTCTTCTTCTTCTTCCTTTTGGCTGGTTGTCGACCTTGGCCATGGCCCGTGCCGGTGACCGACCAAACGAGAGCCGGCGGTCGAGCCTCGCGTGGCCACGGTGAGGCTCGGCCTCCCCAGCCAGCGGGAGGCTGGGCCTCGCTAGGCCAGGGTGAGGCCGACCTCGCGCTGTCTGGGCAAGGCCGAGCCTCGCCGGTGGCCAGGCACATGGCCGGCAACCGACCAAAGAGAAAAAGAAAAAGGAAAAAGGAAAAAGGAAAAAAATAAGAAAATATAATAAAAAGAATTCAAAAATTAAAAGAAAAAAAAAAAAAAAAATCCTACCAAACATATTTCTATCCCGGGACTAGAAATTTTGTGAAGTTACCGAATGCGTTTTTTGCTTAGAAATTATTCCCGAGAACAGAATAAAAAAAAAAAACGATTTCTGATCAAAAATTGTTGTCAGGAGCAGAATCATTACCAAACGCCTATAACCGCTATTGGGCTTGCAGGAATGTTGCTGCTCTTGCCGATTGAGTTTGTGAGTGTTAGTTATTGTTGTTGAGCTTGAAGCAAGGTCTTGGCTCCCCTGCTTTTGTGCTTGTGTGAATGAAGTTCTGATCGATCGAGAAAAAAAACAAAAGATGAACCTTCCATTCATTGAGTTGCTCTGGAAATCTTTCGACATATAGACGATGATCCTTCTAAAGCATTGAATAACACACAGTAACTATCTACTTTGATGACGTTTTGTTGGGCAAACTTAACCCAGCATACTTGAGTTCAAATAATTGGAAAAGTTTTGCTATGATAGGACTGACTAATTTACATTTCGCCACAACTCTCTTGCCGACATCGGGGAATAACTTACCCATACGAACTATTAGGGAAATTATGAAGATCTTGATTCAAGTCTTCATAAATTTTTTTCGGATGTGTACATATTGATTGCTTTTTCAATTTTTTCATCAACATACGCTCATGCTCTTTTTGTTGTGGAGAATCGGATAAAAGCTAACTATACATCAAGAATCTCAAAATCCCATACTCCGGTATATATCGATCTTTAGGATCTTCCATCACAACCTGTCGTCACGGTCTCAAGCCACTTGTATCATCTCGACTAGTTGGCACGTGTATACTTCTTTAATGACCTTATCAACAGGAAAAAATTCCTCACAAGTAGAAGTTAAAATATAACAATGTTTCAAAATAATCTTTCACATGTCAATAAAGTACTTAAACTAAGAAACGGTTATGGAGGCGAGGAATTCACACAATTGTGGGGAAAATTACCCTATTAGTCCTAAATAACCAATTTAATCAAAAAAATTTTAATTTGACTAATTTCATCCTCAACATTTGATGATTTTCCAACAGTCTTTTCGGTCATTATTAGCCTGAAAAAATTGACTAGTGATCCAATCACCGCCGATCATTTTACCTGACACGGCCAGTACTGACATTTTCTCTCAGTCTGAAGCCGAACTCAAGCAGGTATAGTCCTGATGGTGGACAGGGAAAGTTCCAGAAAACCGATTCGGTGGAGACGAATGTAAGGCCCCCAAAGATAATGTGAACGCTATTTGTCGTGGATTACAAAGGAGCATATTGCTCTGAGAAGGACAGTGAAAGGGTCTCATACACGAGGACGACGACGACGACGATATATGAAAGGACGAAGAACTCAAACTAATCCCCAATACACATCAGACGCCAGCCGGCCGTGCTGGATCTCTATGTTACCATTTTTCGGTCTAAATTGTCAATGATAATATTGAAAAATTATTAACATGTTTAAAGTTAAATTAATCAAATTAGAAAATTAAGAAATAAATCAATCGTCATACAATATATTTAGGACTGATCGGGTAATTTTCTCAGCAATTATGAATATAGCAAGCCCAAGAAACAGTCGTATCTATTTTAGCAAAAACCATTTGAGGAAAGTTTCTTAGTTAGCAAGCTACTTATGGTTAATTTGTCTGTAATTAATGTGCTACTAATTTTTATGAGCTAAATAGAGTCATACAATATCGTCCACAGTTGATTCCATCCTTTCATAAGAATTCCAGCAAAACCATAAATGAGACTCCCATATAATTCAACTCGTTAAGATTTCATTGACTAAAATTGTGATGGTTTTATTTAGGACTTGTCGGCATCCTAACCCAACAACCATGGTCCATTGTAGCATGAGCTGTATTTTATACTTAAATTAGCCGAATCTGTACATGCCGGCATCTTCCTTTCAAAATTCCAGGACTCAAATCATGAATAACATTGTCATAGCATGTGACTCATTCATACATTTACTGTCTGGCCAAAAAAGTACATATGTAATTTTTAATATCTAGAGTCAATTTTCTATCACTTTGGAATTGCTTCTATCTGATGAATAATTGCTTTGGTACTCGAAAAGACATCAACAAACCTATCTTTTGCAGTGATGGCATAGTTTTTAAAGTAATAATGTCCTTAATGATCCGAATCCTTCCCAAATTGATTCTCAAAAAATATCAAACTATGCGCTTATTAACCTCAGATAACACACTGATCTCATAAGATAATATTAATCTTAATGCAAGTGAAATTGACAGAACTTTCTTTGCGCACACTGATCTCAGAAGCTCAATTTTCCCTACTCTCCTCAATTCAATCAATTTGCAAACACTATCAAGGGTTAATACCCTGAAAAACCCCAAACTTGTGCACTTGTGACAAATTTACCCCAAACTATTTTTTTGACCATGAAAAACCCCAAACTAGTACACTTGTGACAAATTTACCCCGACTAACCATAAAAAACCTAAATTGGTACATTTATGACAAATTTACCCAAACTAATTTATTCGATCGCAAAAAACTGAAGCAAAATTAAATCCCAAATTTGTGACAAATATACCCTTTGTTAAATTGGATTAATACAAAAAAATCACAAAAATTATAAACTATGACAAACGGAGCGTAAAATCCCAAATTGGTATATCAATCAACTGTCACGTGTCATTTAACTTAATAATTTGACAATAAAATTTAATAAAAACTAATATAGGGTAAATTTGTCACAAGTGTACAAGTTTGGGGTAAATTTGTCAAAGGTATATCAGTTTGAGGTTTTTGGTGGTCAAAAAAATAGTTTGGGGTAAATTTGTACAGGTATACCAGTTTGAGATTTTTCAGGGTATTAACCCTAATATCAAACACCTTTGACATCTTTCAGAAGAACATTATGGCTGAAGAAATGTGACATGGTTTGTATGATTGTTCAGAACGGATCAAATATCTTGAAAATGCCGGTCCAACACAAATGCTTCAAAGGTTCTCAGTGAAGGATGGGGATTTATTCTTTTGTGATCTTACGGTTAAAATCTTTAAGGCTCATATCATCGTAGATTTGCAGGAATGCCTGATGTGGTAAGTGTAATCTCCTGCTACATCTCAAGGAAATTCTCGCTAGGAAGGAAAACCAAAAGTAGTATATGAAACATTGATTTTCCAGAAGCTCAATTTCCCCTACTCTCCTCAATTCGATCAATCTGCAGACAAAAAATGCCAAACTCCTTTGACATCCTTTATAAAAATATTATGGCCAGTGAAAATATCAAATCTCAGATAGGGATAACTAATTCGGTCTCTATCAGAAGATATTTTTAGTTTTTGGTTGCCCAAAAAGATGTATAATATTCTTTTGCTACATGCTATCTTCGCCTAAATTTGTCGATAGACACTTTCGAAAAGTATTTTTTTTTCTCCATCCTTTTGCTCATAACATAAGTGAGATGAAGGAGATTGATTGATGTGAGAAATCCTTCTAATTGACTAGGATAGTACTTATATAGTAGCATTAACAATTTACGGCTTTTAGTTGCATAGCATTTTATTGGCACATCCAATATTGACATTGAATATTGATCATCAAATTGTTGTGTCCGTTGTTTCAATCAGGCGAAGCAATTATTAATATATGTCTCAATACATCGAATATTCCTCAGAAGTTAAGTACTAAGCAAAGGATGGGCATTGTCACATTAGTGAATTATACAATTTCTACCTAACCTACCATTTATCATATTTGTTGGTATGGGAATACATTGAATGCACAATAGGCAAGTGTATGCACTAATGAAGAGAGTGGCTAATTCTTCGCCTTTATATACAGCTCTCATCTGTTGATGCTCCATGTCTCAATATCTTATTACTCTTGAGCCATAATTTTACCAATCCTCATTTATGAAGTTTCATGACTCCTACAGTTTTTCCTCAAGAAACCTATTGACGCATCTATATTGTTATCCATGGTTATATCAAATTCATTAAGAACTCTCCTAATTTGAATGAGAGATGCATAATCGCGCCCTTTAAAACTGAAAAATTGGATCGGCAATTTATCAAAATAATCTATTTGCAAGACTTCGTCTTCAAGGTATATTTTTCCAAAAGCAACATCATTTTAGCTTAATTATTTTTGTCTTAATCTAACTAAAAGGAAAACTCCAATTAAGGGCCCGAAGTGCACTTATTTTCTTAAAATGGGCCTTAAGTGGATATCGTTTCAAATAAAGATATGGAGTAGTTATATCAGTCTCAAATAAGGTCTAAAGTGACTATGGTTGTTTCAAATAAGGGTATAGTCTTGCCGGCTCGCTAGCCAAAAAAAAAAAAAAAAAAAGCCCGTAGTAAAAAGTCTAGCCCATCAAGGATATTTATTTTGGGAATAGAAATTTTGTGTCGTTATCAAACGTGTATTTTTACTCAAAAACTCACTCAGGAATAGAAATTCAAAAATCAATTTCTATTCCAAAAATCAATTTCTAGCTAAAAAAATCTTCAGGTCATCATTCATGCCCTAAAAGACATCAATAGCCCCATTTTTTCTCACTGATCGCATAGTTCTCAAAGTACTAGTATCTCTATCTATTCAAACCCTTCGCAAATTAGATCCCGAATATTGTCAAATTATACGCTTACTAAGCCTTAGAACACACTGATTTAAGAGTGCAATATTAATCTTGACATAAATGAAATTCACAAAGCTTTCGATGCGGACACTATTCTCAAAAGCTCAATCTCTCGTACTCTCCTCATTTTGATCAATTTGCAAACATAAAATAACAAACACCTTTGACATCCTTTAGAAAAACATTATGGCCAATCAAAATATTAAATCTCAAATAAGGATAACTCAATAGGTCTCGAACATAAGATATTTGTAGTTTTCGTTTGCTCAAAAAGATGTGTAGTTTTCTTTTGCTATTGATTCGTTATATTAGTACAACATGCTATCTTTCATGTAAATTTGTCACTACACACTTTCGGAAAGTATTTTTTCTCCATCCTTTTATTCATAATAAAAGTGAGATCAAGGAGCTTGGTTGATAATTGACTAAGCTAGTACTTATGAGCAGTATTAACGATTTATGGCTTTTAGCTGCATAGCATTTTATTAGTGCATCAAACAATGACATTGAATATCGATCATCAAATTGCCGCTTCTGCTGTTTCAGTCAAGAAAAATAGTTATTAATCTATGTTTCAATACATCGAATATTCCTTAGAAGTCAAGTACCGACCAAAGGATAGGCATCGTCAAATTAATGGATTATACAATTCCTACCTAACTTACCATTTATCATATTTCTTGGTATGGGAAGACATTGAATGCAAAATATGCAAGTGAATCCACTAATGAAGAGAGTGGCCAATTCTTTGCCTTTATATACAGCTCTCGTCCTTTGATGCTTCACGCCTCAAGATCTTATTACACTTAGAGCCACAATCTTACCACTATCCTCATCTACAAAGTTCCATCATCTCCTATAATCTTTTTCTCAAGAACCTTAGATGCATCTAAATTGTTATCCAATGTTTAATCAAAGGCATGAAAAACACTCCCAATTTCAACAGGAGATGCATGATCTCGCCCTCTAAAACTGAAAAGTCGGATCAACGATTCACCATAATAAGCCATTCACAAGACTCGTCTCCAAGGTATGAGTTTTCAAATCATTTGAGCTTAACTACTTTTGTCTTAATCCGACTAAATATCGCCCCATGTGCAAATTGGATGATTGATCTAACTTTCCACCGCTAACTTATTGCAGGTTCGGAGATATTTGCGGATGTTACATTTGTAGATATTCTTGCTTTATCGGCATGTCCAGTAGCGACCTCGGATATTGATCATCGATTTTCCGTGTCCGCAAAGCAAAACCATCAATAGTTTATGGTTCAATACAGCGATAATATGTGATTTGGTACATCCATTTTCAAGTACCTCATGTTAAACTAAATAAGGGCTCCGTGTTGTGAGTGAGCTTCCCTTAATTTTTTTGTCTCTGAGAAATGAATTTTATTTACACAGAGTATCCATCTATTTTTCCACATACCGTGCAGATTTTTAACACAGTTCTAATTTTTTCCTGTGCTGCTAATGACACGTGATATTAATGTTGAGCGATGATCAAGTTAATCCTGCGACAGTAACATGATCCCGAAGTAACGGCAAGCTTGATTGATCTTTTCTGTTATACTTTTATCAAATCAACAAAATCTGACGTGGATCCTCTATTAATTATGTTGCTTTGAAGTCCCATACATATTTTTCATAAATTCAAAATGAAAGAAAGTTAAATAATACATGCTACATACTCTTTATCCAGATACGATCTCTCTCTACTTAGTTTAGCGGATCTTTCTGTTAGTATTTGTTGTGCTTCTAATTTTATAAGCTAAATAGATATCGTCCACAATTGGCTCCATCCTGCCATAAGAATTCCAGCAAAACCATAAATGAGATTCCCATAAAATTCAACTCGTTAAAATTCCATTCGGCTTAAATTGTGATGGTTTTATTTAAGACGAGTTCCTTTGTCGGCATCAAAGATTTGCATAAATGCGTGATGTGGTAAGTGTAATCTCCTCTGCTACTCCTCAACTTACGGAAATTCTCGCTAGGAAAAAAATACCAAAGTAGTATATTAAACATTTTTTTTCAAGCCTCTAGAGGGGAAACAAAATTGTAATTCGGAGAACCGCTCGGCATTGAACCTCCGTTTACACACATCTTTCTAACTCCTCTAGTTTCACGGTTAAGGACTGGAAATGCAGAACATCTAAGGCGGCTTTTTTCTACCATCGGTCTCTTTCATTCCTCTTAGAAAGATCTCACTCTCCGTCCTCTTCATGTGGTTGTATCGTCAATATGTGCCAGTAGGCAACATCCAGACGAAAAGCCCTTTACTTCCCATAAGACCCACTCATATTTATGTCTGGGCATATCCACACCACACAATTTGGGCCACTTCAGGTGACACAATGGGCCAAATACACCACTAGAGACTTCTATGTCCCAAGAAACACCCTATTCTGGCAATGGCAGCTAAGGCTCCGTTTGTTTAAAATTGTTTCTATTTCCCGGAACAAAATTTTTTTTCTTTTGTTCTAGAGAACAAAAAAAGAACAGAAACATGTTTGGTAAAACTTTTGCTCCCGGAAACAAATTTGGAACAGATACAAGAAGTAGAAAAAAGTTTTTTTTTTTTTTTTTTATGACCCAGGGAACCCCGTAAGCCGACAGCCGGCGGGCAAACCCTGGGGGTGACACGAGGAAACCATCATCCCGTGCCACCGGGTAAGGCACCAAGTGACGCGCTGGGGATTCGAACTCCTCCCCTTCGTAAGGGGGAGAGAGCCTAAAGCCAGCTACGCCAGCCACCGCAGTTGGTGGTTAAGAAGTAAAAGTAGAAAAAAGTTGCTTCTTGTTTCCGGAAACAATTCCGAGAAACAATTTCTCTCCTTTTTTTCTTTTCTTCTTCCTTTTGGCCAGTGGCTGGTCTTGGCCATGGCCGGCGACCAGCCACAAAGGAGAAAGAAGGAAAAAAGAAAAAAAAAAAATATAATAAAATATTGAAAAATTAAAAGAAATAACGAAATTATACAAGTTTACCAAATACATTTCTATTTCTAGAGTAAAAATTTTTTGCAATTACCAAGCGTGTTCTTATACTCAGAAATTGTTCCCGGGAACAGAAAAAAAAAAAAAAAAACTATTTCTGTCAAAAAATTATTCCCCGGAACAGAAACATTACCAAACGCGCCCTAAAAGGAAGCAGGAAATTTACAGCACATTGACCATAAGCAAACCAAGCCCCAATAAAACTAAGGAAAATACCAAGTCCCTGTGTATCTATTCCTATTTTCAGAACATTCGGGGCTAAGCATACCTGCATAAACCTGCATCTTTATTTCGCACACTCCTCAGCTGCAGTCTCGGTGACCTTTGCTCTAGTAGGATCCTTCTTCTTCTCAACACTCTTGATCACTTATGTCCATAACAGCAAATCGACCCGATGGAAGATACTCAGAGAAGGTCCACAGAGTTTTGTGGGGACAATCTCCACAAACCCATTGGCCTGAT
This sequence comes from Eucalyptus tenuipes, assembly GCA_014182365.1. NCBI lineage: Eukaryota > Viridiplantae > Streptophyta > Magnoliopsida > Myrtales > Myrtaceae > Eucalyptus > Eucalyptus tenuipes. Next base: position 9,231,055 of record CM024546.1, on the reverse strand, counting down.
CAGAAACTTAAGCTCCTTGGAGGGCTCCCGACCAGACTATATTACTCAGGATGGGGATCAAGGTCGGGGCATAATTATTTATGATCTGAGCAGGGCAGTTCATAATGATAACATGAGATGTGAAGCTAGCTGCCTCCTCAACAGGATCAGCTTTTTGGGTTAGAAGAAAAAACAATATGCTTTAAATGAGATCTATCAGTACAAGACTTTCTCGGAACTACAAATGCAGTTGCAGGATTTACCGTGAGTCCACCGAGCTAACAAAGAATCAGAATTCAACTGTGAAAATGATTAAAAGATCAAAGGAATTGCTAGTACAGATACAATAATTTTTCATCGTAAACTAGTATCGGATTAACAATGGTAACGTCAGAGGACACAATGAATGAAAAAAAGACTTAATGTGACTGGTCAGATATAAAATAGCCTCATTATCGCTATCCTATACATTCTCCGCAAGCTATCAACTGTAATGTCCGTCACACTAAAAGGGAAAACGAAGGCAACATATAAAAAAGAGTACATAATAATTGCTCTGCTGGTGTCAGTACTCCGAAAAATCTTTCTGTTCACCGATGGCAAGTGGTCTCCCCCAGTTGTAAGTTGTAATGACTCAATGACTGCAAAGAATCAGCAGTTTAATCAAAGTTTGAAATGCAAGGTAGAATGTGTAGTGACTGTAATCTGTAACATGAAAACCTTCTTCAAATAAAGTGAGGGAAAAAAAAAGAAAAAAAAACTTCAGTAATTTCCATGCAAGTTCAACAGCTGAAGCATTCAACAGTTTGAACATGCAAAAAATACTCTCTTGACCATTGCTCTGTGATGTACCTTCTAATCATAAATCCTTCTCATCACCAAGCTGAGCCTTGGCTGCTGCCTTCTCTGCTTCTTCTAGAACAAATGTTTTAAGTGACTCGACATTTCTTGGACCTGTCACAGGATTCCAAGAAATGGTTAGCTCTTCCCTCATATCACAACTGTCAGTTTAGTGAGGGTACAAGGCAGGATTTAGGTGATATATTGGATGCAAACAATGTTTTTTTCCTCCAAAAGAAATCAGCTACTAGTCATGTTTCCTCAGTTCACTTTTCAGTCTCTCCCAATGATTCTTCAATTGTAACTGTAACTTGAACTCAGCCATATTTTAGAGGAGAGAAATGGTCACTATCTACAGGCCCTCAACTTCTTTTGCTAGGACTATGACTGAAAACTTGAGGTGAATATAAATGCTCATATGATGGTCTATGCACATATGACCAAAGCAGAAGCCTACTCAACAAGCTTCAGAAACAAAATGCTGAGCCAGCTCTATAGGTGGAAATGTATCCGGAAAAACCCACTTATCAGCCTACATACAGTATCTCCAATACTAACACAGATACTTGATACTATACTTGCAGTTTGTTCTCTGAGTCCTACAACTTTCTCAGATTGCATGTATATACTGCTTTGGCACTTCATTTAAGAATTTGATTTGCCCTTTAACATGGAAATACAATCTCCCTCCAAGGCATTTAAGGAACACCCACACAGATGGAGCACATATATAAAAAACATGGTATTAGCAGATCTCAGACATTAGACTCATATTCCAACCCAAGTTTGAGTACAGGCCATGCACTATTTTGAGTCCACATACACTATTTTTATACCAATGACACGTCATCTATCAAGATTTAACTTCCACAAATCTAAAACTGAACTACAATGATCCTGTTCATGGGTTAAGTATCTACCATTATTAAAGGAATTCCAACGACCAACATAATGCTCTACACAAATTTAGCACAGGGAAAGTTCTACAGATGATTGCTTCCTAGAAAAAAAAATTGTAAATTTAAGTTGTACAATAACGATCATAAACATCCAGATTCTCTGAAAGTTCCGGTAAGCTGTCAAAACATGGCATTTGATCGTTACCTTGATATTTTGCAACTTCTTCTCCATCGAAGAATACCTTAAAAGTAGGATAAGAATGAATGTGAACTTTGGAACAGACTGCCTTATTGGTCCCGCAATCAACCTCTCCGATCTCTATTTCATCTTCACCTTCCATCTCCTTGCCAAGGTCCTCCCACAGCGACCCCAGATTTTTACTAAAATCCATCGATACGATAACAATCACTAGAAAGGCAAGTGAAAAAATAGCACGGCAAACTTTCATCGAAAATCTTGACACGCGGGGGAGGGGGGAGGGAGGGGTGGGGGCGCTAAATTACCAGTGCTTACACCACGGAACACAAAACTTCACGAACCAAGCAGTGTCCTTCTCCTTTATCTGTTGGACAGAATAAAATGCATAAGTACAGCACAAATGAAATCCTCAAATATCTTACAGATGAACCTATCATGCAGCAGATTTCCCAACTTAATTCTTCGGGACCAATTTCATCATCTAGTCTCCAACATCAATTCGGACATCGAAACGGCAAACTCCAATGCATCATTACTTGAACTGAACTAAACCCAACTTAACCCTCCTCCTTTTCCACTTATTTACGGGGGGGTTTGCAATAACAAACGCTATTAAACTGAATGTCATGCGAAGCGGCGCGATCTATCGATGAACCTAACCAACCAACCGGATCGAACATCAGCATCGGAGAGACAGTCCAAGACACTGAAAACCCGCGATACACACGAGAATCACAGGAACCCGCAAATCGAGATCGATTCAAGCAGCCGCGCCCGCTCAACCCAAAAGGGGAAGCCGTTAAGCGCCCTCGCGATTGCATATATCATCGCCGGAAACAGTAGGCTCTACGAAAAACATTCACGGCGGTGCGGAACAGGGAAACCGCAAGCCGGTACGCCATTGGACGACTTAGGGTTTTGCGAGCATCAATCACCTTGTCGGAGAAAGTGTCGGCCGTTAGAGTGAGGACCTCGGCTTCAGCAGCACGACTCGCTATGCCGAAAAGGAGAACCCATGTCACTACGAGCACCGCGCACCGATTCCTTCCCATGGCTGACGATGCCAAAGCGGCCGATGCAAAGATCGCTCGTTTTCGTTCCCAAAGCCTCTCGCGCCTGTAGATCAAAGAGGCCGCTAGTAAGATGGTCAAGGAGGAAATACGGCACGCGCTCCGCACGTGACTCCGGCCATCTCTCTTTTTGACATCGTCTATTATTTAGTAAGGGTAATCGATTCTCAATCCAATCTGATTACCTGAAACCGGACTAGGAGGACTAGTTAGTCCTAAGACTAGGAACCAGACCAAACCATCAGTCTGGTCTAGTTCAATGAAATTGATTACTTATTTTTTTTTTCCATTACTTTTGTTCTCATTACTTAGAACCAAATTAAAATAGTGTTTAGTTCATATTTTACTAATTTTTTAAAGGGTTAATATTTTGAAAAACCTTAAACTGGTACACCTATGACAAATTTACCCCAAACTATTTTTTTGACCATGAAAAACCCCAAACTGCTATACCTGTGACAAATTTACCCCGACTGACCATAAAAAACCATAAACTGGTACATTTATGACAAATTTACCATAAAATAATTTATTCGACCTCAAAAAACCTCAAACTGATAAATTTATGACAAATATACCCTCCGCTAAATTAGATTAATACCACAAAAAATCACAAAAATTGTAAACTGTGACAAACGACGCGTAAAATCCTAAATCGGTATACCAGTCAACTGTCACGTGTCATTTAACTTAATAATTTGAAAATAAAATTTAACGAAAACTAACATGGGGTAAATTTGTCATAAGTGTACCAGTTTGGGGCAAATTTGTCACAGGTGTATCAGTTTGGAGTTTTTGGTAGTCAAAAAAATAGTTTGGGGTAAATTTGTCACAGGTGTACCAGTTTGGGGTTTTTCAGGGTATTAACCCTTTTTTAAAAAGTAAAAAGAAAAAAAATACTTAGTTGGTTTGGTTCGGTCCGATCTGGTTCCTCTTTGAAACTGAGTACCAGATTGCTCAGACGTTGATTTCATTTTTAGGAATTAGGAATCAAAATGATACTCTTGGGAACCGGATCACACCGGCCATTCTGGTCTGATTCGAACTGTTCCCGATTCGGGTGGTCTTTATTATTTAGGGTGCGTTTGATTCAGTTTCCAAGGCTTTCGACCTTAAAAGCCTCTTAGAGAGATGTTGGAGTGTTTAGCAAGCCTTCTCAAGGGTTTTTGGTAAAGGTGATTGGTTCTCAATCCAATCCGATTCCATCTAGGAACCAGTTCCGTTTTCGGAATCGAGGACCAGACCGATTCCATCCAATTTCCCGTCAGTCTTATGGAATCGATCTTGTGACATCGCCACAGTACTTGAAGCTGTTGATGGTGTGGAGGGTCTAGGCAACAGAGATGTAGAAGATAAGGGGGGCAAGGGAGATTAGGGCTCGGCGAGGCAACATTGGAGGCGAGACAACAACTGGGAGAAGGCGTTGAAAAGGAGGGTGAGGAAGATGAAGAAGAGGAGGAAGAGGTGGTGGAGCTCATTCTTTTACTAATTGATCACGAGTTTCTTATCAAGGGTCTTCTCGAAGTGGAGCTGGATTATCGTGTTCAAGGCTGTCTCCTTCACTTGCTACTGGTGGCGTCGACTGATCTCGTAGTCCACCATTGCTACTGTTTGCAATTGGGTGCGGAGCGGGGGGGGGAGAGATTTCGGGGTGGAGAAAGGAAGGGCTCAAATCTCCAAGTGAAATGAGGAGTGAAATCAAATAGAAAATAGTTGGCAAGTGAGGTGAAGTGACTAAAAGATGACTTTTGAGGACAATACAGCTACTTTTCTTTGACAATTTTGGGCAATGAGGCACACTACTAGCTTGGCTTAGGTTAGGGTTACTTTTAAGAAATAAGAAAATAAACAAAAAGTAATCGATCCAGTTCGCCTAGTTCCTCCCTTGAAACTGGGAACCGAACTGCCCAGACCCTGGTTCCTAGGTTCCATTTCTAGGAACCGGGAACTAGACCAAGATCCCTAAGAATCGGACCAAATCAATTGGTCCGAGCCAATCTGAGCAATTTCCGGTTCAGGAGATTCTCATTGCATACCCCTAGTTTTTGGCTAAATGCTAGCATTCATAAGGTTTCAAAGCATTTGAGGGATGTTGAAATAAAGTTATAATTTTTTTTTCTTCCAGAACTATCATTACAAATTCTTTCATTTTTCAATTTTGCCCCCAGAGTATCTTATATCTTCTTTGTGCGAGGGCTAACGAGGCTAGATCTGCCCAACAAAGGGCCAAGAGGCCGACGATGTCACTAAACCAAGGCGGCGATTGCCTAGGTCACTTGAGGTCGGGCAACCTTAGGTGACAGCTTCCCGCTTCAAATTTGGCTCATCAACTGTGACATCCCGAATTTCCAATTCTATTTTTAATAAATTGATACGGGCATTTCATCTGCACGCATATAGTTTTTTTTCCCTGAACTGATCACTCATGGGATAACTAGTCTATTAGGTGAAGCCATTAAGAAATTCTAATGCATCGGACTCGAGAATTTGACTAGGAAACGACCTTTCGACCGAGTTAATCTGCAAAGGTCATTACGGCACAGTTAAAAATTGATTAGGGACCGGAGATAGGTCGACTCAACAAAGGCATGTGATCGAGTGTGGGTGATTTTACCAGATCGCACAATTCTTGTCGATCGGCACTGGACCGGCTTTTTCTGTCGTTTGGACAATCGAGAGTCGCCAATGTGTCAAAGGTGTACATTGTGGCTTGAATTGATCAACCACAGGTCAAATGCACGAAAATTTCTAAAAGCTACCTGGTAGATCAGGACGCGCTAGTATCGTGCCAGAGTGAAATTAATCGTGAAATTAGGATTGAATTCAGAAATTGGAAATCCTGGTGTGTCACAAATCATTTTAGGAACATTGGCTCATCTTCAGAAGATTTTTCTTATAAACTGGGTTTTTCAGCAAAATAATCAAATTATGGTTAATTTGGTTCAGAAAATTGGTAGGCCTGCTTTTGGTTGTACTTTTGGGACTCAAGATGGTTCTATGGTCAAGTGATTATGTGAATTGAAGTGTGGTGACATTGGATTAATTTTATGGATTTCAATTTGGTTCAATTAGAAGAGAATTGAAGAATTGGATGTACAAGATTTTATGCCACGACGGAAAATGAAATTGAACCTATTGGATTAAGGTTGTGGGAGGTTGGAGTTAGTGGATTGTGACATCACAAGTGATTTCATGGTGTGTGGGCGAGAGTGCCTAAGATCATGACAAGTGGAGGGTGAGGATCTATCACTTCTAACCAATCTCCATCATCTTCAACCTTGAGTTTGTTTCTTGAATGGGGAGGAGAGAGAGACCGACGGAAACTAGTAGCTCACCGGCCTGCTCGACCGGCCGCTCGACCACCGCCCGCACGCCGTCGGTGGCCGCTCCGCTGCCCGTCCGCGCCCTCTCGCCCGCCCGACCGGTCGCTCGCCCCTTCCTCTCCGTAGCGGCGTCGCCGTCGTCCCCCTTATGCCACGCGACCGTGCCTTCGTCCGATCGCCCCCTTCGCTGCTCGTCGTCGCTGACATCGCCACCACGCGCTGCTCGCCGGTCAGCTCACCTCTTCGCCCCGCCTCAGCCCGCGTCTCCAGCCTTCGTCCACCGTCCAGCAGCCGTCGTCTCGGGCTGCCACTGTCGCCAGGGTCGCCGGAGACCCGCCGGAACCGCCACCTCAACCCGCCTGACCAGCTGCTGCCTTCCGCCGGTCCTCCTCCGCCCGACCAGCCACCGTCTCCCCCTTTGTCGGCCTCAAACAAAGAACCAAGAAAAATGGGTATGGCAGCTAGGTTTTGGCCCGTTTTGGCCGGCTTCGCGACCCCGAAAGCTAGGTCTGCCTTTTGGTCCGCTCGGCTCGCTAATCGGGTGAGTTTAGCTTACTAAATCTTGATTAGACGGTTAATGATGCCCTAAGTATGCTTAGTCTAAGTTAAATGAGTTTGGTGGTTAGATTAGTTTATTTGGTTGAGGATTAGATTAGGGTGTTTAATTAAGTTAAAGTGTGTTTAGTTTAAAGTTAAGTAGGTTTATTTTAATATAAGCCTTGATGTGACATAATAGGTTTTATTTTTGATTTACTTAAAGGTTTCGAAATTTTAGAATAGTTAATAATATATTATATTCCGAAAATTATTAAAATAATAAATAAAATAAAATAAAAAAATTCAAAAAAATTATTTATGACCTCAATTGCTTAGAATTTCGTGTTGATCGCTGCTGTGTATTTAGAATTTGAATTTGATGAATGGATGTGGCAAATTGAGTGTTGATTGTGATAAATAGGGATTTTATTCATAAAAATTCAAGTGTCGGGTTTTGATGCAAAAATTGGATTTTAAGTATTATATTAAATAGTGGGGTTTGAAAAAGTGAGATATTGACTTTCTGGATTGAAATTAACGTGTCCCCACACACGTGGTTAATTTCTGGGACATTTTTAATATGAAGAAAAATGGTCGGGATCACTATTTTAAGTGGAAGCATTGAGTGAAATGCAAAGTGTCCCGGGCCGGTTATGAATTGTTGCATGATAATTAAGAGGAGATCGTCTTGGGCTGTTGAGCCGGACTTGCCCCTATATGGGATGCCCTTGGCAACGGATGCAGGTCGCAGTAGAGGCTAGGCCAACTGGACCTATGCTCCTTCGGGAATGCCATCGACGTAATGACGAAGCCGCGCTCCAAGGGGGGAGGCGATGCCTGGCATTAATGTCAGTAGATAGCCGAACTGCGAGTAGGCTATGCCCTTGTGTGGCAGTGAATAATAATTGGATCGCATGCTGAGTGTTATTGACGGGTCGGATTATGGGACGGAATCGTGTGGCATGGTATAGGACGTGTCATAATAATTTGTTCTTATAATCCGGACTCCTGTGGTCGTTTGAAATGAAAGTGTTGGCGTTCCAATTGTTTGAATTCTTATTATTACCTGAGTTTGTGTGATACAAATTATGCTAAACTGCAGGAAGGAATTAAGACGAGGTAAGTCTTCTGTGTGATGTGGCTAGGGCACTCGGGGTGTATTTTCTTTCTAATAGGGGTTTAGGGAGTTGAACTTGCTGAGATAATGTCTCACCCTGTTGTGGGCCAAAATTTCAGGTCCCTAGATGGCGGTCGTGGAGGACCCGAAGCCATGGAGTCTAGAAAGGTGGAAACTGAAGGATTAGTGAACATGTCCTGCTAGTTGGTCTTAGGATAGTTCCCCTTTTTGTCGAGCCGGTCTATTTTGTAGACAGTCCAGTGTTGTATTTAAACCTATGTGTTTATAAATGAGCGTTTGGTATTGTGAATGATTGCCTGCTTTTCTATCCCAAGTTAAATGTTGTCAGGGGATTTGTTTCGCTTCCGTATGAGTAATAAAATGAATGGGTCGGCGACGTATCCTGGGATGTCACATATTTGATCGACCGCAGTGGAATGTGCGCGTGCTCGGGGTTTGGGGCATGACATCAGCAGCTTGAGCCCTTTGCCAACTTCAATGAAGGGTTTAGGTGTTTTTTTAATAAAAAAATACAGCCAAAGTCCTTTTTTTTTTTTGGTCAAACACAACTTGAACCCAAAGTTGCTTTGCATAGAGTTTTTACCAAACATAATTTGCATTTCCCAAAGGACTTTGGCTTTTAGCATTTGCATTACACTTTCAACCTAAAAAATGACACAAATAGTGACCAAAATTTAGCCGAACGTATAATGTCACCTTTGAGCTTTTAATTCATTCAATATGATCATTGAATTATTCCTAAATATTCAATTAGAGAAATTCATTGATTGAATAAATGAATAGACGAAACATACAAATAAAAAGAAACGAAACATGTATGCTTTGAGAACATGACATAATCATATTCAAATTAAACAACATATGTACATCAAAGTTCTCTTTTAGGTAATCCTTTGATATACATTAAATTCATAATGATGCTAATAACTTTTATCTAATAATATAAATAAACTCCATTAAAATTTATTTGCTATCTTTGAATTTACAAACAAATTTAACAAGAGATATTAATTACAACTATTACGTCAATAAATAATGAGCAATCGATTAACCTTTAGGTAAATCTCTAAGTTCTTATAATAAATGAACTTCAATATATCTATGACATCAATAAGTATAACATATCAATTTTAGTTATAGCATCAAATGATCATGGATAATTGAATAGAATATGTTAAAACTTCAAAAATTCAAGAGGCCTTAAAGTTCATGGTGACTAAAAAACCATTCACGATTGAATTTTTTAAACTGTAATATAGAATAATTATTTCATAATTTGATTATATCTAAATGTTAAGATTTAATCACTTTCATGATAAAATTGTCCTTAAGGTGTGAGAATCAAATTATATATCATGATGCCTTAAGAATATATGTTAATTCATATATAAATATATGAAGACATATATAAATATATGAATACAGATAACAAAACAATTGACATGCTGGAAAATATGAAATATATATACACCAAGCGCACTAAACCCAAACAATAATTTACGTGCGGTTTCATTAATCAATTCGACATTTCATATGTTCCTTTATACAAGGCCGAGAAGAGGATTTGACATTCCTATGGGCTGGTACTACACTAGATCATAGATCGCACAAGGTTGTGTTGTAAGTAATTTGATTACCTAAAAAAGAAGGAGGATTAGGATCACTCAATCTGAACATATGGAACAAAGTTTTGTTAGGCCACACGATGTCGAACCTCATCAATCATCCATCCTCTTCTCTTTGGAGTATTTGGGTTGACAACACAAATGCAAAGGTACTTCAATTATGCAGCTCAACATTAGGGGGAAATATGACTTGAGGTTGACGATCTCTTCTTAAAGTGCAACCTATTCTAACCTTTGATTATCTCTAGCTCGAGGTACTTAGGCCAAGATATATATGACGAACTTGAACGTGGGAGTCCGGTTGTGGAATGGTATAACGTAATTTGGAGTAACGACATTAGCAAATATAATTTTATTGATTGGCCAGTTTTCCGCGATAGACTAATGACAGCAAAAAATGACAGCAAACAACAGTGATTGTAACACGACGGTTGACTTCATTGATACCTGATGTAACTTATGTAGGGCCGATTTAGAAAACAGAACGCATCTATTCTTCCAGTGTGAATGGATAGGCAACGCGATATCCTTACACAGCACGGGGATTAGGCATTCATTAGGAGGATAGCATGAGAAACTTCGATGGATGATCAGTGCAATAAAAGGGCAAAAATTAGATCTTTGTCTACATTATATTAGCTATAATGTGGAGACTCCTGACCTGATCCACTTTATCTCCACTATAATATTTACATTTTTCAATTTGTTTTTTCTTTTTCCAGAGTGAAACACATTATATGTCACGGCATTTCCACCTGAAAACGTCGAGGTAGGTGGGATTTGCCACGCGCTCACAAGCTAATCAAAAGCTGATGCCGCCGCTCTTCCGTTTGCCACGGTGAGCCATGCATGCCCTACTGGAGACACGAGATGCTCGATTAAAATGACACCTTTCACAATACGAGCGATGATAAGAAAGTGTGGCCTGGTGAATCGGCTAGCTAAGCGCCACAGGGTCCTGGCCAGGACCATGTAACACCAAACAATATTCACACTCTCAGTGTCATATTTATCACTGCAGAATTTTAGGAACACATTCAGCACATGGAAAGTTAAGACACAGGCAAGATCAGTGGAAAGGAGACGGCGATTTTATTGCACAAGACAGACGAAAGTCATGTCCAAAATGAACCCAAAAGAAAAGGCTAATGAACGCTGCTCAAACCTCCAAAAAAACGCATGACCAGAAAAACTGAAGCCTACACATAAACTCCTCCGAAAGGCCCGTCTCTCCACCAGGCGCCTCTATTGCCTAATCTAAACCCATGACCGTCTCACTGCCAAAGGTCCTCCGTCACTTTCTCGATCCTTTCGTGCTTAACCCTCTCCTCCTCTCGCTGCTGCTTCTTCGCTGCTAAGTCATACGGCGGCGCGGCCGATGCTGAAGGCAATATGACGGCCTCGCGCTGAGCATCGAGGAACCGCCTGATGGTCGTCTCGTTGCTTACCCCGAACGCGGCAGCTAGTTCGGGCCCAAGCAGCGTCTGAAGGACTGAGTTTCGGCCCACCAGGAACTGGGGCCTGTTCCTCCGGGCTGAGGTAGTGAAACCGAAGAACTCGAGCGGCCCACTCCTAGACGAGATCTGGCAGAACGGGAAGTACCTCGGCACCATGAACACGTCTCCCTCTTGCACTTTCGCATTCACCGCCGACGACCCATTAGGGTACCCAATCTGGATCGTGCCCGATCCTCTGAGCACGATCCCATACTCTGTGGCCCTCGGGTTTACATGGGGCGCCATCATTGATCCCTAAGGATGCAAAATGTTTTCAAAGAGATCATGGATGAATAGTTAAGATCAGCACATACACGAGATGTGAAGCATCTAATGTTGATCAAGCGAAAAATCAATAGAAGCTTACTTGACTTAGAGACAGTCGATATTTTTACAAGTTAATTTTCGTCTTATGAGTAACTATGCTTAATGCAATCATACTACCAAGGGAGTTAAGCTGATTACCGCCGTTAGATTGACGAGGTAAACTCCCACGCCTGAGTGCTTGAGAGGTTTATAATCAGACTCGTCAAGGGCAACACTCCATCCATAGTCATTGCGGAAGTCGGGCCGTCGATCGTACAGATTGTAGGAGTCTGGTCCTTTGCCAGTTCTCCATCTTCGGTCATCCCTCCTGCCTTCCCTTCTACGGTCATCCCTCCTGTCATCCCTCGTGAAGACCGAGGTCAAGAACTTAATCCACGACCACGCTTTTTCTTCTTCTTCTACATCCTCCCCGTCCTTGGATTCTTCGTGGAACTCCACCATTTTCTTTAGGTGTTGGAGCCTATCTTGTTCTTTCAGCTGCAAGAACTTAGACCATAAACTGGGTGGTTGACGAGTGTCATCATTTATGTACATAATAGGGCCCTCTTGCTGCCTGGTCAGTATATCCGTCACTTCATCTGTGGAAACCTGTGAAGACATCAAACAGTGGATGCATTTGTCAACTTTGTAAGACCCCTGCACAATCCGCCGTTTTTCGATTACTGCAACGAGGTATACTCACGTTAAATGCGGTTGCAAGCGTTTCGGGTTCGAAACCGGTGAGTACAGAGGTCGGGTAGCTTCCTCCACCAATGAAGAATGACTGCAAAAAAGGACAGAATTCATAACATCACTCACCTACCTAAACCCATGGATTAATGGATGAGTATAGGGTAATGATTTAACCTAATAAATTGTCCCGTTTCTTGGGCATTGTTTAGATCTTAAGTCATGTTTCCGTAAGTGATTTGTTAATGGAGGAAAATTCATTTTAATCATTACAAAATCTAGCAATATGTGATTACATGATAGGGTTTGGGGTTGGGGATGGGAATAAGGATCATCTCGGGTCTCCGGTCCAATTCTCATAACATTTGCTCTTGAGTTTATAAGTCGAACGATCACGATATCGATCCAAATGTTCGGTGACTAAGATGAACACAAGAACAGCGTGATCACCACATGACTAATAGTCATTCTTAAAGAGCACCAATCAGAGTTCTCAAGGAATCATTCCATTTTCTAGAGAAGCTTTGCATCAAAAAATCTTACTTGGGTCACACATGGATTTTCCAAGAAATTAGTAATTTAATGTCACTTAGACCATGCAAATTTATACAACACACACCTGGAAAGTCCTCAACCCCAAGCTCTCAGAAGTGTCGATGCTGGTGATGATGTGAAGCCTCTGACCTTCCCCAATGTTCACCAAGTAGAATGCTGACCCGGCAGGGACCCGGTATATGTCCCCGATCTTCAACCGCCTCTCCACTAGCTCATCATTGAGGATTGCACCAATTGTAGCCTCTCCTGCAAATCGCATTACAAATAGCATAGAGCATGTTACATATATACATCATTTGGCGAGTTTTCTGACTGCTTGAACTCACGACGGATAGGGTTTGTCTAACAACAAAGTTCTCACACTGTTCAACCTCACAAGCAATAACCTCCTTGACAATTCTTATCATTTGCCCCATTTCCAACTCCGAATTATCCGAATCTAGGCCAAATATGTACCAGTTCAAATCAACGAAAAGATCAATCCAAGACATGCATGACCTGGGTCTTGGCCGTTTACCTCGGCGGATGAAGAGGATCAGATTGGAATCGAGGTACTGAGGCAGGAAGAGGGTCTGGGGCTCCATGGTGATGAAGCCTATGTGCATAGGCCGATCGACGATCCGGCCGCCGAAGCTCCTCACCACCTTCATCTGGCCAGCCTCAGTCTGGAACACGTGCTCCGAGTCATGCAGGAGGAAGAAGTCCTCCGCTTCCCCTCCGCCTCTCTCTCGCGTCCTCCTCTCCCTCTCCTCCTCCCCTCTCTCCCTCCTCCCCCATTCCCTCTCCTCCTCCCCTCTCTCTCCCCTCCGCCATCCTCTCTCTTCCTCCCCCTCTTCCTCCCCTTCCTCCTCGCGGTAAGGCACGGAGGACGCGCGCAGAACGTTCGAGAGGAGGAGGAGCGAGAGCAGGAGGAGGGCCAGTGACGTTGTCTTCATGGCGGACGGAGATCACTTCCAGGGACCTGATCAGTTCTTCTGAGAAGGCGGTGGAGTGCAGTGATCCGGGGTGAAGCGGGGAGAGTATAAGAGGAGGAGAAGGGAAGAGAGAAGGTAAGGGTGGCGGGGGCAGGTGTCGGGCATGCATGTTTTTGAGGAGACTGGTGGAGGCTTCCGTTGCGAGACACCGTTAGCAGATTTTTTTGGTTCTTTTCCTCCTGCGAGAGAAATATCAGGTTTGTCTTCTGGACGGGGTCATGCTGGTACTGGTTGGTAATTTTTTTTTTTTTTTGGTTTAATCCGGAAAAATAAATAAATAATTAGAAGAAAGGATCAACTTCCATCATCAGTATATAACTACAAATTCTTTCGGTTTTTAATTTGTTAGAAGCCTCTAAATGCTTAATTTGATCCTCCAATACTATATAAAGATGACAGTATTGAGTGGATTTGGTTAGAGATACAAGGGTGTTGGTATTAAGTAGATTTAACTAGAAATGTAGGCGAGTCCAGTTACTTGTGAGCTATTCAGGCTTGACTTGGTATTTTCGCAGCTCGACTTGGTTATTTTAGAGTTCCAAGTTCGAACACTTAATCAAATCGAGTGCAAGCTTGAAAATTTGACTCATATAATTCCAAAATAAAAAGGCCTCTATCGGAATATTAACCAATTGGATCGAATTTTTTCAGGTAATATTAGATCTGGTCCTTCTCTCAAATTTTATACTAATCCATCTGTAAGGTGTTGTCCCTCCATGCCTAGAGTTTGATTTTCATCTGTACTTTCCTTCCATACGATCACTTAGACTTTTGGATTTGATATTTTAATAGATATGCAGGAGAAAGAATGTCCATGTTGAGTAAACTTAGTTATGTTGCATACATGAAAAAAAAAAAAAAAAAAGTGAAAGATTGTAAGAAAAGAACGAAGATAAGGAGTTTAATTCGATCCCGAGGCATATTCTAGCTCCCATATCATCATGTCTCTTAAAAGCTGAAGATAAGCGAGAGTCAACCTTATAAATTGAATAAAAAGATCACGAGCTCAAGAGAAGGAAACACTTCAAAGTATCGACATCCATGAATCAAACATATTTCACATTCTAGGCCCAATGCAAACATGTCATGAAAGATCTCTACCTAGTTTTGCCCTAAAAAAGCCATAGTGGGCTTGGATAATGCAGTCAAGGATTTCCAAAGCCTCCAAATGCGGGGTAGAACTCCTTTATGGCCAGATCCATTGAATCGAGTCTATTTTGATCATTGATCATGTGAACCTTATGTAGAGAGTCTATGTAAAATTTATATGATCAATGGTTATGATGAGGGTTCGCTACTCCATAAGAAAAATTTGATGGCAAAACTCACAATTTGTTTAGAAGGAAATTGGTTAGTCTTCTGTTAGACTTTTGCTGATCATGGAAGCATTTTTTGGTTGATTAATTTTCCTAAATGATGCCAAATTTACAGAGGGAAATGGCAAAATTATATTTTGTTGATCATGGAAGCACACGTGGGTACATTTGCAAATGGAGTGGGGGACTCGGGGACCTCAATAGAAACGAACGGTCGAGGACCAAAAGCTCTGGGGGAATTTAGGACACATATGGACGTGAGAAACAAGTCGGGCCTCACCTAGCTCCTTCTACTGTTGTCGGCTGAGTATGTGTGCCTCAATAATCTTTACGGCCGTGCTTATTCATAAATGCATCATGGTCTTCATGGCCTTCAAGCTAAAATTGCATGGCGTGCCCCAAAACGTGGCCTGGGGAGGTTCCATTGTCCCGTATTGGTTCGTACTTGTTACATCATGCTGATTCATTTCATCTCTCATCCAAAGATAGAAATAATGACTTAATAACGCATGACCATGGCAATTTCGACCAACTAGTTGACCCTTGACATGTGTTTCGTTCATCTCGACGGGTAGACTGTTGTAATGGATTGTGATTCTAACGCCTCAGTTGTTTGGTCGGAGTCACTGGACAAGACACCACTTTGAAATCATCTCATTGAGGGTGCAATCACTATTTGAGAGATCAAACGCACGTTAGTCCTTGAGGGTGATACTAACGTCACTTGTTAACCCATCTAATCCACTTGTCACTCAGAAAGGCCATCATTTATCAATCATTACATGACGGCTAACTAAAGGAACTACCCATAAATAGAAATTAAGCACAGAGGTACGGGCTCTAGCCACTGCTCTCTAGTTACTCCTCAAGCTTTGGTAAAAGTCACTTGACAAGACATCACTTTGAGATCATCTCATTAGAAGGTATGATCACTATATGAGAGATCAAGCGTACATTTTTTCTTAAGGATGATACCAACGCTACTTATCAACCCATCTAATCCACTTGCCACTCAAAAAGGCCATCACTTATCGATTATTACCTGACAACCCACTGAAGGAGCTACCTATTAATAGTAGTTTAAGCACACAGGTACGAACGCTGACACTTCTTCTCTCTAGTTACTGCTCAAGTTTTGGTAGGAGTCATTTGACAAGATGCAACTTTGAAATCGTCTCATTAGAGGATGCAATCGCTATCCGTAATATCAAGCATACATTGATCCCTAAGGGTGATACAAACGCCACTTGTTAATTCATCTAATACACTTGTCACTCAAAAACGCCACCAATTATCAATTATTACCCGACAGCCCAGTGAAGAAGCTACCTAAAAATAGTAATTTAAGTTGACTGGTATGAACTTTGGCCACTTCTTCCCTCTAGTTACTCCTCAAGCTTTGCTCCCCCACTTCATTCGTTATGTTTGATTTTTGATGATCAGGGAATCATTTTTAATTGTTGAAAACGATGCCAAGTTAATAGAGGGAAATGGGGAAATTATTTTTTGTTGATCATGGAAGCACACGTGGGTATATTTGCAAATGAAGTGGGGACCTAAATAGAAACAAATGGTCGAGGGCCAAAAGGCCTGGGGAAATTTAGGACAGATATGGACGTGAGAGGCATGTGTGTGGGCTCACCTAACTCCTACAGTTGTCGGCTTAGTATGTGCCTGAATAAGTTGTATGGCCGTGCTTGGTCATAAATGCATTATGGCCTTCATGGCCAAAAGGTCTGGGGGAGGCTCCGTTGTCCCGTCTTTGTTCATACATTTTATATCATGCTCATTTAATTCATCTCTCATCCAGAGATACAAAAAATGACTTAATAAACGATGATCGTGGCTTTTGACCGGCTAATTGACCATTGGCACGTGTTTCATTAATCTCAATGGATAGACTATAGTAATGGATCATAATATTAAGACCCAAATTGTTTGATAGGAGTCATTTGACAATACACCACTTTGAGATCGTCTCATTAAAAGGTGCAATCACTATCTAAGAGATCAAGCATACATTGATCCCTTAAGGTGATACTAACGCCACATATTAACCCATCAAATCCACTTGTCACTCAAAAAAGCCACCACTTATCGATCATTACCTAACAGCCAACTGACGGAACTACCTATAAATAGCAATTAGACACACATACGGGCTTTGGCCACTTCACTCTAGTTACTCCTCAAGCTTTGGTAGAAGTAGTGATAAGATACCACTTTGAAATCATTTCATTAGAGGATGCGATCACTATTTGAGAGATCAAACATATATTGGTCCCTAAGGGTGATACTAACGCCACTTATTAACCCATCAACTTACACTAGCCATTGTTTATCCATATCATTAGAGTACGGGGCATGTTCCCACTCCAATTGTTCAATCAGTTTTACTCAAGATCTGGCCTCGATCGCTGGTTCAACTTAAGAATCGGAGTGATTAAACAGGTTCCTAGGCAAAATCAACTGCTTTGGCCTTGGAACGAGGAACCAAATCAGTTCTCCCAACCTTGAAACGGTCGATCAGGCCTGTTTGCTCAGGCTCTTGAATTGATCTGGACCTGATTTCCACCCCTAGTAGTAGTTTCAAATCCAAAGGTGCATTTTTGGAAGTAAAGCAATATGAGGGAAAATAGGGATATAAGTGGGCTTATATTTTAAGGTAGCTAAAGCGCACAGAATAGCCAAGATCTTTCGAAGTCAAGCACGCCTATTCTAAAAGAGCCAATCTTTACAAGAACGAATCCCGAACTATAGGTTACTTAACCCATCCATGCAAACTTCATATGATACTTCATTCACTTTGGTCTAATCTCACTTTTGCTATTCAGCTAGGTATTCTTACGGTTGATAAGCTTTGCTTAGCTGAAGAAGCAGTCAAGGACATGTCGCTCTTAATCTTTCATAACCACGACCTAATTTCAACACTAATCCTAATCAGTTTTGAGAAGTCACTGCCATTTTTCGGTTCATTTTGGGGTGCAGAAGGAGGTACGAGACTAATTTTTTATGTCTTTCCTTTTTGTCGAGGAGAGACGAGAAAGTAAAGAGAAACAGCTTTGTCCTGTTTGGGTGGTACAATTGCAGAATCAACTTTTTACTACTAACAAGGCCAGCACGTTCACTTTAGATGTGGTTCGCGTTAGGGGAAGCGCTTGCTCGCGTATGATTCCATAACTGCGGTCGGCACCTGGACCGTATGGAATATCTCTTGATCCAGCATTGACAATCGATCTCCTTGATCAGACCATCTTTAGCTTGAACAACAAGTTCGTCCTTGCTTAACATCAGGGAACGTGGCAGGACCCCAAGGTTGTATATTGCTGGTCTACACAATTCAAGTCAACCATTTCCAAGTGAACCAAGGCATAAAAGACTAAGTACTTAAAGTGGCTAGAAGAAACTAAGGACTACTAACATGCTGGACCTTGCAATGAGCATATCATCCACGTACAATAGCAAAATAATATAATAGTCATCAAATTTTTTGAACTACCAAATCTTTGACTTAGGAGTGGTGTCAAAATATGCTCTATCCTCTTAATACTATCTAGGGATGGCAGTTTGACTTCTCAATCCTTCTTAACTTGTGTACATCATAATTAAATTTCGAGTTGGAAGGCAAAATAGGAATGCTGGCTATAATGAGGTTTGACATAGATCTACATTTAATTTGATGGCCCAACAATCAAATGTTACCAGTAATATTGAATGTCATATATCCTTTCGACAAGACACTATTATGTATTAGTAAACTCACCAATTGGAAATACAAAGAGAATGTAACATAAGAAGCATCAAAAAAGCCCTACACCTATTGCATTAGTATTAATTTAGTCCTAAACCTTTTGCATCTATGTCAATTAAGTCCAACCGGCTGAGTTTAGTTGAAAATCGGTAACATAGATATTGGTCGTTTGACATGACACAACTAGAGTTGATGTAGGCTCACCGACCATAACAAAAAAAAAAAGGAAAAAAAAGAAAAATTTTAAAAAAAATTAAAAAATCAGAAAAAGACATTAAAAAATTGTAAAATTTGTTTACATAATCACTAGTCATGCCATGTAGGACAGTTGACATTTATATTAGCAATTTCTAGTCCAAATTGCCCGGATCAACTCAATTGATGTGTATGCAAAATGTTTAAGATTATATTGATCCAATTGAAATGTTTAGGATTAAATTGGTACCAATACAATAGATTTAGAATTTTTTTTTTACTTTCCCCCACATATCAGTAGGTCATAGATGATATGAGAAAACCAACTCGACTTGAAAATATTATGTAAATCATGTTTATAGAAAACAAGCTCATAGATGATATGTGAAAACCAACTTAGGGCGACGATTATGTTCTGAAGATATTATGTAAATCATGTTTATAGAAAACAGGCTTGAGTTACAAATTTTAATTTTTAATTTTTTTAACTTTTTTACTTTCTTTTCTTTTCTTTTTCCTTTTTTCCTTTTCCTTTTTTTCTTTTTTTTTTTTTTTTCTTTTTTCCTTTTTCTCCTAATCTTCTTCTTCTTCTTGTGGCAAGGTTTGATTAAGGGCTATGTCCAACTCTATCTATTCACTCAACTAAATCTACGCGTTCCAATCCAAGCATGAAAGCGATGGTCAAGGAATTTGTGATTCACCTCAAAAGAAGGATCTAATTATAAAGCAAGTACATCATGAATCGAAAGATGTCAGTGATTTGAGCTGTTAATTATTTGTGTTTAAAGACATATCAAATTTGATAGCTCATATTGTTTAGTCAGTCGCCTAATGGGTAATGGTTTCATTCTTTACTATGTACCTAGATACCACCTAGAAAATGACGTTTTGGTAATTACGAGAAGTATGGGGGATAACGTTGAAATCGATGCTTGAACTTTCAGTCATATTTTGATCTGATCATTTAAACTTTGGTGTTGGTCGAACTGAGAATTGAGTTCTCACATCGAAATATAACCGGAATAGAGAGGTGGATTCTGCAGATTTTCGAAGTGAAGACCGACTTACAGTCAAGAGAGCAAGTCGCTGGAGTTCCATGGAATATATAAAGAGCTCGAAAAGCATTTAATCTTGCAACGACGACAGCCAGAACCGAACTTATTGTCAATGCTGCAATGAATTGAAATTGCGTGAGATGGGACCCCGGTCACATGGTAAAGGGAGAAAGAAAGACCACCTACCTGGAGCGTGTTCTCCGTTGGATTAAGGATCGCTGAAGCTAAATAGTGATGGCTTTCTACTAGAATCAGCTTCCGAAGGAGCAACCATTGGTGTTTGTCAAAATTCAACTGGTAATTTGGTTGATGGATTTTCTAAATCAGTCAAAACCTCACCTCCTCTAGCCGTCGAAGCCCTGGCTCTTGTAGAAGTCAATCTTGCGCAAAGCAAAGCCCATGGGATCTCAGGACTTTGATTGAAGATACTAAGAAGCGCTTGGCCCAACTACGCTGCATTCAAATGTCCCATTGCCCTCATGAAGCCAATCGATCAAGTGGCGGATTGGATTGTAAAAACTCACCGACGAAAGCTTTGTCCTCCAATTGGATTCTTAACCCACCCAACCCCCCTACTGGATATCTTGTGTTCTATATATTTCCCTTGGTCAAAACGTAATGGTTAATGTCACATAATGATTCTTCGCGACCAAAACCATCGACTTGGTCCTTTCTTTGATTTGAATCGACCTACATTTGCAAGCGTAATCGGACTTGAAAATGCAAAGTGCCGAGAGAGATGTTGTGTCAATCATTAACGAGGGATGGCTGAGAGTCACCGGAATCTCCATGAGGAAGATTGACCCTCATTGGGGGTAGGGCCAGTCGTCTCTTACCAGACAATGTTGCCAACAATGATCGTCACCGAGGACCAGAGAGGGCTGTCGGTCCTTGCGGCATAAGTGGGTTGCCCCACAAACTCCCTCCCTCTCGCCCCATCGTACTGGCGGCTGCACAGCCCGATTGGATTGCCATATCAGTTTATCAAAACCCAAATTGATTCGGATCGAGTAGCAAAGAGGATTAATCTGATCAAATCTCTCGAGGGTTGGATCGAATCATAAAGCTGAGGATCCACTTCAAAGTGCCGAACGAAAAGCAATGATTTGATTGTCCTTTTCTCCACCGGACCCGAGACTAGAGAAGAGAAAACCAGTGAAAAAGCTCAGCTGCTGCCACGCTTCGGTTGGGGCTTTTAATGCAGGCGAGAGCGAAAGGAGACGCCTTTTCCACCCTGCGTTGTCCTCTTATACAGTCCTACCCCACACCTATTCACTCCTTCCTCCTCCTGGGACGAGCGTGATCGCTCGAGAAGGAAACCCTATTCCCACCACTTCCTCTTCTTCTTCTTCTTCCTTCGTTCCTCTCCCCGTTTCTCCTCCCTTCCTGCAAAACAAAAGGGAAGAAGAAGAAGAAAAAAATGCAAACCATGCTGACTCTCAACAGCTCCTCCGGCCTTCCCCTCTGCGTTTCCGGGATCACCCGCGCCCTCTCTCTCTCCCAGGAGTACTCTCTCCCTCTCTCGTCCTGAATCTTGGTCATTTTAGGAGATAAAGCTCGGTTCTTCTTCTTCTTTTTATTTGTCCTATGACTGTGGGGTTTGATCCGATGACGCAGGATGGTGGATCACGATCGCCGGAGGAGGGCGATGAAGAGGAGGAGGTCCCGATCCGGTCGGGGGTCGGGCGCGCTCGGCGAGACGGGTCGCGAGACGGCGGCTGAGGCGGCGACGCAGCGCGGTTCGATCCCGGAAGGTGGCGATCTCTCCGGAGATCTCGCCGATCTGTTGAGCGAGCTGGCCGTCGGCGGCGGCAGCAGCAGCAGCAGCAGCTTCGGACCCTGTACAGCAAAAGCCGCTTAGCTCTCGAGATTCGCTCCCCACCACCACCAAAAATCTTGTGGGTTTGCCACGGCCAGCGCCATCCCTGCTGATCTCTTCTTCTTCTTCTTCTTCTTCTTCTTTCGTTTCCAGTTTCTATGGGCTCCTGTAAAAATCGCTCCATACTCTTTTTTTGCATGTGAAGATTTAGGGTTGCAAAGTGCATTCTGAGTCGAAATCTGTGATGGGCTTTTCTTCGATTCTGAGGAATGTTTTTGGTTTTCTCGTTTTTGTTTGTTCGTTCGTTTCGGTCGGGAGTCCTGTCGGATGTCTGTACTGGCCGGCCCCCGCTCGAAAGCCGATGTGATATACATATATTATATATATATGCAAAATTAATCCACGCATTTCCAGTTATTCGAGGTTGAATATTATAATTAGCCAACTCAAAATTTCCAGTAGCAATTATATTTATTCTAAACTTCTGTATTTTGTGAATCTCCAAACAGAAACTTGTAGAGTTGAAATGGTCCTGAAGCTCCAGGACCTGATAATTTCAAGCTCTGGGCTTGAAATGGAGACTATTCTAGGACCTAGGTTCTTTCGAAAGATCAAGTGTGACTTCATACATGGATTCCTGAGTTTTGGTTGGGATTTCAAATCGAAAATAGGTTTCGTACGTGGGATCTCGAAGACTCAAAGCGGTCCTTCCCTGAAATCGAAGCAATTTGTCTGCGGCACGATGGAATAGCCAAACACATGTAACCCATTGGCGGCGTGGTGGATGACGCTAATGCAGCGATACGTAGGGTGGCGCATTAGCTCTTGAAAAGACAATGAAAAATAAGATCTAGAGCAATTGGATAAATCTTTAGGTGAGAGCCGGTGGAGCAAAGCATCACCTACCCTACTCCATGCATTCTTTTTTTTCTTTTTTTCTTTTTCTGCCGATTTTTCAATGTACTTTTTATTAATTAAGGTTGACGGGACGCCTAATGGCATAGTGTCATATCTGTTGAGAGGATAGGATGTTTTGTCCATTTCTGCGTTAAAATTGGTTGAATAATTGTCAAATTGCATCTATTGCGAATATGTGTTTAGGTAATTTATGCTTTCTTTGAGTTTACAAAATTTGGTGCTTTTGTACCTAGAATGTGCCCAATGAACTGACTATGTAAGAGATCCGGATTGTGTTAATGTGTTTAAGGTGAATTTTTCCTTTCTTTGAGTTCATTCTTTTAAATACTGAATGGGATTTGCGCATCAAACACTACAAAATTTTAACATAATAAATATTATATTTGAATTGTATTCATCAAATGTTTGATTAAAATTTCATTGAGGAATATTAAGATCAAGTAATTGTCTTTTGCAGACAAGGGTAGTAAATGATTTTAAGTTGACTAAAACCCAAATTACAAATGTAAAAGAATCTTGTCTGATAATCTGAGTAGCGACCATATGTGAAATTAGCCATGAGGATACTAATATTTGATATCACTTTACAACTCTTCAACTGTATCATTAAGAAACCAACATAATTAGAGTATACTAATAAGAAACTAGTAGTTTAGGTTGAGCATTTATTTTACTAAAAACTTCATGATAAAAAAAAAATGCCAATTCATGAAAATCATTTTCAAGGAAAATAGTTATTTTTCATTTATTTGGTGATTTAAGAAAACTGATTTTCTTCTCAGTAGAAGGGAAGTTATTTTCCCCTAATCTTAGCTTCTTGTTTCTATCCCAATTTAAACTTATTGTTTTCAATCCATGGAAAGCGTTTTCCATGGATCGAATAATTTTCTGCCATCCAACATCACAAAGTCAAAAGACAAATTCTCAACAATAATTTTCCAAACGGAATCTTAAATTGGGGTTTTTGATTTATGCCGGTGTCTAGGTCAGATATTCAATTTTTCATGTTCGTCAAACCGAAGACATGAACCGGTCAACGACAACGAATGCTAAGATCAGAATGATTTACGGGGCAGGGAAACGTGAGAGGTTGGGCAAGATGATGTGTTGTCGCTTTCTCGAATGCAGATCCAAAGTTGCTCGAGTTCTCTACTTGGCGCTCCGTTCGGCAAATATTATTTCGGATGGTATTCGCTTCTCCTTTGCTAGTAATTACCATCCACACCCATTTCATCTGTGGAGCTTTTTCCTTGCACTTCCAGAAATGAGGTCTCTTTTGGTATTCGTGTCTGATTCGATACAGCCGAAAATCGTAAAAGACCCAGTGCACATCATCTATGCCATTCAATTCGGCTCGATGTCATGGTCGAATTCCATTCGAGGCCCGGTACTCCCAGTTGCAATGCTTGTAATCTGACTTGCCGGCGGGGAAAATTCCCAATGTAGCAAATGGAGTTGCACTTGTGACATGATAAGCAATCCTCTCCTTCGCTGCTCTAACTTGGTTCTGAGCTCTCACAGACAAATTTTCCCTTCCCAGCCCCTGATCCATGAATCGTCCTCTTCACAGACCGAAGATTCGCACTCCCATAGGACGCGCTTCCTAGTCATTGAGGAAACTAAGGAGAAAAATTCATGCTCCAATATTTGTTTTCCTAAGACAATGTTTAGGAGGTGTGACATTCAAGTAAGAGAGGACTTAAACAGTCACCAGAGAAGTGAAAAGGAAAAGAAAGGAAACTGTATACATGAATTAAATCATCAGCATGACCATGAAATAGACGCTTAGGATAAATCATTGCCAGCAAAGGAATTAAAACACTTCCTTTCATCTGCATTTGTGAATATCCGCATTATTCTTCTCTATATCATGAGTTACAGACTACAAGATGGAGAACATTTGATATACCTTACTTCTGGAAGAAGGATCAATAATTCAATCCATGATTGATGCCTTACTTCTGGAAGCTGAGGCCATTGCAAACTCCTCTGAACAGGCCAATAATCCCAGATACATTGCGTGAAGGCACTTGCACTTGCTATATCTATGAAACACATATTAATTCCTTAGAAATAAGGAAAATTCCGCAAGTCGGACCTGAGAGGACCAAAAATTTAACTTCCAGCAGTGTAGCTATTCTTCACTAGAGCTGACAGTCTTGAAATGTCTGAAGCTCTCACAACCAGGGCAGTTATGCAAACTTTCGTGAATATAAATATCACAGTCAATGCAGAAAAACTGTTTGCATCTTGGGCATTCAACAGAAAGGCTGGGCCTATTTCCTGATAAGCAGCAGCATACATACAGAACATAACATCTATGATTAGCTCCATGTCCAAAGACATCAAAGAATAAGAAAAGAGTCGGGAACATTTGCAAGATCAGATCACAAACCAACATAAAACAGGCTTGCATACAACCAAGGATCATAATTAGTGAACATGATCACATTCATCGTTTGTGAAGATCAAATCTTAAGGCATAAGCTGGTAGTATCACATGATTGCAGGAAAACAGATCTCAGGTTGAACAAAATAAAATAGCATACGGCCCCTCAGATAAGATCAAAGAAACATGACCCCAATGTATGTTCTAGGAGAGTAGTCGTCTAAAGAGAACAGGCCAGTGCCTGATGTGATAAAATAGTGGCAACCCCTTCCATGTCTTTCATCACAATGCCGTACCAACATGCCAGCTTACATGTGCATGTTAGCATGCCTTCTCTTCCTGCTCTGTGCGACCAGATAAGCACCACTTGGGACATACTTATAGTCCCCAGGCAATCCAATCCATCTGTTCCTCACTATATAGTTCTTAATCTTCTGACACAAATTTGGGGAGCTCCTCTTAACCAAGTAAATAGTAAAGTAGAGGGATAAATTATCCTTTCATGCTATGCTATTCGATTTGCACAGATTAGGACCTTCTCTAGCTCTAACAAACCTATAATAAAAGGCATGCTTCAAGGCAGACATAAGCACAAAGTCTCTTTCTTTCACACCTTCAATTTAGAGTCCACAAGTGTCAGATTTTGCGTAATCATGCACATCAATATTACGCACTGAAGGAAAATGCACCTCAATATCAAGACCTCGGTCAATCAGCCAGAAGAATTTACTACAGGGCTATTTTCTCTATCCCCCACCATGAGTTATTAAGGTCCACAGTGGACAGGCCTTATGAAAGGTGGAAGTAAATATTTTCCTAATGTCCCGCCTTCCTCAGGTCATGAATATAAAAAACTCAGTCAATCACACTTTAAAAGGAACAACCACAGGGCCATCTTCTCTGTCCCCCTGGCATAAGATATTGCTGAGATCCACGGCGGACAGGCCTCATGTCATGACGTTGAAAGTAAACTCTCTTACTTATGTCCTACCTACGTCTTGTCATGAATATCTTTGTGAGTCTAAACAGCTTTCCTCAAGTTTCTACTTTTGATTCAAGCAGAATAAAAAGGAAAAGCAGACACCCTACAGAATACGCCTCAGCACTTGATGATGAGAGACAAGCACTCAAGCAGATTTCAGGACCTCAACAACTAAAAAATACTGTGCTGATCTAGTGGAAGGTAATGTGATCCCATGCTTATTAAATTCACAAGTAATCAGGACTGGGGTGATTGTGAGATTACTAACCAGGATTAAGAAGACTTTGTCGACATCCAAAGCAAGATTTGGGTAGCTTGTGCTGAGAACTACTGAGGCGTATGGGAGTAACCTCGTCAAAAGGTGCAATAGGAAACAGATGATGATACGACCTCGCCAGATGGGGAGAAGAAACGAGGGTGAGCCCACAAATACGACATTCTGTAGGTAGTTCACATACTCTTGCTTTGCATCTTGGACAAGTGTATCCTCCGCCCCTAGCCTCTTTATGGCACAAACAAATTGAAATTACATTTTCTGCTGCTCTTTGGGGGAAACCCATCTTGATCAAATTAGCAATTGCAAACTCTGCTATTGCTGGAGGAGGAGGTGCATGCTCCAGGATCAACTCCTTAAAGTGAGACTGCATGAGTAAATAAAGATAAAATGTCTTACATGAGTATCCATCTATATTTTACATGAGACAACCGAACTAATAGATGGGAGTCACAATTTTATGAGCAATGCATCCAAGAAAGCATTGCATCTCATTAACCCATGCGCAAAAATGGAACACCAATGAATCTCCCCACTTCCTTGTCTATCATGTTTCTTGTTCTAAAACGATTAGCCAAGCGCTGTGGAATCAGTCAGAATGGAGAAATACTTAGATTAACTTACCTCATCCACCGCAACAGAGTATAGTCCCCCAGTTTCCTGGCAGATGTGTTTGCATATGAAAATTTCAGCAGAAAGACCAATAACAGAACACCTGACTTTTGACTTTTTGCATTTCTGAATGGTCTCCATAATATCTCCAGGGTCACAAGTGCTTAAGGCTGAATTCAATATCAGAACTTCCCGATGACCGTACGATGGAATCTGTTCCAGATATCCACAAACAAGATCTAAGGCATTCTGCAACGAGGAATCACCTGAGCACTCCAACTTGCCCATCAGAGCTTTAATATGGGATTCAGGACTTCCGCCGAGATCCGTCAAGCAATTAGCAACCCCATCTTTTATGGTAACTAAACCTATTTGACTGAGTGGATTCTGGTCGAAGAATTCCCGGATAAAAGCCTCGACATGTTTCGCAACGACGGCCATACGGCTCGGTCGAAAATCCGTCTCCGAGGCAGCCTACGCAGAAATATTTAATTCATCACTTTTCAAGAGAATCATGAACCGCGGACGACAAAACGAAATTCAATGACGCAGAGCCATGAACTGCACAAAGGACGCATTTTGAGTACTGATCAGGTTTCCCAGCCATGTAAGAAATGCAAAATTTTAAAAATTGGCAGCTACATATCAAGGGTAATAGTTTGTTTCTTAGATCAATCAACCAACCAGTCCTAATTCACTTTGGGAATGCATTGACATGAATGAGAAAGATTCAGTTTCCTTTACAATTTGATACTGGCAATTAAATGCTGCACTGCAATGCTCTTCAGCTAAAAAAAAAAAAAAAAAAAAAAAAAAAAAAAGCCAAATTTCGTCATCGTATAAATGGCCCTCGGAGAAGCAGCACGAGATCATTACCCTGGAGAGGTCGATGACGATGCAGAGGTACCGGATCAGGCCCTTCTGAATCCGAGCAGCCGCATTGGTCGAGGCGAGGGAGCGCAGGCGCCTCCGGTACTGGGCATGGTAGAGGGCCTTGTTGTCGATCGAGCGGAGCAGGCCGGACTCGTCCTCCTGAAGAGACTCCCAGGACCGCTCGTCGGCGTAGGCCCGCTCCCACGCCTCGAGGCCGCACTCGTCGACGTCGTCCTCGTCATCCTCCTCCTCCGCCTGCCCGGCCAGCCGCCTCCCCTCGCCGTTGTTCATGCCGCCGCCGCCGCCGCCGCCGCTCGCGAACGGTGGTGGAAACCCCGCTCCCCTTATTTCTCAATCGCCGGAATCGCCGAAGACGGACCCGATCGAATGTGGATCAAGACCGAGGCGGCGGCGGCGGCGGCGGCGGCGGCATGTCTAGAAGAGGCGTTCGCAGTGCTCGCCGTTTTGCTTCGTTCGTGTCGATGTCGTCGCCAGGACCTTCCGAACGGCGCATGCACCGGTGGGAAGTTGAGTTACTGAAGTGTGATAGCCGCCGCAAATGGGGGAGGGAGGGAGAGAGAGTTATTCGTGACAATCGAGCCCTAATTGCGAAAATGAGGGGCTTAAGAAGCTATATAGTTTTTAGAGTATATATTATCATATCCCTAAATCAAAACACTTTACCATAGTTTTGATATATTTATTGTCATATTCATAAATCACAATACTTTGGACACAATGAGGAACTCTGAAATGAATTAGATTATAGTGAAATCTTTGTAGCGAAAATGAGAGAGACACGAATATTTTGTGCACTATGAGATTCGCGCCAACCTGACTAACTTGAAATTGACACGCTTAACCGAGTCTCTCCGGGAAATTAGTTTAGTATCTTATTCGGCCATGTACCATCCTTGATAACGGCATAAATAAAACAAGTTGCTAATAGAAATTAATGACTTGAAATAAGAGCCACAAGCACTAGGTTATTTATTGTTGACTGTTGGGTTAGCAATGTTCTTTTTGTCAACGAGAATTATATAATTGAGACACACAAGGTATGTAGGACCAGAACATTGATGCAATACTAACATTGTGTCCAAAGATTCCATCGCAGGTTTGCTTTCGGCGTTGTATCAAGAAAACATTTCCCAGAAGTTTCGACAATAAATTAAGGTTTTAAGGTTCTAACCAAAGGAGCGAAGAAACGTTGCCTGAAAGTTACACCGAGTTGTTAGCATGCTAAATTACAATACCCTCTACATCGGGAGGTAATCCAATTCGCATTGGACCACTAATACGGTCGGACCAAAACTGTGCAAATGTGGCGGCTCATTCACAACAAACCATTTTTGAAGGCGGGCGAGCTCTGAATTGAATGTGTGATCCTGACATGATGCCGGCGCGTTTGCAAAACTGTTTCTCTAGTGGTTCCCGAAACAAGATCTCAGTTCTCATTATCCGCATCGAAAACAGGGAGGAGGCTCAAGGCTGACGAACCCAGATGCATGCCACGAACTATGCCTCCATACCCGACATTTATCCTGTGGCATAGGAGCAAGATAGAATCCCACATTGCTGTCCTTCCCTGCAAATAAAAGCCAAAAGTATTCTCTTCATTACATCATGTGAAGGAGGACAAATTACGTATGCAGAAAGTTTTCGCGGCAGGCAATAGAATTATGCCATTTACAAAATTCGGCAGGCTTACAAACACATTGGTGGATCGGGCGTGCAAAACCTTGACTCTAGTAATGTGTCAACTCAGTCCAATAGTCAAGAGTAACGTTCCCCTGTTTCATTAGTGGCACCATAGATCGCGCATTGATACAACAAGATCAGTGAGTGCCTGTGATTTGTCTTCCCAAAGCATTCAGTGCTTTTACATCAGTCAATAATTAGACACCCATCCTATGGTGTGCTTTGCTATTGTTTCAACCATCATACTCCAGAAAATCCTAGCAATAATGTCAAATTGCATTTACCCTAGATAGTCAACCCTTCTGGATATTTAAATTGCAGACCAAGATATCTTGAGCTTACCTGAAGAGAGAATTGCAGCTTCTTATCCCAATACAGGGCAAAGACAGGAGGATTTTGTTTTCCTACAACCAGGATACAAGCTCCCGGATGAAGAACAGAAGGGACAGCTGATACAGCAGCAACATACTTCTCTGGAAACCTCTCTTTTGGAGGCAAAACTCCCAAAAACAGGGGATTTTTGCTGGACTGTGCTCCAGTGTAAGATGTGGGATCAACATGTAGCATCCACCTCGGGTGCTCCAAGAATGCACAGAATAGATACAAGAGCAGATGAGAATCGGTGGGGACATCAGGAGTCCACTTCTTTTTCATCTGATCATAAACCTCTCCACTTCCAAGAAAATCGTAGTTCTTCACGCAGGTTCCCACAGCAAGCTCTGTTCAAGAGGGAAAGACACCGAGTCTAAGCTGTAAAGTCCAGGATCTGGCCATTTAAAGGTAAAAACATTCTCTTCTTCTTATCAAGCAGAGTCCATGAAAGGCAATATACCTTTGGAAAAAAATCTGCATACCTCGTATTCTCTGTACCACGTAATCAGCACGAACACTGCTCTGGGGTAGCACACCTTTAATCAATTCTCCCTTTAGCAATGCCTGAAGCCTCTGATGCTCAGTGACAGCATCGACACACTCCTGCATCAGAGGAATCAGCGGATTTTGCAGAGGAGGTTGTTGCAAATTGGCTACAAGCTGCTTTGCTGCATAAACAATATAAAAAATAAATAAAAAACCAAATAAAGCTAGTAGAAACAGATGGATTTAGCCATTTTAATTAACACAACAAATTGCATGTCATTCTCTCACCCGCAAAACAAATTTAGTGCAGAAATCAATGATACAATAAGTACAAAAAGGAAGAGAAACCCCGCTTAAATTTCTCCAACAATAAAACCTAGAAGAAAGAAGCATAATTATTTTATAATTTGGTTAGAGACAGGTAAAAGTCAGGGCTTTTTTAATGCAAAAAATCGATGATACAGTAAGTACAAAACATAATGAGCCACCTTAGTGATTTGGCTTCACAGCACTCTCTTAAACAATAGAAAGGAAAATAAATTATGAACCCAGCTTAAATTTTTCTCCAACAATAAAATAGGACCAAGAAGCGTAGTTTTATTATAATTTGGTGAAAGACAGGTGACAGTAAGGGATTTTTTAATGCACTAATCCTACATGGAAACACTCAGGAGCTTGAGTTCGCAGAATTGTATAAAAGCAATTAGGGTGATACTTACGTGTGGCAGCATCAAGAGCTTGAACAAGAGTAGCGCGTAGCTGGTGAAGAAGTCCATCTTCATCCAGGGTATAAGCAGGTGACCATTCTTTACTCCTGTCAATCTGAGAGACAGTAGGAGTCCCAGATACACATACTTCTCCCACTTGACTGACTGTGATCGAAACTCCAAACTTCGCCGCACCTTCCATCACCTAAAATCAGCATCAACTAAAATCAGGATAGCTAAAGCTATGTCTAAAGGATGGTGAAGCTAGGTAAATTTTTGCTCCTGATATTCGGGGTTTGTCTCAATTTGTCGCTCAAAGTGAATAAATTCTTAGAATATGCTTAAAATGTTAACAGACAGCGGAAAAATATTCAGAAATTTTGTCACTAGACCACTTATGATTTCATTGCCATTTCAGAAGGAAATATTGTCGTTTTTGAGTGGTTAATTCATCTGAATTGGGCTCCGAGTCTCCGACCTTAAATTTTAATAACATTCTTAAGATTAAATTTTGTGGATGACCAAGTGATTGAATGGGATTGTAGGATAATCATATAATCATGAGGATTATTTATTTAGGTGGTGATGAGTGGGCCTAATGACTTTTGGCGCCTAACTCTAGCCATCACATTCTGATCGGTAGCCAAAATTTGGGATAACTGCAACCAGCCTGTTATATCTAGAGTGAGCCAGGAAATTGTAAGAATGGGTAAAATGATACTCTGCCCAACTATGGTAAACCTTATGCCATTAAGAAGTGAGGTAACATCATTTCCTTTCCATTTTCCTACATTTTTCCCAGTGGATATCTATTATTATTCGTTTCATTTTGTTCAAAGCAATCTTAAGAGGTCAAACTCAACCAAAAAGACCACTAAAATCTCCACAGCCAGATATGAAGACTAACCCATTAAACATAACATGTGAAAGCCTAGTAAAGCTCACCAACACATCCCCAAAGGCCCCAGTCTAATCACATATGTTACAAGAGCACCTTGTCAGTATCTGGAATCTCCCAAATTTGTTGTTGAAAATGTACATCACTTACTCATTGCCAACATAAACTGAAAAATCATCTCTTTTGGTACATATATGGACAATCTTAATGCTAAATATACATCCTGTGAGCATAGACCAAACATACACTATAATTGAAACTGCAGTGAACTACCTTTTCATTCAAATGGACATTGAAGTTCTTTATGGTCCCAGGGATGACTTATAAGCTTTAAAATAAACAATATAATCATAATTCTTCTTGATATAGTCGTTAGCAAAATGGGCTGTAAGGATGACAGACCTGAACGTGACTGCTTTCGATCTTTTTAAGCAGAGGGTTGAGCAAAACTGAAGAAAACCACTGCCTGAGACGGTCACGCCACAACTCAATTTCAGGGTAGATACCGAGGTGTTCAAAAGCTTCAACTGCCTCTTCCAATGACATTGGTGAAGGAAGGTCACCCTCTCCTTTCTTGGGAGGTGTGCTGAACTTTTGAGAGCCAGGAGACATCCTCACTGGCCTCAGAGGAGTGCTTCTTGTAGTTCCAGAATTATTAGCCGAACTGACAGTGTTTGGACTTGTTATGCCAAAACCCTTGATCGTAGGAGGTGGAGTCGCCAATTTCCCGGCTGATTCAGAGATCTTCTCATCAACTTCTGCCAAAAACTGTTCAAGTTTCTCTTCTGATCTGATGTCCTTCATAGGAGATGCTCGATTACTCAACCATGGACTTGAGACAACAGAATCAGGACCAGGTGAGTGTTGAGAGGAAGGTAGCGGCGAGACAGCTCCAGGCACAAGATACAACGAAGAAGAACCTGGCGATTTGGATGGGGTGCCGATTGGTCTACCCTTACTTCCTCCGCTAGAATTCAATTTATCCGTGCTAATTCGAGATGAACGATTTGAACTGGTGATAGTTTGATGAAGTGGGACAAGAAGCTCCGAACTAGGTGTTGAATGGGTTTTGGACTTGGGAGGCTTCTTTGATGGTTCAGACCCAACCTGATTGGGCCTCGGCTTTAACCCCAAAAGTGCTAACTGGCGTGTTGAAAGAGTAGGTTGATCCTTGGTTCCAGTAGAGGGGGATACAAAAGGCACTCCTCTTTTTTTGGATATATGCAGAGATATTGCTTTAAAGAGCACAAGCAGAGCCCCCAGAAAAAGTAAAGCCACAGCAGTCTGCAGGATCTTGGCAAGAAAATCTGGAGAGGGGAAACGGTATTATCCAAAAGCACCAAAAATCAGCATGCATATTAAACAAATATAAGACAAAAAGGCTCAAACAGAATGACTTACAAGCTGTCTCCTCAGACAGATTTTTGAGCTTCAGATAGTCAATAAACCCATCCTCCCTTCACAAATTCAAGGAAGTAACTAGTCAACCGCAGAAATTGAAAGAAGAAGGATGGCTACTGACATTGGACAAGAATGGACATTTCTCACTGGGGATAAAGCATCAAACCTTAATACTAATATGCATTCTCTGGCTGGCAATCAAACGAATAGCTCAACATAAAATGGAATTTCATGATAGTTCAATCTTTCAAATAATTTCATTGCCCCTGGACCACCCAGCTTCAGCCTTACACAAGGAATGAAATTGAGTATGGTTATGGTGGATCCCGGGAGAAAGGGGCAAAGGCAAAAGCGCAGGATCCCAGTTGTTTCATTTGCAGCAGTCCCCAGTCCAAAGAGAGAAACTCAATGTCTTGATTGCTGAAGGACACGGGTGCCAGCTAGGGTGGTGTAAGCTAGAGACATCGTCAATCATATTTCTACTACACTTTGCACTCTTGTTGCTTTGAAAATCATCATCTAGTTTTGTTCAGATCAGGTTCAAATACCCTCGATTCAGTAAGAGAAAGAAATCAGCTTCATAATGCCCCAACAATTGTCAAGGAAAATTCTATTTGCACCGGTATTTACTTTTCCCCAATCGAAGCATAAACTCAAACTTTTCAGTAGTTTCAATACCTATGCAGGCACGCATAATGTCAAGGAAATACTACTTGCACTGCAAAGAGCGACCATCAGACCGTAATGTCCATCAGTTCCAAAATCCTGAGCTAAGCCCCCCTCTAAAACCCCGCTCAAAAACCCTAAACCGTCCCAAAAATTCATCATTTCTCTCGACCAAGTGCAGACGAAGCCACAGCAATTTCAAGCACCCAAAAAAAAAAAAAAAATCAGTCGTACTACAGCGAGATAGCAAATCAGCGCCATTGACCTAAACCCCAATGCAACGAGCGAAACGTGACCAACTGAAGCACGCAATAGGACAGGATCCCCAGTCGGAAATGCAAACGTGCAGGCCCACGAAGACTGTCAGCCGTCCTCTAGCTTCCGAAATCCGGATCACGAACCAGGAAATTAGACGGCAAAATGCCTCCGCCGGGGGCGCGGCGCGTACCTGGAAGAGAAGGACAGGAAGGCGAAGGCGCTGGCGGAGGAGAAGAAGAAGGCGGAGAGGAGGGCGAGCTTCGAAGGCACGAGGCTGTTGGCCGCGAGGGCGGCCGCCAAGGCCGGGTTCTGGTACACGGCGAACTTGCTCGGCTTCGCCGTCGCCTGCGGCGGCGATGCTTTGTCTCGGCCGCCTCCTTCCATCTTGACCACGAGCGAGCGAGCGAGCGAGAGAGAGAGAAAAAAGGCTTTGCTTGTTCAAGTCATCGGTGACGACACGAGGTTCTCGCCGCCGTCGCCGCCGCTGGTCGAGCGCTCTGGTTGGAGAGCTCCGGAGAAGCAGCAGCAGCTCCTAAGTCGGATTCAAAAATGCAGCCTCGCTTTTCTTTTTCATTTTCATTTTTCTCTTTTACGGAGCTTCTGAAAACCGATTAAAGAACAAAACCCCCCCAAAAGGAGTTTTTCCATTTTCCTTGTCTTTATCTTTTTAATTCCTGTCCAAATCAGATATAACTTAACGCGGTAAAGATAATTTTTTTTGGTCAAAAAGAATTCATTTATATCAAAATTGAAAACTGGCCGATAAAGCTCATAATAATCGTATGCAATTTTGATCTCTAGATAATTCACGTGCAATTATTTCTAATGCTAGTAATATTTTTTTCTTTTTTCATGTTTCGAGAGCTAACATAAATCAAGTACAGATATAATGAAATTACAATTGCCGTTCTTATTCTTTATTGCATGTAATCCATTTTCTCTTTTTTATGATATGAATTTTTTTCCTTGACTTTTTTTTCCATCTTAGATGAGTGGAATCTAACCTAATGTTGATCTTATCATTGAGATGAGCTCGAAAGTTATTACTGAACCTA
This sequence comes from Eucalyptus tenuipes, assembly GCA_014182365.1. NCBI lineage: Eukaryota > Viridiplantae > Streptophyta > Magnoliopsida > Myrtales > Myrtaceae > Eucalyptus > Eucalyptus tenuipes. Next base: position 9,195,696 of record CM024546.1, on the reverse strand, counting down.
TCAACAAAGAGACCATAGTGGATAGCACCGGACCTACTCTGCCGGATTAGAAGAATGACGAGCTCTTATTTTGAATTTATAGTACAAAATAACTTTTGGGAAGAAGTCCTACCAATTGGGTTGCCAATCCTTTTAGAGAGGTGATTAATATATTTTTAAGTGATAAAGTAGGGATAATAGATTTTAGATGTTAATTTGTATTGTGCTTACTTTTATTTACCAAAAAATAAAAAATCCAAACCCGATGAAAGATCTCAACTATGATATTTGGGCTATGCAAAACCTTAGTCAAGGAATAATTCACGATTCTTCAATGAAGGGCCTGCCAGTTTCAGTTCTCGGCATAGACAATGCTTGCATTGCATCAAACCAAGTGTACATACATCTGAAGTCTGAACTCTGTTATTAAACTACACTGTGCCATAGTTCACTTCATCTGCACTGGCATCTCATATTTCAGACATCTCATCATCGCTCGAAAGTTCTGGCGCGAAAACTAACATATATATGTATATATCGATTCTTGGACAAAACCCAGAAAGCAAAAGATTACTTAATTCGAAGCCAAATACACGAAAGACCGACCGACTAGATGCTATTGCAATCTCAAGACTGATCCACTTATTCCTCCTTCGAGTCGATGAGCTCGTCCTCTGTATCCTGATGTTCGCGATCATCATCACGGTTGCTTTCGATGCTCAGCCTCACACTGGCTTCCCTGCTATCTGGATTTTGGGGACCTGAATTGGGCTCATCCTTCAGGATTCCGTAGCCGAGAGACAGGTTTCTCCACTCTTCCTCTTCCGATAAGTACATGTGCCGCGACAGGTAACGCTTCAGCTCAATGCGCAGGTTCCGGATGGGCTGACAGATGCAGAGCACGAAGGAAAGGACTTAATCAGAAAACGACGAAGAAGGCATCATGAACATGAGGGAACCAAAATTATGACTACTTCGAATTCACATTTTAGGTTATAAGAGTTTGAAATCGTAAGCTTTGAGACGAAATACTATATGTTTGCCCAGAAATCTAAATTCTCGAGCAACCATAAACTGCAGAGCACAAATTGAAATGAAACCTGAGTATTGCCACTCTCCAGATAAGTGAAACTTCCATGAACTCATTACCTCCATCAGCAGAGATGATTTACCATCAGTTGCAGTTTTTTTTTTTTTTTTTTTTTTTTTTTTTTTTTTGCGCACACCATCAGTTGCAGTTTAACAGATTAGAAGTTCTTCATAAGCTGCTTTTACATGATTGGTATCAGCTAAAAAGACTTGTTTCCTGCTGCTGCTCCGCCCCATGATTATAGTGTATACACGAACGATCTCTAATGCCAATGTTCTCAGAACATGCATGAATTATACAATTTTCTTCATGAAAAATGTGTACCTCGGCCTTGCATTCCAGAGCCATCCGAAAGAAATTTGCCGAGACGAAATGCTTCCCGACGGGCTCTGCCAGCTTGATCTGGCCGAGCCAGTACGACGCGGTCTCCAGCCGATCGAACCTGCACTTGCTGCAATTCTCGGCCGTGCGATAGGGCGTGCCGGACCTCCTCGGCTTTGCCACGGCAGCAAAAGGCGCTTGGACCGGGGTCCGAGGCCCGACCGCGCTCTCGTCGCCCAAATTCTTAGGCGATTTCTCTTCGAAGCAAACGCTCTTCTTCTTCGGCTTAGGGTTCGCTCTCTCCGAAGACGCTCTCTCGGCCGGCGCATCGCCCGAATTCTTAGGCGATTTCTCTTCAAAGCAAACGCTCTTCTTCTTCGGCTTGAAGTCCGCTGTCCCGGGAGACGTCTTCTCTGCCAGCGCATCGCCCAAATTCTCAGGCGATTCCTCTTCGAAGCAAACACTCTTCTTCCTCGGCTCAGGCTTCTCTCTCTCCGGAGATGTTTTCTCCGCAGCCGAAGCTAGAGCGGCACCGACGATGGGTGAGCTTTTCGGCGCCGACTGGACCCGTTTCCGGCCAACCCCGGTCGCGGGTTTCGCAGCGGGTTGTTTCTCCGTCGCCGGTTTCGCCGGAACGTTGGTGCACCGCGACGTGCCGAACACGCGCTTCTGCCTGGAAAAAACAGAGAGTCCCCAACTGGGCATAACTCAAAAGAACAAATCGAATTTACAACCTCGAGAGTCGCAGCGGCGAAGGATCCCCACCTGGAGATCGGAGGATCTCTGGCGGCGACGGCCTTCGACGGCCCGTTCGCTTTCCTGCCGGGTTTTTCTCTCTGCGGCTGGGGCCTCCCTGCTTCATACGGTAGACCAACGTGACCGGAGCGAAAAGGAGTAAACATGGCGGAAGAAGAACGAGGAGAAGGCGTACCTGGAACCTGTGCGGGCTGAACATCCATGGCGAGAAGCGGCAGAAGGGATGAGAGAGAGAGAGAGAGAGAGAGAGGATGATGGGATTGAGGATCGCGATCAATGGAGGATGAAGGAATGGAGAAGTTGATGCTTTGTGCTTTGAAATTGAAATTTGGGCGAAAATGGCGGAAACAGTTCTCGCGCTCCTGTGGGCCCCGTCCGATAGTGGGCTGGGTTAGTGACAGCATTGCGCTCCTTTGGGCTATATAAAAGTACCCAATTTCCACATTTGTCGACAAAATTAGGGGTGAACACTGGTCTAAGGTAAATCATGAAATCGGACTGGACCGATTTTGATCCGGTTTTAGGATCTGCATGGTCGGTTTCTTATTCCAAAAATTAGGAATTTATCTCAGCATGATAGGTTTCGGATTCCAAGTCTAGAACCACCTCAAATTTGATACCTATCCATCCTAAAACCACTCACCCCTGACTTGCATATCTTTCATGCTCATTCAACGAAAGTTATTGCACTTTTGAGATGAGCTTATTTGTCCTACAATACCGAAAGTCACAATCGCTTCCCAGCTGAATGGTGTGTTCTGCAACTTCTGGTGGTGGCCAATCTGTCTCCAACTCAGTAAATGCAAGCACATTGAGTAAACTTTTTTGAGGTCATGCATTGTTCGATCTCCACCTCTCTTGAAGAATTCAATTCTTTCAAATTGTCGATGGCTTTCAACACTTCACAATAACTTAGCTAAAGATTATGTAGTTTTTTCATCTTTTATGGATTGTTACTCTTGGCGAATTCGAATTTTTATTGTTGCTTTAACTTTCATTTTGTTTGTCTAAGGGATGAGTTGGACGCTTCCGAATTGTTTTATATTTCTATTTGTTTTGTATCATACTTCTTGCTATTTTGTTGCTCTTTTATTTTTGCTATAACTATTATTTGTCTCGATTGTAAATAAGGAGATGTTTTACGATAATTTGCTCTTTCAATGAATAAAGAAAATAAGAAAAGTTGGCTTATTCCTAGGTAAAACCTAGGACCAGACCGAATGGATAGGGTTAGTTCCAAAGATGGTTCCAAAGTCCACAAGATAGGTTCTAAATTCCAAAATATTAGAAACTAGTCTCAATAGAGTAGGTTCCCTGGTACGTATCCATTTTGGGAACAGTTGATCCTAAAGAAAATTAAGGAATAACTATTTATTTTTTTATCATTTAGTAACTTAAGAAAACAAATTCGGTGTTTTTCAACGATGATTTTTTTTTTTTTTCATTTTAAATGTCGCCTATTGTTACTATCACAATAGCTTTTTATCAAAATCAAAGTTAATCATTTTTCGTTGCAGTGTTTTGCATCTCTACTTGTGTGAAATTGTTGGAGGAAAAATTGTTCCAAATTAGATTTTCCTTTTCTGAATAATGGTTTAGTTTTCTTAATATCACGCAAGCGAAGTGGCAAATTTAATGATTGCTCGATGTATTTAATCGACATTTGATGTTTATTTAATATAATTGGAAAATTGCTGTCTCGTAAGGTACAGGCAACAAGAAACTTCTTCGATATGATAAAATTCTTTCATGCATGAAATTCGATATTTCTAATATCGGAAAGTTTGATCTGTTATGGTAATTTCATCAAGGAAATATATTTTTGAATATGTTCTATTTTGTAAACTTTTTTCAGCTTTTTGATTGCAATTGGAAATGTTATAGTTTGGATGGTTATTCATAGAATCAATTTAGTACGGGTATTTGTTATCTAGATAATATTTACCTTAACAATTTTTAATAGTTTATAATCACGATGTTTTGGAGTGGAGGATTTTTCTTTCGAAACAAAACTTTGTTTTTATTGTCTATTATTTCGGTCCACCCGAAACCAGGTAAAAAGGGCCCCAAGACCGGCCCATCCATTTCGGGCCTTGGAATTTCGAGTAGGGCCAGGCTTTCAATTTTTTTTTTTTTTTACGCATCATTATAGAAGGAGCTATCAATTGAGGTACAGTTTCGTGGTGAAACTGAAACACTATTTAAATAAATATATGAAGTAATATGATAGAAGAGATTCGCGAAGAAGAGAGAGGGTTTCAAAAATTGATGGTTTGTATAGATAGATGGAGGGAGAAGAGATCGAATGAAATATAATGGATTTATTTCTTTGCTTGAGAGTAATTTCATGTAATTTTTCAGTCCATCTTACTTCGTTTCGTAGTATAAGGGGCATTTTATTTCTTGGGCGGACACGTGCATTTTTTTTTTTTTTTGGTGGAAGACACTTCATTCAATTGACTTCAATGATAGGCAGATTTAGTAAGGGTAATCGGTTCCAAGATGGATTAGTTCCCATCTTAAAACTTGCAACCAAAGCGGGTAAGATTGATTCCTAATTTGTTGATGCAAAAACCGGCCCATCTAGTTTTACAACTGAACCGGACCATATTGATAGGTTTGGTATGGTTCTAGGGTGGGTGATTTCTTTTTTCTTCTTCTTTTGTTTCTTCTATTCTCATTAAGTGGAAGTTTCCAATAGTAAAAGAAGAAAAAAAAACAATTTACTAATTAGGGTTTTCTTCATGATAAAGAATTTAAAATATTTGAGAAATCCTAGCTGGTTTGTCGATTCAGACTGTTTTTGGAACTAGGAACCACCCATAACTTACCGTTTTAGTCCGTTCCAACCCGATCTGGTTCTTGGGTTGGATCAAGACCAATGTACGCCCCTAATATTTATTACATCTGCATGTCTCTTTTGTTTGGACCATCTATGACGAACATGGATAGCTTCTTCCTGGAAGCCTCTGGGCCTTCGTGGTTAGAGCAGAAGGTCCTAATACCTCGATTTCATTCTATCAATGAGTCTTCGTCATTGGCCCCGTGAATTAGATCCGGTGTGGTCCTAATACCTCGATTTTACGTTTGGGGTTGACTTCGATAAACGTAGCCTTTTAAGGTCATGCTAAGGACCAATGCATGTCTCTTTTGTTTGGACCATCTATGACGAACATGGATAGCTTCTTCCCGGAAGCCTCCAGGCCTTCGTGGTTAGAGCAGAAGGTCCTAATATCTCGATTTCATTCTATCAATGAGTCTTCATCATTGGCCCTGCGAATCAGATCCGGTGTGGCCCATGAAATCATTAGCTCTCCCTCGATTTTTCTCGATCGGATCCTGTTTAAGGGAACGTCCCTAACACGATCTCATTTCTATTCATCAAACAGATACAAGTCTCAATGATTTTCCTTCAAATGAAGATGCAACACAACTCCGGTATCTCCATGGTTATGCTCGTCTCGCGGGACGCATCCGAAGCAAGCTCGGAGTGACGGGTTCGGTTTCGGGTTCGGATTCGGCTTCGTTGTCGCGCTCTATAGCCTTTAGGTGTCCGGTTGCCATCGTGTTGGTCTAGAATTAATTGCCTGTGAAGGTCCCTTCTTAACTCCACCTCTCTTGCTTTACGGAATCCCTGCACTTGGTCCCCTCGATTTAGAGGTCCATGTCCACAGCAATTGCACCGGCCTGTCATCATCCTGACTGCGACCGGCGAGAAGCTTCGCATGGTGTGCGAGAGGACCGGCGAGTTGGGGTCGGTCTGCAAACGCTTGGACCACGTCATCGAACTTAGGAGGTCGCGGACTTCGACCTACCATGGACCTCTACCGCGATGCCTAGCGGCGACCTGCGTCTTCGAACGTGGAATATACGAAATGGAACGACGGAAGAATCAACGGAGTTAATCGCAGCCTGTAATAGACCAGGACTCGACCACTGACAAACAAATGTCCTCAATAATTTTCAAACCCCCTAGATTCGCCTAATTAGTTTGCGTGTATGGAAAATTCGATATCAGAAATTAGAGATTATTGGTTTCATCTCACCAAACATGCGTGGACTATCCCGAATGTGGCATATCTACATATGCCAAAGATATTTACTCAAATGATTTATTGAGTTTGCAATATATAAAATGAATTTTCAAATCTCTAAGTCTCTACACACGTGCTAGTGGATGCATGGAAAATATTCTTGTTTCGTTTGTTATTAGAGTAAAAAAGAGAAAAGTCCGAGGGAAAATGAATACATACTTAGAACAACGACAAAATTATCAATAAGAGAATTGAGAGGTCGATCGAAAATTATGGCATGACCTCCAAAACAAGTAGGCGAGCTCAAGATCAAATTATTATCGATTCGATGGGGGTGGATATACCCGAATCCTTAGATCCGATGAATCCCACGGGGAGCCTACTTTCGTTTAGGAAGATACCAAAACTTTTCCTGGAAAGCATTCTCGAGAGACGGGCGGGAGGGAGAGCCTATTGGAGTGACCAGACCGGGGTTCATCCTTGCTAGAAAATTACTTCGGTCAAGGATCTCCCTGGCTTGAGCAGAAATCTCCGGTCTTTGCTGGTATTTAAGTGGGTCTGCTGCTAAATCAAACAGCAGACAACACAGGCTAGTCATCCTAGCCTCTAGTTCAGTTGCACCTCCTGGGCCTTTGGTCACTGACAGCAACTGTTCTTTGTGACGTGCGATGTCCGAGGAGTGGACCATGCGAAACCCCGGTAGATTTTTAACTCTCAAGACTCCAGATTTTCCATTCTTTTCCCCCGACAAACTCTTATGTTTGTCTCACTTCTAGATGCCATCTCTTTTACGACAGTAGATCATGCGCTTGTATAGATATACTTGAAGTCAAGTTCTTAATTTTCCTTTGAAGGGTATGGCAGGCCTTCTGCATTACGTTTGGAAGGACCGAACACGAGTCAAATTCCGAATAAAATTGGGAAGACGTGAAATTACTTGCACTCGATAACATAAACTCGTGATGGTTCCCCTAATTTGCGCAAACATGGATTCTCCTTTTTTAAATTAAGCCAGTCTCATTGGGTTAGTAGTTGTCTGAGCATCATGGAATTTCCAACTCACGAAGTGGCCTACATTCAAGTCTCACTTATCGCGTGCAACAAGTAACTCGGCCACATTGTCTACGAATACTTTTGTTGCTAAATTATAGGTGTCGAGGTTCTCCCATGCAGGAAAAAGTGCGAGATTATGACGGGGAAGAAGCTTCATTGTATTGTCTCCGAGACTGTCCGTTCAGCATAATCGTTTGTATTCTGGAACGTAGTTATCTTGGCAAAAAGAAACTTGAAACAGGTCCACTTCGAAAGCAACTCTCAGTCGCTCGTTGAAACCATCACCAACGCGAGTAGCTTTCCCGTGTAGTGTGTGGCTGGAATCATTTCCAGAAATCTATTTATCAGAAATCCTTTTTGAAAGATCTCCTGCATTAGGAGAGACGCCAATGAAACGGCGAATGGTCTTCTCAAATGGGCCCTTGGAACTGCAATTGTAGGCGTTGTTTCCTGTTTTTCCCATACCTCCTTGTATCGAACGAGTCATTTGGAAAGAATCGCAGTAACTTCCTTTCCAAAAGAAGAAAAAGAAAACACAACATTAATTGCTGCAATGACAAACCAATGGCTGAACTTCGAGTCTTGATGGTTGGAGCTTAGGCCCTGAGGGCTGAACTCGAGTCCACAGTGGTCGAACCAAGGACCACGACGAACTTACTTTCGGATTGATCTTAAGTCCCCCAGCCGGAGGACCCTTTATTCTGGAGGCTACACCAGGGTGTTGGGGCGACCGAACCAACGTTCTGGTGCATGTTTCCCAAATGTCAAACCGCAACGGCACGGTACAACAAGGCTAGTCTCTGGACCGAACATGTCGAAACCAAGTCCTTTTTCCCTGGGAACTTGGGTTCATGGTGATTGAGCCAAGGACCAAGATGACGACAGCCGCATATGTGAACTTGTGAATCGGCCCCAAGTCGACGCTGGACGAGTTCGGGTCCCCGGTCACTGTAGAGGTGGACGGTCGAAATCAATCCCTTGACAAAATCACTGAGGACTTTGAGGATCACACCCACCTGGCCTATAAACTTTTGCCGATAACATACGTCAAAGGGTAATTTCCACCTCATGTTCAAAACGTAATCCCAAACGCAAGAACTAATGAAGTATGTATCATGCAATTGCATAATTCTTTTCTTTTTTTGGTGAAAAACTCTAATGACCATCACGAGTTCATGATATAATCGCAGATAAGTACATTAACCATTTTTACACGGCGAATGTGTCAAGCGGAGGATGATTTCGCACTTTGAGAATGCCAAGGAAACGCTCCTCTCATGGTTTTTGGCATCAAATACAATCGAAGATCTGGGCTATTTACCTTCTAACTTATGATTTGTAACTTTACGTTCATCATTCGATTTTTTAAATAACATAAACTTGTTAATAATTTCTTCGCGTTCAAAATATCAAATGCCTTCGATGCACGAATGATTTGGTTTAAAACATTTGTTTAAAAGTCACATAAAAAGCTTTTTTTTTTTTTTTTAGTATGCTTTGAGTCTTCGAACATTGAACATGTTTTTCCAAATAATTTTTTTTTTCGGACTATCAAAAGCTTAGAATTTGTTATGTTTGCCAAGGTGCCGTCCGGGCATTGTACGGGCCGTGGGTTGCCGATTAGCGTAACGGAAGTCGGGCCTGGCGGATCCTCGGCATAAAAAAAAAGAAAAAAGAAATTGTTATGTTTGTTGTTTATTGACCGGGAAGATCCAGACCATCTACTTCGTTCAATTTCAAGAACACAAAAATTCAAGTTCGCTGGGCAAAGATTCTGAGATTGCAGTTTAGGATAAGCCTCTACACATTTTCGTTTTCATCTAGAAATAAGAATAAATAGTTTTGTCCTCGCAAAAAGAAAAAAAAAGAACAACTGATTTTGACTGGAAGCGTTGCGGCCGGAAACTATGGTCCACATGGGCGTTCTGAATTGAATTCGAGTGTTTAATTTGACAAATTGCACTCTGCTTAACCAGTAATTGAAGCAAACGACCACGAATCATCCGGTGAGTCGAGGCATGGCTGGCCGAGGACGCCGGTGCTGAGTCCTTGCTAGTACTTTCGACTATTCTAGTCCGACTCATGTTGCTACATTCATCGCTCGCCCGGTGCCACATAAGCCATGTCAGCACGACATGTGACAAATGTACATTCATTTCGTTCAAGCAAGTGTTCTAGCGTCAAGCTTGGCATGTTGGCAAAATTAGTTAAGCGAAAAACAATCCCGTATGCTTCCAAAGAATACAGGGTATGTTTCGAATAGGGATAAACGAAGTCCCAATTAAAAAGAACTCTATGAAACAAAAATCATCTCAACCAAATCAACTCGACCTACCCGGCCGGCCGATTGCTACCCCAACCCAGCATTGTCAAGTTGAAAACTTCTTTAAGTATCTCCTAATTTGGCATTACCAATCTAAAAGTCTCGATCCGAATCGTGTATTAGGAACGGCTCAATGCCAACCATCGTTCTTTTGGGACCCCCAGGAAAAAGAAAACCATCTCTCGTCCTTTCCCGGATCACGGAATGATCGGTGTTCCAAGGTAAAAAGGGCACGACCAGAACAATGATAAAATAAAACCCTCTTGTCCAAATCAAGGGTAGGACACGGCATGCGAAGATTGCAGTTGAGGCCTACCCTAGTAAAAGGCATCGGTAGCTATCGATGGTCGATCGTTCTCAAACAACGTAGCAATACTCGGTCAATTGGTCATTATTCTGACCCAATCCTGACATATATATTATAGTTTTTGATACCATTCGTTGCGCAATGGAAAAGATGTCTGTTTTTCTTCATCTTGAGTAAGTTAAGTAGAAGATAAATTGGATATAATCGTTCTTAAACGTGGTAAGCTCGGTCAACGAATCCAAACGATATTCGGGTCACATGTCGCTTTGGTCATTATTTTGACCGAATCCCTACATGCAAAATGTCATCACATTGAATGAAAACTAAAATATTGGACGTGCCCATTGGTCCACTAGAAGCAACCTGACCAAGATAAGCGAAGAAGGAAAACATTGGATCAAGTTGGTCCCATTAAATTAAATATAGTCAGGTCAATGTCAAATTTTAACACTAACCCCATTCCCATCTCTCCGGCACGCATCTCAAGTCTTGCATGCTTGGAGGATGTTTTCCAAAAAAAAATTGTCTAAAAAGTCCTAAATCTATTGTACAGTGATCAACTCAGTCATAAATATTTTAATTATATCAATTTAGTTTTTATCATTTGCCAGTTAGTTCTAAACATTTAAATTATATAGTTGTTTTCATATCACAAAAAAAATTCACTCCATGTTCTATACCATTTCTAGTTTTGCCTCTCAAACTCATTGGATCACTCTTAGGTAGGGTTCATCAGCGGTAGTTGTAAAATTTGATATTGCGGTTAATCACTTTTATCTATACTTAATGAAGCAATTCATTTTAAAGGACAACTTGAAACTAGACAAGAAAATTCCATGAAAAATAAGGCTTATATAACTTAAGTAGACGGGGTTACAAGTGAAAGATATATCAAAGTTTCGTTAGGCAAGATTTGAATATGTCCTAACTTGTTAGGTCTCACATTGATAAGCTTAGTTAATTAGAGTATAGTTAAATGGAAGTGCTATATCTTTATTTTGCCCATTTGTTCATAAATAATTCCAAGTCACAAGGCGAAAGAAAAAAAAAAGTGCAATTTTCTGATATTTTCGACTGCTTTATTTGCTCCCTTCCATTTAGGTTTTCACACGGATTTTAATTTGCTAAGAACCCAATTTCAAAATATAGGGTTCTCTAAATATAAAGCGTAAGTAAAATCTTTCACCCAAAAAAAAAAAGTGTAAGTAAAATAATTTTTCTATTTTCCATTTAAAGATAAAGATTGATTATCAATTCTGGGCAAAATTCGTTTCAAAATATCTAGAAACGAAAGAGAAAGTATTCCAGTGGCGAAACTGAAACTTGGAGAGAGCAAAAATTTTTATGGTGCTTCATTTAAAATTAGGGAAAAAGCCATAAAAAACCCCAAACTTTGTTTTGTGACGTAAAAAACCCCGAACTTTGCAAACTGTGACACATTTACCCCATTAAGGGCATTTTCGTCTTATTCTTTATTTTTTTTTTTTCTTTTTTTTTTTTTTTTTTTTTTCTTCTTCCCCTTCCCTCCACCGGCCATGGTGGAGCCGGCGGAGGGAAGCCGGCGTCCGGTGAGGGCTGCCCTCGCCGGTGTAGGGCGAGGGCCTGGCGAGGTGTGCCCTCGCTGGCGTCGGGCGAGGGTGCCCTTGCCAGATCTGGCGAGGGGCCCTCGTCGGCGAAGGCCCTCGTCCGATGCCGACGAGGGCCGCCCTCGCCTGCGTCAGGCGAGGGCCTGGCGAGGGGTGCCCTCGCCGGACGCCGGCGAGGCTTCCCTCCGCCGGCCATGGCGGAGCCGGCGTAGGGAAGAATGAAGAAGAAGAAAAAAAAGAAAAAAAAAAGAAAAAAGTTTTTAAAAGTAAAAAGACCAAAATGCCCATATGATTTAGGGTAAATGTATCACACAAATGAAAGTTAAGAGTTTTTTGTGTCACAAATAAAAGTTTGGGGTAAATGTGTCATAGTTAGCAAACTTCGGGGTTTTTCACGTCACAAAATAAAGTTTGGGGTAAATCTGTCACTCGAGGCAAAATTTGGGGTTTTTTGTGGCTTTTTCCCTTAAAATTATTACGTGCGAGGAAGAACATTGGGTAATTAAAAATAACGTGAGTTATTATTATTATTTTTTTTGATTGAGGTAAAAATAACTAAAGGCCGTTATTGAAAGAACTTTAAATACTGAAGTGCTTTGAGTTTATTTTATGAAAAGTCACTCTTTTTTTAAGCACGCCATAAAAGATTACGAATTCTTACTTGTGTTAATTAAAAAACAACCATAGTAGGCTACAAATGTTTCCTATAATTAAAAAAAAAAGGGCCTTTAAAATGAAAATTCTAATAGACTGGCATTAAAAAGAAAAAAGAAGTAATAAAAATAGTTGCATAAAAGCAAAAGGAAGAGGGTACGTCGAATGGCCATTAAACTTGAAATTAAAGATTAGGTTGACTTTTTTTTTTTTTTTGTCGATCCTACTCTAACTCTCACTCTCAGATTTTTGCCCTACCTCCTTGCAGGGCGTAGGTGTCGAAACCCACTCCTGAAACTATAGAGTCCCCACCTCAACCCTTCCTGAGAAGGTGGGAATTTGAACCCCCCACCCTCCCCTTCCATGTTGGAAGGGTGGCCATTGGGGCAAACCCCAGTGGTTAAGAATGGGCTAACTTAGTCCTTCAAATTTGTGCCATATCGATAAGATAACATCTTTTTGAAAAAGTAATTAAAGAGTCACCTGCAAAAGTGCAGAGAAAATATTCTTGTATCATCCATGAGAATAGAGCAAATTTTAATATGTAAGATACTTGAATATTGAAATCACTATATATATCTTAGATCACCACAAACATTTTTTTTGCAGTTGGCTGCACGGGGGCAGCCGTTGATGACCATAGGATAGGGAATGGAAGATTCGATCGGAGGTGTTATTAGGTTTGAATATACACATCCAATTGCCCTTTTTGAATTAATATGCTTTCTTTAGGTATTGGCGCATTGTTGAGGTTATACACACTGATTATATTGATTTATTATTTTCGTATAGAGAAATGAGGATGTATCAAAATTGTATACATTGACTCATTTTATGAGTGATTTGGAGGAGGTAACCAATCACAAACACGAATTGCGCATATGCATAGAGTACAATTTGTCCTGGTAATAAATATTCTTTGTCATATCATAGCCTAGTGTTAGAATATAATGAGACCAACATTATTCAATGGGCTTACATATATAAGAAGCTTTTTGGTTAAAGTCACTCGAAGGAGATTAACGCGACTTGACAAGCACGAAAGAGCATGATATAGAAGAATTTGAAAAATCAAAGTCTAGCTTTTTCAATAGAATTATGTTACATGCAGTGATGCGAACTGCCACGAGCACGTAATCTAAATTCGTATGCTGTGAACATATTTCCAGATTTGATGCATATGTGCTAAGACAACACTCCTCAAACCCTAAATTCTGCCTCTTCTCTCTCTGGTTGCGCAATACTACGCCTGGCCCCTGCGGTCTTTGTCACTTATGTGCCATCACCGCCGCGGTGATAAAGCTTTGAGGTCGCCAACCAGCTCCGGCTTATCGCCTTCCACTAAGTTCTAAGTATCAATGAGGGGCTCCAGAAGAGGTGGCTCCGCCGAATCAAGTGGTCACTGTTGAGTCTTGGCCGGATCTCAAAGGCGATAGGGACATCTCCAACATCTAGAGACGACGACGTTGAGACGCGGCTGGTGGATAGAGTGGCGGCGATAGCGCTAGTCTAGAGGTGGCGATGGCGAATTTGCTAGCGGTGAAGTGGTCGACAACAAAGCAGAAAGATAGGAGAGATGGCTAGGTTTGAGATTTGATTGGGCACAACGCAAAATAAATAAAACGGACTGGTGTTAAAATCACGAGAAACGTCATCATATAAAAAAAGGGAAAATGTTATATGAACTTCGTTGGTAAAGATCATTGCCATCATTGAATATGTAGACTCCACAATGAATCTCACATTATTGATGACTATGATGATATTAATTTACATAGTGTGGTCTAAGTATGTAATAACTTTACATACAGATCCATGAATGCCTAAGACAAGTATGTTATCCTATAAACACATGGCCGCCTCAGCATACTGCTTTTTAAACTACTGATACCATGAATTGATTTCATAAATTTTCAGGTTTTAGAAATTTTCTAATTTATTGGATCGACTCATCTTATCAAGCTAATGATATCATTCTTAAACTTTAGATGACCCCAAATATTGAGAAGGGGAGGGAAAGGATTTAGGAAGACATGAAAAAAATATGTGCTGAAGTGTTATCTAAAAGGTTCATTTCGGACATCATGAATGGCTTCCTTCTCGTGGGTATACTGGTGTGTTATTGGCTTAGAACAACACTAGTAGCTTAAACTCGTTGACCCTGGTTTATACCACGAAGTGGCTATAAATCAATTAACGAATGCCTCACATAAGTATGCTATCCCATTAACATACGATTACCTTAGCCTCATATAAGGGATCACCTTTTAATCTCCAGGCACCATAAATCGGTTTCATAAAGAATAAATCTAAACTATAGGTGATGTGATTAATTTATAGACCTCTACGTTTGTAGTGAATTTGGTATCGTATATGTGTGTGTGTATATATAAGGTTTCACCGTCCTTTGAATTGGCTAAGTCGCATACTCACTTTGGAAAAATAAAAAGGTCAGTTTTCCTATTCTAAGTTATGTTTCTCTACATGTACATGTGCCACGTGGGGCTTATCTATATTACCCTAAACAAAACATTAAATCGTCTTTTATAGTGTTGCGAGATTAGGTAGTGATATGGATCACATGAGTAATCTATTCCTCAGGCCGAATTCTCCTGTGGAACATGCCAAATTAAATATTCTACCATCTTTCTTTTTTTTTTGGGGTCGATAATTATTCTATCATTATGTGCTGTGCTATTCGCGTCTCCCGTTATTAAGGGAGGAGATTCGGTACGCAAATTTCTTTACAAGATTCAGTAAAAGAACTTTAAACATAATTCAAACCCATGTAAAGAATAATTAGGATCAAAGGCAAATTTCTTACGTGCAAAAAGGCACTCGTCTGCCGTATTGAGTTCTTATTGTCGGACCAAGACCGAGTCAGGTCAGGAGAATGAGAACACCACACAAAAAGACAAAACATATAATAATCATCATGGAGAGAAATGGACAATTATCGCAGGCCAACGCTGTCCGAGCCCCAATTAATCAGTCAAGACTCCTGATTAAGTGGCCAGGAAGAAGGGGCTTCCCTATATTTTAATATAAAATTTATTCTTTAGGCCCCACTTTATTAGTTAAAAGTCACCAATTTTGAAAAGCCATAAAAAATAGGATAAAAAAATAAACACTTATGGACGAGTGCAAATCATTATCAACTACCAAAAAACAAAAAGAATTTTGAACTGATACACCTGTTAACAAATTGATTTTTTTGACTACATAAAACCCAAAATTGATATACTCATGATAAATTTGTTCGTTAAACTTGAATTGATAAAAAAAACAACATTGAACATTTCATAGAGTCGAGGGATTATATTAAACACATACCAAAACTACATGGACTACATGGAACAAATTAGAGTTTAGAGATAACATTACATATTGATCTAAAGTTCGAGATCACATAGAACATAATCAAAGTTTAGGAATCATATTGCATATATAGTAAAAGTTCAATTTATTATTTGTGTGGTTATCCTTTTTTAGTCTATGTAAATATCGTGGCGTACGCGCTTGGACTTTCTCCGTCCCAAACATCGGAAACTTTCGCAGTACATAAATAATGGCGCGTGAGTCAATGTCTAATTCTCTTCCACTTTTCTAAAATTGGGACAGACCGTGCAATAATCTTGTTGGCCGCGTCCAGAAAAAAGGTTATCCATTTTTGCTTGCTAACCGCGTTCGAAATGCATTAATCTCGGAAGTTTTGGAGTACTTCGGGAGGAAGCAAAATTAGGTGTGAATTTCCGAGGAGCGACGCCGACCAGGAGATGTTTTTCGCCGTTACGTTTTCGGCAAAGGGAAGGGACGATCTCGTGGACGTCGTTGAGGGAGTGCGACGGGTTGACTCGCCCGCCTGAATTACTCCGACGATTCGACTCAACTCGAGCTGTCAAAAATGTACTCTCTTCTGTCTTCTTCTTTTTGCATTTTTATTATATTCCGATCAAGTCAACATCTCTCTCTCTCTCTCTCTCTCTCTCTCTCTCTCTATCTACCGAATATGACGCGTACAGAAGTCAAAAGTCATCTTCTTCGCCTTCCCCCTCCCGTCTTTCCCCGAACCCTAACTGCATATAAAACCCCCCGACGGTCCTCGCACTCCATCCATCCATATACCCTCCTCTGCATTCTTTACCTTAGCAGTTACCACCACTCTCTCTCTCTCTCTCTCTCTCTCTCTCTCTCTCGGCTTCTTCGACCTCTGCGTGAGGGCATTCCCAGAGCGTGCCTCAGTAGCTTTTTCTGCTAAGGTATCTAGATCGACGAACGTGTTTCTGTAGCCAAGAGGGAGGAGAAAGGAGGGAGGAAGGAATGGCAGGGGGCAGCGGAGGGAGATCGCTGGAGCAGACGCCGACGTGGGCGGTCGCCGTGGTCTGCTTCGTCCTCGTTCTGGTCTCCATCATCATCGAGCACATCATCCACCTCATCGGACAGGTACGTTCCCTTCTTCCATCGCCGCCATCTCACGTCACACCCCCAAAGGAAGAAGGGTTCGATATAAGTACGCATTGCGTGCGCGGTATCGTACTCCCTTCCAAGGTGCTTGATGAAATTCACTGTGATGAAATGAAACCCTCTGGCTTGTTTCCTGGCAGTTGTTGAAGAAGAAGCACAAGACAGCTCTTTATGAGGCACTCGAGAAGATCAAATCAGGTGAATTTCAATTCAATCACCCACTTTTTTTTTTTTTTTTTGGGGGGGGTAACGAGGGAACATGAGACATATAATTGTCACTATAAAAAAGGAACCAAAATTCCAACAGTACCAAACGTAAAAATTGTTCCATCGACATGTCACATGTATCGTTCAATAATACACGATCCTTGTCGTGTCTATACTTTTTTTCTATTTTTTATTATTATTTTCTAACCAATATTAATTTCTACTTACATCGACACTAACAAATATGGAATATATAAGAAAAAGGGTTACTGTCGATCGCGCATCCGATATTCATCAAATTTCATTTTGCCAACATTTTTCCCTTAGGCATGCAAACTATCTGATCCGCTTGCATCGGATCGGATGGCAAACTGGTTCCTCATTTTTTTTTTCCCCTCTATATTAATTTTAAAATTAATGTTAACTTTCAAATTTTCTTTTGTGTGTTTTATTTATTTATTATTATTTTTTTGTATTTTTGGTGGTTGTAGAGCTTATGCTTCTGGGGTTCATATCGCTGCTGCTCACGGTGGGGCAAGGTCTGATATCGAACATATGCATCTCGAAGGAGGTGGGCGCCACGTGGCATCCATGCGGCAAGTCCGAGAAGCAACCGAAGAGCAAGTCCCAAGTGCCGTCCGATGACGAATCCAACGGCCGTAAACTGCTCGCTCTCTCCGACATCCCCGGCGGCGGCGTGCGCCGAGTTCTCGCCGGCGCCACCTACGATAAATGCGCAGCTAAGGTAAACCCAATCCAGAAACTTACATCAAGTAGTTATATACAGGACAAATTTTGGCGAATTCGACCTCAGGAACACGCTCTCCTCGTATCAACTCGATATATTCAAGGATTTTACTCCCGAAGGTGATACGGTGTCATTTTCATCACCCCGCGAATATAATTTAAAATTTGCAAATGATTTTCTATTGTTCAGCCAACGAAATTCATTTTTTTGACATACCGAGAGAAACCCATATTTTCATGAGATGATTCGAACCGAAACATCCTTCTGGGTCAATCATTGGAGTTCGTGGCTGTGTCCATTGGTGACGTCAGCATGCAATGCATGTGCTTTGCTTGCAACTCGAGCTGATTCCTTCTCTTAATAATAATTTCTTTTTTGTCTAACAAATTCTGAAATAATTGTCCAAAAAGTCTTAGATTCAATCATAAACCTTTTAATTGTGTTAATATAGTTCTAAATCTCTTGATGATTTGTCAATTTAGTTGTAAATCTTTTTTTTGTGTCAATTTAGTCTTAAATTTTTTGAAAATTTGTCAATTTTCCTAAATTTATTATTAGGATATTTCGCTGGATGACTAAATGATAAATTTTCAAAAGTTTAAAACTGATTAAGTTTTCGTACAATAGGTTTTTTGAGAGTTTCTCCGCAACTTCTCATCTCAAGAATCGTGGAGATGCATTTTTCTAAGCTATTTATATGTTTGTGTATATCCCAAAGAGAAACTTGATTTGACCAAGGAATATAGAGCTTATCCACATCATAGGTCTGAAGACGCGTGTTCTTAAAATGAATTGTCGAAAATGCCCACGAATCGCGTCGCCGAACAGACCCGTTCGTATTTAGCTTAATTCGAAATCGATGAACTCCACAGATTTTTACGATGATTTTTTTTTTATATGGTATTGAAGTACGATGATTTTGAATCCTCAGAACAAAGTGCCGTTCGTATCGGCGGACGGGATTCACCAGCTCCACATCTTCATCTTCGTCCTGGCCGTCTTCCACATCCTCTACTGCATTCTCACCATGGCCCTGGGCCGAGCCAAGGTACGTCGCCACGCAACCCTACGCCGGCGCCTCCCCGGTGTCCTCCTACATTCAGAACGCGTCCCTGTCGCCATCTCTGAACCATGACGAGATCGGAAAAAACTCTCTAATGACTTCTTCTGGTCACAGATGAGGAGCTGGAAGGCGTGGGAGAAGGAGACCCGGACCGCCGAGTACCAGTTCTCGCACGGTCAGTCCACTTATTCATCGCTTAGCAAACACCGTCGCGAATGATGCGACATCTTTCTTCTTTCTTTCGTTCTAGCCGTCGAACGACGTGTGTGCATGCAAGTATAACACGTTGCGTTGATTTGCGTGTTTGGACGCAGATCCGGAGAGGTTCAGGTTCACGAGGGAGACGTCGTTCGGGAGAAGGCACTTGAGCTTCTGGACCAAGACCCCCGTCCTCATTTGGATCGTAAGCGCCAGCTCTTCTTTCGTTTTTATTTCTTCTCTCTTTTCACCTTTCCAAACGGGATTGATTTCGAAATCGTTCTAGAAATAGCCACAACACGTAGCCCTTATCCCTTCAAGACGGTTGGAAATTTTGGATGATAGAGAACCGTACGTTATAATCAAGCAAGACATAATCATTGGGGAACAAAATATGCATATGAAAAGAGAAAAAAAGAAATGGGTTAACATCATAAAAATTTCAAACTGATAGACTTTTTTCGCATATGCTTTTAACTAATTTTCATATAACCAAAAAACTCAAATTGAAATGCACATGCCACGTCTATCCATACTGATTTTTGTGCCACAAAAAAAATAATCTCAAAGCTCAATTAATTTTGCCCTAATTCTCAATCTCAATTCATATTTTAGCCATGCCATTGAAATTTTTTGTGACCCCAAAATTAATTTGGGTTAGGTATGGCATGCTTGTACCGATTTGAGATTTTTTGTGACGTGAAATTCAATTTAAGATGAATACAGGACAAGTGTATTAATTTGACGTTTCTTTAGAACACGAAAAATCATTTGTGGTAAATATGTTATGAGTGTATTAATATGAAATTTTCGGTGCTATTTAATCTAAGAAAAATAAAATAGATCCGACCTTCAAGGTCCATGTTAACTTCAACGATGTAGGAAATTTCCATTTCATTTCTTCCTTTTATTTTAATTATTTCGCATACCGTTGATAATGAAATATATGTGAAAGGGCAAAACAATGGTCTTCGTGTTCCAAGTCATGCATTTGACACGTACTTCCCACTCTATGGCCCGACTTTAGTGACGTTCTGACCATTTCAGAAGGTTTGACTTCCTCATCGGCCACTTGTCCTCTTCATCGTTGAATGTGTTTTTGGCCTTTTATCTTGATTTCTAATTTCAATTTTCTCTTAAAACTTTTGGCGTTTACGTTCGAGTTCATATAGATGAGAAGTTGAGAACACGTCATCCAGACTTATCCAGAATTTATTTAATTTATTTATTCGTTACTCATATAATATTTTTGGCAGGTTTGTTTCTTCAGACAATTCGTGAGATCCGTTCCAAAAGTAGATTACTTGACTTTGAGACACGGATTTATCACGGTAAGTCCTTTTTTTTTGTTTTAATTCTATCTCTAATTAATTAATTTTTTTTTTAGTGCACACATTCTGAATTAAGGTTAATTAATTGATTACTTCAAACAGATTACGTTATATATTATCTCTGAACTTGAATTAATAGAATGATAATATTGATAATTGAAGATAGTTCAGAAATTAAGTTGAATATATAGCAAAAGTTCAAGGACCACATTGTATATTGAACTAAAGTACATGAATTGCATATTGGTTCAAACTTCATGGACCATTTGCGTTAATTAATTCCCTTTTTCAGGCACATTTGGCTCCCCAAAGCCACGTGAAGTTCGATTTTCAGAAATACATAAAGAGATCTCTAGAAGAGGACTTTAAGGTGGTTGTAGGGATCAGGTTGGTGCTGGAAATCTTTTGGCTACTAATGAATTACCCCTTCTATCGTCTAAATTTGCCTTGAACGTCGTATACACAACTCGACTGACCGGTCATGTTGCCTTTTTCGATTTTCAGCCCTCCGATATGGTTTTTCGCGGTTCTGTTCCTGCTCTTCAATACCCACGGTACGGAAAAATTCGATGATCACAAAGAAACTGCAAATTTATCGATGCCGCGTGCCCGGATATTGCACTGATTCTAACTATGCTTTCTTTTGCCACGATCAGGCTGGTATTCTTATCTGTGGCTCCCCTTCATCCCACTGATTGTAAGTTCTGACTTTGATATTGATACCGAAAAGGCAATGTCTTTGTGCTTCGTTAGTGAAATTGAGCGGTCGATGGTTGGACCTGCAGATCATACTTCTGGTCGGGACCAAGCTGCAGGTGATCATAACCAAAATGGGGCTCCGGATCCAAGAGAGGGGGCAGGTCGTGAAGGGCGTGCCAGTCGTCCAGCCCGGCGACGACCTCTTCTGGTTCAACCGACCACGCCTCATCCTCTACCTCATCAATTTCGTTCTCTTTCAGGTAACGTCATGAGTATCTTACTGGCGGGTGCGTGTGTGCACGGCGATCCCGGTTATTTTCTCTGAAGCTGGACTTAGAAAATCTCACTGTCTCTCAACCTTCATTATCTGCAGAATGCTTTTCAGCTTGCCTTCTTTGTTTGGACTTCGGTAAGAACATTTCTGATTCTTCTTCAATACGAGAGACAGATGGGCCAAGAATTTCGCTGTTCAGTTAGCCTCTCCAATCGAATTAACGCGGCTCCTTTCCATCTTTTCAGTATGAATTCGGAATGAAATCTTGCTTTCATGAGCACACGGAAGATAGAATAATCAGAATCTCAATGGGGTTAGTAACATCATCATCATAGAAAGTCCTAGGATCTTGATTTTACTCACTTTCTTGTTCTTGGCAAGACTAACCAGCTGGTGATCTTCTCCTTATTAATTTCAGGGTCATCATCCAGATTCTGTGCAGCTATGTCACGCTTCCTCTATATGCCCTCGTGACGCAGGTAACGGAACGGCATTGTTGATCTCGCAGTTTTCGGGTCGAAAATTTTGGAGTCGTAGGTTTAAGTTTACAAATGCTTGGATTGAAACAGATGGGGTCGACGATGAAGCCTACCATATTCAACGAGAGAGTCGCCACGGCCTTGCGGAACTGGCATCATTCTGCCAAGAAGCACATCAAGCAAAACAAAGGCTCCATGACGCCCATGTCCAGCAGGCCGGCTACGCCTTCGCATCACATGTCCCCCGTGCACCTCTTGCGCCATTACCGCAGCGAAATGGACAGCATGCACACGTCCCCGAGGCTATCCAACTTCGATGTGGATCAGCACGACAACGAATCTCCATCCCCGACCCATCTCCGCCAAGGCGAAGGCTCATCTTTCCACCATAATCCCAACACGGAACAAGGTGCGGCCGACCGTGAAAGAGCAGTCCAAATGGCTTCCATTCCTCAGCCAACATCGCGGGTGCAGCACGAGATAGACATCGTTCCGAAAGACTTTTCATTTGAGACTAAAAGCGGGGGTAGTAGTTGAGGGAGTTTTCCAGGTATAAATGGTACAAATTTTGACCACCAAGGTCGCTGGTGATGGATCAAGTCGAGATTCGCGAGTGAAGACTCGGGCTAACCAATTCGAATCGGAGGTCATAGCTTGGTGAATCTTCAAGGATCGACAGATAACAACCGGTTACTAAGACACGAGGATCAGAGTTTACCGTTCGTACCTTAAAATTCAGGCTTGTAAATTGGTGAATTATAGGGACAAACAAACTAAACTTGAGTAATAAAGTTGCAGTTGCTATCGCTGTACTTCTTAGACCTCCTTTCATTTTTATTTTTTTTTACAACACTTCCTGGCCGGAGCTAAGATTCATTGGGCTCTGCTTGCTGATGCCACAGAAGAAGAGAAATAAGCTATTTGCACACATGATGCTACGGTGATGTTCTTTTTTCGTCGGTTGATCAATTACTCCATCAAATCATTTCAACTTAGCATCAGTTAGCAGAGCATCTGTCTTCTGCCTTTCTGCACAATGCTCGATCCTCGGTCTTCTTCCTTTAAATTTTACAGGGTCGAGAAAGACTTTGCGTGACATTCTTGAATTAATTCGCTCGAAATATTATCCAATTTAACTTCTCCCATACAGAGCGAGCCCTAAGATTTTGTCTTTTGGTGTACAAGCAGGCACTGGGTCACCTATCCTGATAGTGCTTTAGCTCATGCTCAATTAATTTTGAAATTCTAAAACAGAATTTGCCATTACATCAAAATGCGCATTCATGAGTTACTTCTAATTTTCAGATATGTATTTCAAAATCCCTCTTCTTGTTTGGTATAATTTGGTTCATTCTTACCCTCTTCGCCGTCTTAGAAGCTTGCAAAGAGCCGTTCCTTATCCAAGTCCTCTAATCTCGACAATCACTCCATATCCTAATCGGACCAGGTCGTTACATTTTGCCATTTCATTGTGTAGATTAGGTCAAGTGCAAAAGCTACAGGGGTACATGGTTGGACTTTCGAGAGCACCACCCCTATCGATCTTGACGATTCCAAATCGATTGCATTTTGTCGTCAGTGTTTTCTCAAAGGCGCAAAACCGGAATAGCAGCAGACCGACGGTCGCTTTCTGCTAGATAAGAAGGATCGCAAACTGACAGGCAATGCGAGCAGCAGGCCCGACCCAGCGCCTCGGAAAAAGACTGCCTTACCGACGGTGCCCACTGTTTCGTCCCTCGAAGTTCGTGCGGATAAAAGTCCGTTCTAACTTTTCCGTCGTCGTCGCATATAAACAAACGTGTCCGCACCGCAGCACCAGAAGCTCAGTCACCTCGGCCCGTCGAGTTACAGTTCGTAACGGGGAGAACGACGAAAGGAGAGAGACGTGCGAATGGAGGCTCCGCTGGTGCCGGCGTTGCTGGGGAAACTGGTCCGACATTGCTACGCGCTCGTCTGTCTGGGCGTCATCATCGTGTCGGCGACAGTTTCCCACTACGCGTACCAGATCGATGCCCCCGAGTGCCCCCGCCAAGCTCCGCCCTCAGCACCTTCGCCCCAGCCCGAGCCGACGAGATGCAGTGCAGCTAATATGTAGTTGGGAAGAGATCTAATCAATAACGTGTTTGGATCATTGTCTCCTCTGGTCCAACGCCTTTCTTGAGCTAATTTGACTTGGCTTTGTTTCTGCTTGCATCCCTTTCGTCATAATGCTGTACAGGACAACTATCGTTGTGTGCATAGTCTTCTTGCTGGTCAATTTCATAGCTCTAGTTTAACTACGCGTTTACCTTTCTAAGTGCTTAAAGATAACGTTGAAGATCTAAAATTTAGGATGTGTTTGTTTTGCGAAAAATAATTTTTGGGAAAACGTTTTCCTCATTTTCCAAGCGTTTAGTTTATTTAGGAAAATAAGTCAACGGAAAATGTTTTTCTAGTCAATTGGAAAATATTTTCCTTCCAAAGCTTAAATTTAGGAAAACGATTTTCCCTTTAAAAGGACCGAAAAACGTTGTCCAAAATGATTTAAGGTACTTGCTTAGTTAAAAATTTATTATTAAAAAGAATTTCTAATTAAATTTTTGAATTTGTTATTATTATATTCTTTTCTTTTTTTCTTGTTTTCTCTTTTCTTTCTTTGCCTGTGAACGTAAACCCTAACTCTTCCTCCCCTCTCTCCTTCTCCTTCGTCCCCTCCCTTTCGTCACCGCCGCCTCCTCCAACCCTAGCTCCTCCTACGCTCACGTTGGCTTCGCTACCTCATCTTCCTCTTCATCGGCGTCTTCTACACTTTCAACCATTTTTCAAATATAATCCAAATACGAAAAAATATTTTCAGTCACGTATCACCAAACAAAAGAAAACTAACCGTTTTCCTAGAAAAGGAGAAAACATTTTCCAAAAACGTTAAGTTTTTCGTGAAACAAACACACCTTTAATTTAGTTTACCGGAAAAGAATGAAATCTTTAGGCCATGATATACATATTTGCATGTTTATTTATGGCATTAAGTACGTGTATGGAAGGTCTTGTACCCGCATTCCTAGAGGGGAGAAAGAAGTACGTGCAAAATGGAAAATATTTTCCAATGTACATGCTGATTAACTTCTAATTGTTGGGCTTTCATCAGCTTGCATGAAACAAATTTTAATAAAGGAAAGAAAATAGTTTCGACCCTGTGGGCAAAAGATTTTAACACATTTAGCCCACCGTCTTGCATTTAAAGCGTTTCAATCTATTCGATGAACGATGTGTCTCGTCCGCATATTTCATTGCATATTGAGAAATGTCGCATGCCCTATGATTTAGCAATTAGGTACATGTAGCTACAACTATACAAATGCAATTACAATATACATAACAAACACGATTCTTTAAAAGGGAGTTTCAGTCACTCGCTCTCGATTTGTTTTGTGCCATTTTCTTGAAATTACTGGCTTCAAACTTGGGCGTGGAGCATTTACTATTAATTATGCGAAATTTATGGAACAAAGAAATCTTCTCGAGAATTCGCACGTTTATGATTATCCTGTTCTTATCTCATAAATGAAGTGATGTGTATCAACAAGATGGATTAAAAAAAAAGCTCATTATAAAATGCCCAAGTTGCCCCCCGCTGACATCATTTATCACCGTCCGCCCTAACCTCGTTCGCTCTGTCTGTCGGTCACTCTCTCGTCGAGAAAATCGCAACCACCCCGACGGCTCATCAAACCTCGCGCATCCAATCCAACCCTTCTCTCTCTCGATCTCGATCGCGGCATCCATGGCTAGAGGCTCGTCCCAGTCCCAGTCGGCGTCCTCCGTCACCTCCCGCCCGGGCGTGATGGCCCCCGCGGCTCCGCCGCCGCGGCCGCCGGCATGCGCCGACGGAGGCTCGGTGGTGGAGGCGGCGGCGCTGCTGCGGGAGGCGGCTCCGGAGGCTTGAGCGGCGGCGGCGGCGGCGGGGGAGCAACATGCTGCGGTTCTACACCGACGACGCCCCGGGGCTCAAGATCTCGCCGACGGTGGTGCTCGTCATGAGCCTCTGCTTCATCGGCTTCGTCACCGCCCTCCACGTCTTCGGCAAGCTCTACCGCTACAAGTCCGGCCCCGGCGCCTGATCCCCACCTCCAGGTCACGATCGCCGCCCTCTTAACCCTGATTAGCGTAATCCGGAATTCGATCGCCATGTTTAGCGAGGTCCATGATGACACTGACTGGGGAGCTGCTGTTGACTGAATGACACGAGCGCGGTTTTATCTGTTCTCTTACTGTAGAAAACTTTGCGGTAGAACTTTGGTGTTTCCGAGTCGCTTTGAGCTGATCTGTTTGGTGTTTGAAGAAAAAAGAGGGTTCTTTTTCTTAGTGTAATCAATCCCGGCAACCATTGATATGGTTCAATTGCTCTTTTTACTTCGTCTAGTTTCCATCGAATGCGGTGTGGGCAAATTGACATACTCTGCTCCTGATCTGGTGTCGCAAAAGTGGGCAAATTGCCATACTCTGTTCCTGATCTGATACGCCGTTTGGAAAGCGCAGACCGGAAAAGGAACTTTTTTTACTTTGGCCCAGGCGCTTTGAACCTCCAAAGCCCCTTGGAAAAATGTTAGGCGTTTGGTTCGAATTTTTTAGAATTCATTTGCCAAATACTAGCATTTGGAATGCATTTTTGGAATGTTAATATAAGGTTTGATGAGTTTTTTTTCTTTCTAATATTGCAATGTTTTCCTCTTTTGCCTCAAAAGTACTGTTCATCATATTTTTCCTGGGTTTGGACTTACTACTCCACCACGAAGCTCGGTCGGTGGGCGGCACTCAGCCGCGAGCGGCTAGATCTGGCCGCCGGGGGCCAAATTTGGCCACTGGGAAGCCTCGCCTGAGGTTGTGTGACCTCAAGCGAGGTGGCTTGAGGTCGGGCGACCTCGGGCGTCGCCTGGGTCACTCGACCTCGAGCGGCGTTTGGATCGCGCAACCCAGGGCATCGCATGAGGTCGGCGCGACCCACGCGACTGGGTTGCGCGACCCAGAGTGTTGCCTGAGGTTGCCGACCTCAGGTGAGCTGCCCTCACCGCCACCAGCCGCCTCCCCACCACCAGCACCATTGTGGAGCCACCTCCCCATGATTTTCCCCTCTTCATGCAGCTGCATCTCCTCCTCTCTTTTTTTCTTTTCTTTTTTTTTTCTTTTTCTTTTCACTTTAAAGTTGCTTTGCAAAATATACACAAAAAGTGAGTATCCAAACACTCTTACCTTCACAAAATGCCCATTTATTTAAAGATACTTAGGAAAATGCAAAATCATTTCCCAAATTGAACCAAACGGGCCCTCTATCGTTTCATTTTCTATGGATAAGCTTCTGGGAGCAGCAAAATCCCACTTTTGGCGTTAAGCTAGTGGGGGTTTGGAACGCCGGACCATATCAGCAACGCACCGCATCACGTCCTTTTCGATGGCTCTTGTCTGCATTTGACCACCGCAAATCGTCGAAAAATCTATCGCAAGCTTTTTCGAGCTTAACCGTAAAGACTGAATTTTTTTTTTCCTTCTCCTGATCTGCGGATGATGTTTCCATGCTCTCTTCCTTCCTCCTGAAATGGGTTTTTCTTGAAATTTTATTGGTGTCGCTGCTGGGGAACAGAGCAAATTGATCATCGCTTCAGTTTCTTCAAGTTGGTCTCTCGTCATAGGTGACGCTTGTGCATTTTCTTCTGCTAAAGAGACTAAACGAGTGGGATTTACATCACGTTTTGTTCTGCCCATTTTACCAATATTAGATTATATATTGTGATGAAAACTTACTTTAATTGTAGACAGGTTTGATTATGTTAAGTACTTAATGAATCACTGATGACACCGCTTTATTATTGTTGTCATTAATTCGACATAATCATGTAATATATGATTAGTAAATGAAAGAATCTAATAAGGAATTAATTGATGTGATGACGATTATGTTATCATGAGATTACATTTTTCTTTAATTAGAGCAATCGGAATATAATATAATGACTAGTATTATATTATTTGCTTACTATTACGTACAATTATTTGAATTTTCATGATTAAGTAGTGCATTATTCACGATGTGATTGTTATCTTGATCGCTAATTATATTAATCGATGCTCAACTTGTTACATAATTATTACTTCAATCCTACTATTAATTATTTAGTACTTGGTATTCACTTAGATAATTCCAATGATATGTTTAAATTTGGATCATGATGATCAATTGAGTGTTAATTAATGGATGAATTTAATATATTAAATCATAGTATCTCAGTAATATATAAGTATAAATTACACTAATAAGTGGCAAATGAAGTGATAATTAACATAAATGCATATTCGGATTATATAATCACATCTTATATGCTTGATTTTTATCTAATTATTATTATCGATAAGATATTAAAATATAAATAAACACTTGATATAATAAATTGTATAGCTGGTAATACATATGAGGTAATAAACTCATGAATTGTGATTTGAGAATTAGATTGATGACCAACGCAATCCATCTAATTCTGAATTCGTAGGTATCTTGAGCATTTCTAATGATATTCGCCCCTTTTATATAAATTCTTATATGTATCAGTGAGATGAGTGGAAATACAAATCTGTACTAGAGAGATGAGTGGATATACATTGAGCGCAATCAAATTCTTTTATTTTTCAAAATATATATATAATATTAGATACATCATTAAAAAAAAAAAAAATTCAGCCACTATCTTGTTTATGTTGATTAGTAACATATCAGATGAAGCTAACTAAAAAATGAAAAAAAAAAAATCACGGCTTTTTTTTTGGTAAATTTTGGAAGTACATAGACGACTTGAAAGATGTCAAATTGACATAGGATAAATATGTACAATTTTGCTACCATTGTAGTTGCTATGGAAACACTTCAACAATTCCACATCAAGAATTTATAGCAAATTGCACCTCATATAGAAGTTCAATCAAGCACAAAATTTATGTAATACGTGTTTCTACAAACACCATGAATGTGAATCAAAATTTGTTAAATTTTGAGTCGAAATCTAAGTTATATTCTCATATATTGTGCTGTAATATACCATGTTTTTCAAAGATTGGGAATATTATTAAAAAAAGTCCAGAACCTGTTATACATATAACAATTCAATTATAAACATTTCAATTTAGCCAATTTTGTTCTAAATCTTTTGACAATTCTCACACCCTTATTTTACTTTGGAAAGACAATAAGTCCCTTTTTTTTTACGGTGAAATTTCGTTAAACTTAGTTTGATTTGATAGCTCTTAACTTAATCTAAAAATAGCAGATTTCTAGTTAAAAGGTTTGCATGACGTTTCATGGGCCTTTAATAATTAGGTCTTCCCTTTCGTGCCACTTGATTATCCAAAAGAGAAAAAGTTATCTTATGTCGCATCCCAGATCTCTTCTTCTAACAAAGGAGTTACGTTTGTACTTGGAAGGTATAGTATCATCTTTAACAAAGCATAATTTTACTTTCATAAAATGTGATCCACTTTCCTAGAACATTTCACATAATTTATGTTCATGTGCATTAAACATAATTATCTGGGAAGAGTGCAGCGTATAATACTCAATATGTTAATAAACATGCTCAACATCGTTTATTGCCAGTAGATTTAAGGTCGACCCCAACTTCCACTACCACGATCAGCTTTGAAGTAGAGATCGACGATGGTAGTTGGCCCGGACCGTGCCTTGATGACGTGACTAAAGAGAGACACAAGCAGCGGTGGCTTCTATGGCCATGATCCGGCGTTGATCAGGCAAGGAATGGTGACATCGCCGTCGAGGTGAAGGCAGTATGCGGGCCGGCGGAGCTGGTGGCCGGTCAATGAGGAGATGGTGATTCAGTGCGAGAGAGAGGAAAGAGACCAAAGGGTGTTTTTTATGGGTTTTAGCTTCATTGCTCGGCAATAGCATTAGCCTTTCCCAATAAAAAAAATTGGCATCCTAAACTTTACTCACCATATCAATAATACCCGTCACATTTAAATTTACAACTAACATCCTCACATTTTACATTTGGATCTAAATTTCATCTCTCATCCATACATAATTATGCCTTTAAATCGTCAATTTCACCGCATTAAACTATTTAACAAGGAAACACATTTATTTCTTTAAAGGATAAGTGCAAAATTGAAATTAATGTGAAAAACAATTAAGAGAGGATGTCTAATGTCCCTATTAATTTAAGAAAACATGTAAGATCTTTTGACCCATGTCTAATTTGTCGGTTGTCGTAATGTCATATTCGCATCTATATGAACCCTACCATTCTAAATTTGATATCACCAAATCATCTAGAAACTCACTTTTTTTTCTCAAATCCTCTGTCAAATTAATAAGTCTTCCTTTATTTTCCATATATTTCTTAATTACTCCTTTTTTTTAGTCATAAATAATTACCTTGAAATGGTAAATTTGGGTTGATGGAAGTAAAACAACCGCCAATTGAAACGAACGGTTGGGAGCCGACCCCGCCAAGAAAAGCGACGCTCAGGTCTCTCCTTCCGTCCGCAGCCCGCTCTTCGCGGTCGATCCCTCGTTTCGCCATCCCATGGAAACACCACCGTCCGTCGCGATAGCTTTCCACAGGTCGCGCCACCCGTGGGCTTCGCGTCTTCTATCCTCCATTCCCACGGACAAAGCTTAGGGAAGAAGAAGAAGGAGAAGGAGAAGGAGAAGAAGATGAGCGTCATCGACATCCGGTTCAGGGTCGACGCCATTTGCAAGAAGTACGACAAGTATGACGTCGAGAAGCAGCGCGACCGCAATGCCCACGGCGACGACGCCTTCGCTCGCCTCTACTCCGCGGTCGAATCTCACCTCGATGCCGCCCTCGAGGTATTGTGTGTTCCTTGCTTTTAATGCGCCGCTTCGTCGTGTCCGAGCTGACCCTGATGCGTGAAAGATGATATCTGGACATTGACATGTTGAACTGCCGGACACGGAACACATGATTTCGGGAAAGACGTAGAATGGGTCAGCTTAGTCTTACGTCCGACGCTGTTTAAGAAAACCGAATTTTCAGCATGGTGAATGTTCATTGAATTCTTTGAGGACGATTGTACTCGAACTGGCAACGCGTGCTTTTGTGGCGGTTATGTCTGGAAAAGATCAAGTGGGTCGAGTAAAGGGTGTTTCATTTTTCGGTTTACGTCTATCAATGTGGACAGAAATCCCAGAGGGCGGCAGTGGAGACGAACAGGGCTTCCTCGGCGGCACTGAACGCAGAGGTCCGGAGGACAAAAGCCCGATTGATGGAGGAGATCGCTAAGCTGCACAAGTTGGCTCAAAAGAAGGTAACTTCCTGCGGCTTATACGAATGCTTTTGCGCTTGAGGATGAGACTCAGAATGCGTTCTTCTAGAATTAGGCATATCACTTACTTGGATATTTTGACAAAAAAACCACCCACTTCTTTCTGGGATCCTACTGTTAATGGAACCAATCAGAGGATTATGGCATGAATCGTGACATCAGTCATGAGAAGGATTTATTAGTACCTCCAGCATTACTGTGAATTTGTAGTTTTATCCTCTAATCGGCAATATGGTCAGAGTTCAGCAAATCGTGTTTCATATGCCGACCTGGTAAAAGGTTCTACACTTATGTGCCTGGATGAAGTCCGTGTGCTTGATGTTGGATCGAATACTGACTGTATGTCTAGGTTGTTTCACTTCCCTCTTGGTCCAGTGTCGTTGCAATTTAACTTGGGACGTGCTTGGTTTCCTTTTCGTCATCCTCTCTTCAACAAAATTCCATGTAAAAAAGCTCCACCTTTCGAATGTCAGAGTGAAAGCGGCAAGAAAACACATTGGAATTAAACGTTGACCATGCTTGCTCGGATGTTCCTCAACTCAAATCCTGACTTGCAGAAAACACATTGAAATTATTTACAATGCCTCTGATCTGTCTGAATCAGAATGCACAACGACAGGACATAGGCACTTTTAACACCTGTCACTCCCCGGTAATGGTGAGGAAATAGAAATGAAAGGGACAACCATTCTAATAGCTTTCTTTGTGGTGCTCATACCTGGCGTTGTGGCATGATGATAGTGATCGAGGGACAATGCATATGGGTTTCAATTTCTTCGGAGTTCATTTCTTGCCGTATGTATCATCATCAACACGCATAAAGCTTGGTGGTAATTGTAAGTTGTACTCATAATACTCTTTTATTAGGTTAAAGGGCTGTCTAAAGATGACCAAATGACTCGGAACGATCTGGTTCTTGCACTACAAGAAAGGGTTCAAGCCATACCTGATGGGACCATTGCACCGCACAAACAATCTGGAGGATGGTCCGCTTCGACATCTCGTGAGAACATCAAGTTTGACTCTTCAGGTTGTTAGACCATGATGCAATTTATTCTATCCCAATTGCTACCTACCACAATGGTTTCTCATAGTTGCTTTCATTCCGTGCCTGTTCAGATGGACATTTACAGGATGGTTTCTTCCAACAAACTGAAGAAGCAAGCCAATTTAGGCATGAATATGAAATGCGCAAGATGAAACAGGCATGTAAGACTGCTTCCTTAGTTTCTTCTAGAATCAGTTACAAATATCTTGAAGTCTGTGGCCTGCCCTTGTTCTTTGTTTTGATGGTTCGGTCTTTCCACAGGATGAAGGTCTTGATGTGATATCAGAAGGATTAGATACGCTGAAGGATCTGGCCCATGATATGAATGAGGTTGTTTAGTTGAACATATAAATAGTGGAACTGGTTTTTGGGAAAAGGAATCGATGAAGAGACTAATTGTGTTTTTATGTTCAGGAGTTGGATAGACAAGTTCCTTTAGTGGATGAAATCGATACTAAGGTGAGAACTTCGTTGCTTCATGTTAAACCTCCTGTTTTGGAACTACTCAAATAGTGAATTTGCTTTCTCGTTCCATTTAGGTGGACAGAGCAGCATCCGATCTTAAAAATACGAATGTCAGACTTAAGGAGACCCTGTTCAAGGTGATTGATGCTAATAATCTCTTACAGACCAATTCTAGTTACTAGTTTCTATCATGTCGACAGAGGGGCCTTGTTCTCATTAGTTGCTATGTTTCCTTTTATAAATGAAGATAAGATCCAGCCGGAACTTCTGCATCGACATTATTCTCCTTTGCGTTATCCTGGGCATTGTTTCTTATTTATATAAGTAAGCTTCATGCTCTCTCTCTCTCTCTCTCTCTCTCTCACACGCGCGCGCACACACACACACACACTCACGGAGGGACAAAGTTCAGGATCTTGTATTGACATCTCGGTTTGTCTCTTGCAGTGTACTGAGATGATTTAAGAGGACAAGGATAGCAGGTTGTTTGATCTCACACGTATGGTAATATATGCTTATGAAGACAAGCTTACTAATTAGAGTTGTGGTATATTTTTCATAGAAGACCATACGCCGCCATATCTTTTGCATATTCAACTTCTGGGTTTACCAAATACAGGACCTCACCATTCAAGTGACAGACCTCTGACTTTGTGGGACATATGGATTTTGTGCAGTAAATTTTCTGTTGAAGCCACTATATGAAAGAGCGATTCTGATTTTTATCACAGGCTATGATGTCTGTAGTTTCTAAGGAAGCCGGCGATGCAGTCATGTTAACTTATGCTGAATTGGTTCACAGCATATGTAGCACCTATGATGATGGCATTTTTTTCTGCATGAGAAGCATGAAGACAAGCTAACATCGAGGTTGATTACAATTTAAGATGTAAATTGTTTCAGGAGAGTTCTTGTCATTGCATTTCTTACTTGTTAGCGCGAACTTTGTGAACCTATGACACATTGAGACATCAAAACTTGTGATTCAGTTAATATACATATAAACAAGTATTTATAGCCTGCTCCCAAGTGCAGAAACTCTTAAGACTTGCAGTGTTTCTTGGGACCAAGTCCGTTTTATTCTGTTACTAGTACTCTGAAATCGATACACGACAAGCGGATTCTGCAGATCCTGCAGGACCACTAAAAACAGCACAAATTCTCATTCTTTCCGTGTCATTGCCATAACTTAGAGCTTGGCCAAGTCATTGAGCCCCTGAACGTTGAGGATAGAATCACATCTGGCAAAGTTATATACGTTTTCGTCACACTGGCTTTGAGTGTAGTTGTAGATATCACTACCATCCACACCCAGCATTTTTTCCTGCTGATCCTTGAACCCTTTTTCCTCTACAAATTCCGTTGTAAATATGTTGACATTGTTGTCCATGGAAGAACCTGTGCTATAAGAGTTTAGTTTGTCGGGACTTTCTTTGTACACAGACCTTAAGGTGTCGTTGTCGTTGTCGTTGGGTGCTTTAGAGCTTATACTAGAGACTGAATTCATGGGACAGAGGACTTGACCCGAGAGTAGGGAAGCCATTACTAAGCAATCTTGGAAGGGATTTTCCATGGCGACATCTTTGCAGAGGCCAGTGTGCACAGGAAGCGCTTCACCATTCTTTTGGGGGTAAGATGGTGCTGCCTTTGTGCCACTGCTGAAGTCTCCATGGTGGCTGCCGGCGTTTCTCGGAACTTTCTCTTTCTGTCTCACTCGGCAGAGTACCCAATCATCCAACTGCACTAGTAAGAGGCAATCATTTCAGATTCGACTCTTTACACGCTAGTTAAGGTAACGATGTCACCTTAGATTACAGAAATACAGGGACTTCGCTAAGAAACGTAGGGGGACAACTAGTGCACCATTATTAACAGTTGGAGATGGCTTCATTATACTTGAGCATATCCGATATGATACCTCCAGCACATCTGGATACTTTACAATGTCCTTTATACATATATCTCTCACATTTATATGCATTCGATATATGATTCCTCTAGTACATCTAGACCTGCCCTGTGTTTTCTTTGAATATGATCTATTGAATTGATCTATAATGTCTCGCTTCTCAATTTGAAGAGGATTGCAAGTTACACTAGGTGTTCTGTTCCTGCATAGAATGCAGCAACGACACCAAATCAAGACTGTCTTTAGATCGAGGAAAGATAGTTCATCGATTTGTGGTTTGGAGTGGATTGTATTGTGAAGTACAGTTCAAACAAGTGATGAAACCCCTATTTCGAATCACAATTATCCCACTTACTCTCATTGACCCTTTCGATCTGGGTGGTCGGATGGTGGCATCGATCAGCCTGTACTCGTCCATGCTCCAATCCGTCTTCATCCCCTTCGGAGGCCGTCCAATGTGGAACACCAAAGCCTTCTTCACTCCGATTCTCTTCATCCCGCCGGATGTGAGTATTGGCTTGTCGATCCCAGTAGCTTTCCAGTAACCTGAGCCCGCCGCCCTGTTCGGCCTCTCTCCATTCGGGTACTTTCGGTTCCTTGGGCTGAAAAAGTACCACTCACCTTCCCCAAAAAATGCCTTCTCTGTGAAGCAAATGCGAAAACATCGGTTCCAAAAAATAGATGCCCTATAGTCTATAAATAATCAAAGAAAATGGAAGTTCCCAGCACACGGACTTGGTAGCTCCCATGGATTGTACTGATAGAGATCGATGTCGGCCATCACCTCTGCCGGGAGCGGGTGTGAGGCCACCTTATTCTTCAAGTAATAGACAAGGAGCTCTTCGTCCGTGGAATGAAACCTGAAGCCAGGAGGGAAAGCAGCTGGAAAACTTCTCGCCGGCTGCGCAGCGTCCACCCAACGATCCATTGGAGACTGCTGGTCACCAACTGTGGTCGCCCGTGGAGATTCTTATCATTGATGATGGTGAAGCGGATTAGCCGCCGATGATACCGATTGCGAATAGCTGTGAATGAGCTAGCGGGAGCTATAACGCGAAAGCTCAGCGTCAACGCGTCGTATTCCGTGGGGTCCTTCGTTCTCATGCTGATGAGGACAACGTTCCAGATAATCAAACAGGAAGAGACCAAACGCGAAACGACAGGATGGATCAATGTTTACGTGCACGTTTAGGAAATGTCAATGGAGACAGCAACCCCGGTTCGTCTGCATTCTGCTCCTTCTCTACGTGAGCTTCATGCACCACCGCGCATGATCAAGCTTAAGATCTCGATTTGCTTAGTAAGAAAAGAGAGTGACAGCTTAGGTGGAGGAGATTCGAGCTAGGACGTGTTCAGACGTTGTGGCGTCGCCGCTCCACGTAGACTAATGACTACGGTTTTTAGCCTTTATCTGCATGAAATCATTCATTTTTCCTGTATTATTCCTTGATTTGTTTCTTTTCTGATGTTGAAGAATTTCGGCCAATTGACTGAGTCGAGATACTTTCAGACCGGGATTGAACCGGATATTCTACATGTATGAGATCATGCATTAGGTGGCAACGAAATTACGTGGTATTTTGCCAATGTTTTAAGCAGAAAGTTCTATTGAGATGAGGGTATATATTGTCTATATTCCCATGGACGATAGGGCATTGGTTTCACCGGTCCGAAGTCAGATGTAGATTGAACGGAGGGTAATATGGCCAACTTGAGAATTGGAATGCATGGGAATTGACCTGAATTTAACTGGTTTATGACAGGGATTTCTCTTTTTTCTTTTCTTTTTGCTAGAATAAAAATTTTATTCTAATAGAAGGGGTCACAACATTGCACATGGCTTATGCGGCTTGCAAAGTGTTCCATGTAATCAGATAAAACATGATTTTCAAGATCGTATATGCCAAGAATCATGGACCAATTCCCTGGGAGCTTGGTGATACCATACGGTGTGATCATAACCTACCATTAGTATAGAGATCTCGTTAATGGTCGAGATTGAGGCAAGGTTCTGCGTGTGTTTTTTTAAGGATTTTGCTGAGATTTTTACATAAGATTAGATGATATAACATCTACAAGATTCAATTGCAACGTTTGAAATTGAACCTCTATAGAAAGGAGAAAAGTCGGCAGAAGATATCCAATTGACAAGCATGAAAACAAGAGAAATCGAGCATTGTCGAGAGACTTTTGAGTCCGTCTCTTTTGTAAGCTTGTAAAGCCCATTTGCATGTTTTTCTAAAGAGTTAGTAAGAGTGACAAACCAATTTGTATAAGCACGAGAGGAGTGGTTGTACTCACGGTGAAAGCATTTGCCTAGGTGGTAGATAACGTGTTCGAGAGACTCTTTGTACACTCTTAGAAGAAGTGTGCGAGAGGACCTACTGTGCTGATAACAATTAATGGAGGATCCAATAATTAATTAGTCTACGGCGATAGTGCTGTAGACAGAAGTTGGGTTGTCCACGACAATAGGTTCGACACTTGTAACGATGCGGTATTTGTATTCCTGGCATAGCTAGTGGAATTTGGCCCAATTGGGCAACTATAGCAAGAAGAAAAGAGTAAGCACACCTAAGCTGAACCTTTATGAATCGCTTTTGCAATTTTTCTTTCCATCAATTTTTTTAATTTCTGTTGTTTATATTGGTAGTTTGCTTCCCTCTTAGAATCATAACTTTTGCCGGGATTGGTTCTACAAAATTAGTTTGTGTTTTCTTGAAAAGCTAATCTATCCCCATCTTTGGTCGCTTATTTGGGCCTAATATTATCCACTTTATTATTGTCGTTGCTACCACCGATTTGTGAGAGACTTGTTAGCTTGCAAGAAGCTCGACACTATTGACAGCTCCAGAGAGAGCATTTTGTTTTGATATTATTTGTAATAATCTTACTCGATTCACATACAAAATCAAGACTTCAAAACAAAATACTAAAATATAACCACACAAAATGATGACCATAGAATACGAAGTACCTCTTATACGAATTCATAGGTGTAAAATTACTAAAATGTAATCATTCGAGGAGGCCTCTCCCATTTGATGTGGAGATTGGTGCCGCACGTCTTATGCGATTTTTTTTTTGTCGCGATTGTACGTTTCATAGGTGCAAAATTACATAATTAGGGTGTCTTTCTCTCGGGAAAAAAGGAGAAAAAAACGTTTTACTTTCTCTTTTCATTAAGAGAGACATGGTATGGAAAGAGAAGGTCACTTGCAAAGGAATCTTCGATAACTACAAGGCGATGATATCCAAGGTTACATGCATCGCATGCTACTTGGTCGAACCCTTGTTCCAATCGATTTACGTGTCATGTTGTGGAGGAGGAAGATCACGTTAGGATCCTATGCGATGCTGCCCTCTCTGTGCTCATTTCTCAATTTTTTTCTACCCGAAGGAGTATGGGATTGTTGACGTGACTGTGGGTGGACTTAGTTCCTGCAGACTTGCGATTGACTGCATCACAGCAGGAACTCAAAAAAGTAAAAATTGGAAAAAAGAAAAGGTCGCTCAACATCATAAGTCACATAGTTCATGTCGATTGACATCGACTTCTGAAAATGATCCTAGGAGGGAAAACCTGTCCTTTTCTCTTTCGGAAAGATAATCTAGGTTGCATGGTCGCATAGTTAATCATGTCTTATTTACTTCCGCATTAATGTTCGGGCGACTTAATTCTTTAAAAGAGTTTGTATCCGGGTGGAGCATTTGGACAGATTTGCTATTGAAAACCCTTGATCTTTCCACTGTTAACAAATTATTCAGAATTGTGATCAATCTGTAATAAGAGTAAATGAAATGATTATATGTGCCGAAAACGATTTACTCAATGACACGGAATATAAAACCTAACCGCTCAACTTTATTCATCACGAGACGGATAAGAACTCTGTACCTTGTGTGGTGCTTGCATTATTGTCTGGACTAGTTTCCACCGTGATGCATACAGAGAAGGTAAATGTATAAAGGGCCGCACGCCACTGCCGATCCAATTTCATAAAAT
Organism: Eucalyptus tenuipes; assembly: GCA_014182365.1. Lineage (NCBI taxonomy): Eukaryota > Viridiplantae > Streptophyta > Magnoliopsida > Myrtales > Myrtaceae > Eucalyptus > Eucalyptus tenuipes. The sequence goes on along the minus strand of CM024546.1, from coordinate 9,157,372 downwards.
TCCAAAAAACTGGGAGAACCACCATTATCAAACCTATAATGTTAATGATTGAGATCCTCAGGAGATAATTTGACATCTTCAACTTGAAAGGATTACACAAATGACTCGGATTCAATCTTCGCTTCTTCTTCTTCCTCTTCTCTTTAATTTTCACCTGTAGCCCTTCTTCTCCGATTCCACCATCTACCACCACGCTAAGCCTCAAGCAATCTTAGATTCGAAAGTCTTTAGACACGAATAGACATAGACCAGCGGACGAGCTCATGGCGCAAAACGACGGTGTGGTGGGGAGCAAAACGGCGATGGCGGCAAGGCACAAGGGTGAGGTGAGCACGGCCTAGGCAGACGCAAGTGGGGAGAGGCAGAAGAGAGATTAGGTTTTCATGTTTTGGTGGTGATTCCTCTTTTTTACGTCTAAGGGTGTCCTTGTTAATTTCAACTGGAGAAGATGCCCATCCTAATGTCAACTCCCGGCCCCATGCAACGACGTTATAGAAATTCATGCGAAAGAGCGCTCATCTTGCCAATCTGCTGAGAGCTCTTAGAAGAAACACATGCTGGTGATGAAAGGAATTTTCGAAGGAAGAGGAACGTGCAGTGAGGTCAAGAAACTCAATCATAGCAGTTTTGGAAGGCATCGAGATGATTACATTATAATTCAGACGTTTGCGTAACACTTTTCTTTCTTCGGATTCGTCGAGCGATGAGGGGGATTCGGACAAATGGAATTGAATGTCACGAGCTGAATAGCACCTCTTTGTCGATGAATGAAAGGAGGGACCTACGTGAATCATGTGCCCGTACGCATCTCCCGTTTTTCAGATCTGATGTTCTTTCTACTTTTTTCTTTCGCCCGACAGAATGAAGTATCGAAGAGACCAAGTTAAAGGCCCCACACGCGGGGTCGGGCCCAATTATCATCGAGAGATCGTTCGAGATTCAAGTGTGCTCGTGATCGTGCCAGCCGACGACGAATGGGAATGGCGTAACATGATTCAATTCTCACAAAAGGAACAGCGATAGCTAGTTGCTTCGATACCTTTCCATATAGAGTGAATCTTCCTTGGTGATTTGGTGTATCATAAATGATCACGTAGTTCCACGAGAACATCTTCTAGTCAATTCAGGGGATGTGTCGTTTCCGATGTTAAGATAGTAAAGCTTTCGATTAGGGAAGGCAATGGTGTGGTGGCCGTTCTTCGTCAACCAATAGGTGAATATCCGGCTCGCAAGTCGTGTGAAAGGGCAAGCTCGATGTGAAGGACATATGCAATTGGGGTGGAAAGGATGATCTATGCAAACCTAGCACGACATTGTCTTTAGACCCCTTCTCATCCTCACTCATCGGAACATGATTGCCAACCAGAGGTGACGATTGGCCTGGTCAAGGGCGATGATGATCATGCGGTGGTCAGAAATAATGATGATCGGCTATCTTCGTAGTGTCCTCGCAATGCCACCGGCGAAGCAATATATGATGAGTCACTCCATCTTGTTATTTTTAAAAAAAATTTATATCCAATCCAGGTTTATCCCACCCCAAAACCAAATTTCTCATCTGGTATTTTATCCGAATGTATCTGAGTTTTGTAATCTTATCCAGATTGAAACCAGACTACCGAACGTAGTCCTAGAGTAATTGTTGGGGGTAGATTGGCACATGCAATTTACCCTCATGTAACGTACACACGTCGGCTTAGCCCAGCACAAGAACACATCGTCAAGCCACGATCAGAGCTAGAGCCACCACCGCTGCGGCCGCCGACAATGACTGACACCCACCAGCCTCGACCTACCACGGCATCTCTCTGTGTGGGCGCGCGCGCGCAGAATAGGACTTGGGTGGGAGGAAGAAGAAAGGAAAGCTAAAAAGATGAAAGAAAAGATAGAGCCCATCTGGATTGGATCGAAATGAGCTGTCTGTCGTCCTATCATGGAGGATAAATTGGAGAGGAAAATTTGCCTTATACATGGAGAGAATATACATTTATATGAACTTCTTTTCCTTTTTTTTTGGCCTTTTATTTTATTTCATTTTTCCCTTTTCTTCCTCCTTTTCCTCGGAGCTAAGCCTTCTTTGTCACGTCATCACCTCCTCCGTCGTGTCATTGCCTTCGCCATCCAAGGCTGCGAGACCTTCACCGTCTTCACATGCCAGCCATCCGTTCCTCTCTCTCTCTCTCTCTCCCTCTACGACATCTTATAACTTCGTGTTGAATAAACTGTCGTGGTCGATACGGGGCCCTGGCCCTTCCGCTACTCCAATCCTTAAACGCCTCGCTTTGGTTAGACCTTCTTGTGAATTCAAACGGGGTAATAAAGTTCAAACATGGGGATCCAAAATGAATGAGAGCACGCAATGTTCTTCCACGCAAACGCCCATAGAGATAATTCCACGCTACATATGATATGATACAGCAGAACCCACCAGATGAGATTTTCCATAGTGTTTTTTCCCCACAACGAATTGAAGTTGGATCTTTTTTGTCGATATAAAGAAAGGAATTAGGGTTTTCGATTGGTACGTGGTCTCCGATCATGTCCATGGGAATAATCGACATGCATGTGCTCCGAAAGGGAAATTCCAACCGCTTGATTCCAAACATTCGCTCCTGCTTCGCTACATAGGTAATGAGAACCTCCATTTGTTTCGAGGGGCGTACTTCTGTGGGACACCAATTCAAATTTTTCTTTACACTCGTTATTTATTTTTGAATATATAATCTAATCACGAAAAGCATTATTCATTTCAGGATTATATAATCAATGACAGATTGAAAGAAAAGAAAAACTCGACGCAGATAACCCTAGAAAGCTGCATACTCGGCCATGAAAACATGTAAATTTAAGAGTATGTAATTGAAAACAAATCAACGTTCACGTGACGACATTTAACGTTTAAACCTTTTCAAAATAAGTCAATACAAGAACATGTAATCCCGTCCATAGTTTCTGCTCATGAAGTTGACTTTCATTAGGACAAAACTTAGGACGTTGTTTATAACGGTACTCTCCTTGCCAGAGGATGACAGTCAATTTTAGACCACGAATGTTCTTTCATGGGTAATTTGTAACGGGAAAGATCAGGAATGCGTGGGGTAATTATTGAGAAATAAATTTAGTAAAATACTCTATCCAAGAAAGGCTGCAAAAAATACTAAAAAATTGATATATTAACATACATAACAACAAAAATTCTTTCATTTTCTCATTAAAATACAAATTAGTCTCTCTTTTCATTGTTAGTGTAATTGGGGTATCAAGAAATTTCTATTTCACAAACAAAAAGTCACTCATTCAAATCTCACTAATCGTATACAAACTATTTCGAGTCGAAGTCACTTGTACAAATGAAAGGCTAGGACTTATTTCACTTGGCTTGCAATGCTCCATGGACTTATTTTACTTTCACAATTGCAAGTGTGAAAAATGTTTTACGTTGGTTATGTTGGTAATAGAAATCTTACATTAATCTGTCTTGTAATAAAGCCATTTGAATCATTCTTTTTACATTGAATTAAAATTATTGTATATTGATGATGTCTTTCTTTAGCGTCTTTTCCATTCCCTATTTTTGCTTTGTTGATTAATTTTTTTCTAATTTAAAAATCCCCACGAAGTGATATTCACGAATTTCTCAAAAAACCTGGCAAATAATATTAATTAATGAGTTTCTTTTCTAATAGGAGAAATCCCACTCATTGGGCTAGCAAATCCACCAAGTGGGACTAATGATTTTCCCAAGCAACCGGGTAATCACCCGATTATCTTGGGAAAATATGTGGTGTACACAAGACGGTTACACTACCGTCTTGCTCCCATTTCTTCAGAACTTACTCTAAAGAAGTAATACCTTATTTTAACTTGCTAAACCGAACGCACCCATTTATGTATTGAGAAATAACTTCATAAGATTTACAAAAACCATCCTCATATTGTAGGTTTTGAAATGTGAAGAGGGTAGTTCTCTGGCAATTATTTCGAAATATTTCGAAATCCAAAGAGGACCGATCCTTCGCAGACATCAGAGAAAATAAAAAACGTACTCGAAAAATGCAGGAAGGAGTACAAAATACCGAAGCAAGAGGGAATTTTTTTTTTTCTTTTCCTTGTGGTTTTCTAGAGGAACGTGGCTGTGGTTGAGGAGGTCGTCGACACGTCAAGCAGAGGTATCAGTCATCTCTTGTCTCTTTTGTGTTTTTCAAACTTTTTTCTCTTTTTTAATCTCTCTCTCTCTCTCTCTCTCTCTCAGTCCCACTGTACCCGAGCCTGGCGGGACCCCTCTTTCTGTTCAGTCAAGCCTCACGGGACTACATAGAGAAAGAGAGAGAGAGAGAGAGAGTATAATAAGGTAATCATTTTTACCTGATGAATAGTAGCAGTGAAAGTCGAAAGTCAGCTTTCTTCTCTGTCTGGATCTCACAATCACGAAAGGGAAAAAGCCTATTATCCTATCCCTTCCGTTACTTGCATACAAATGTACCGTTTGGTTATGCATTTAAAAGGGGCTTTCGGACTCTAAAACTCTTTAGCCAATTGCAATCGGGTTTGGTTCAATTTTTTGGGCGACTTTGACAATATGCAATTGCATCTCCAAATGGCTCTAAAGACCTTTAGCCTAATGTAGTTCTGGAGGCATTTTAGGAAATTATATATTCGGAATGCAAGTTCGTGGTACTGTTCATCTCCTCCAAAACTACCGCACAAAAGCCGATCGAAGGTAGACGACTGTCGGCCAAGGAGTCACGCGCGCCGGCGACCGTCGCTGGACCTCGGGCGACTAATGGCCTGAATCGCGCGACTCAGGCGGCCGTCGCCTGAGGTTGCCTACCTCGGGTGACCGAGAGCTAGATCTGGCCATCCGACGAACGTAGATCCAAATGATTCGGTAGCCGATCCGGCAGTCCGATGGCTAGACTTAAAATATATATATTTTTTTTTAATTTAATAAAAGTCCTTCACAAATGCAAATTTTACCAAACGGTATGTTGGCCAAAGTTGTTTTTCAATACACTTTAGAATTACAATTCATCAAACACTATTTGCATTTCGGAAAACCCCCTTCACCCAAAGGTATTTGCATTTTTGCAAATGCATTCCCCAAAAGCCGAACCAAATGGGCCCAAAGTGATTGACTAGCTGCGGGTTTAAACGCATAAAGAAATGAAAAATACAGGATGCGATGGAAATCATAATGGTATATAGGGAAGAGAAGATTTAGGGAAAAAACATGTAGAGAGAGAAAGGGGGAGAGGGAGGGGTGGTCCAGCTGAGTCTGTGGCTGACCGACTAAGAGGAGCCGTGTAAGATAAGGGAGGTAGGGTGAGAAAGAGAGAGAAAGTGAGAGAGAGAGAGAGAGAATATTCTCTCTTTGTTTTCTTAGATCGAGTCCCCAGTTACACTTACAGAGAGTGAGATCCATACACAATACAAATTCAAGACTTTGTTCTTGAATCTATCTAGTTTCGAAATCTGCATCAGCCCAAGCTTTTGTAGTTGCTCTTGCTTAGATATTGGTTATCGCTGTTTGAGCTTTCTTGCTTGGTCCATCTTCCCTTCTCAACCAAATTTAGGAAACAGCCTCTCACACTTCTTGGCAATCTAACTTCTGATCAGATGATGTCCGGAGATGGTCTCTCTCTTCCCTCCACAATCAGTGGGTTTGTTCGTCAAGATCCCAGCTCCCTCACAAGCCCTAACCCTAGCTCAAACCCCTCCAAGAAGAAGAGAAGCTTACCGGGAACACCAGGCAAGCATGAATAGTACCCGAAAGAATTGCTTTGTTTGACCTTCCGTTTGCTTGTTTTTCGCTGTAGAAACTGTTGTTTACTGTGGAATTTATTGGATTCGACCAGACCCGGATGCTGAAGTCATTGCTCTATCGCCGAAATCGCTCATGGCGACAAACCGGTTCATTTGCGAGATATGCAACAAGGGCTTCCAGAGAGATCAGAATTTGCAGCTTCACAGGAGAGGACACAATCTTCCCTGGAAGCTCAAGCAGAGGACAAACAAAGAGCTGGTCCGAAGGAAAGTGTACATATGCCCAGAGGAGACTTGTGTGCACCACGATCCGTCGAGACACTCGGCGACTTGACAGGGATCAAGAAGCACTACAGCCGGAAGCATGGCGAGAAGAAGTGGAAGTGCGAGAAGTGCTCAAAGAAGTATGCGGTTCAGTCGGATTGGAAGGCTCATAGCAAGATTTGTGGGACTAGAGAGTATAAATGCGACTGCGGTACCCTCTTTTCGAGGTCCTTTCTTTTCTCTTTTTTCCTCAATACACTTCTTGGGTTCTCTATTTGAAATATTCGGGATTCTTTCAAACTTACCCGGGAACCAGGCCACGACTCCGAATTATAGATGGCAGTTTGAACACATTCTAGGTTGATCCGAGGCCTATTTGCATTAACCGGGTGATCAGTTCGTCAGTGGATAGCTGTTGTTTTACTTTTTCTGGGTGGAAAGATTCACATGACTGGTATGCATTTATGATCTATGCATGGCAAGAGAATGGCTTCTCGAAATTAGATTTGCAGCAAAAAGTGGCACCCAGTTTCGAGTGGGGTGATGTACAAACATTGTTGTTCTTGCTTCTTTTTGGAAGTATACAATTTGATGTGGATTCTTCCCATTTTTTTTGTCTTGTCAATTCAAACAGGAAAGATAGCTTTATCACCCACAGAGCCTTTTGCGATGCTCTAACAGAAGAAGGCGCTCGTTTTACTTCACTTGCAAACACTAATCTGAACTTTGGCAATCATTTGATCAACGGGACCATGACCAACCGCACTGCCAATGCCACGAACCTTTCAATTCCAATGCCGGATCAATTTGATGGCCAAAGGTCATCAAGCCAGGTTCCAATTTGGATGAACCATGTATACCCCAATTTGAACCCTCTTGACCTAATGGCAAGCGGCGGCGATTCATACTTAACCACACCAAGTTCCGGGAGCTTATTGCCTGATTTTGTTCAAGCATCACAGGTGCCCATTGGCATGCTCAAGAACTACTCAACACCAGCATCATCAGAAGCATCTCTGATAAAACAAGAAGAGAGCATCAAGACCAACATGTCAGATCAGACGATTGGGTCTCTCTACTCTAATAATCACCCAAGTCACCGAGCAAGCACAGGTCACTTGTCAGCAACTGCTCTCTTGCAAAAAGCAGCCCAACTGGGATCGACCAGAAACAATAATTCAGCATCACTTCTGATCAATAATAATACTGTGTTGAGCTCATCATCTTCATCCTCATCATTATTCCCATCATCACTATCTACAGCTTCCGACTTCAACCCCTACACTCCACAAACCAGGAACAGTCCCCGCGTGTTGTTCAGACAGTACCCATCAAGTCGAGTCGAGAGCAGCGCAGGCCAAACAGAGAGCCGGAAGCTCCATGCAAGTCCAGACGGAGTTGAGAACAGCATGACCAGAGATTTTCTAGGAGTCGGGAGCGAAAGCAGGCCGTTCTTGGTGCACCAAGAGCTCGGTAGGTTTTCTCCCTCGGTGGGTTCTTCCATGGAAGGAGCAGGCGAGGCGGCGGAATTCACGTGAGAGACGAAGCTTGACCCCGTCAGTAGGTATTTGTCCTTTCTTGTTGTGACACTAGATAAAGTTTGCTCGTGTTGCATTTCAAAACGAACTCAAAAACGAAAAGCATCATCGGAGAAGAAGCATATAATGTGTTTTCAGGGAGTTTCGATCTCTGAAGGAGATCAGTCGAACTCGCCGTTGCAGCGCAGAAAGGGAGCGAAGAGCATTGAATGTTGGAATCGACTAAACGAGAAGCTTACTTGGCAGGCTTTGTGGGGCCCAGATCACTTGAATTATTTTCAACAATGAAAAATGCTAGATTTTCCCAGAAATTTTGTCAATTTTCTTAGGGAGAAGTGTAACCAGTTTCAGCTGGGTATTAAAACGATTAGGACTAATGTTTTGGACGATAGACTTGTTTAAGTATCTATTTGTCTCACGATGGAAAACCTTTAGTAAAATTTCTTGATATCAAAAGAGAAGTTTGGGTCATCTAGGACTTAGAAAATTTTACATAGGCTCCGTTTAGAAATTCGCAACATTAAAATTGTGTTTTTCGATGAGGGTAATTGTCGACGGTGATTCCTTTAGAGAGAGAGAGAGAGAGAGAGAGAGAGAGAGAGAGAGTCGGGATGGGTGGCGAAGCTGGTGTTGGTGGTGGGTAGGCTGCTCTACCTGGGTGGAACGAGAGAGCGACGGGTGTTTTCCAGCTTATTTGATGACGGTCTTAAGCGACTTATGACTTATGATTTTTGGTACATTTTGTGGAACTCTTTTCATATTTTCTTAACCCGAAATCTTTCGAAATATTCAAATAAGGGCATGTTACATTGTCTATGATTTTTCATAAGTTACTAAAATTTAAACTAAATTTTTTATGATCAGTGCAGGCAAGAACATCAGGCAAGAAGGCTGATATAATGCGGCACCCCACCGGTTCGATTTATTTTACGACCTCAACGTGTCTTGGCTTGGGGATTTTTAGTTTGGAAACCCGCTACCTAATATAGATATATATCTATAAAATATTGAAATGCCCTTATTTTTCCTTCATGGTTTCTAGGTAATTTAGATAATATTCATAATTATTTGAATCCTGCTAGCATTTAAGACGTTTATTAGATACATGATCAATCATTTCTCTAAGTAGCCAAATGCTGTTGTTAAAACCTTGAGGCTGTTTGCATAATTTTATGAACCCCCAACATAATCAATTGTAATCTAACACTTGGAGTAGCAAGATCGTTAATTCTGACTTCTCATTTTTAGGATTCTTAGATTTTTTTATTCTTATGACATTGATCTCAATTATTATTTTTTCAATTTCTTTTATTTTTTCGTTTCCGTAGGTTTCCTAATTAGAGATCTCCAACGTGTGAGATGTGAATGAGTGGTTGTATTTATAATCTAACGTGGTTTATCATTTGTTTGATGCAAAATATTAGTACTACGGTAGTCGTGGGCACCCGACTACTTTAGTGAGTTAGGATTCGGGATTTCGTGTTTGTAACTCATAACAGGTTCAGGGCGGGTTCCAAATGACAACAGACTTTTAATGGGACAAATTGGACACAAGATTCACCCTCTCGAACCTGTCTTTTTTTAATCCTTGCTTGCACAAGGCTCAAATTCAATAAAGGGTTGGTAGGGCCTAGATCGCTGTATGGTAATAGAACATATAGCAAAGTGGGTTTGGTATAGCTTTCTTGCAGCAATTAAAGCCGTGAAAAGGGGACGTTACTGAGTGCATCGTCGACGAACTTCTTAATTAAGAAGTTCCCTGGCCCGGCTCCAAGGTTCTTTAGTTTTAGAATATTTTTAGTTAAATACATAGATTATGCCATTTCAATATGCATATATCATGCAATATGACTCCAAATATCCACAATTATACCATATGGAAACTCGAAACAGGTTAAAAGAGAAGATATTTATTTCATTCGAATCGCAAAACGATTGTCACAAATACCCAAAAGGAAGAAACAAAAGGAGAGACATTTAAACAAAAGAAAGAAAGAAAGAAAGAAAGAAAGAAATCCAGTTTCAAGAGAGAGATCGTCTCTTGACCCCATATCAACACGTTGTGCACTGGGAAATCAAAAGGAGCTACAAACCGATTAACTGGAAAAACCCGGAATCGCCATTTTCAGATCATAAACCGAGCGAAGCGACGACCCCGGCGACCCCGACGCCCACGACTAGGCGAACGACGTCCCCAGTCTTCACCTTCCCGACTTCGCTCGAGCCCGAGACACTCAGCTCGGCTGGCTTCTTCGTCGGCGGAGCCGGCCCCTGCGCGGAGTCTTCTCCCTTCGAGAAGATGCTGACGGGGAGGAGCACCTTGTCCACCTGGTACACCGCGAGCTTGCCGTCCGTGAACAGTGTCTTCGTCACCGAGGCTCCGTCGACACCGGTGAAGACGCTGACTTTGTCGCCCTTCGTGGTGACATTGAGCGGGAACTCCTTGCCGCCCACGCCGCCGGCCCTGGTCATGAGAGGGTTGCTCACCGTCTGGAACTGGGACATGGTCAGGTAGGTGGGCACCATGTGGAACTGCAGGAGCTGGACCTGCTGCTCGTTCGAGAGGGAGTTGAGGGTCCCAGCCTTGAGGACCGAGAAGGCAGCATCGTCCGGCGCGAAGAAGGTGATGCCGTCGTTGAGGTCGGAGAGCTCCGAGTCCACCTGGTCGGACACGTGGGTGCCACGGAGGAGCTTGACCAGGACGGTGAAGCCACCCGCCTTCTGGAGGATCTTCAAGAGGTGGGCTTGGGGCGGCGGCGGCGGGGGGGAGGGGACTCCGGCGCCGGGGACACGGGTGCCGGGGACACGGGTGGCGGCGGCAAGACCAGTGGGGCTGCTGGGGAGGCTGCTGGCTGAGCTGAGGTCGGGGCTGTGTTGATGAGGAATAAGAGTGCCAGAACAATGAACTGGTGCTTCATTGTTGCTTTCGTTTGTTTTTTGTAAGAAAAAGACTTTGCGAAGGATGTGATGGTGTTTGAGCAAGTGTTTTTGGGATTGGATTCGATGGTAAGGGGAGATGAAGGGCCGATCTATTTATTTTGGAGGTGCGAATGGAGTGTTAAGACACAAGAATTGATGTAATCAGAGACAACTGGAATTAGGTACGAGGTTACAGTTTTTGAGCTAGAGACTTCTGGACTGTTTTGTTTTCGATGCTGCTTTAGAGATGTTTGGGGTTTAATTTGGTCGGAAGATGGATGAGATATCCTTGTTGATTATGAGTGATGGTTCATTGGCCCCGTTTTGGTGAAATTGAGGATCGTTTGCTTATTGTTAGGGGAAAAGGAATAGAGGATGCATTTCAAGTGGATGTTGAAATTTATGTCCAGGATTGATAATCCAGAGTTAGGAGGTTTCAGGAAAACGAAGTACCAGATGTTTTTAATGAATATCTTGGGAGATATTATTAACGAATAGCTTAGAAATTGGTTATGGAAACCTCTCGATTTTCAATGCACTAACTACTCTTGATAATGTGCAACAACTTATTAAAAATGCATTGTGTCAAGTTCAAATGCACTTTCGACAAAAAGAAATAGTTACACGCGCTAAATGCTACAAAAACTCCCGTTGACATGACCATAGAGGTAAAACCGGCTTCATAAGGTTTTTGGTCATGATTTCATAAGGTTAAGCGACATCCCTGTCTAATTTTTCTGTAACATGAATATATAGCTAATTTTTCATTCGCACAAAAGGAAAAAACCAAGGTTGATCTCACATTTAGATCATTTCCAATTTGACTCTTGAATCAAAATTTACTTAACTTACACAAATAAATGGTGAAAATGCGAAAGTTCCTCTCATTAAAATTTTTTTTTTTTCCTAAAAACCATGAGCCAAAGGAATTCGAATTCATAATTTATGCTCCGATTTCATGGTAGGTAAATCTTTGGTTCTGAAAATATACGCCGTAAGACAACTAATCAATAAGGCATATAATATATTTATATCACTTAAAATGCATGATTAAGAGTCAACCATTTAATTTCACGAGACATCTCAATTTCATCATATGAAATCTATCAAGATCACACAACTCATCTAATTATATGTCTCTTCAAAAGCTTACTACTGATTTTGGATTCCGGATAAATAACACAAATAACATCATCCTTTGCACAGTGTAGTGATTTGAAAGGTTGCTGAGATCTATCACCACAAAATTGGAAGAAATAAGCTATAGCGATCTATAATGTTAATGATGGCTTGTGATCTCCGAGGTGGGGCCAACAAGAATCGACATTCGACACCTAATTGGATGGGATCCTCTCAACCTCGCAAACTAATTTGGGTAAGGTTTGCTCCTGGCTCGGGGCCCCCACCTCCGCGAGCCAATTGGACGAGTGGATGATTTGCGGTTAAAGTTGACTTTGCATCTCAGTTGACAATTGCCTCCTCCATCACCTTGCTTTCTTCCTCAAGAAAAGGCTCGGTTGACATTGCATCTCGCTTGATTTAGTGTTTCACCCCCTCCTCGCTTCGTGCACGGAATCTCGACCGTACCCGCTTTTGGTAGCATATTTCTCCCCGTGGTTCATAGGTCGAATGTTCCAGACTTGAATTGGTTTTTAGCATACTTTAATGATAGGATGGTTTCAAGGGTCATTTGCGCCTTTTACAGAGCCAAATTTATTGGGTGATAATCGATTGGATGTGGAATGTTCAGTGGATTCATAAATGCATGTGGAAGAAGTTTCGGTTACCAGATTTAAGAAGCTAAAACTGTAGAACAAGAAGAAGACGAATGCCTGTCTGCACCAAAAATTTACCAAATTTGGTTATTGTGGACAAGTAATAAACTTATAATGGATGAGACTAGAGTTTGGTCATTTATGAATAAAATTATTAGCAACTTGAAGAATTGGCAGCTTGAAGGAATCGACAAAAAGTGAAGTCAACAATCATGGATGCAACGGTCAACATAGTGAAATAAAGTAATCGTTGAGATAGTGGAGTCAAGGGAACCATGAAAATAGTGGAGTCAATCTAACCGTTCACTAACTATTTGAAACATCTGTTTGTAACCTCTTTATAACCTTTATATGAAACCTTCCTTTGTAACATCCATTGATAACCATCGATTGTAATTTTTAAATTGTCACGTCGTACTCTTTGGAGGTCTCTCCACCCACAAACAAACAAACATTTTATATTTCAATTCCTACATGGTAATTATAGTTTCCAAACTTGTGTCGTTGATTAGATTCAAGCATATTTCTTAGTTGTAGTTTCCAAATTCGAGTCATCAATTAAATTCTGATGTATATCTTTTCTTTATATCCTGGGTATCTCGCCATCGATTAACTTTCGGTGCCATAGAAGCTATCACTTCTAAGAACAGCTTTTGATTAAAGATAATTTACTGCACACCCAAATTCCAAGGAAACATCGTTTTGGCACGCCCAATGGGACTAGTGTGGTCGATTTGAGGAGGTATAGTGCCAAGAACAAGGATTCAACCACTCCAACGATAGAGCCAAGCCAAGGGAGTAACATCAAAATTCCACAGCACTTTACAAAAAAGGCGACGAGAGAGTTATCACCAAACCTTACTTTGGTGGCTATCATGAAGAGGTTGATTAAGGAATGGGATAAGATGACCAATTACACGACAAGACACAATTCTGATGTGATCAAGTTGATGGTCATCAATATGATCAATGATGTCATCTCTAGGCCTAAGAAATTCAATCAATCCATAGCGATCCAATCGAACACGATGGATTCCTGGTATGTTCCTCCAACTCTAAATCAATTAAACGACAAAAATAATTTAGGCCAATTGATCCCACTATCAGTGAAACTTTTACAAAGGCTTGAAAATCCTTCCTACCCTAAACCTAGGGGCAAGAAGGTCAAGTCTATCAACCCATCTACCCTAAACCTAGGGGGCATGATGGGTGTCAACTTGTAAATACTAACAAAGTGGCTAAACTCTTATTACAACAATTAGGTAAAGACAAAGGAATGGTCATGCCAATATATAGGAAACCCCATTCTAAATGGGTTGACACTATACCTTACCCAAGAAAATTCAAACTTCCTACCTTTGCCCTTTTCAATGGCAAAGATGACTAGTTCGCCATTGAACACATTGGTCAATTTCTTGCCCAATGTGGAGACTAAGAACAAATAAATTCTTGAAACTTAGGTTATTCCCTCAGTCTTTATCAAAAGTTATGATTTTTTCACTTTGAAGTAGTAGTCATCTAAATTTTGATCAATTTTCCCATAGATTAATGAGATCTTCTACACCAGCTGCGCAGTCTATATTCTATACATGTCACTTTTATCGCCGTTGATGCTAGCATGAAGTTAAATCCTAAAAAACATGAAAGTCCTTTGGTCTTAGTATAAGTCTAGCCGAGTTTTTGATTGAAAAGGAGCAATAACCAACACTCTTGATAGAAAAAGAAATTGGTTATTGTTCCTTTATTTAGTGCTCTTCATTCTTGGACTGAGATAGAAAGACAATTCCATTCTCAATTTTATAGAACCATATCTGAAGTATCGCTTGCTAATTTGGCTAGAATTTATCAATATGATAATGAATCAATTGATCAACTTGTTGCTCGATTCAAGAGGGTTAGGAATAGATGCCTTACTTCACTCTCAGAGAAAGAATTCAAAAATTTGGCTTTCGGTGGATTGAAACTCAATCTTAGAGAAAAATTCGAAGGCCAAATTATGTTGATTTATTCCAATTGGTAACAAATGTGTCCAACTATGAGCAATTACTTAAGGACAAAAATAGAGGGCCACATGAAAATTTTACACAAAATGTGCCTTTCATAGAAAAATATGAACCATATGATGAATTCGCACAAAAAAAAAAATCAAATTTGCCAATGACAAGGGGCACATAACTACTTTTGATTATCTAATTTAAAAGAATCGAATGATTGATGAATCATTCCATTCTTTTAAAGAGGGCATTGTTTGTACCAAAAAATGACCAATTTTGGTTATATGGACAAGCAATAGACTTAGTCAATAAGAGCAAAATTTAGTTATTTATGAACAAAAATATTGACAACTTGAAGGATCAACAATTTGATGAATTGACTATTTGAAGGAATCAACAAAAAGTGGAATCACAATCTCGAATACAACTATAAAAAAGGTAGCCGTTAACGTAGTGGAATAAAACAACTCTCAACATAGTGAAGTTGAAGAAAATGTCAGGGTAGCGGAATCAATATAACCTGTAACGCCATTGTTCAATAACCATTTATAACCTCTATGAATAACTTCCCTTTGTAACCTTCGTTGATAAAGTTGATTGTAGTCTTTAAATAGCCACATTATACTCTTCAGAGGTTCCTTACGCACAAATAAACGAACATGTTGTATTTCAATTATCTTTTAATTCTTGCACACAAATAAACGAACATGTTGTATTTCAATTATCTTTTAATTCTTACACGGTAGTTACAGTTTCTAGACTCACGTCATCAATTAAATTTCCGCTTGTATCTTTGCTGTATATTCTAAGTGCCTCATTATCAATTAAATTCTAGGCGTTGCATATTTACATTCTTGTCATCGATTAAATTTCGATATATCTATATATGTTTGATTCTATTTTTAAGTTATTATGTTCTCAGGTTTTATCATCAATTAAATTCCGACATAATTTACATATATTCAATACAGTTTGATGTGAATTTACTTATTCTCTTGTCTACCTATAGTATTTCCTGTCAGCAATCATCACATAAACTGTCTCCCCTGACATTCCGATGCAAAAGGTAAGGAGTACTCCTACTGTAACCTTCTATTGTTACGTCCATTTAGCTGTCAGATTAGCAGCATGACCTTGGAACTGGGTCGTCTGAGGCTGAGCGACCTTAGCCACAACAAGTGAAGGCCATGCGAGCGACAACGGTGGCTGCGCTGCTGCGTCGACAAGCAGCAAAGGCAGCAGTGAGCGAGCAGTGATCGAGGCAAAATGGGGGGGGGGGGGGGCTATGCAAATGGGGGTAGAGAGAGGAGTTCGGTAGTCGCGTCGACTGCACTGCACTGCACTACCCTCTAAACCAGAGAGTCTCTATCCATCGCAGAAACAGTATTGTTCTGTTTAGTGTTCGGTTAGAGAGAGGAGTTCGGTACATCTATAGTCGCGTTGCGATGACTGCACTGCACTGCAGTTACCCTCTAAACCAGAGAGTCTCTATCCATCGCAGAAACAGTATTGTTCTGTTTAGTGTTCGGTCTTTGTAGAATCGTGGATTTCGTGGAAATAATACCAGATCATATTGCAAGAATTATGAAGAAGAATTCAACATCCAGCTCACATTTCTCATGGTGATTACATGATTTTATTATGGAACAAGAAGCTTTGTTACAAACTCAAAAAGGCGTGTCCATCTTATTGCATGAATCAGAGAAAACCAAGAAGCAATAGCATAGCAGCTAATCCGGTGGTCAGCCAAATCTGGCTATCAACCATCTTCTTCAGTGCATACGAGGTCGTCAAAGGGGCGGGCTGCTTCTTCTCAGGCTTCTCCGGCGCCGGCGCCGAAGGTGGTGGAAAGATGCTCGGAGGAAGAAGAACATGGTCAACCCGGTAAACTGCCAGCTGGTTATCCGCGTACAACGATTCGCCCACCGTCGCGTCAACGATGCCAGTGGACACCTTGAGCTCATTGTTGCCGGTGGTGACATTCAATGGGAACGCCCCGTCGTTGTTACCATCGGCCATCGTCCTCAGTGGGTTGCTCACGGTCCCAAACAAGGGCTTGGTGAGAAACTGCGGGATGACATGGAACTGGATCAGCTGCACCAGTTGCTTGTCGCCGAGGCTGTTCAGAGCCCCGGACTTGAGGCTCGAGAAGGCGGAATCGGGCGGGACCAAGATGGTGAGGCCGTCGCCCGAGTTCTGGAGCTCAGTGGAGATTTGGCCGGCCATGTGGGTGACCTTGAGCAGCCGGAGGAAGTTCGAGAAGTCACCGGCGTCTTGGAGGATCTTGGTGAGGCTTGGAGGGCCTTCGGACGTCTGGGCCAGGGTCTTAGTGACGATAAGGAAGATCACAAGCGGAAATACAACGATGCCGTTCATGTTCATGTTCTTTTCCTTCCCTTGGTCTGGTCTTATATTACGTGCGGCTTCTGTTTCGTCTCCGTTTCGTGCTAAAGAAGAATCGAAAGTGGCGCTTGGAGAAACGAACGTTCGAAGGCTGATGCATGGGAGGGAAAGATCAGCAGTGCAATTTATGCAGAAGCTGCAACTGCGGATACCATTTTAGGTGAGGGAAGATCCGCAATGCATTTCAGGTTGAAAATGAAATCTGGGATTTCGCTCGAGGAGATCGTTGTCTTTGAGTCGGGCTCGACACCAAGATGAACGTTGTCCCCTCACCGCTGAGTGGTGGAGCTGACTTTTGCGATGAAGGGGACGTGCGGAAAAAGGGTTGTCGGGATCAGCCGACGAGGCGTAATCCGGATTAGTTGGTGATTAGTGATTAGCCATCTGCGGTGGGAGCACTTGCGCCGTCCGGATATCGAGATCCCAAGTTGCTAATCAAGATGTAATTATGCATCGTGCATGCGTTTTGGGATCACAAATTCACCAGCGACGAGGTACCTGAAAATTGACAGACCAGCAAGTAGAGCCAAGTTGTTTTTTAATTGGGTTCTGTTCTTATCCCATCTGCGATATTAGGCTTCCATCGAAACTGAAAAAGCTTTGCGAGTATGATAGACTTGGAGTTATTATGATAAGTCATATATCATTGAAGGGGATAAAGTCCACAATAATTTCTAATTATTTGTTATTTGTTTTTTTCTCAAAACATATTGTTATTCTCACAGTAAATTAAAGATCGTCACATAAGCAATTTTCAAACTAAAAATCTAGCGTGTACTCTATTTGACAAGAATAACGACTTAGGAAAATGGGCATAATGAAGATTTTAGAATTTTTTTGTGAATGAAGAGTCAAAAATATTAAGGATGTGTTTATATGAGTGAAAGTGTTCCGGAAATTAGTTTGTTGGACTTTCATTCCTTTAATTTGCCCAAAATAACTAGTTAACCGAAAACATTTTTTGGTCATTGAAAATATTCATGCATAAAGTTAGGAAGGTTAATTTCTAAATCTAAAAATGTGAAAACACTTTCTCAAATTGCTCCACTCAAATTTTTTAATATTTGATTTTTCCTTTTCTTTTTTTTTCTTTTTCCTTCTCCCTTCGTCAGCCACTAAGCCTTGGTGACGACCAATGACCAATCACAAGTGCAGGTAGGGGAGGCTTTATCTCGCCATATCCCGACAAGGTCGAGCCTTGCTCGTGGCTTGTCATTGGTCGTCATTGAAGCCCAACAACTAACAATAATAATAATAAATATTTAAAAAGATAAAGTCATAAGATTGAAATTATTTTCTAAATAAGATCCAAACATTAAAAATAAAAAAGTTTTCTGTCACATATCACTAAACAAAATAAAACTATTAATTTTCCTTAAAAATGATTTCCCAGAAAAAAATATTTCTTTATCATGAAGTTTTAGCCAAAACTGATACATTTTTCTCTCTTTCTTCACCTTTTGCTCTCCCAAATTTTAAGAATGAACTATTGGTTAGACTTGTGCGAGTTCAATGCCTCTTAGATGCTCATGGCTCGAGTGAAAAATGAACCCCAAGACTTACGAATTGGATGCTGCATTTAGATCTCTTTAACTATGTGCAAACTACTTTAGGTCTTGGCCACTTAAATAGGTGAAACACCTGAATTTAACCGGTTCATGGAGCTCCAATGTCCGCTGGACTGTCCGGCAGTGTCCGCATCTGCGATTCCTGGTCAAAATTACTCACTTGGCTCCTAAATAGCCTTAACAGGCTAGTAGCGACTCATTAGGTTACCGGGTTTCTAGGCTCGTGTTCCTGCATTTTCTGATTTATAAATAAAACGAAAGACCAGGATGCGCAGAACGTAGGCTGAAGGAGTTCAATTTGATCCACTTGAAGGCCCATTTTTCACTTGGATTATGACCATGTTTCCAAACAATCATCGAATGATGAGCCCATTTTGGGTCGTATTCGATTCGTTGAAGTTTTGGGCTTGTAATCGCAGAAGATTGTCCGGTTCTCAAACTCTGCATCCTGAAGAATTTCGATTTAAAACTTACTGGGTTCTTGTCTGAACAGAAGTTGGGTAAAGCTCAAATTGAACTGGGTTAAATCGTAGTGAACTTTCTTGGTTCTTAGGCTCCAGCTATGTTCCAAATATAGCTGAAGTTAGCATGGGAAGACCATGTGTAAACGATATGTATCCATGAAAAGTGCAAAAATTACATCTAAAGTGCAATTCAATCCTAATCTTATATTAAAAATGCAATTTAAGGCTGTTGAGTAGATAGCTTCCGGATACTAGGTAGTACTGTAGTGGATGGTAATATTCTTGTTTCTTTGTTCTTTTGTTCCTTTGTTTCCCGGAATAGAATAAAAACAAAAAAATCAATTTGATAATGTCAGTTAATTTTTCTATTTCCCAGAATAAAAAAAGTGATCGAGGAATAGATTTGGGATAGAAACAAAAAGTTAAAAAAAAAAAACTAGTTTCTTATTCTCTAGAACAATTTCTAGAAATAAATCATTTTATTTCTCTTCCTTTTTCTATTTTCTTCTTCTTCCTCGCCAATTACCACCCCTCAACAGCGGGCTAGAGAAGGAAGAAGAAGAGAGAAAAAAATAAAATAAAAAATAAATACCTACAAAAATTAAAAATTAAAATAAATTTATGTCAAAAAAAAAAAATTGTGGCCGTACCAAACGCATTCCTTTTATTTTCTATTATGGGAATATAAATTTTGTAAAGTTATTAAACGTGTTATTTTATTTAGAAATTGTTTCGAATGAATGGAAATAGAAAAGAATTATTTCTTAAAAAATTGTTCCAAAACAGAAATGTTATCAAACACCATCATAAGAAAAAAATTGTACCATTCATCCGGGGGATGTGATTGCATTTTCCAAAAGGATTTAGGACTTGAATGCACCGATCGAAAAGCATACAGTTTAACTAACTCCATACATAAAATTTAATATTTTAAGTACACTTTGAAAGGAGCTATCTATCTCCTTTGGAGACAAAAACAAAATGATTTTGACAAACAAGCCCCTCTTATGTATAGTGTAAGATTCAATGAGACCAGACCACAAAATAATTCGACAAATTTTAATTAAGAGTGGAATATGACCAGCTTTTTTCTAAAAAAAATGTCTGGGTTTCTCTCCATTTACCAATTTCGAACAATAAACCTTAGGGTGCCTAACATTGCACTTGGTCAATCGCATTTGTAATCAACATGATTGCCTGTTATGTCTTAATATGCAATAACCCTTTTCTAATGAGACCCCTCATTAGTAAACTAAACATAATCATCACGAATTGGATATCAACGTCGATGTCGATGTCGATGTCGATGTCAAAGTAGTGCCTTGGAAAAATTGACAGACACGTGACATCAAACCCATGATTGACCAGCCGGAGGACATATGAAGGATTTAGATTACACATTAATCGCCGATTTCTAGAAAGAAGGACCACTACAAAGTAGATGTGAACACTTTGACTCTTCAAGTGGTCGCCGATTTGAAATTTGGCCAAGCACAATGGACAAGTTACATCTAGGGAGAGCCTTCATCATATACAAAGAAGGACCACTAGAAAGTAGAAACAATCGTTGGTCCAGATGGAGCCCTGACATTTAGTCCAAAAAGAGACAACACATGGGTTGGAGTCCACTAATTATGTTCTGTCATTCATTCATGAAATCGAATTCGAGATATTGACTTTCTTTCCCTTAAATTCAAAACCCATTACGCCGCATCGTTGAAAGAACATATAATACTTGACTTTAAGATTCATTCAGGAAATCTAGCTCCAAACACTAATTTTCATTTCCTTAAATTTGAAATGCTTGACTTTAAAGTTCATATGCTATATCAGTTTAAGTTTTTCCAATAGGGTTATCTAACATGATTTCGAAATTAGGTTATGCTTCGGTTCATTTTGTATACTTGTTTGTTAAATTTCATGAGTCATGCTCAATTCAGTGTTGTGCCGTGTTACTTTGGACTTCTTACGTACATAAGATATGATAAGGTAGGTGAATCATCTTGGCCTTATGAGTAGGGGATGACGCATGGAGGGGAGGAACGAGGTCTGTGGAACACAACATAACCTCACCCCGTGATTGATGAACTCGTCTCGAATCAATCATATAATAATTATTATTATTCATTTCTCTTAATTTGGAAAAGGTTTTTTTATTTATTATTGGTCTGAGAAAAAAAAAAATGATTTGAGGGGCAGTTGGTGGGAGGCACCCGTACCGGCTACTGTCGGTGACAGGACGTGGCGTTGGTCACTAATGTCCACCGCCCACAGCCCACTTCCTCTTTCTGCGCCATGCACGGACAAACGTTTGATTTGGTTTTGATCCCGCGTTTCCTATTTAATCCAGATGATGCTCGTGACCACGCGTGCACGGGCCAAGCACGTCACGTTCACGCGCCGTACCTCGTCCCATTTTTTTTACTTCTATTTAGTTTTTTTTTTTTTGTCAGAATAACAATAGATATTCCATCCTTAAGTCTTAGTTTGTGAGTAGAACGACACAGCATCAAAACAAAGAAGATTCCAAAGATCGGGAGGGGGACACAGGGTCTAATTGTGAGATAGGGAATTTTTCCTTTGGTCCTTTGCTACCCAGTCTGCCACTTTGTTGGATTCTCTATTACAATAGGCCAACTTCAATTTGGAAATGTTTTTCAAAAAATCTTGAACTTTCGAGATAAGCACACGTATATCCCACTTGAAATGATCAGCACTTGTGAAAGCTCTTACCATGTCTAAACAATCTGACTTTAGTTGGAGACAATCTGTAGCGTGATCAGAGAAGAAAACTAGCGTTTCTACAAGAGCACTAACCTCGGCTTGAGCTGCGGAGTTGACCCTCACTATTTTGGCAAACCCATCTATAACTCTTCCAAGGCTATCTCGCAACACACAAGCAACCGGTCCAATTGTTGAAGCTGCAGTAAAGGAAGCGTTGATATTGATCTTCAATACTCCATGTTTGGGGTTTCACCAAATTTGAGGCAAGTTTTGACCTTCAACAGTTTTCCCTTTTCCAGATTTGCTTCCTCTTTCTTCATCATGCGCTGTGAAAGCTGAGTTTACCAACTGTTGTGGATTTGGTTTTAGTCTTCGAAATACAAAATTGTTCCTTGATTTAGTGATTAATATTTCCTCTTTACCTTCTCAATATTTCGAAAGTAGTATGATTTGTTTTTTTTTCTCAATTAAGTCCCATATGATTATCAGAGCGAATTTACTTTTTCAAATTTTATTTGTTGTACTTTATGAGATTGAGAATCGAATTTTCTAATATTACGCTATAGATATTTAAAATTGAATTAATCTAGATATATAGGTTCATGTGAATTCATTATATTATTTGAATTATAAACAATTCTTATCGAACGAGCATTGACCTTGAAGTTTTTTTATATACTATTGACAATCATGAACCTAATCATTAAATTGATAAAATCCATATGAGCTTTTCGACTCCAAATCCACTAACATTATCATTGGGTTGGGGGGACCACGAAAGGCTTCATCCAGGATTCTCGTTCATATCTTGGAATCACCTAGATGTAAAACAACAAAAATGTATTTCAGGTACGAGACCAAAAAAAAAAAAAATACTATACCCATTATGGGCATAAGGAACACATAAAAATAAGGAACGCATTCGTGGAACTCGCCATCCCTTTGTATTAAATAGATATGATAAAGCAAATATCCCATGATACAGCAATCTTCTACAATTTGTGCCAATCCCATTGATTGATCTGATCGTCAATTTCATTGATAGAGCAAATATTTCACAATCAGTACTAATATTGTAGATTGCTATCACTAATACTATAGATTGTTATATTTATAAAATCTTTTTAATTGTGTTTTTGCCGCGAGATGTACGACATCAGAAAATTAAAATCAGGAATGCATTTGTAAGGGCTAATAATAATAATAATAATAATAATAATAAGAACAACAATAATAATAATTTAAATAAATAAATAATAAATAAGTAATGGGTTATATAATACTCCCTAGTAATAATTATTAATAATTATTGTTATGATAACAACAATAATAGATTTCTGTTTATTATTTTTCTTGTCATGCAATTATCAAACTTGCCCGTCCCACTGTTCACCGTACTATATAACAGCAGCCTCCTGCGGTGGTCGCCATCAGTCGAAGCTAAGGATCGCGCCAGGCCAAAGAAGCATTGAAGTCGAATTTGTTCCCTCTCCAACAAGACGCCGAAAGGGAAGGAGAAGCAGCAGCAGCAGGAGACGACGACGACGACGACGGCCGGGGGCGTGGCGTGGCGTGGCGTGTGCGTGTCCTCTCCGTCGTCGTTATCTTACAAGCTTAATCCTCTCTCTCGATTCCCTCCCTTCTTTCTACCTTCTCTCTTCGCTTCGACTCATCCCTCACGCCGGCCAAGAAGCAAAGAAACGAAGCAAGGAAGGAAGGAAGAAGAAGACGGCCCTCCATTTCCGGAAGAACCCCCGGAAGCATTTCGCGGAAGTAAAGCTCGAGCTCGCTGTTCGTTTGTTTTTGAGGAAAAGGGTACCGACAACTTCGACCCGTTGTTGCTTCACGGAACTGCTTTTGGGAGCCGCGGAGTGTGTGTATAAGAAGGGAGGGAGGGGTGGAGGGAATCTGTCCGTTTCTCGCCGCGGAAGGATCGTGGGGAGGGGAGAGGAAAATGGCGGCGGTGGGAGGGAAGGGATTTCTGCTGGGGCTCGCGCTGGCGCTCGTCGGCGCCCTCGCGGCGTCGTCGGCGCTGGGCGCGAACGTGACGTACGACCACCGCGCGCTGGTGGTCGGCGGCAAGCGCCGGGTGTTGGTCTCCGGCTCCATTCACTACCCTCGCAGCACTCCCGAGGTACTCCTCTGTCTCCCTCTGTCTCTCCGTCCCTCCGTGACATGTGACCGGAACCGCCGTCCGTGACGATGGAACACGCGTCGAGCATGAGAGAGAACGCGAGAGCCGAGACGGGCGCGCTTTGAATGAGTTTCTTTGGGCTGCTGCAGATGTGGCCGGACCTGATACAGAAATCGAAGGACGGAGGGCTGGACGTGATCGAGACCTACGTTTTCTGGAACATCCACGAGCCAGTGCGAAACCAGGTCAGACCGCTTCTCCCTCTTCTTCTTCTTCTTCTTGTTCTTGTTCATGGCCCGTACTTGTGATTTCGTCTGTTTATCATTGCAACTAATCTATTTCGGTGATTAAATTTGTGGGAATTCGATCGTCATGCCATTTCCAGCTTCATCCTTTAAAAGTACCCAATAGATTTTTCTTCAGTCTTTTGTGGTTCTTGAAGTTCTTGAGACTCACTTGAGCTGTGACGCTTCGGCAGTTCGATTTCGAAGGGAGGAAAGATTTGGTTAAGTTCGTCAAGACAGTGGCCGAGGCGGGTCTCTTAGTTCATCTGCGCATCGGGCCTTATGTATGCGCGGAATGGAACTACGGGTGAGTGAGTGAGCAGAGTGGTTGTCTGTAATTAGTTGTTAATTTCCTCGACTTGGAAGATGATTGTTTGTCGCATCTGATCTTTGGAGCTTGTCGCTGATCTTTTCTTTTCTTGGATTGTTCAACTTCAATCAGCGGCTTTCCTCTGTGGTTGCATTTCATACCAGGAATCCAATTCCGAACCGACAATGGGCCGTTCAAGGTCCCTTTTTCCATGCTCTCTGCTCTCCACTTTTCACTTTCCATAGTTGTCGTTTATTCCGAATTAATGAGGAACAAGAAATGCTCTGTTTCAGACAGAGATGCAGCGATTCACGGCCAAAATCGTGGACATGATGAAGCAGGAAAAGCTCTATGCGTCCCAAGGCGGTCCCATCATTCTATCTCAGGTAAAATTTGTTATGATGAACAATCATCTTCTTCGCCTCTCAATCTTCTTCTTTTTTTGGCCCCCTCAATGATTAAGAGACGTGTACTGTTTTGTGCCAGATTGAGAATGAGTATGGAAATGTTGCTTCGGCTTTTGGGGCCGGTGCCAAGCCCTATGTCAACTGGGCAGCAACCATGGCCACATCTTTAGACACAGGGGTCCCCTGGGTAATGTGCCAGCAGGCGGATGCTCCCGATCCCATTGTGAGTTTTCTCGACTAAATTACTTTGGAAAATTCCTTAATTAATCTAGGATTCGGTCGTCTAGTTCAAAGATATCTTAATTGCCGCTGTAGCTGTCCTTGGTTATTTGGGTCGCTTCCATTATTTATGACCTTAGGTTAAACTTGATCTCATATGACCTTACTTTATATGAGGAGCGGTCTGGGATGAGCTCTATATTTTCAATATTTGTTTCCTTGGTGGATTGTACCCGATCTTACTTTATTTACTTAGAGGGGGAAAAGGATCATGTTGGCCATTTAATCTGCTAACTTCTCGCTAAGCTCCTTATTATTCTTTGCAGATTAATACTTGCAATGGATTTTATTGTGACCAATTTACACCTAATTCAAACGCTAAGCCCAAAATATGGACAGAGAACTGGAGTGGATGGTAATTAGCTTTACCTTCTATTTGTCTATAAGTTTTTTTTTTTTTTGGTCGGTTATTTGTCTATAAGTTAGCTCTTAGAGTAGATGTCATGTTCCTTTAAATATAGATCGTCTTATTGAATCACCCTCAGCTTTTATTTGACATTACTCTCCATGCGAACTTTTTTTTCCCTTCTTTTCTTTTTTCTCCCCCGAAAATTAGGTTCCTTTCCTTTGGCGGGGCTGTTCCATATCGTCCTGCGGAAGACCTTGCATTTGCAGTGGCTCGATTTTTCCAGCGAGGTGGAACATTGCAGAACTACTATATGGTACAAATTACAGAATTTATGAGCTTGGAAGCATCGGCTAGTCGATGTCATAAACGAGCCATTTCTTTCACTGGAGACGATACTGACATCAAAGCACATTTCTTTCATTCGTGTAAAAACAGTATCATGGGGGGACTAACTTCGACCGAACTAGTGGTGGACCTTTTATTGCTACAAGTTATGACTATGATGCTCCAATAGACGAGTATGGTAAGCTCATTCTATCTAAATACATGCTTCTTGCTGGAATGGAGGAAGTGAAATTGATAGTAAAGCAGTCATTTTGGAGAAATATATCGCTGAGCCAATCAGTTATTATGATATTCTATAAATGGCTAAACTCTACACTGCCACATAATGTGTCGGTATTTCTGTAGGGCTTGTTAGGCAGCCTAAGTGGGGCCATCTGAGGGACGTGCATAAGGCTATCAAGCTTTGTGAAGATGCACTTGTAGCCACAGATCCAGCGTATACTTCCCTTGGTTCAAACTTGGAGGTAAAACCACCCTGAAATCATTTATCTCCGGATCTTTTTGAAGAACTTAGTTTCCTTGACATTACTTTTTTAAGTTATTTTGACCAAGATGCTTTAAGATTTCTTTTTTGTTATGTCAGTTCGTTTTTCTCTTATGAGCTCCCCCACATTGTGCACCAACTTCATATTTTTTTCCCTTCCATTTAAAATAATAGACAAAGACTTGTAAGTAGTGAAGCAGAGCATTTACTGGGTATAGCTCTTGGTAGAAAATTATTGCTGTCAAGCACTATTCAATTTCATGAACAGAGTATAACAGATGCAAATTGCAAAGCATCAATCCATCATTACACCTAGTTGCAGGTGCTCTAAATATAGACGTTTGTGCTGTCAATTCTACTGCTGACCTTGTGACTTGTCATGGCGTAAAATAATTTAGCTATATTTTCCAAATTTGGGGACTCAATAACTTAGCTTCAATTTGACTACTATTTCTGTCCAGTTACTGTTCAGTCTTCATCATGGATGATAATTGTATTCTTTAGGTATATAATATCATGTCAGTCCAAAGATGTCCGCCCCATCTATCATTCTTCTTCTAAATTGTGTTCATTGGAACTTAATGAGTATACATTTTTTTTCCTTTTTCAGTTCTTCTAGATGGCAATACTTGATATACAATCTTCAATCTTCTCTATCGTTCAGCTAAAGATTATGCTATGTGATCCACATGTTAGAGAAAGAAAAATCAATCTGTTATAACTTTTTTTTCCAGGCAACAGTCTATAAAACAGATGCAGGATTATGTGCTGCTTTTCTTGCCAATTGGGGCACCTCCGACGCAACTGTTACTTTCAATGGAAAATCTTATCAATTGCCTGGATGGTCTGTGAGCATTTTACCAGACTGCAAGAATGTCGCACTTAATACTGCGAAGGTTTTTCTCGTGAAGTTGTTCTCCTGCTACATCTCTTGTCATTGTAGAGAATCCATGATGTCACTGGCAGTTTTGGGTTGAAGGATATATTGTATTCCTTTATTATGATAAAAATATCGAGGAGCTCCAACTTTTTTTTATTTTTTATTACAGATTAATTCTATGTCTATGATTCCTACCTTCGTATATGAATCTTTGAGTGAGGTGGTGGATTCCTCCGCTACAGTAAATGCGGACTGGAGTTGGATCAATGAACCAGTGGGTATTTCAAAGCATGATTCATTCGTGAAGCCCGGGCTGTTGGAGCAAATAAACACTACAGCTGACAGCAGTGACTACTTGTGGTATTCACTAAGGTACACGAGCAGCTCATTAGCTGCTTTTCCATACAGCCACTGCCGTCCAATTTGACTGGTAAGGTGTTCCAATATGTTTGGTCCAATCTTATCGTGGTTCTGTTTTTGGCAGCACTAATATCCCTGGGGATAACCCCCTCCTTGATGATGGATCTCAAGGAGTTCTTCATATCGAATCACTTGGCCATGCTCTTCATGCTTTTGTCAATAAGAAGCTTGCAGGTAATCCTTATACATGAATTCTTCTTGACAAGATGGAATGGCAGTGGTACAAATGAAAAACTTTTTTTTTGCACTTTGGGTCCTTATGACAGGACATGGATTGACCTCTTCCTGGTCACAAAGGAAGCCCCAATTATCCAATTGAATTCTATTTCTTTTTAGTATGCTCTGTTTTCCAAATTTTACAATGAGATGGCAAGTGAAAATTATTCTACTATTTTGTTTTATATCCTTGATTCTTGGTTAGTCATATGCACATCCTCCCTTGACCAAATGATATCTAAACTGAGCCAAACCTATCATACAGAGCTCATGCTGGATAATTTTCTATTTTAGTGTTGCTTATCAAAATAGAAGTACCCGACAATTGAAAGGTAAAGGAATGGTTTGATGGAGAGTGTGCTCTGTACATTTCTCTTATTGTATATGGAGAAGTAGAAAAAACTTCTTTTTCTGATGTAGATTAGTTGACCAGAACACTCAATCAGTTACAATTCTACAGGCAGTAAAGCAGGCAACAGTGGCAATTCCAAGATTGCTGTTGACATTCCCGTCACACTTCTACCAGGGAAGAACACAATTGATCTCCTGAGCTTGACTGTCGGACTTCAGGTATGGTCTTTCTAATTTATTACTTTGACAACATCCATTTTCAAAGTGACGATAACATGCATTGTACTATGCTATTGTAGTTATTCTTGTCTGATTAATAAACTCCCTTATTTTTCAGCTATATCTTTAATAACGAAACCGCATTTTCTTCCAGAACTATGGAGCTTTTTATGACCAAACGGGTGCTGGTATAACTGGTCCAGTGAAGCTGAAAAGTTCAGCCAATGGCAGCATAATAGATCTGTCTTCACAGCAGTGGACATATCAGGTGAGGTTTCTTTCTTGCTAGTAGACGAGTTCTATCATTAGTAAGTGTGATGATGGCCAAAGAGAACATATTGGTAATTGCAATTTATGTCGAATTTCATTCTGACATGCTCAAGAAAACCTCTCTTGTGATCACCTGACCGGCTGACCTTTAATAAAGCTAACGTGGGTGCATTGCAACTTTGTGTGTGTGTTGAGTGCAGATAGGACTTCAAGGTGAAGATCAAGGTCTACCCAGTGGAAGTTCTTCTATGTGGATTACGCAACCTAGTTTGCCAAAGAATCAACCCTTGACGTGGTACAAGGTAACCATCCGTTTCCATCTAGGCAAGTGATTATCTGCAAGGGTAATATTTGGCATAATTGAATACTTCTTCATTTGTAGAAACATAAGTAAAATTGAAGCAGAGTGGGATTATTTTAACACCAATCTAAACCTAAACAGCTCCTTACACAGCTCCTTACTTGAAGGTGTCTCAGGCAATACCTATACTATTTAGGCACTAACCATGGTGTTAATTCTCCAGACCACTTTTGCTGCTCCTGCTGGCAACGACCCGGTAGCCATCGACTTTTCTGGAATGGGAAAGGGTGAGGCATGGGTGAATGGACAAAGCATCGGACGCTATTGGCCAACCAACGTTGCTTCTGGTAGTGGCTGCACTGACTCTTGCAATTACAGAGGAGCCTACAGTTCAAGCAAATGCCTAAAGAGCTGCGGGAAGCCATCACAAAAGCTGTAAGTAACCAAAAGTCATGCGTTCAGAAGGTTTTGAGGATACCATTTCAAGGAGTAATCTTGAGCCCACTCTCACAGGTACCACGTTCCGCGCTCATGGTTAAAACCAAGCGGCAACATTCTCGTAATGTTCGAGGAAGTTGGTGGCGATCCCACAAAAATATCTTTTGCCACGAGACAGATTCAAAGCTTATGCTCACATGTGAGCGAGTCCCACCCATCACCTGTCGACATGTGGAACCCAGAATCAGAGTCCAAAACAGGAAAAACATCACAGCCAACATTGTCACTGGAGTGCCCACGTCCTAATCAAGTCATATCCTCGATCAAGTTCGCCAGCTTCGGAACTCCGCAAGGAACTTGTGGGAGCTTCGGCCATGGAAAATGCAGCAGCAACAGGGCACTTGCCGTAGTTCAGAAGGTATTTCTCCACAACTCTTGTAGCATGAACCCACATCTTAGTTGTTATCACCTCCTTGATTGTGATATGTCCATCCTTCCTCATTCGTTCTCGCGAACTCGTGCAGGCGTGCATAGGATCGAAGAGTTGTATGGTTGACGTGTCTATCAACGCATTCGGTGACCCTTGCAAAGGAGTGACGAAAAGTTTAGCAGTAGAAGCTTCCTGTACATGAGCGCGGTATCCTTCCCAATGTCATAGAATGAATACGCTTTCAATGGGGGGATAGAGAGTCCGATCTCACCTCTTCCCACCAGACGAATTGTATCTGCTCTCACTGTGACATTCTTGGCAGAAAAGCAATGCAAAGAAAATTGAAGTGTCTTCTTGAGAGCTTCAGGTCATCTATGAGAGCGGCTGGGCCGAAATAAGATGCATACCGAAATGGTGGTTAAAAATGGATTCAATTTCGGAATAGGGTCGACCATGCGAAAGCATGGCCGGTCCGAAAGAGAAGGAACATAGCGTTATTTTCTCCGTTGTTGCGGGCTTCGTCCGTTGTTGCATGGCCTCCCAACATCTTCCTTCTTTCTCCATACTTATGCCTGTGCAGCGACTCTCATCAACGTAGTATATTAAATGGACAAATGGCCTTCTCGTCGTCAAGATCACACTTACCGTATTGGAAAGGTTTCACCAACGAAATCAAGTTCAAACTACTCGCAAATAGCTCAGGCTCGATGCAATTTAGCACCTGAGATCGACTCAGCTGATTCCGAATGAAGGTAGGGATCGAGCTGCTCAAGATGTCTCTTGATGTCGACCTCGAGCTTCCTAAGCAGTCAGCCCTAGAAACTCACTAGCCTTATTGGAATTTTATTATTTTGTCTAGAACACGTAATAGATACAAAAAGAGGCACAAAAAAAAAAAAAATCTCAAAACTTCATAATATACTACCTGCATTTACAAATCATGGAAACCATTCGACCTTATGAAGCTCTAGTTTTTTAATTATTCAATTGTAATAGAGTGGAGTCGAGTGGAGCATGAATAATATTTTTTATAATCAAAGAGCTTGAATTGATTGTGAGTATCGAGAATGCAACTTGAGTCAGGCTCAAATTTGGTATTATGTAGGGGTGAGCGGTTCTAAAGTTTCATATAGGTTCCACCTGGAACTTGGAATCTTCCCATTGAAATAGGTTTCTTATTTTTAGAATTTAAAACCTACCCCACATATCCTGAGACCTAGAAACTATTATGTCATAGGTTCTAGGGCCTACCCAGGCTCCATTTATATTATTAATTGAAATATTACATTAAATCATCATCTTTAATGACCATCATTGATCACAACTTATGCCACACGAAAAATATGAAACATTAATAAGATAAAAATCTCAGTCATAAAAGAAAAGCTTAGACTAATGTATTCAAATTATATACTCATCAAAATGCTATGAAATATCGTAGTATTGTGTGAAGACATAGACCAAGAAAAACATAAAAATTTGCCATCTATCTAGAACCTATCTATTGAAATGGGTTCTTCAATATTTGAAATTTGAAACCTAACCTACATATCATTAGAATTTGGACAGATTCCACCGATTTAGTTCTTTAGTTTTAAATTTTATTTTGAAACCATGCTCGTCCTTTTAATACTATGATTGTCTTGACCCGACTCGATTACTCCTAAGTAGCATTTAGTTGTCCGGATTTGAATTGGGATAGGATAGGATAAGGTAGGATTTGCAATCTTTTCAATATCCTTCGAATTGTAAAATATCATATCCTATGTTTGGTGTAATTGGATAGAATATTTTTAAAAATCTTTAAAAATCTGCCAAATACCTCTCTTTGTACCTTCTCCAATCTTCAGGGCTTCACTGTTTTGCTACAGTAAGAGCTCCTCTCTCCCATAGCCCATTCAGCGAGCAAAACCACCTCATGTGCGGGCTGCCATGAGATAAGGTTTCTTCATCTCTAAATCCATCAACACCAACCTTCATTGATGGTGATTAAATCTTTAGAAAGTCAAGATGTCAATTTGCAACCAAAATTTTGAAGGGCGTGATAAGAAAAGTGAAAATAAGAAAGAGAGAAAAATAAAAAAAGAGGAATTAAAGACACTAACAAGAAGGGTCTCCCATATATAGTGGATTCTCCCCAACTTCTTTTCGGTAGGGGTGGAAAATCCATACCAAAATCAAAACCCTCATCACCATTCAGAGTGAAGTAGGGTGGATTTCAAGGATTTTTCATAGCTTTGTTGTCTTCGTGTGGTGGTGGGTGAGTGGTGAAGGTGAATAGAGTCGAAAGTCGAAGAAGAAGAGGGAGAGAGATGATGGGAAGAGAGGGCAGAAATTGCAGGATAGCATAAGCTTTTGTCAATATTCTAAAATTTATTTTTATTTAAATTTATTTTTCTAAATTTTACATACCCCTAAGTGGGAATTTTTTTATTCGGACTCTATCCAGGCTATATTCGATCGTATTCGAATTTTATGTCGCTCCAAACACTGAATAAGATAAAAATTATCTTATTCAGAATTTTATCCGGCCCATCAAACGCAGCATTAGAAGATATTCACGTGCCGCCAAACACCACAACGCAAGCCCAGCAAAGAAGCCGAGGCCGCGGGCCGAAGCCCAGAGAGCAAGACCGGTGCGGACGAAGCTGACCTGGCGGGGGGGAGGTGGAGGACGGTGCGGCAAAGCGGTTCCTGCTCCCGTTCTGTTGCAGCATCGACAGCCGATCAGGAGGACACGAGGCGCCGAAGGAAGAGGCAGAGATGCTCTTTTCTTTTCTTTTCTTGTTTTTCTTCAAGGTCTGAGGAGGTGTCCTCTCCCCTGTCGGGTTGCCCGTTGAAAAGATCGTTTCTTGATGGTTATGGCGGCATTCTTTGGATTGATTGTCTTCGAGGGTGTAGCTGCTGCGGCCATATAAAAGTTGGCCCCCCCCGGCAACGAATGAGGGAACTGTTCAACGGTAGTGCTCTCATCAAACCAGAAACTTTCCTCGACCCACTATCCCCCCAATGCCAATCCTGTCCAACCGATCCCACTTTGTACCCTTCATTGGTTTTGAATATATTCCTCCTCCTCTCTCTCTCTCTCTCTTTCTCTCTGTGTGCTTTCTTGAATTTGGGGCACCTTGTAGGGAAGCCATCGCTTCTTCCTGAGGTGAGAATTTTTCCTTTCCCCTGATACTTTTTTCGTACGCATTGGAGGGTTGATCTTTGTTTGGGGAAAAGCAGAAACCGCATCAGCAATTTCGTGCCCTTTTTTTTTTTTTTCATGTTTGATTGGTTCCTTTTCCGGGTCGTGTTTCTTTTTCCATGAAAATTCAGCCTTTGATGCCGACAACCCTGTTCGGGTAATTCGTTTTGGCGGGTTGGTTACCTCGTCTCTGTTTGTCGTTTCGTTTTCTTTTCTTGCCCCCCTCCACCTCCTCAAATTTCAGATTTTTCGTGTTCTTCTTGAGTTTCGGAATCTCATGTCTAGATGTTTTAATGTCAGGATAGAGAAGTAGAGGGCTTGAGAAACGAGAATGGGAAACATGGGGAGCAGCAGCTCGGGGCGTCGAAGGCGGCGGAGCCACCTGCCTCCTCCTCCGCCGCCCCCCCTGCCTCCTTCACCTCAGAGTGCTGGTAATCGATACGTGTTCGCGGCCGCCACCCCGTATCCATCACAGTACCCCCATCCTAATCCGCCGGGTTCCTATCCGTACCATGGATACTATCCACGGCAACCGATGCCTGGTCCTTACGGACCGCCTTACCCGAACTTGGCCGGTGGGCAGTACCCATATGGGCCCGTTCCTGCTCCTGTTACCCCCTACGTTGAGCACCAGAAGGCAGTCACTATAAGGAATGATGTTAACATCAAGAAGGAGACGCTTCGCGTCGAACCAGATGAGGATAATCCTGGAAAGTATCTTATTTCTTTCGCTTTCGATGCCACTGCTCCTGGAAGGTATGCTTAATCAGTATTCTAAAATGTTGTAGTTGAGGTGAATATTGGCTGATGAAGTAAGGTTAGTTTGCCTGTCTAGGCCATCTGAATTCTGAGTAGGAACATAGATCTTTGTGCATTGGTGGACCTGTCAAACTTGAAAATGTCAACATGGAATCTTGTATGTTAGGTTTCAGCTAAACTTCTCCAAACTTAAACTCTTCTTGTTCATCGGTATTTGCATCTGAAAACTTATTAAACGACTTGAGCAGCTTTCTACCTGTCTATGTGTTTTTGTTTCCCCATCTTTGCTTCTACCGAAAGTGCAACTTTCTTGAGCCAACATAGTTCTCGCAAAGACAGGAGACTGCACTTCAGGTTCCTAGCTTGTTTTCTGGAGTGTTTGATTAGACTGTTTCTGAAGCTTGAAATTCATTCACAGAACTATAATGGAAGGTTCCCAATAACTTTTCAGTCCTAATGCAGCAACTCTATGCACTCTATAATCTGCTTGAAGTTGTCCATGAGTCTACTCTTTCAGCCTAAGCGTAGCCACAGAATAATCATCTTTACTTGTATTGGATACTGGATTTATCTTTGTTCACGAATTCCAAGCTAATCGTCAGCTCATTAACACTTTACCCCTGACGACCACCATTGTCATCTGCTTGGCTTGGACCCAGAAATACGTTTACTAAGCCATTGAGAAATTAGACCATTATAAAGTATTGCACTTTTATGGAGTTTGTCTTTGGTATTTATGTATCTTTCTTCTCTTCAACAGCATCACTCTTGTTTTTTTCGCTAAAGAAACTGAAGACTGTAACTTAATTGGGACAAGGGAGGGCCTACTTAAATCTGTCATAATAAATTTTGAGCAAGGTCTCGGCCAGAAGTTTCGACAACCTTCGGGGACCGGTGTCGACTCCTCAATGCTTGAGGAAATGGGTGTAGTTAAAGATGGTGATGTCGAGATTTATCCTCTTGTGGTGAAGGCCGAAGCATGTCCATTGAGTGCTACAGAGACGGATAGTAGTTCAGTCAGAAATTCTCAGATAACCCAAGCAGTGATTGAGAAAGGAAGAGATGAATACAAGGCGCATGTGGTGAAACAGATCCTTTGGGTGAATGGCATGAGGTATGAGCTGCAGGAGATATATGGTATCGGAAACACGGTTGAGGGGGATTTTGATGGTAATGACTCTGGGAAAGAGTGCGTCATCTGTTTGTCAGAACCACGGGATACGACGGTTCTCCCTTGCAGACACATGGTATGATCTAGCTAGTACTTTCTCTGTGTAGATTAAAAGAACATGCTTACAACTTATACCATTGTCGGAGACTAGAGTCTGTTTGCAATACTTAGCTTGGTCTCTTATATAAAATTAAAATCTTCTTAGCAACTGGTTTATTCTCTAGTGCCTGATACCAGAGACTCTGAGCTTCCCAGAAACTGGTTAGAAACTCATCTACCCTAATCTTTGGAGCTCATACAATTCGGATTTGATTGATACCTGAGAACAAGGAATGCCAAATATAAGAACATGGCGTAGACGCATTTTGCAAGAATCATTTTTGATGAGCCGAAAGGTGTGTTCAATGCGAATTTAGTTGATGAAGAGTCTGATTAAGCTGTGTAGGTTTATTTTTGTTCATTTTGAACCCTCCCCCACATCGTTGGGAAAGAGAGAGCATTATCTTAGATTCTTGCATACTTCTGGTCTTACTGAACTTTAGTCTCTTCCTAGATTCTGAAAAACTAGACTGAAGAACATCTGCCTGCTTGCCAATCACATCTGTTCTCCATTTCCTTTCGGTGCAGTGTATGTGCAGCGGCTGTGCTAAGGTCCTCAGGTTCCAGACGAATAGGTGCCCGATTTGCCGGCAACCGGTGGAGCGGCTCCTGGAAATTAAGGTGAACAATGGCAGCGAAGACTCGGGAGAGTCCGCGACTAAAGCGACGTAAAACTATCTTCAAATGTATCGTTTTTATATTCCTGGCCCACCTCGATCGTACGTCTGGCAAGATCTCGCCTGGAGACCAACTTTGCCGCTGCTCATGCTTCAGCCCGACTAGC
Organism: Eucalyptus tenuipes; assembly: GCA_014182365.1. Lineage (NCBI taxonomy): Eukaryota > Viridiplantae > Streptophyta > Magnoliopsida > Myrtales > Myrtaceae > Eucalyptus > Eucalyptus tenuipes. Next base: position 9,121,840 of record CM024546.1, on the reverse strand, counting down.
AGTTGCTTGTGTCAAAAATAACCGCTCGCGAGTTTAACGCCAAACGGATTAGTTATGAACACAATTATGGGTTTGTTTGATGGGAGACTGGGTTTTGTAATAGAAATCGTTTTGGACTTCAAGCCATCTTGTGTCTGCTTCTGCATGATTAATCTTTCTGTCGCTTTACCTGTAAAAATTCTCGTTGATTGCGTAGCTGAGAGATTTCTTTTTCTTTTTTTGCCTTTATTAGATGTATCTTCAAAACAAGCTACTTCCCAAATTATATATTAATTTTTTTTTTTAAACTTTCGGATGTTCTTATTGTAAACCAGAGTCTTTTTTTCCTATGAAGAAGATTCTTTTGTGAAATCTTTTATATTAATTAACAAGTGAGCTTCACGAGTGCATAAAAAATAATTATTGATTAAAACTTAGGAATACTATATTTAGATACTGAGGGATATTGAACTACATAAATCTCTTTATACGGTAAAGTATACCTGCCACTTTCAACCCCAAAATTTTGCCCGAGAAATTTCAATAATTTCTACGGTTGAAATCAATAGTATTAAATTAAATAAAGAGAGCTTACTACCGTTAGAGATCTTAAACATTTTTATTTTCTTTCAAATTTGTTTAGTTTCTTATTTTACACGGGGTGCATCTATGACGGCTCCGTTTCAACATTAGAATTTGGATATTTTCTATCCTACATCAATTTTGTTAAAAGGATTTTATATTTCAAAATCATTTTGTCTTTCTATGTGTACAATTTTTGTCTTGTGTACATCTATCAATAATTTCTTTCTAAATGATTCAGATATCTCATGTCAAGTTTATTTTGAGAAATGTCAATTTCTTTCGCACACGATAAGAAGACACATTGGCTAGTGAAGTTAATGACAACAACAAAATACTAAACAATAAACAAAATGACTATTTCAAAGGATCAACTTAAAAATATGTTATCCTTTAAATTCCTGATAAAATCTAAATTTCAACTAAATTTTTCTCATCCTAAAAAAAAATTAAATTTGTTGCGTAAAGTAATTGAGATCATACTTTCTATTCTTTTGCTTGCCATTATCAAACAAATTTGTGATGGTTACAATAAAATGGGTCGACTCCCAACTTAAAATCTGGATTGGCCCTCTAACTATTGATTCCAATACAAATCGAATCAATCATTTTTGGAACCCCACTTCTAGTCATTCCCAACTAGTAAAAATTGGTCCATCTTTTGGTTTGCGTAAAAAATCGAATTTTCATAATGTAATTATTTCAATATAAAAATATACATCGGTCGAATGGACATGTCGTTTCTACGCATCGAAAACCATGCTTCCATTCTCAAATGGGTGCAAAACTATTTCACTGCTGAATCGTTTTATCCTCATTCTTGCATTTTCTTTTTACTCCATTCTCCAATTTCATTTCATTGTTTTGTATAAAAAATAATATAAAATAATCGTCGGTCTGGTCGGGTCGGGTGCGTCCAGGCCCAAATGAGACGAATGGTCTCGGGTCCTCGAATTCGTAGGACCCAGCAGCAGAGATTGAAGGCAAAACTCCCTACTCTCATGGCGGCACCTCCCAACGACGAAATGGCGACGCCCAAACCCCTCCTGAACCCCACCGACGGCGAAAACCCTCCGCCGCCGCCACCGCTCGACGGCGGCCATTCCGCCCCTCAGCCCGACCCCCGAACGCCGCCCGATCCTCATTCCTCCTCCGCCGCCGCGGCCGATGGCGACGACGAGGCGGTTTTGGGCCAGAAACGCAAGAGGGAGGCCGAAGGCGACGGCCCCGATCCCCGCCGCTTCACCCGCTGTGGAAGACCAGCCTCTGCTCCTACTTCAGGCGAAACTCCGGGTCCTGCAGCCACGGCGCCGCGTGCCGGTACGCGCACAGCGAGGAGGAGCTGAGGCTGCGGCCCGACGGCGCGTGGGACCCCACTTCGGAGAGGGCGAAGAAGGCGCGGAGGGCGGCGGACGAGGACGAGCGGGAGCGCGGCGGCGGCGACGGCGACGACGACGACGCTTCGGAGGACGTGCTGATGACGGAGATGATGGCCGATGACGACGGGGGTGACGGGAAGTTGAGTAAGTGCATAGTGCATTTGCCCAGGAAGTGGACTTCCGATCACCTGAGGAAGTTTCTCGATGAGCAGGTGAGAGAAAATTAGTCGCCTTTGTTCTTTTACTTTGCTCGCATTTGGATTTGGTCTTTGGTTTCATGTGCAGTTTCAAATTGCTCTTTCTATAGTGTGGTTACTTCTAAACTGATTGTGACACCCTCTGGTTTTGGAGTGTATGCGCTGGTAAAGTTCAAATCTCGCAGCAAGAGAAAGGAAGAATGTCTTGCAGGATTTACTTGGTGAAAAATGGAGAATCTGCTTTTTTGCTGATTGTAGTCTCTCTTAGAAAATGGTGTGCGTTGGATTAATTTGGGGACCCTTAGAACTGGTTGTGAATGGTCTGCTGCGTAATCTCAGTGGTTGGCATCGTAAGGAAGAATGAATTTAGCATTCCTCACTTTCCCAGTGGATGAACGTACCTTGCTTGACTGTGATTGCTGGAGATACGGGGCTGAAATCTATGTTCCTGCTAAAAGCATCAGTCTTGTGCTTGTGGTGGGTTTTCCTGTTTATAATTTTCAAACTTCTTTTGTCTGTTTGGGAATTCAGATTGTTTTAGCTGCGTCTGGAGGATACAGGCAATCTATTGTTGGTTTTGAAGTAGACGTAGAATGCAATGAAATAGCATCTATTGGACGAGATTGGGATGATGAAATTTGTTAAGGCTGTGAAAGCAGTGTTATCTTCGTCATTCGTGTATTAGTCACATTTCTCAAATATTTGCGGTAGAATACAGCCAAGCTTAAAAAGCTCACCACAACAAAAGCCGGCATGAATTTGGTTTTCCTTTGCCAGAACGATGCAATGGTGGAGCTTCTATCATTTTGATCATTTTCACTTTTTGATTCTGCTTATGTCACAGTCTTCTTTCACTTCCTCAGCCCTCTTCATCTGCTTGATCACCTGTTAGCTGTGTAATGGTGTTGCTATTTTCAGCATTTCTGTTCTTACTGAAAACATTAGTACATCTATTGTGGTCGGAGTGTGCCTGACGGAACTCATTCTTTTGTCAGGGAATCGTTCATAAATCTGCAAAGAAAAAGAAAGGCATGGTTGTTGGTTTTGTTACTTTTGAAGATGCAGAGCAATTAAAAACTGCAGTTGAGGTATCTCCAGCTTTCTTGCAGAAGGAATTGGTATCTTTGTTTGTATTTGATTGTCTTTTCTGTGAATAGATTAGTAACCCTGAAGCAAGTTGTACCAGGGCCTTGAAGGAAAATGTATTGGCAGCAAGAAAATAAAAGTCGCAGATGTTATTCCACGATCATTTGAGAACAAAGCAAAACAAGGAGTGGTGGTGCCCCAAAGAGAATCTGTTAATGATGAAGCTGAGGAGAATTCTGTCTCAGATGGATTAAAGGACGACTGCTCTAACAACAGTTCTCCAGCACTTGGTGGTTCATCTACGAGGGCAAGAAGTGCTCGTGACGTTGTGACTCCCCTTGCCCATATGTCTTATGTTGATCAGTTGGTACACAAAGTAAATGCTCTAATGCAAATGCTGAAAAAACTGGTTAGTTTCATGTCTGTATCTATGCTTTTTTTTTTCTCGTTATTGGATGCATCCTGTGTTGCCCAAAGTACTCATCTTCTCTAGGTGAAATAAAAGCTATGTCCATCTTTGTCAGACCAGAAACGCACGCAAAGCTTGTCCTAGTGGTGTTTCACTTCCAGATTGGATTCTCAAGTCGAAAGAAAGAGGTGATTGTCCTACTTTCCGAAATAATTACCCTACGTCGTCAGCGAGGAACTAACTTTCATACTTGGGGAATTGTACATTTAAACTGCTGAGTAAAATTTATAGAGAGAACTGTCTACTATATTGTTCTCTCATATCTTGCTACAGAGGAAGAGGAGGGAAGAATGAATTTTGATTGCAACACGCTTCTTCTTTTGCAGGTGGTCTTCCATGCGAACTAGAAGGTATAATGGAATCTCCCCTTACGGATGGATACCGCAATAAGTGTGAGTTTTCAGTTGGATACTCACTCCAAGGGAAACCGACTGTAGGTTTCATGCTTGGAAACTTCAGGTATTTTTGCTTGATTTCTCAGCTGTAGGCATTTAATGCAACTGATACACATGCTGACAATGAAATAATTCCAGGGAAGGGGTGACTGCAGTTGAAGAGCCAATTGACTGCCCAAATGTGTCTAGAATTGCATGCAAGTATGCTTCGATCTTTCAGGAGTTTCTGCAATGCTCAGGCTTACCAATTTGGAATAGATTCAACAATACTGGGTTCTGGCGTCAATTGACGGTATGGTCTGCTGATTTTGGTTTGTTAGGTATTAGAAGATTTGTTCATGTTTGATGAAGAAAATCATAAGGTTAATCCTTTGATATTCTCAATCACAGGCACTTAGATGAATTGAGCTGACTTTACCATTGGTGCAGCTATGTTGCTTCTCTGAAGAAATTGTTGCAGACTGTTTGATCTCACATGGCATTGGCTTAATTAACATCTGCTGTGATTCTTCCTTTCAGGTTCGAGAAGGAAGGACAAACAGGAAAAGCAGTGATACTGAAAATAGTGAGAGCAGCATAGCAGAAGTCATGCTTATTCTTCAGGTTTGGCAATTAATGTAGCTGAACTCAAAATCTTGGTTGTCATTGTTTATTAGTGTCCATGGAAAAAGGCATGGTTCAACCTCTCTTGCAAACCCAACAGCTCTTATCCTCATTTGCTGTGACAATAGTCTGGACTGGATACAATGCCCATCATTTTATGTGCTTGCCTTAGAAGTGTTTTAGCTCATGCTTCCTTTGTCCCCTCTTTGCATGAATATGCAGGTTTGTTCAGTTGGCGTTGATGATGCCACCGTCAGCAGTGAATTTGAGAGGCTGGTTCAAGCGTTTGTGGCTGGAGCTGCAGAAAGTGCACCATCGATGCCACTAACAGCTCTGGTTGTTCAGGTCAGATTCATTAGTTCATGGTTTTTATTTTATTTTTTAAAAACTAGATGAGATCAGATGTCATCTAGTCGTTCGGGCTCAGGAGAAAAAATTTACAACTTACTTGCTATCAACCATTCAACATTTAGGTTAGCGACTTCCTCTGCTTTCTAGTTATTTGAATTTCATTTGTCAGATGCCAGTCTTTTTCTAGGCATTTTCAATATTTTCTGCAGAACAGTGCAGAATATAGCATGGTAGATAATAATTGGTAAAATTCTTGGATAATTTTAGCAATGGCACAAATTCTCTCTTAGTATGTGAAGGATATATATATGCAGGATCACCAAGGAATATCAAATGCAGCACCAGCTGATGCTCCACTGCGCTTGCTGCCCATTCCTCAGCCAAATAATGGCGCTTTAGCAGAATCAACAAAGGATGGTAAAGAAGCAAGGATTCATGATTACATAAGCAATCTCCAGTTTTGTATATCACCAACAGCTTTCTTCCAGGTAAGAACTTAGATCTATCTTCCTATCTGAAACTACTGAATCAGGTAATTTTCCTGTCATCCCATTTTTCCTCGATGTCTATTGTTCTGCAGGTTAACACCCTTGCCGCCGAGAAGCTGTATTCACTTGCTGGTGATTGGGCTGGTCTGGATCAGGATACACTGCTTTTTGATGTATGCTGTGGTACTGGGACAATTGGTCTCACACTGGCACATCGTGTCGGTATGGTAAATGTCCAATCCTTTTATTAACATTGCTCTGAGTAATATTAGGCATAAGATAAAAAATCTCATTTTTATGTCGGTATGGTTTTGCCATTATTATTTCATTACAGAATAGTTTTTAAAGGCTTAACTAGTTGAGTATTTCTTGACCATATTTGGCAATTTTGAGTTACATATGGTGAATTTGACATTGACATTTCACTCAAGCGATTGAGCTTCGTGTTGCCTTCATACCATACAGGTGATAGGCATTGAAATGAATGCTTCTGCTGTTTCGGATGCTCAAAGAAATGCAGAGATTAATGGCATAAGAAACTGTAAATTTGTCTGTGCAAAGGTTAGACATGCAGCTTGTTCTTTCCATTTCTTGGTATTTCATAGTTTCTATGTTATTCTAGAGGTCCATTATAGGAGTAATGGCACATGAAGCTTTTCATGGTCGCTATTGAACTACTGTGAACTATTCATTTCCCTGGGTAGTGGTTGCTATATAATAAAAACAGTGATTATTGTGGTGAGATCATTTTTTTAAGTAATCAATTTGTCCTAGTTCACAACCAGGTACTTACTGTGAATTCTCTCATTTTTATGACTTCTTTATTATTCAGGCTGAGGATGTCATGGGATCTCTTTTGAAGGAGTACCTGCATTCTATACCGCAGAATCTAGATGAGGTTACAAGTGCATCACAAAGTCACGAAGAAGCTATCTCCGCTGAAAGTGAAAGTGCTGTTGCAGATAAGACGCTGGAAACTGAAAACGTTACAAATAACTGTCCTGAAATCAACCAGGAGGCATCTGGTTCTTTAGGAATCAAGGAACAAGTATCGGAATGCCCAGAAGAAAAGAGTTCCACATCAGGATCGGGAAATACTCCAGCACAGCAGCTTAAGAAAGTTGTTGCCATTGTTGATCCTCCTCGTATGGGGCTCCATCCAATTGTGAGTGATTTAAGAACTCTTAAAATGAAATTTTACGCAGATCTCTATAGGCATATGTAAATTGATAGGCCATAAACCATTTATTTAGTATGACCACCTTATTTCAACCATCTGGGATATAAAGATTGACTGGTGAACTGTCATACCAGATCTTCCATGTTGCTAATGCTGTCCTGTACATTCTGAATTTGTACCTTGATATGAAGTAATGGAAGAATATGCTTCGGCTTGGATTTCTGCCTTACATTTTGCATTAAAACTCTCAGTTAATTGGAGTAGGCACATGTTGTGATAAATCTTTCTTGTATATAATCATTATTTAAGAATCTTTTGGAGACACCTAAAAGTCGATTCATTGAGATCTTTGCATCCTTGATTGTATGTCTTCTAATATGGTTGCTTGCTTATTCCTTCCCTATTTTTGGTACGGCAGGTCATCAAAGCTCTGAGAACTCATCCACATCTCCGAAAGTTAGTGTGAGTCCCCATGCAAAGAAGTTTTATCATCACTGAGTTCATTTGATTTCTCTTCCTGAATGGAATCCTGAGGTTTCTATCTGCCTTGCTTGTATGTAGATATATCTCCTGCAATCCTGAAAGCTTAGTGGCAAATGCTATTGAGCTCTGCACACCCAGTCCTGAGAATAACGAGAAAGGGAAAAAAGATAACCGGGCTTGGAGAAACATGAGCAGTGCTGGCCTTGCACGGCACAGGGTAAAGTCCATGCCTAACTCAGAGCCTTTCCATCCAGTAAAAGCCATGGCTGTCGATCTTTTCCCACATACTCCACACTGTGAACTGGTTATGCTTCTGGAGAGATGAGGAACTACCCTCTCCACATATATATGTCATCTTGCAAGCAGCTTTGGCGTAATAGGCTTTTCTTTGGTCGAAGCATAATAGGCTTCACAAGGTGCTTTTTTGCTTGGTGCGTCTTTACTTGACATTAGTCACATAGAATTGTTCTAACCAAGAGGGCTTTACCCCTTCAGATAGAGTTGATCTTAGGTTATTCCTTCTTTTTCCCTTCATTTTTCTCTTGCTTTGCAACCGGTTAAAGTTTTACATCTTGAATTTTGTGACTCTCTTAACATATTTGAGGTGGATCTCTTTGCATGTGTGTGACTGAGTGACCTATTAAACGTGCTAAGAGACTTAAAAGTTTTTTGTTCTATGTTTGCTTGGTCGGGCAATATTATGGGAGAATCAGTTTATTGTACCAAGCACATGGTCAGATATTAATCAGTTCATTGTACCTAGTTCGTGGGTAGATATTGACAAGGACATTAATTTTTGTGGGATCCATTGTACTGCATCCATACATCAAGTATCATTAAAGCCAGTACATAGTGCAGGATCCGCCGTCGTAACGGTTGTGATTGGTTTAACTCCAAGGCAGCTCGATCTAAACAAGTGATTAACTCGAATTGGGTGACTGAAATTTTGCTTTAACCTTCGACAGTTCTAGATTTCTATAAGACGTACTAAGTTAATAACACAAGGCATCATTGACATAACATACTGTGTACTTTATTTAAGGAGCTTCAAAAGGGTGTTATCATGTATCCGTGCGCTCGTAGGATCTTTAGCGCATCAAATGTCCCTGCTGTTCTATCTCTATGACCTACCACTAATTTGGCGACTTTTAACTAAGTTCTTCGCGACTGTTCCATCAACGCGTTTTCTCAAGTTGGTAACACATCAAATGTCTGGAATCGCCGAAGCGGTGGCTAAAACTAAAAAGCGAGGTCAAACAGTGTGTAGAAACCATTGTCGCGGTAGCCTGGAAGGTGGCGCAACATTCTGTCCTGTGGGAGATATCAATCGACAGGGTAGGCCAGTTTATCCACAAAAATCTCTTTGTGCCTACCTTGCCACCCCCAGAATTGTTGAAACATTCAAAACAAGAATCATAAAGCTGGACCTGTCAAAAAGCCTCGGATTCATCAGCTCTGCTTTTTTCTTGTCTTTTCTTAAGCCATACTGGCTCTTTAGCTTTCTCCCTTCTATCCACCGAAACCCTCCATGTCCTAATCCCGGCGTAATGGGGCGTGATCTCACCCCGATTCGGATAGATCAAACGGACGTACTCAAGCTTTTGAAACCTGGTTTTGGATTGGACCGTGTGTCCCCTGCCATTTTCCCCGAGTAATTAATTGGAATCAGGCGCATAACGCGGTGACCATACTAATATATTTGGCTAAATTGTCGACATGACCCATCATGTGGATGTGAATTCCACGCCACTTGAGGAGAGGCCCCGACTATCTTTTTTCTGTAGACATGATTAAAAAGAAGCCATCATCATGATTCCGTTCAATCATTGACTTCCCGCCTACCACTACAGGAGGAGCGCCAACATTCTCCTTTGGATCTTACCCCAATCTTCCTCGGGGATTACCTTTACTTAAGACTATATCTCTCTCTTATGATGATCAGCATCGATTTTTGCTCAAGTATAGCTCTTCAGTCTGGTAAAAAAAAAGTGTGAAGTGTATCGTTAGAAGATGGAACCATTTCATAATAGGTTTTGAGCACTTCATGTGAAGTTCAACGATAAGGTAACTTAAATTATGTTAGGAATAACATCCAATAAATAAGGATTCTTATCATGCTTAGCAATTATGTGACCCACTATAAAATGATGCAGAAATCCTCAATTCTTTGCGAAATAGACTTATCCATAAAAAAAGAATTAATGTAATGTTTTGACGATAAAGAATAATATAGTGGGAAGACTTCAAAGATTCACAGAAAATCTTAACCTCATAAGATCCTTAGTCGAATCTTGACCACTTTTTCAGGGTAATTTAGAAAGAAAGAAAGCAATAATGGGGAGGACCAATTGAATAGGACAAAAAAAAAGGCCCAACTGTGCCCACCATTTTTGTCACTGTGGACCAAATACTAAGGTGGATCCTATCACCCCCTTTTCCCAATTTGAACTACAATTTCAAAATGTGGTGAGAAGTGAGAACCAATCCTCTGAGTTACATTATGTCGTATGAAAGATGCTGGGATTTCCTTTATATTTTCTCATTAATAATAGACAAACAAGATGAAATGATATATCCAATCAATTTTTGCGTAAACGTCTAATAATATTAAATGTTCTTTATCTCAGGATTTTGTCTGATTAGTTAAGACTCAATGTCAATGTGTATTTCATGAAAAGTGTTGGAGGTGGAATTCAAATAAAGTACTATCCTCGAGGCCACTAGAAAGATCCCTTTGGAAGTATTTGATTGTAGGAGGAGACGCGAATTAAAATTGATTGATTGGGGTACTCTGTGAGACATATAGATACCCCAACAATTTCAAAATTGAGTCGATACAACTCACAACTCAAGATGGAGTCATTCAATCAGCCAGGGCTTGACACGTTACTATAACTCGATCAATCTTGGTTTTTCCAAAGGTTGCCTCCTCTATTCAACAAATTATATGGTAAGTTCAACCGACTTGATTTGACTTGATTAGTGACAACTTATTTTTGCCGACTTGGAATATTTTATGTGTAACTTATGAGAGAGCATGAGTGATTTAGGTACCCAATTTTAAAGAAAAACCCCTTTTTTTTGTTTTCCAAAACCGATGGAAGAGAAATGGGGGAAGCACGTCGCCTTAGAAAAAACTTTTTGTCCTTCGTCCTTGTAAAAAGTGAAAAATAACCAAGGAGAGGCGGGCATGTGCCATTGACCTCTCATGACATGACGAGGCCATTATAATGCAATTTTCTTAAGGTTCTTTCGAGACACCCGTTAAAAAATCAACTAGAGAAATCTTGCGAGTCCTAAAGTGTTGGCTATCCTGTGTCATACGAATTAATACTTTAAAAGTCAAATAATTTCAAATTAAATAAACTTTAGGCACTCATTAAAGGGACACGTTCCGATAGAATCTGTACTGCATTATACAAAATCTTTTGTGAAACTTTTAAATTCACCCCTTCACGATAAGATTTTTTTTTTTAATAAATGCCTCCTTGATTAAACTTAAAAACTTGTCTTCGGACCAACAAGTATTTAAATTTACATACACAAGATGCATACCAAAAACGGGAAATTTGAGTACATAGCAGCGATGAAAAGAAATATTTACATGAACCGTTCTATTCTATCCACTCTTAAATCAAGGTTTTTAACTATCCATATCCATTCTCTCCCCAACCATCATCAAATTGCAGATCAGAGCATGAATCAAAGTGTAAACAAAACTTAACACTAAAGGGCCTAATCCGCTCTTGATCTAAAGGCTTTAACTATTGAGATCTGCTCTTTTCACTGATCATCAAATATAAGAATAGATAAAAGGCTTCACTGTGGAGAAATCGTTTACAGTGAGGATGAATCATGCCATGATCATAATTTCAAAAAGTATTTTTTTAATGAATTTTGCTAACATAATAGTATTTGGACTATTGTGAGCCATGAATTCTTAAATTAATACTCACTTTATTATTTAATTTCTTATGATTAAAAACAGATCGTTATTTTAACAATAGATCAAAGACCGTTATCCAATCATTTCACGTTCTAAATGCTATCAAGTCCGCGCGCACTGGGACTATAAGGCGGCATCTCTCTCTTTCGCTCCTCGTCTCCGTCTGCGCGTCTCGGGGTAGGCCACACTCGCCACCACCTTTGCCCATAAATTGCGACACTTCACTTGCAAGCCTTGCATTTACAGCCACTCTGTTCCTTCCCCCTGCTTCCTCCATACTTTCATAACTTCCTCCCTCCTTTCCGGCTTTACCCTTTTCTTCTCTCTCTCTCTCTCTGTGTCTCTCTCTCTTTCGTCCTTTCTTTTGGTCGGGAGCGAGCTTGGGACACGCATAACGATGGAAGCTCCCGACAGGGCCGCGGAGAAAGCGGAAGCCGATGCCATCTCGCATGAAGTGACCGTCGCTCTGCCTCCTCCCCCCACGGTAGTAAACCCATCTTTCTCTTCGTTCTTTCTTCTCGCTTGTCAAACGAACGCGCCGGAGCTCTCTGCAGAATCAGTTATCATCGTCACTGAATTTGATTAGGCCTGCTGTGCATGTAAATGAATTTTGCTTAAATCCGCTGTTCCATTTGTGATCATTCAGTGGACCAGGCTTTGGCTGGTATTGGAGATCATGGTCCTCTCCTTGCTTCCTTGGTTCTGCTTGGCTTTAAGATGAGGTTTTGTCAGCGAACGGTTCCTGCTCAGTTGCATCAAATACTAGAAGTTGCTGCTTATTATGATACCTGAGATTTTTGGATGGTGTTCTGCTGTAATGATTTACAATATAGTTCTACTTGAGCCAGGAGATTTTAATTAGATTATTGTATCTGGGTAGAGTAAAGCTGCTTTTCTTGGATCGATGTGCTAATTCCGAGCAATAGAAAACGCCGACTAGCGTGGTTTGAACAGATGATGACTTTGCCCGTTGCAACGTTCTTTGCTTGTGTATAACGGCGCCTTCCTTCTTTTAGGTCGATAATGCGGTGAGAGTAGGTGAACAAGCCCCGCAAGCTCCCCACTGGAGGCGACAAAACCTCTTCCTCGACATACCCTCGCGAAAGAATGTAGCTTCTCGAGATGCTCATGTGATAGCAATGCCGATAACGCCAAGCCCCACGCCCAAGAGAGTGAATTTCCTCTTGACGCCGAATTCCAGTTCTAGCAGGGCAAGAGTTAACGGATCGCCCGGTCCGTCTTCTGCTAGAAGCAAATCACCTTTCAAAAGTCTTTTGCCAAGATTAAGCTTCTTGTATCGGAGTCCCTCAAGTGATATTGAGAAAGCTGCCAACATGGTGGAAGGAGCATCACCAAACGTTTCGCAAGAAAAGGCTTCAATCTCACGGTCATCATCACTTACGAGGATGTTCACTCCACGAATCAGGAGAACTTCGTCACTGCCAGTTACTCCAGTAACTAATTCAAGTCGGGAATCTACACAAGATCAAATTGCCTGTGCTGCTCCGCATCCAAATGTAAGCCTTATACAAGCGACTGACTGTTTACAGATCTAGTAGTCGTTGTTGCTGATCAATGAAATTGCAATCACCAATTTTGTTAATTCTGAGAGCGAAATATGCTTTTTATAATTCACTCCTAATGATCACTCCTAAACTCTTTCATCAATAGGAAATTGAACTTAAAGACGTGGCCAAGTATATTGATCTTAAAGCATACTGTTCAAAGAAATTTCATTTTTAACTGCACACTGATGTTGAAATATCTATTGCAGAAAAAAGGAGGGCAGAAACAGATATCTCGATCTCTCTCAGTCCCTCTCAACAAAGAAAGAAGCATTAAAAGGATGGATTCTTTCTTCCGCGTGATACCTTCTACTCCTCGTGTAATAGAAGGAAGTGCTGAGTCCAATACATCAACAAGCGATCCTGGTATTCTTCAACTCAATATATTCATTTCCAGAACCCCATGGGCAGTAAACTGCTTGAGTTTAATATTAGATCGTGCTTGTGTTTTATTTATGATATTGGCTAGATTTTTGAACTTGTATTGTGTATGGTTACCGAATTTACAGTGCTCACAATATTCCAGAAAGGTGCCTATTTTTGGAGGAGATAGGCTTCAAAAGAGGAACCTTTTAGTTTCTAGTCACTTCATCTTTAGATATTCACTTTGCAGATATATGTCTCTTCCTATGAAACAACAAAGATGTCATTGGATGTCTTCCTCCTTTTTCCGCATAGAATGTAGAAGTTACTACTTTGGCAGTTAACGCAGAACTTCTGATGGTGCTTATCAGTATTTTAATCGAGAATTTATTGACTCAGAAAATGATGATGATGGTGAAGACATACCAGAGGAAGAGGCCGTTTGCAGAATTTGTCTGGTTGAGTTATGTGAAGGAGGTGAGACCTTTAAGATGGAATGCAGCTGCAAAGGCGAAATGGCTCTCGCCCACAAAGAATGCGCCATCAAATGGTTTAGCATCAAAGGTAACAAAACCTGCGATGTGTGCAAACAAGAAGTTCAGAATCTGCCAGTCACCCTGTTACGTATTCAAAGTTTACCAACGTGGAATCCTGGAGCCGGTAGAGTTCAGCCGATGGAACTCCATGGATACCAGTCAGTACTCTTTGTAACCTTCTTTTCCTTAGAAATGTATCCTTTGTCCATAGAGCAGTTGACATTACGATTCACTGGCTTTATGTTATCAGCATGTGGCAGGAAGTTCCTGTGCTCGTCATCGTCAGCATGCTTGCCTACTTTTGTTTCCTCGAGCAGCTACTGGTAAAGATTATTAGCTTACATGAAGCCTTCTCCTACTCACCGAAATCTCATATTAATGTTGGCTTTCCCCCCTTTCACGTAGGTTGGAAAAATGGGTACCAATGCAATCGCTATATCGCTGCCATTTTCTTGTCTCTTGGGTCTTCTGTCATCCATGACTTCATCGACTATGGGTAAGTTCCCCAAGATACACGAGAAGCTCGTATCGACAGTTGATACTTGTACCGAAAGATTTCCTTAATCTGTGTTTGCTTTCGTGAAGTGTTCAGATTGTAGTAAAGGATTTTCTGACTGAAATCTCTTTGATCTCTGCGTTTAGTGAAAAGCCGATACGTTTGGATCTACGCATCATTCCAGTTCTCCATGGTGGTTCTCTTTGCTCACATGTTTTACACCTTGGTAAGAGGATCTCACCCAACCTGTGTTTTGCTTGTGCCTGTCTTTGGCTTTTGTCTTGTCATCAGAGTTTCGAAGTGGACATGAAGGAATAGCTTTTCTTTGATACCCTAACTCTACGGTCATATAGTCTAAGTTCATCATTAACATGCTCGTCATATCTTGGGTTCCTGCAGGTTCGGTTGCAAGCAATCTTAGCGGTCCTCTTTGCGACGTTTGCTGGTTTTGGGATCGCAATGAGCATAAGCTCCATCATCGTGGAGTTCCTGAGGTGGAGAAGAAGACGGAACGCCCGTTCAGCACAGTCACACTTTTCGCAAGCTGTTCCCCAGCCAGGTCAATACCCCAGAACCATGATTCCGCCGCGATTAGACCCACTTTATGGTCACCAGACCGAACTAACCAGTCCGGGGCCACATCAATGGAGTTGAAGCAACGAGGAACGACATATGCAGCAAGAAATTACATGCTGACTCAAGTCAGATTCCCGGTAGCCTTCGTCGTTCGTTCGTTCGTACGACATGGAATTGTTTCATTTCCCCAAACGACGCACACCGTATACGATTATCCATGGAAATGAAAGATCGACAATGGGTTGTCTCGGTTGCTTGCAGCAAACTTCTGCACTTTCCCAAGAGAAAGACTAATCGCGGTTGCCTGCAAATTTGTTTGGGCGGATTGGTTCTCCTCTAGACTTTGATGTTGTTCTAATCCTATAGTTGGGGTCACGGCCGCGGATTTTTTTTTTTTTTTTACCGGTGATTGTTGAAGGGAATGGTTATGTCTGATTAACCAAAAGATATAGAAATGCCAAAGACAATTATAACTTGCGTTTTTCTCCTTCCCTTCTAAATAGCAAAACTCCGTCAGTATTTTGTACTAGAGGACGATGGCAGCAGGGTCTCTGAAAATTCCACCTATTTCCTTCGACGTGATCAAGTTGATAATAAAAACTCAAACGCTCTCATGCCAGCCATGTGTTTGCCAACATGGGTTAATTTACAAATCTAAAAATTTAGAACGTATGAAGTTCAATCTCTTTTTAAAAGGAAAAAAATTGAAAAAAAAAAAGGACTTCAACCGAGGATGGACTGGTGGAGCCACGGACGCTCTTGTCGACACTGCCAATTGGGCCGGCTAGGGCCGCAACCCCTCGCCGGACCCATGACGAGTGCTGGCCCCTGCCGATGACTGGCAAGGCCAACCCTCCTTTCTCTCTCGCACGCGCTCGATGCACACAGAATCAATGCAAAGCTGCCTTGCGTAGATCCAGCTAATCCTCATTCAGTCGTGGGCGCGGCGGGTCAACCACCCCGCCTGCCGGGACAGGCACGGAGACGGAACATGAACCCAACGGCCAAGTCAAAACCAAGCTTGCCCGACTATCTCTATCAAACCCTCTCTCGATCCATGCGTGTGCGCCTGTCGATAACTAGAGACGGCAGAGGCGATGTCACAGCCGCCACTGAGGGTCGATGGACCCTCATCGGCTGCTGCCGCCGCCGCTGCCGCCCCCGCCCCCACGGCTTCCGTTGCCTGGCGTCCACCTCCCCTTCTCTTTGTTTCCTCCCTTTTTCGGAATAATCTTTATTTTTATATTTACAACCACTTCCCCAGACTTTTGAACTATAATTCTAGGGCCAAATCGGTCTTTAGCTTTCCTAAGCGTATTCAAATCATCGTCAGAAGCGACAGCAAGATATCCATTTTTAGCTTAAGTCATCATCCAAAAAAGACAACTTGCATGATTAAGATTCGCATCATCAAGAAATCGCTGCGACGCCATTGACAAGCGGCCGGAAAGTGCATTGACCCCGCGTCGCATTTCGATCACTAGGAGTTCAGATTCAGTAAAAATACGTATTCAAATGCTCTGCAATGGCGGCACAGCACGTCCGAACATACAGAGTTCAAGCTAATTCTTCAAAACCGACTCTTTTTATTGCAACTCGATCGACAGTGACGAATCAATCAAATATCAATATCATTATCAAATCTTGATCCCAACATATCATATGGCAAAACCCAGTTGAACTAATCAGAAATCACGATCAATGAATTATTATACCTAAAGCACCGACGAATCGTATGGCGGTATGGCGGGCTTCTTTAGAGGATCTCCCTCCGGGCCGCGTAGCTGTACTGCGCCCGCCTTATGTTGTCCTTCCTCTTCTTGTACACCATCGCCCCCAGCAGCACTACCCCCGCGAACACGATCGCCCCCGCCACGATCCCGGCCTTCTTCGTGCTGCTCAGCCCGCCGCCGGAGGACCCGCCGGCGCCGCCCCCGCGCCTTCGTCGGCGACGGCCGAGTGGAGACTGCCGGTGGAGTTCCCCGGGGACGGGGCCGGCGTCGTCGGCGGCGCGGCGGTGGGGGCAGGAGAGGGGCGGGGGCGAGCCCGACGGGGGAGGCGACGGCGGGGACGAGGAGTGGGAGGCGGCGGGGAGCCGACGGACGGGGAAGCTCAGGGGAGCTCCGGAGGCCGGCGCGGGGGCGCCGTCGGCGAGCTCGGGTGAATGGGACGGCGGGATCTGGGGCGGATCTGCGGAGAGGGCGAGGCGGAGGAGGAGGAGGGCGAGGAGGGCGTGGAGGCAGAGCTTCGCCATGGGGCGGCGGTGGCGGGCTCGGCGAGGAGGGTAGCGGCGGATCTTCGCAGTAGAGAGAGAATGTGGTTGTGGAGAGAGAGAGAGAGAGATGGGAAGGATTTCGAAGATAACGAGGAACAGAGGATGCAGATCTGAGGAAGTAAGGAAGCGAAGCAGAGAGAAAGAGTGTTTCCTTTTTTTTTTTTTTTTTTTTTGAAAGAGAGGCGACCTCCGTGGGGTCCACGGAGGGGACGGCGCTCAATGAGAACGCGACGCGTAGCGAGCGCAGGGAGTTTAGTGTGCAGGGCGGCACACGGGATCGAAGCGGCGGGGGGCGATTTGAACCTCGTCGGTTAGATTTGACGAGACTGGAGAGAGGTCGATTTTTTTTTTTTTCTAAAATTGATGGGCAAATTCTCCGCACCGAATTTTGGTGATGATTTTTGTTTCGTATGATCGATTTTTCAATGGTTGTGATTGCATTGATACGGTGGACACGAATATAGTAGATCAGAGCTCCTCAGATTTTAAGTGTAATTTGTTGTGTTTATTAATAAAATATGTCAACTATTGACGGATATTACTCGAAAGTTAATCGTAAATTTTTTTTAAGATTCGTGCATACGTTGAAATTGGCACGTCGTGGCGGAAAGTAAGAGACTAAAAACTTCGGAATGAAAATGTGAAATGTAGAACGAGATTCCCGAGCTAAGTGGTCAAGCTTGGTATCCAACTTGATTGTTATTTAGACCCATTCGAGCTAAATATGTACACACACATCTAATTGATTCATTTTGTCCCTCGAGCCTGGACGGGGGTTTGCCCTTCTGTCGACAAGGTCGGAAGAGACGCGTTTTTCTCTCCTCCTCTTTTCCCCTTAAATTGGAAATTTCGAGAGAGAGAGGGAGAGTGAATTTAACGTGAATGCGAGGAAAAAGGAGGATGACAGGATCATGCCAGCGACGCAAAAGGGATGTCGTGGTCATGTGTTTATGAAGATTGTGGGTGAGTGTATGTTTTGCTGTTTTGGTAAGAAGATGCGCACAGGTCACGAATTTCGGTCTCTCTCCAATCACCCAGCTGTGCAAAATCTCGTTTAATTCGGTGTTCTGTCGCCTAAGTCACTTGACAAGCATGTGTGCGGGCAGAACATGCACATTCTACATTTTTGCCTTGACGTAGAGAGTTCTTTCGTCTCCTTCCGTTCCATCCACCCGATTCAAAGACCCACTTGCAAATCACTCTTTTGGAATGGATGGTTCTTGATGGGTGTCCATGAATCATCGGAAAAGTTAGAACGCGCTTGGAAATCTCTCTCCGAACTCCTTTGTCGTAGATGGAATCAAATGCATTTCACACCCCTACATGTGCTATCAGACCAAAACCGATTCAATTCCCGATTCCAAATCTTTTTGAACAGGTGGAAACCAATATAGTTCCCTTCCCAAAAGATTGGACTGAATTTGAAAAATAAAGGCTGGGGTAGACTTTTCACTGTTTTTCTCTTTTACTTTATTCTTTCCAACCTCACTAAGACATTTCACACCTTGGGAAGCTCACCCTTCCTAAAACTGAATTGAAAAAATGGGGTAGGTTTCATGTGCTAGAAATTGGGAACCAATACTAACAAAGTAGGTTCTAGAACCTACCACCTTGAAATCGATCATCCATATCTCGTGAAATTTGTTGTGATCCGCTCTCGCAAGATCAAATCAGTTTTTTAGCCGTACTTTTCCAATTTTGACATGTTTAACCCAATTCGACCATGTGTCACTAAAATTCGATTCAATTGTCGTTACAATTTTAAATGCATGTTGTCCATTATAAAAATAGCGGAATGATACTATTCTATAGCTTCACTCGTTGTTTTTTTCCTTCCAAACATTTCCTCTTGCTAATAATAATAGCTAAAATGTTTAAAATTGAGGAAAGTATAAAAAAGAAAAAGGTCTTACGTCTATTACATTAGTATCAATTCAATCTTAAACCTTTTAATTGAACCATTTTAATTTTAAACCGTTTTATATTTGTATCAATTTAGTTCATCAGATCAATTTAGGTAAGAAATTGCTAACGTGGAATTCAACCTTCCTACGCGGCAGAGCCTGGCGTAGAACAACCAATAGTGACATCATTTTTCAATTTTTAATTTTCTAAATTTTTTATTACTTTTTTCTTATTTCTTTTCATTTTCATTTTCTTCTTTTCTTTTTCCTTTCCTTTCCTTTCCTTTTTTTCCCTAACCGTCCACGAGCAAAGTCTGGGTGAGGACCTTTGCCCCTTGCCGACTACAGGTTAAGGTGTTGGGCCCTTACCCAGATTCAAGCGAGGACGTGGAGGGTGAGGGCCATGACATTCTCACCCAGACCAAGTGAGGGAATGGGGCCCTTGCCTAGACTAGGCCATTGACAAGGGCCCTAGCTCAAAGTGTAAAAAAATAAAAATAAAATTTATCTACATTAGCATTGGTCATGTCATGTAAAATGGTCAGTGTCTACGTCAACAACTTCAATTTAAACTGGCATGGTGAACTAAATTAGTACTAATATAAAAAAAGTACGGATTTATGATTTCTTTTTTGTACTTTTCCCTATTAAGAATGGAATGATTATGGATTGGATGCAATCAATTTTTAATTCATGGATATGATGTAGGCCGGCCATGCCGGGCTTAGAAGTCTTTGGTTGACCGGCTCATGATTTGAAAAGTTAAGGTATGATAGGAAATTGATGTGGCATGAATGAGCCTATCTAAGGGAATTCAACATAAATAGGGAGCATACAGTTGTCGACCTAGCTCGCCTATTTTGCCCAATCAATTGGTTGGGTCTAGGCAGGCTTTGAAATCGTCCCCATAATTACATCTACTATGGTGGTCAAATATGACTATGTTTGAATCTTTTAAGTTTATTCTCAATTTTGAAAATAGAATCAAGAATTACAAGTGAGGATTAAACTTATTATATTTGTATCAATTCAATTATAAACTTTTTAATTGTGTCATTAAGTCCTAAATCTTTTGACAATTTGTTAATGTAATATATCTAGTAAGCTTTGGTTAGAAATCATAGTGTGCTGTAGGGCATAGTTGGCCACAAGCAAGGGTTTTATGAAACTACTGTACGTCAAATTTATTTTTAAAATTTTTAAATTTATTTTTCTCTTTCCTTACTCCTTTTTCCTAACTGTATGTTAGTGATGTTGCTAGACACAAACAAGGGCCTCCACTCCTCACCAGTCACAAGCGAGGGTGTCGAGCCTTTGCCTAGATCCAAGAGATGGTAGCAACCTTCACCTGTTGGCCAGGGAGGGCTACAATGGCCGGCCATGGTCAATGGAGCCAACCCAGAGTTGTAAAAAAAAAAAAAAAAAAAAAAAATTAGAAAATTAGAAAAAATATTAAATTGTGTCCACTTCAATGCCAATTGTACCATGTAAAACATCCAACGTTCATATTAGCAATTCAAACCAAAATTGGCCAGATGGACTATATTAGTCATTGTCAAAAGATTTAAAACTTAATTAATACAATTGAAAAATTTATTACTAAATTGGTGCAAATGCAATAAGTTTAGAACTTTTTAAGTAATTTTTCCAATAGTTTGCGATGAGACCTATCGCAACCTGACCTTAGGACCCAAAGTGAAATGGTTGAAGGTTAGGTTTAGGGGTACTTAACCACGAGAGTTCCCTCACGGTTCGCGTTTCAAAAAACGTCATTACCGCACCTTTCAATAAAAACCCTTGTAAGTTCCGTCATTCACGGTTGCAAGCTCTTCCAAGCTCATACCCCGCATGACAGCGAGAGGTGTCATGATCTGTACCCACATAGGCGACACACTTTGGAAGAAGAGGTCAGGTATGGATATCGAATTTCGAGGTATTCTTTTACCATGATAGCCTTTTCAACAGTACTTTTCACCTATAAGGATGACATTACTTCATCCATTGAGTTACTATCACATCAAGTATGTTAAATCATGATGAGCTTCATTAAGACTCATACCCCTTACGACGGGTTTATTTATCAACTTGTTAAGTTGTTTAAGACAACCTAATAAAGACAAGAGTCACCACTAGTTTCGTTTTTGGGGGTTAGCTAAATAATCCAATCGAGGGTCAAGAGTTGTCCCTTGATTTCTACGTAACTAAATATCTAGGTTCAAGAATTTTGGTTACGTTAATATCTCTATTAGTACCATTTCGATACCTAACGGTATGTCGTGTTATCTAAAGGTGTCAATGTATTTCTTTTTACATTTTCAAGATCATTGAACCTAAACTGAGTGGTCATGTGTGAATGGTCGTTTTCATGCAATTATATTTCTAAGAAATAGAAAAGAAGACACACAATTGAAATTTAAATGTGAGACAGGAAGTAAACAATCAAGTAAGCAATAAGGAAAGTAGTAATTCTAAAATGCAACCCTAAAGCTCAAAGGAAATAAAAGGAAAGAAAAGAACCCGAAACAACTCATCTAGTGCTTATATAAAATAAAGAGCCCGAAACATATATCAAGAAATTGGGTATAATAATATGGTCGAATGGATATCGACTTTCTATTGTCTTCATGTCTTGATGATTCTCCACCTTCAATGACCTAATCTAAGTCTAATCATAGAACTAGAATTAAGTACATACAGTGGAAAGAAACAATTATTCACAACAAAATAGTCAAAAGCACAACGAACAATCAAGAATGACCGATCAAATAAAATTAGACACACAAGTGAACAATTAGGGCCTCGGGATCGGCTTTTACAATTCATGCATCATGTCCTTGTAGACGCCTACCCCAATTTACTTTTTATGACCCACAACCATTAGTGACCACTTGTTTTCTCGCATGGTTGCTAACGCTTATGAATCCCTAAATCATGTTCTAAGTGAGACCCAAGATCTACCTATGGGATCAGGCATCGCATTTAACATACATCTAACATCTACAAGCATCAACACAAATTAAAGATATAGGCAAGCCCTTAGGCCTTATTTCCAAAATAATTAATCAATTTGAGTAAACCGTCGGCAGGTAACTTATTCAATGGGCATACGCTAATCACAATCACAAGCATTTCTAATGAATGACATAGTTTTTATGCATACGTGTGGTTCATGTGATGCTTTAAAAATGAGTTTGAAATGCTGGTAATAGAAAATGAGGTCTTTGAGATAAAAGAATGTCTCGGCTATAGAACGCATTTAATTATTAAGGCTAGTTTGGGGCTCACATATCATATACTCACAGGCATTGCATATATTTTAAATACGGTCCAAACCATGACAATCACAATGTCAAATCAAAAGTTTAAAAAGATTTTTAAAATATTTAGACAAAAAAATATATTGATTATGGAATGCATTTAATTGTTAAGGCTAGTCTAGGGCTTACATATCATGCACTCACAAACATTGCAAGCATTTTTAAATACAGTCCAAATCTTGACCTTTTTAATATCACATCAAGCATTTGAAAAATTCTAAACATTTAATGTCGGAAGCATCACATGTACCAAATTTAATTTGATGCGCAAAGTCAATATTTCAAATCAATTTAGTAAAAATACTACCAAAAGATCATTTTATTCATAAAAAATTTTTCACAACGAAGATCAAGGAATTTGAAACAAGTTTTGTGAAGACGATAAGTCCTAATCTCACATGAAAGTTATCCTAAAAAATCTAGATAGGCAATCACAACAAAGGGCTACAACTAGAACATGTTAGAGAAGACAAATCGAATCAACAAAAATGAAAAGGACCCATTTATGATTTATCCTTAAGAAAATTACAAAACATGCGTAACATCATAAAGAACAACTTTCGTGAAAAAAAAAAAAATTCTAATAAAAGCTAAGCATGAATTTAGAAAAATCCAATAATGCACATTATCGCATAAAAAAATTGACAAAGTAACAGGACATTATGCTATTGCAATTGAGATTTATCTTATCAAATAGGGTCTAAAAATCATGAAATTTCACCACAACGAAAATAAGAGGATGACAATCAAAGTCCATTAAGGGTCCGACTCAAGAATCCGTACCGAAAAATTCATACAAAAATAGTAAAAGTCTACCTAAACAAGGGTAAAACAGGGGATTCGAATTTACTCATAGGTCAGAATTCTAATCTAGTTTAGAAAAAATGGAAAGTGGGTCTAATGATAAGCAAATTGTGCAAAACCAGTAGAGAATTTGAAAGGTTTTAACTTGCCCTACAACTTTCTAGAAGGGTCCGGGTTCAATTGAGATGATTTTGATGCTTAAAAATCGAGGTTTGTAAAGGTATACGTATCAGTTATTAGCAAACTTGAACATAACATGCATTTATGATTTCTAAAATCATTTAAACAATGCATGAATGGCATGAAATTCACATACGATAAAGAATTGAATGTGACAAATGATTCAGGTAAACATCTAACCCTAAGTCGAGACACGAAAGAATCATACAAGTCATTGACAATGCAAAATGACTTAGAACTAAAATGACGTACAACTAGTCTAATTTAGGCATAATGTTCACATACCAAATGATACTCGATCATGAGAAGCCACATGATGACACGAAGCTTGTAATGCACACTTCATAGATCAAGAAGGCATCAATGCAAGATTTGATCTTTAAGAAACCCAATCAAGTGTGATTAAGTGTACGCATGATAAGCTCTTAATCTAACTTCAACATAACATGCTCGATTTTGATCATCTAATGACATGCAAAAATCTAACGAAAAATTTGACATGTAAAATGCATAATGAAAACATTTTTTGTTGAGACCTTAAAATCTAATTGAGATCACACAAACCTTGATGAAAATGGAAAAACAGATGGGTAATATGAAATATCCTAATTGCAGCAGAACCTTAATGTATTCGAGCATGTAAATGACATACTAGATGACTTGCAAATCATACGACTCATACATTGTTGAGATGCACATGACATACATTTCGAGTGTTATGAAGATCATGAAATCCAATTAGTTTATTTACAAGCTCAATTTCGCACATATTCAATTCGGGTTAGGTGCAGGGCCGACCGACCTAAGCTCAGTTCTAGGCGATTTTGACCAACCAAAACAACTCCCAAAAATTCAGAAAAAATACATGTCATACTCGAGATGATTTGGAACAAATCTCATGAAGAAAACTTCTCCAGAAATCGATCACAAAAATCAGCACGAAAATACTGTAATAAAAAATCTGAATAAAAACAAAACCCC
Organism: Eucalyptus tenuipes; assembly: GCA_014182365.1. Taxonomy (NCBI): domain Eukaryota; kingdom Viridiplantae; phylum Streptophyta; class Magnoliopsida; order Myrtales; family Myrtaceae; genus Eucalyptus; species Eucalyptus tenuipes. The sequence continues at coordinate 9,097,705 of CM024546.1, read as the reverse complement.
AAACCAAACTAAACTACTGCATAATTGACTAAATTCTGAGGTGTTTTTTGAGGGCCAAACGATCTTCATTTGGGGCGTGCGACCTATCAAATTGAAGGTCTTGATATTTATTTTCTAAACCTAGAAGGAGTCGAGATCAAATAAACTCATCTAAGTCCTCATTTCAGGTCAAACAATAACTTTGGTACTGATGCACGAAAATTGCAGATTAGCATTCATCACATTCAAACAACATCAAGTTCAACTTCAATGAACTTCAATCTTAGCAAATCATCAGACAAGCTCATTATCATCAGATCTAAGTATATTTTGTAGTTCTAAGCTTGAATCCTAGACCCAATTAGATACGTCGATCTTGCTTCATCGGATTCAAGTTTGAGAAACCAACCTTTTTGTGTTTATCTTCAAAACGATCCACGGTCGGACAAAAAGGATGTCTCCGGAGCATGAACAAATCTCCAATGACACGAATGGACTTTCAAAAGGCCAGCTGGACTAACGATTCAACTTAGGGGAGGACCGCTCTAGCCGGACCCATCTTTAAACACCGATCGAAGGGAAATTCACCAGAGTTGCTTCGGTGACTAATATATCCAATCTCGATTATGACTTGGTCGGGGATAGACTTGGGGACATATCAGAAGTGGCCGATCAACCTTTGAATAGTAGCTGGTCGCCGGTCGGTGAGGGAGAAATCACCGATCTAACCGATGGTTTAACCGCCGGTTTCACTCGTTGTGGGAAAGATGGAGCTACGTGGTGGTTGAGATGGTCGGAGCTAGAGGATCTAATGACCAGTAGGTCAGATGAGTGGATGACCACCGTCGGGGGATGATCGGTGACAGCGGAACGCCGACGTGAGGCCGACAGACAATGGATCGATGAGAAGGCTGGTTCGAGGAGAAGGAAAAAATGCAAAGAGATGAGAGAGAATTGTGAGCTTAGTGAGAGAAATTTTCTGTAAATGAGCCCCCCACCAATAAATGAAGGGAAAATCGTTTTATACTCATCTCAAATCGGCCGATCTTGACCGTCTGTTCAATTCGACGATCAAAAAATTGATCTAAGGGCCAAATTAAATTTTAAAAAGTTAAACACTCTTAAAATGCATCGTATGATCGATTGGATGGGTCCGATTTGTGAAAATCGAGATTTAAAACGAGAATTGCACTTAAGGGCTTAATTAGGGGCTAAATCACAAATTTCCAAAATTTAAGGGTTATTTTGCAAAATCTTGAAGATGTGAGGGAATAGGAACTAAATTGACGACCAGTTGGACCAATTCACTCCATTTTGACCGATTCCTAACTAGTTCTTGATCGATTCTAGGCGATTCTTGTTAATTTAAGTCATTGTGACCCCTATGGATTCAAAATTTATGCAATTTGGTCCCTAAGAGAAAACTTGTGTGATTTGAGAAGAAATTGTCCAATTAAACCCTATAAATGCAATCTATGGGTTTTTTTTATTGACTTAATTGAGTGATTATTGTGGAGAACAATGGACCAAAACCATGGTACACACAATCGAGTATTAAAAGCTAAAATGAACAATTTTGCAATTATGTAGTCAAAATTGCAAATTAACTGAAGTTGAATTTAGTTAATATTACGATAAACTTATTTGACTAATTATCCATACTTAGGATAACCTAATGCATTCAAATTGACCTTGGATTAAAGTGACAAGACTTAGACAAAAAATGAATCAAGGTCTAATATTTAAAATTGGATTTAGATTCATGAAATTGAACCATAGTCTTGAATGGATCAATATAATTTTCTTCAATTAAAACTCGATGACCCGATTGTCTTACATTCAAGAGAGTGAAATTCCTCAAATTGGGAAGTTTTTCATGTAAATTTCTCAATACGGACCCAAGATTTGGACTTGTCTCAAGAAAATGAATAAAAAACAATCATCCATTTGTGACTTATGAAGAATTTATTTTAATCTCCTAATTAAGGCTTAAAATAACAATTCACCTTTCAACATCAAAATTCTCGAAATTGAATGAATGAGTGAATTAAAAATAGTCCATAAACCAAATGCCATAAAAGGAATTACCTTATTATGATTAAAACAAAAGTAATTTTATTTTTGGTTGATTTAGAACCTAGGATAGAAAAATTCATAAAATAAGGTTTTTCATTGAATTTTGTGAAATTTTGGACACGCAAGTTAAATTGACACTAAAACAAAGCGTTTTGAGGATTTTTTTTTTCTCGTTTTTTTGGTCAAAGATTTGACAAAAATCAACCATTTAATTGATTAAATTGATTTTGAGTCAAATCTTTGGATTTTTGGAAAATTGATTTGACAAAACTGAAATTAAGGCTATTTAATATTTTTTTTGGAAAAAAACTAATTTTTGATCCGGAATTGATTTTTGGTCAAAAAGTTGACAAAAAAGTAACCCAAAAGTCATTCATTTGACTTTTAGTTTTTTTTAAATGAATAGGAAAATGATAAAAAATGGCAATGTAAAAGAAAGAAGGGTTAATATCATCCAAAACCCAGACACCTTGTGACAAATTTACCCCAAACTATTTTTTTGACCACCAAAAACCCCAAACCGGTACATATGTGACGATCTACCCTCCGTTAGCTTCCGTTCGATTTTTCCGTTAATTTTGTTGACGTGGTTGCTTTGACGTGGCAAGCCATGTGGAAATTCATAAGTTTAATACCATTAAAAACCCCAAACTTGTATATTTATGACAAATTTACCCCAAACTAGTATATTTATGACAAATTTACCCCAAGCTGGTATATTTACGACAAATTTACCCTAAATTAATTTTTTCGATCATAAAAAACCTAAATTGGTACAAGTGCGGCACATTTACCCTCTTTCAATTTTCCCAAATTTGACCAAGTTGTGATGTCCAATCAATTTTATTTTATGGATTACTCTAACATTGCCTCCATATTTCTTTTTATTGGAATCATTATTAGAAAACTATTCAAAGGCTACCAAATGTGCACTTCATTCTTGTACCGAGAAGATGCCCATTAACTAAAAGATGGACAGATCGCTTGCGCACATATACAAAAGAATCACACTCAAAGCACACCTGAAATTAGCGACAAACATAAGTGATTTTGGTTCCGGCATTTCAACAAGCATGTGGTGTACGAGTCACTCATACCATTCACATGCAAGTTCCATGTTAAAATTTTGACACACTTACGATTCAAGGTAGGAAAGACTACGTAACGCTAATAAGGACATGGACTAACACGAATGACCAGCAAATCAAGAGAAATATGTAAGCATACAAACAGATTGCGGACAAGCAGTAAACCATGTGGGGCTGAGACATATAAACATAAAGCCAAGTTTGTCACAAACCAAAAAAAGCGAAGCAACTACAATATGTGCACTTCTTTTGTATATGTGCGCAAGCGATCTGTCCATCTTTTAGTTAATGGGCATCCTCTCGGCACAAGAATGAAGTGCACATTTGGTAGTCTTTGAATATTTTCTAATAATGATTCCAATAAAAAGAAAAAAAATCAAGTATTAATGATATGGAGGCAATGTTAGAGTAATCCGGAAAATAAAATTGATTGGACATCGAACTCAGTCAAATTTGGGAAAATTGAAAAATGGTAAATGTGTCGCACGTGTACCAATTTAGGTTTTTTATGATCGAAAAAATTAATTTAGAGTAAATTTGTCGTAAATATATCGACTTAGGGTAAATTTGTCATAAATATACCGGTTTGGGGTAAATTTGTCATAAATATACCAGGTTTGGGGTTTTTAATGGTATTAAACTTATGAATTTTCACATGGCTTGCCACGTCGAACCACGTCGACAAGAAATTAACGGAAAAATCGGCGGAAGCTAACGGAGGGTAGATCCGACACATATGTACTGGTTTGGGGTTTTTTGTGGTCAAAAAATAGTTTTGGGTAAATTTGTCACAAGTGTACCAGTTTGGGGTTTTTTAGGGTATTAACCTAAGAAAGAAATGAAAAACGACACTTTTTTGTTGAGAAACGGGTTTCGTTGCGATTAGAAACCCAAATCTCAATTTTTACCTTTTTATGACGCGTCGACTAAAAATCAGATGTCAATAAAATCCAAATATAGTTTCATTTTTCTGAACAACAAGGAATCGTATCTTAACTAGGTAAATCTTAAATTGGACGTACAAATGATAGTTTCACAAAACCAAATACGAAGCAAGCTAAAAACCTGAACTGATAGGCCGAACATTTGATTGTTCGTAAATGATGGTTTTAGGGAATTGAACTCACGAAAGACTGGAAGTGTGCCTCATCTACCGATGCATTCGTTCTTAATCAATAAGTTGATTCAGCCGAATGCACGTCACTCCCTTAAAATAACCTAGATCCTATCTCATTGTTCCAACAATTTTTGCCGGTGTAAAATGAAAAGCCACTTGAATTCAAGATACAGAATACGCATGTATAATGCGTATAAAATTTCAGTTTCTTAGTGAGGGATAAACATCTTACAATGTAAAATAGTTACATGAATGGGGTACAATACCCATTAGAGCTTCTGAAAACTCGTGAACAACCCGGTCGTCATAAACTCGAACGAAAACCAAATCGCCTTTTTCCGTAACCAATAGAGCGCAAGGGTCCTGCTGGTGTATATTTGTATGGGCCGTAAACACTTTGCACCACCCGCAACCTCAAGCATCCAAAAGAAACGAGCTCGTCATCTCAAGCCCACTAAAAATGCTAGTTGTTAGGAAGTATTTCTATGTGAGATATGCCACGGTCATATGACGCATGACGGGTTCTTCAGTGGTTCTCCTGCGGTGTCAGATGATCTGTCTACCACTAATCCAACCAACTTAATAGTTTTAGAAATTCTATATATATTAAAACAATTGGGTGATGAACGGTGAAATGATGATATGGGACATAACTGGCAGATTTAAATTGACTTTACTTCTTATTTTTCAAGTCGTTGGAATTATTGGCTACTCGGAAATTCGACTTTTTCATATTAATTTCAAATATTTAGACAATGGGAATGATTGAGGAAGATCTGGGCCTAGAAGTAACAAAAGTTTAACGAGTGAAACAGAGAAATGTCACTCCTCCTTTGGGCCTTAGACAACCACAACGCCTCTGGTTTTGTATTTGGGCTTGATAGACGGCCTATCCCTCCTCCTTCTTCACGCACTTCTAGTCCCAGCCGAAATCAGGACACAAGACTCAAGAGGCAACTACTAATTTGGAAGGCTAGCATCCCGATCGCTTGTTTGATAGAGTTTCACATTTTTTTTTTTTTTAATATTTAATTCGATCTAAATATCACGGAACTTTGACTTTTGTAAAATGAGAAAATTTCTGAAACTTTCGCAGCACCCAAATGTGAATACATAAATAAAGATTTACTTAGGACATGTTTATCTGAGTGAAAGGAGTTTTCGCAAATTAATTTTCTAAACTTTCACACATTTGGTTTGTTACAAGTGATACATCAATGAAAATCATTTATGGCCAAAGAAAATATATATACTTAAAGTTAGGAAAATGAATTCCCTCGTCTGAAAAGAGGAAAACATTTAATAGAAAAATGGTTTCTTGAAAAGCATTTTTCTTTATCATAGAATTTTCTTTGAAACAAACAAACCCCTAATCAATAATTTTTTTTTTAAATTGAATAATACCTTAAATTTTGTTGGGAAACACAAAAGAAGGCTACTTCGTTCTAATAGCTTGGGTGACAACCATATGGACTTCCCAGCAACAATTCCAATGTTCTGTGCCAAAAAAATTATGGGTTTTTTTTTTCGTGCTAGTAAATTACAATAATTGTTGGTAAGTTTTTAAAACCTATTGATACATATAATTTTATTTTGAGTAGCTTGTTGGTAATTTGGTGACAGTTTTATGTAATTACCAACTTTTTAGAAAAGTTCGTAGCAATTTATTTGCTAACTCATTGACTTTTATTTGCATAACTCATTAATGTTTCGTGGCTACTGCCTCTTATATAAAAGTACCAACCTATATTAAAGTGATTGACTAACTATTGTCAATTATATGACCAACTAGTTTGGATTACTAACTCTTTTTTTGCGGTACTTATTGACGTTTGTTGTTTTCTAATTTATCATCTTTTCTACTGAGTTATATATATTTGTCTCAGTTTATGACTCTATACAATTTCTATTTATTTATTTTTTTAGAGATTACCAACCTAATTGGCATGACTCACCAACTATCTCCCATCAAAATACATTTTAGTCGAGTTACTAACTTTCACTTAGGTTAGCTACCACAATTTATTTGACTTTTTTGCAAAAAAAAAAAGAAATTTTCTATTGCTTTACTTAATCGAGAATAAAGTTGGTTATTCACTAAATAAAGGTTGGTTTGGTTAGGTCTTCCTAGACCCTCGAAGGACTTCTGAAAAGCTAGATTTTAAAAATGGTTAAGAATAAATGTTACATTAACCAAGGACCCTAAGATTAAGAAAACATTTTGGAAAACGTTTTCTAATTCTTTCAAAAGAGAAATGATTTTCCCGAATTTAGGCCTTATTAGGAAAACCTTTTCCTTTTACTCATTTTCCTAAGTGAAACAAATGCCAAAAAATAAGGAAAATATTTTTTGCGAAATAAATGGATCCCTAATGAAAAAATGGTTTGCTCAAGTAACACGATGCATCATTCAAGTTCATTCAGTCCTGCCATTTTCTTTAGAACAATACAATTAAAACAACGACTAGTAACTAATTCAGAAAAACATAAGAGAATTTATTCTTCACTAGAGATAAGAGAAGTTGCTTTTTCAAAAGGGTAGATTCTACTTGCATTTATAACTTGTTTTGATCAACTCTCTGTATTTTTTATTTATCTAATCAAGTTCCTTCATTTTCGCAATTTTTTTTTTATCAAATCTTTCTAATACCAAATCTAAACAAATCTGATGTGACCGTCGAACAATGCCAAAGTATAGCACGAGTAAAATACATGGATGCCCATGTGGCAGTGCTTGGGCTGATATCTATTTTACGGCTGTGGGTAGGCTTTCAAGCTAGATTTTTGCGGCCCCCCTTTCTTCCTTCTCCGCCAAATTGTTCATCAACACTCATCCTATTTCTTCTGCTTGGAGAAGCCTTAGTGCGTGGATCTGATAATCTCGACAAACGCCGACCATGTCGAAAGACGGTGACACATGCAGCTCAAAAGTCTCTGCTCAGAAAATATGGTGCTGGTGCGTTGATGTGTGCCCCTTGTCTTATGGGTGAAAAATTTTCCATCTCGAATTTTCTGATTGCCAGAAAGTTACTCCATCCATCCTTTTCTTTTCCAGAATTTTCTCGGAAAATGGACTCGACATAAAGATGGCTTTTGATTCACAGCTCATGTTCATGTGATAAAGATGGGGTATCTTCTTTTTAGGGTTTCTCTCCTTTTTCCTTGTCTAGAGCTGTAAGCTGTCTTTTCATCGGTATGGGCAGCATTTGAGTATTATTTCCTGGACCAGAAAGTCACAAACTAGCATGAAAGTGATACCTCCTTTCAAGGCTGAGTTGGAATTAACCCAAGGTTTATCTATGATCTTGTGTATTAACATAATCTATAGTAACAAAGCACTTCAAGTGCCCTCCCAAAGCAAGGGGAAAGGAAAAGCTGGGTGTCCTATTTCCAATTCACTACTATCAGCAAAGAAGGCACCTTGCCACTTATCTTTAGCTATAAGAACTTGAAACCTAAGTTTAGTTGCCCGAATTGGAGTCATAGCTGTGCGATTAAAAAAAAAGAGAGAAATATTCGAAAAGCAAAAGTTCTCCATCCACTGATTAAACTAATCCCGATTATGCATCAGCAGACAACTAAATCCTCACCTAATCAGCTCGCTGTAAAATGACAATTGAAAACACCCCCTCAAGATAAGGACGAGATAAGGTTTAATAATTCCTGCTCTTTCATTATTAAAGAAAAAGAGGACCATCCACCCTTCTTCTGATTAAAACAAGAGGAGGAATCCCTAGTTTTCTGTTGACCTAACTCATTGCGTTTTCATTTTTTTTCTTTCTGGTTTTGTAAGTTTTTTCGTCCATAATTATCTCCTACAATGCTTTCCCCCAACGGCTGATTGAATGATGGGAATAACCCAAAGGCATATTCTATCTCATTATTCTCCAAACCCACCACCACAAAAAGGCAAACCCCCTTTGATTTCTTTAAGGACCGTCACCCTCTCCCGCCTGGCATCAAATGAGGTTATGATGTTAATAAAACCCATCTCGTTGTTCGAATCTAGGGTTTTGTGTACGGTGAACGAGGATGAGACCGTGCTTAAAGACGAGGCTACTTTCATTGATGACATGATGACTACAAGGCCACAGCGGAGCTGCTTACAAGGAAGCTTTTGCTTCTTTTTCTTAGATTGTGCCCACAAGTTTGATGCTTTCTTGGGACAGTATCTTTGGATCCCGTAAAGTTCCTTGGTGCGGATGAAGCATTTAATGCAGGCACAGAAGAAGATCATTACGTGTAGATGAATTCATCTGTTTTGCGTTCATAATCAATTAACATTCCTTATTTCCAAAGAATTAATTACTTATATCACGAGAGAAACGGTGCGTAAGAAAGATCTCTGAACGGGTGAATTAGTATGGTTGATAGAAAACATAAATTCACTCTATATGAATAGAATTAACACCGAGCACGCCAATTGGGTAAAGAAGAATAGATAAGAAGGATAACAGAAACTTAACAGCAGAAGCAGACAGCAACACCCTCTAATAAAATACATACAAAGCAAAGCTTGAAAAAGAAAACCAGAAGATGGGTACTTCCAAACCACACTCTCTTGACTCTTGACTCTTGCCCCCCACATTGAATTTTTATTTACAGTTTTCTTTCTCCTTGCAGCCCATTTCTAGCTACATCTCAAACCCAGGAAAGGGATAAAGAAACAGCTAGAGATCATGCAAAGGATCTAAAAGATACATGCTTTATCCCCCTTCACTGTTATTCTTTTTTTTTTCTTTATTGTTTTTTCTTTTTTCATGGTTTCCCCTCTTCATCATTTTTCAAAAGAACACAACACGGGAGCTAATGATTTAAGCATTGCTCCTGAAGGATCCAAGGGCTTTGATGGCAGCTGCTCTGAGGACGAACTGGTAGTAGAATGCAGCGGCTGCTGCCCCAAGGAAAGGTCCAACCCAGAAGATCCACTGAGTAAACCAAACAAGATTGACATGATTAATAAGATTAGTTGTCATGACCAACAAAATCAAGGGACCAAGAAGAAAAGTTATGGTGGTAGGTGCAGATGAAATTGAATTACCTGGTCATCCCAGGCCTTGTCATGGCCGTACATGACTGCAGCACCAAAACTTCTGGCCGGGTTAATGCCGGTGCCGGTGACCGGAATTGTGGCCAAGTGAACCATGAACACAGCAAACCCGATTGGAAGTGGTGCCAACACCTTCAATTTCACCAACCCAGCAACAGAGGGAAAAAAACCATCAATTTCACTCAAATCACACGAAGACACTTCTCTAAGATCGTGTTAGCGCAAACATAGAAACAGTGGACATCGCCGATGACGACTCAAAAAAGGGTTAACCGGGGCGCTTACGGGGACATGGGAGTCTCTGGCGTTTCTCTTGGGGTCGGTGGCAGAGAAGACGGTGTAGACCAGGACGAAAGTGCCGATGATCTCTGCGCCGAGAGCAGTCCCCTTGCTGTAGCCGGCTGCCACCTCGTTGGCTCCACCGCCGTACCTGGTGTAGTATGCCTTCTGGAATGCCTTCACCAACCCACAACCGCAGATGGCGCCCAAGCACTGCGCGACCATGTACAACACCGCCCGGATGAGCGACACCTTGCGCGCCAAGAACAGCCCGAACGTCACCGCTGGGTTGATGTGCCCTCCTGAGCATAGTCAGCAACATTCATGAGAGATTATTATCTAAACTGGTTCCAGATCAAATCGTTCGCGGCCGCCTAAGTCTCATGCAGTGTACCGTCCTCCTTAATTTTATCATCCAGCATGAACGTTTTGTTACCAGTATGCAACAGCACCCTCAGGAGTTTGCTAATCATACTTTAATTAGTTAAAATAATCTACCGCTATTAGCTATTTAGTTTCTTTGTTTTCTCTGATAAACTGCTAATTTATCCGGTTTCATTAGGAGTCAGATGATCATGTCGTACCGGAGATGCCAGCGGTGCAGTAAACAAGGACGAAGATCATGCCGCCAAAGGCCCAGGCGATGCCGAGAATACCGACGCCGTCGCAGTCGGTGCCCTTGTGGGCGGGATCGGTCTGGCTCTTGTACCCGATCACCGTCAGCACTGTGATGTACAGGAAGAGCAGCGTGGCGATGAACTCCGCGATGAGGGCCCTGTAGAAGGACCACTTTGTCAGCTCCTCGGCGTCGAAGAGCGGTGCCGGGGGCGGGTCATGGTAGTCCTTGGCGGCAAACTCGCCTGGCTCCGCCACCTCGACGTCCTTTGCCATCGGAGACTGACCTCTTCCTCCTGTGGTGTGGAAGATGGGGGAATGGATTGAACTAGAGAAAGCTGGGGTGGGTTTTGCCTAGGCTTCTTGATTAGAGAGTGGAAGTGAGGGAAAGTGTAGGGCGAAAAGAGGGTATTTAAGATTGAAAGGAGAGGGGACTTGGGGAATAAAGAAGGGAGGAATTATGTGTGGCTAATGACATGATTAAGCTTAGTTTTTGGCCGCCCATGTCGTTTGATTTCGATTTTCTTAGGGTGGCATTGGTCCCACCTTTGTCCTTCAACGGCTATCATAGATGCCTTCACTTTTTATTATTTTTGGCCATAGCTTTCTCTTTTTTCTGTTTTGTCTCTTGTCTTTTTTAATAATTTTCTTTTTTTTGCTATCTTTTTTTGTTAGGAACTTGGCATATGTGAGGATATAATGTAGATTTGAATTAACAAGCCAAACCATCTCAATCCACTTAATAATGTCTAGAAAAATATTCAAAAGCATGATGACCTTAAGCTCTCAACCACTTCTCCTTTAAAGAATTCAATGATTTCTGTGGATGACTGTTGGTGAAAAACAAAAGTTATCGTTTTAAGTCTCGTTTTGGTCCTCCAACTCCGACTGGTTTTTGGAATTTGCCCCTTCTTTTATCTTTTGCATTAACACTGAACCTCCAATTCCACGATTTTCAATCGAGTCCTCCCATCACCAGCTCTTCGAATTTATTGAAGTGGATAGATCGTAGAGATATGATGTGCTCATATAGACGAGCTTGCAAAGTCGACAATTTGTCGACGCTGTGCCCCATGAGCAATTCAACAAAGCAAGTATCGAGAGATGACGTGATTTGACAGCAAAACACTGAGTTGGAGAATAAGATTGCGAAAATAAATCTTTAGACGAGATTGAGAAGACGGTAATAATAAGAGGATTTCAAGCTAAAATCGAATGAATTAGATGACTAGATTCGAAAGAATACTTGAAGCATGAAATTTAAAAGATGACATGACTTAGAGAATCAAAATTAGACTGATGGACTCAAAAAAATATTGCCAAGCTAAAAATTGATGACATTCGTGTTATGTAATTACCTTTTTAGGCTTTGAAGGTACATAACTGAACATTGAATGTGGACATAGAAATATTATATAGAAACCAAGTTAGCTGAATTGCTTTGAGTCAATTGATAATATTAGGAACTAAGTTTCCTTGATAATGCATATTGTCACCGAGACATTGCAATAACAAAAAGTAAGGGAAAAATATATATATAAAAAGACATGTTGATCGGCACATGTAACCAAATGATCGTTTCGACATAAGGGGCTTGTCGACCATATTAATGTCATGGACATGAGGCCTCGGATAGTAAACACGTCACTCGGTTTTACCACCGAATAAACATGTTCCAATGTGTTAGTAACTTGAAGCATCATCTGTATCTCAGAAACATGCATATTATTGTTGATAGCTTGATGTATCATAAAAGTATGTTCTGCTTATATTCAAATAGATGCTAATTATGTTCTTTCACCAATTCTTTAGGTCTTTTTTAGGTGGCCCCACAGAACCATGTTTTCTGAAAGGATAACCACCCCCCGCTACTTTTGAAATTATCAAATGAGGCCCCCATTCCGATAAGTTTCCACATATATAATTTTAGCACAATCTTTATGTACAAGATTGTCACGGCTCATTCTCTCCCGAGTTAATTTATAGAATTGCGAGTAAACTTCCCGGAATCACGAGACTGCTCTCGTCCCCAATCTCCCCATGAGGAATCGGGCCGACCAATTCGAAGGAGCACGAGCAAGATCGCTCTACCATAGAATTGTCCTTCTCTCTCGACATTGGATTGGAGGATCTGCGTGGTGTTTTTTGCTGTTGGTATAGATACATTCAAATTGTCTACAACGCCAAATTACACGGTATTCTGTTGTCTAGGAATTTTGAAATCGCTCAATATATCTACCTTACAAGATCAATATTGTTCTAATTAGTTGTTCTTTGCCCCACTGTACTTGGTTGAATTATGCGTGCGATCTCAAAGGAGCTGGCAAGGTGGTCCAGATGGCAAGGTTGTCAAAAGACTAAAGGCCAACAAAACTTTGGGGAACCAATGTCGGTTCAATTCCAGGCCAGACAGCTAGGAATTGGGGAGTATCGTCCCAATTTAATCATAAAGCGATCCCAACAGATAATGCAGACAAACATGAATCGATTTTCGAAATGATAGATAAATGAATAATAAAATATTCTTCCAATAATTGCAATGATCATAGGGTTGCCAGATGAACTTATCTGTACTTCACACCGAAACCCTCTTGATAGAGTTGAGTATTCCTTGGCCCTCCGGCGTCACGGCCTTATCTTCTGCATCATCACCCCTTTGAAGAACAAATAAAATAATAAGGTCGTTGATTCCATTTTCTTCCATTTCGATTGTTTATATTCCACTCCTTCCGTCCATGACAGCCGCTTGTAATATGAAATTGTTTCTTGAATTTGGGTCGATTTGGCATTGTATCATTCATGATGTTTGAATGGAAGATGAAGGAAAATTTGAGAACTTTCCACCGGAATTTTCGTTCCCCACTCTCCCAAATGTCGTATCTCGGTCGTTGCCCTTTTCATGGGAAAAGAGGCAAAAAATTTCTAAAACTATCCATTAGTATACCAATTCATTTCTAAGTCTTTCAATTGAATTAATTCGTTCCTAAATCTTTTACATATGTGCCAATTAAGTCTATCCGATTAATTTTGGCAGAAAAATATTGTCATAAACATTGGTCATTCTAAGTGGCGCTGCCGGCGTTGTCATGGATAATTTTTTGATAATATTGTTAAATTATTAATTTGAAAAAAATCATGTTTTTTCCCTTTTTTCTCTTCCTTTCTTCACTTTTCTTTTTTTTGGGAGCTACCCTCATTGGCCCAGGGCACGACCTCGCCAAATCTAGGCAAGGGCTCGTGAGCCATCACCATGGTCAGCGAGGGCGTCGTAGCCCCCATCCTAAGCGAGCAACCTTGCCAATCCTCAAACCCCAAAAAAGTGAAGAAAGGAAAAGAAAATAAAAACATATTATATAAAAATATCAATATCAGAGTCGGAGGCGCCACATGAGAGGGCTTAGTTGATCCATGATTTATGTTGTTCCTCCTTCGAATGAAATTTATGGGGATCCAGAGAAACCCCATTTGTTAGTTTTCATTAAATTTGATTAATACTATGAAAAATCACAAATTAATACACTTATGACAAATATAAAATAAAATGCCAAATTTGTATACCTGTCAACTGTCATGTGTCTTTCAACTCAGTAATTTAACAATAAAATTTAATATAAACTAATTGATGGTAAATTTATCACAGGTGTATGAATTTGGCGTTTTCGATAGTTAAAAAATTAGTGTTGAGTAAATGTATCATAGATGTACTAGTTTAGGGTTTTCATGGTATCAACCCAAAATTTAAGCAACTCTCTCTCTCTCGCCTCACAATCGGACCAAATCTCGGCGGGGGCCAACGATTTCTCCGCCGCCCGTCGCTGCCGCAACCCCGCATGTCCGATGTCGCCCGAATCGGGCTCGAGACTGAGATCTCGAGAGTCTCGCTGCGGAAGCACTGGAACCATCCTTCCCCATGTCCTCCTCCTCCGCCATCGTAGAGAGGAGGTCGGACGCTAGGGTTTTGGGAGCAGGGGAGTTAGGAGGGGGGAGGATGGGTTATCTTTTCAGGGCTTCGACCCACCGCCGGCTTCGTTTGTGAACACCGTGCCGACCATTGCGCCTGCGTCGCCGCGCTACAAGCCCTCGCACTCGCGCCACCGCCGTTCCGCGAGTCGCCCGGCTCGCCCCATTGGTTGCCGTCCGTGAAGCCTAACGCCGGAGCTGCTCTTACCCTGCTCCGACACTCATCCACGATTGCCCAGCGCAGATATTATGTATGTCGAGCCCCAGTCGCCGGTAGGCCAACGCCCCTGCCTGCAATGTTGCCGCTTGCTATGCTCCACCCGCCTCTCGCTCTGTCTCGCCGCTGAGTCGGACCCGAGCCGATCTGCGGCTCTCCGCCCGTGACAGCCTCCACCCGAGTGCCGCTGCTGCTCCGTCCGCGCCCGCCTAGATCCGACCACCATGACCTCCGACACTGCAACCTAAGCTGCTCCGCCTCTACTCCAACGACCCGACGCTACTTCGTTCATTGTAGCAAGTTCTAAACCAGACGCCGGTTCACCTTCCATGGTATGCCTCCTTACTCTGCAATGCCTGATCTGTAGAAGGGTTTGTGGACTGGTTGAGGTGTGCTGCTATTATTATGGCTTCTTCATATGCTGTGGTGGGTGGAGTGAGTAATGAGGCTCAGCAGGGCTCTGGATTTAAGGAAGGACTTAGCCCTTCGTCCCATGTTCGATTGGCCCAACCTTCCTTGACCACGGGAAAGGTGCCTATTGTTGCTTCGAAGGAGAAGTGAGATGTCTCGAAGGCCCTGACCCGTGCTAGACGATCCAAAGGACGAAGCCGGGTGAGGTCTGCTTCTAAGAGACGTCACGCCCCTCGTAACTAGTAGCCCAGTTCGAAACCCCCTCTGGCCCGTTCTTGGGCGAGTGAGGTGTACAACCTGACTTATGTACCCCCGTCCGTTAAGGAGGATGGCCCGGCTGTTAATCTTTCAGAAGAGGTGCTTGATGCGGTGGATCCTAAGTGGCATGAATGTTTAGTTGGTTATTTTATCAGGAGGAGGCTCTCGTTTCAGCTCACAGAGCATTTGCTCAAACTCACTTGGAGACCAAAGTTATTCGAGGTCTAGACCAATGATCAAGGGTTTTTCTTCTTCCACATTCCCGATCCTGTATTCCAGAGAAAGATCTTGGAGGATGGACCTCTAACGGTGGTGAGGGTGCCGCTCATTTTGCAACAATAGAAGCCTCTTTTAGAGTTGAAGAGAGATAAGCAAACTTTGGTGCCAATTTGGGTTACATTGAAGAATCTCCCCTTTGATATGTGGACCACACCAGCGATGAGTGCTATCGCGAGTGCCGTTGGCAAACCTCTTTATGTGGATCAACGTACGGAACAAATGAAGATGATTTCCTTCGCAATGGTGTGCATGGAGATCCAAGCCAATTAACCGAAAGTGTCTTCGGTGAAAGTAACCTTGAATGGGGTGACTCGATCGGTGGCTATTGATTATGAATGGAGATCGGTTGAATGCGCTAAGTGTGGAACGTTTGGGCATAGTTGTGTTACTGCTCCTGCGTCCCCAAAGACGGTGGTGGCCCCGCAGCATGCTCAGTCATGGCCCACCTCCCCAACTGAAGCCCACCTACCCGATCCTACGCCGGTTATGGTGGACGGGTCTCGTGAGCCTGACCTGGGGTGGAAGCAGGTGAAGGGAAAAAAGAAAAATAAGCCTCCTCCTCATAAGGAAGTAATATCGGCCCTCCCATTCAGGTCTAGTGATGAGGGGAGGATGCTCATGCAGAAGGCCAGCACGGTGGAGAGGGGTTTGCCCTCTACCTCAACCGGTAAGGCCCAAAAGGATTTGCGGATCTTAACGAAGATGGATGCCTCCCTTCTCGCTGACGAAGAGGATCCTATTAGCCCTGCCAAAGTTTCGATGGGTGCTCTGCTCAGCTAGGATGAGGAGTTGGATGGATCGGCGGGCCGGTTGGGCAGCTCGGACGACGACCTACTTTCCCCTTGCCCTTCACCGAAGGCTCATCCTGCTGCTAGGAAGAGTGAGACCATGCAGGACAAGCTGTTGGCTCTCACTCTTGACTCGTCTCCTCCTTCTCCCGTATTGCTCTGCCCCATGATCCGTGCAAGCCCACAAAGTGGAGGTAACCCTTGGTCTCTCCCCCTTTGTATATATGTACATAGGTTGCTGGAATGTTAGGGATCTTGTTGACCCCATTAGGTAGGCGGAAGTTCGTAGTCTCGTTTCTACAAACAAGTTAGCCTTTATTGGGGTATTGGAAACGAATGTACCGCAGACTCGTTTTAATTCCATTTCTGAGAGATTGCTGAAAGATTGGTGTTGGATTGCAAACTATGAGTTCTCCCTAGGGGTAGGATTTGGGTTGGTTGGGATCTAGCTCGGGTTAATTTCGAGGCGGTCTCAGTAACGAATCAGACAGTCCATGGAAACCTCAAGTGGGTGGACTAGGGAGTGGTTTGCTCTGTGTCAATTGTTTATGAGAATCACTCCTTTTCGCTCCGTAGACCTTTATGGGAGGATCTTATTCTCTGAAGCAGTGCTTTGCAGATTTCAGCTTGGCTAGTTATGGGGGACTTTAATGCTATTAAGGACCATTCGGACCGAGTTGGTGGCTCTGTTGCTTAGATCCCCTGTTTTGATGAGTTCAGACAGTGTTTGGAGCAGTCGGAGTTGGAAGACCTGAGATATGTAGGGTTAGATAGACATGGACTACTTCTTCCGGGTCCGCTAGGAAGACGAGGAAGATTGACAGAGTCTTGGTGAATGCTAAATGGAACATGGACTTCTCCTTTTCAGAAGCTTCTTTCTTGGCGCCGGGTATTTCGGATCACTCTCTTATGGTGGTCAAGGTTTTTAATTCGGTGATGAGAAGGAAGCCTTTCAAGTTCTTTGACTTTTGGATGAAGCATTCGGATTTCAATGCGATTGTTTCTCAAGTCTGGGAAGCTCTAGGTGAAGGCGTGCCTATGTTTAGACTTGTGAGTAAGCTCAAGGCTCTGAAGTGTCGTCTCAAGAATTTGAATAGGGAGTCATTCTCTAACATTTCCGCCAGGACATTAGAAGCTAGGGTCGCATTAGAGGCCACTCAGGCTGGCTTGCAGCAAGATCCAACCTCTATTGGTCTTACGGAGTTAGAGAAGAAACGACGCGGCTTTGCAGAGCTTCGATTAATGGAGGAATCTTTCTCTAGACAGAAGTCTAGAGTCAGGTGGTTAAGAGATGGAGACCGAAACACCAAGTTCTTTTATCAGTACGTCAACAAAAGGCAAGTGAGGAATAAAATCCTCTCTGTCCTCGATTCCTCGGGCTCTCAAGTTACCGACTCACAAATGGTTCAACAACGTTTTGTTAACCACTACCAAGACCTCCTGGCGACGCATGTGGAGCTTGGTAGGCCTTTGATTGGAGATATTCGTGAGATTATCCAGCATCCTCTTTCGGCTGATCAGATTAGCTTTCTTGCTCGTCCTGGTTACTGATGTAGAGATCCAGGATACCTTGTTCTCTTTACCTAGAGGAAAGGCTCATGGGCCGAATGGCTTTACAGTCGAATTCTTTAGAGAAAATTGGGAGATCGTTGGGCAGCTGGTGACGGCGATAGTGATGGACTTCTTCACTTCCGGGAAGCTATTAAGGGAGATCAATAATACCATTTTGGTGATGGTTCCAAAAGTGCCTAACGCGACTTTCGTTGATGATTACAGGCCCATTGCCTGTTGTAATAACATTTACAAGTGTATTATTAAAGTGCTGGCTAACCGAGTTGCAACGGTATTGAAAAGTGTGATCAACCCTTTTCAAAGTGCTTTTGTAAAGGGTAGGCGGATCAGAGACAACATTTTGTTGGCCCAGGAACTCTTCTCTAGTTTCCATCTCGAGCCATACTTGCCAAAGTGTGCGATCAAGGTAGACTTTCGGAAAGTCTATGATACAGTTAATTGGGTCTTCCTAGAGAGAGTTTTGTTGGCGTTTGGATTTCCTTTTTTTATCACTCAACTTATTATGACTTGTGTTCGCACTCCCAAATTCTCTATTGCCTTAAATAGGGAGCTTCATGGGTTCTTTGCGAGTGGTCGTGGTCTTTGCCAAGGTGATCCCATCTCTCCCTATTTATTTACTTTGGTTATGGAGGTTCTTTCAGGGATCCTTTTTAGATGTTTGTTGAAACCGGAGTTTAAGTTTTTCTGGAGATGCAGACCAATAAGGCTTTCGCACTTATTTTTTGCAGATGATGTCTTTCTGTTTTGTGAGACCGATATCCCTACTGTAGCTCTCCTTAAAGAAGGCCTCCAAACCTTCTCAGGTTGGAGTGGTTTACTTCCTAATCCAAGCAAAATTGAGATCTTCTTGGCTGGAGGTTCGCCTTCTTTAAGCAATCAGATTCTCCTTGACCTTGGCTTCCAAGAAGGTAACTTGCCGGTGCATTATATGGGGGTTCCAATTATTACTTAAAGGCTCAGTAAGGTGGATTGTTGCACTCTCGTTAGCCGCATGACGAGGGTTCAATCTTGGACACACCGCTTCCTCTCCTTCACCGGTCATCTTCAGCTTATCAGGTCAGTCCTTCATGCTATCCAAGCCTACTGGGCGAGTGTATTTATTTTGCTTGCAGCTATGTTAGACCAGATTGAGAAAATCCTCAGGCGATTCTTATGGAAAGGCCCGGATTTGGGGAGGGGAGGTGCCAAGGTAGCCTGAGATGATGTCTGCCTCCCAAAAGTGGAGGGAGGTCTTGGTATTAGGAGGCTTCGAGATTGCAATAAGGCTTCCATGCTGAAGCACATTTGGCTCCTGTTTACAGATAAGGAAGCGGTGTGGTGTAAGTGGATTCATTCCACCTTTTTAAAAAATAGGAACTTTTGGATCGCTAAGAAACCAACCTGTTGCTCTTGGGCATGGAAGAAGATCTTAAGTTTCAAGAGGGAGGTACGGAGCATCTTCTACTAGAGGATCAAGGATGGCCAAACAGTATCGCTTTAGTTTGATAACTGGCATCCTAGGGGTCCTCTGAACTTATTTTTTTTAGATTCACTTATTTATAGCTCTAGGCTATAAGGCGGAAGAGGAGTCGTGTCTTTTGGCATGCGTTCATCTGGAACAATGCAATCACTCCTTGGTACCAATTAAACCTCTGGATTATGGCTAAGAGCAGACTTCCCACTCAAGCTCTCTTATTGTCGTATGGCAGAATTAACAGTGGTTCATGTGCGTTTTGCAATGAGATGCTTGATTCCATGGACCGTCTGTTTTTAGATGTCGTGTCACGGCTGGTGTTGTTTTCTTTTAGGCGGCCAGATGCAATTTGTCTTGGCGTAATAGGTCTTGGAGGGAGAATCTCCGTTGGGCCACCACTTTTTTTATGGGTAAGGATTTCTACAAGTGCATCGCTCGCTTCAGGGGAACAAGAATAGCATTATTTTTAGGGACCAACCTCTTACTGTTCCGGCTATGAAGAACCACATGTTCAAAGTGGTCAGAGATAAAGCTATCACCTTTAGGAACGTTGATGATAATTTCATGAACATAAGGTTGAAGCGAAGCTAGGGCCTTGACCCGATTATTTTCTCTAGGGACCCCTAACCCTGCCGTGCTGTTGCTGGGGGTTTTCTTCTAAGCTGCAGTGGTTGTTTTTTTGTAACGGTGGTCTCCCTCCTCCTTTGAGGAGTTTGTGCTCTGGTCGCCGGTTGTTCATGCCGTGCTTGTCTCTTGTTAGCTTGGCTTCCTTTTCCTGGTTGCCTTGTGTTGTTGCTTTTACATTTTGGCATCCGTCGACTTATTATGTCCTCTCATCTTGAGTGTATGTTTTTGATGCCATGACCTTTTGTATATTTGGCTTTTCCCCTATATATTTATTACCTCTTACAAAAAAAAAAAAAACCAAAAATTATGACATCTCCTGCCCTTCGAGTATATACAAGAGATGTCCTTGTACACAATACTTAATCCACGTTACGCATCAATCTCGTTGACAACTACATTAGGTGGATTTGGGCAGGTCTCGTGACGGAGGGACTTGAGTAGAAAATTTGTACAAGTATACTTAATATGAAAAGTTAACAATACAAAGACCTGATTAGAAAAAGTAGACCGCTACATGACCCTTATGTAAATTTAATAAAATATAAATGCGAAGGTCATAACTTTTAGTGTACGAATCAAAATGACCGAGTGAACACACGAACCCTTATGCTAATGCATAAAATTACGATGTTGGAAAATTCTGGAATCACCTGCGATAATTTTCTTGAAGCGATGGGGTGACATCCACCTCATTGTTGACTTATTTATCTATTCGTGAAAAAAACAATAACAAGAGAATCTATTCGTTGATCAGCCAAAGAGAGAGACTGGGAAAGAGAGAGAGAGCCTATGAGCCTACGGCTCGTATAGAATGCACCTTCTCTTGGCTGGAATCATATAAAATAAGAGTTAATGCGCCTCAATGTGATGGAAATTATTCAGCCACGGCCGACCAATTTAGACTGTATTTAAAAATGTCTAAAATCATTTTTTTAGGGGGGTCTTTCGCAATGCATGGCTGAATTTGACAGCGACCACCAACCATCAAAATAATATATGATTTTTCCGAAATTTACATTCTTTTTTAATTAACGTCGCTTTCTCTCTCCAATTATCAATAAAAGAGGGGGGAGGGATATAATGTAAATTGAAGATATGGCTTAGAGACGGCCAAGTGTTGAGACGCCAAAAGAACTTATTTGTATGTTTTTTCTTCCCTAGATGGACTCCAAAATGGTCGGTGGTTTCGACGACTATTTTAAGTCGCATGTTTAATGTTTAATCCCATCCTTCGATGGTAACGTTTGCACTTTGCAAATCACTAATGATATATCAATGTCTTGGTAGATTAAGGGCAGTGACGTTGATCCACGAGAACCTTGGAAAACCCTTGAATTAACATAAGCTGATTTAAGAAAAGTCGAAGGCTAGAGATAAACGAGTCGAGGCGAATTTAACTCTCCGACAAGTTAGGATGTGAGTCAAGGCTATAGATGGAATTTCGTAATTGGTTGATGCATACGAATAATCAAATGAAGTTCGTTGTAGCTAGACATCTCTTATTTCTCTGCCAATTAGATAAGATGTTCGATATAATTTGGAATTATGAGCCAAAATTTAACTTTACTTTTCAATTATTTGAGCTCTCTCTCCATTCTCTGACTTGCACCTCCGACAAGTCAATTTCCTCCAGCCTCCATGATTTGAGTTTTCGTCCTATAACGTTTGTTCGTGTAGCACGAGTTGACTGGTTGATGTACGACCTTTAACCGCGTGTTCTGTTTTTTTCTGGATCATGAGCTGTGCTTCGAAGACTAAAAAGTACATGGGAATTATCGAGATTTGAGTGATCTCGGTGCTGTTTTCCAGTGATTTCTTTTCTTTGATATAAAACTTGCGGTCAATAAGAGAAAATTATCCAAAAAATTATTAACTTATTATTATTTTGTCAACTTAATGCTAAACATTTTGATAATTTACTAATTGAATTCATCTAGTTAATTTGGCATGAAATTGTTGAGGTGAAGGGAGAATTACCAAAAAAGTCCTAAACCTATTATAATTGTGTTAATTCAGTCATAACCTCTCTTTTTTTGCCAATTTAGACCTAAACCTTTTATAATTATACCAATTTAGTCCATTCGGCCAAAATTGGCCGGTCGACGCTGATGTGGACACCGACGGGGATAGCCGGCCAGCGAACGCTGATGTGGTAATTTTTTTAATTTTAATTTTATTTCTTTGAATTGTTTTCAAATTTTTTAATTTTTTTAATTCTTTTTTGTTTCTCACATTCTCCTTCCTCTGGCCAGCGAGGTCAGCCGTAGTGCGTGTGCGCCTTCATCATCCAACCCTTGGCCTCCCGTCGGGCTCCGGCGAGGCAAGGGCGGCCACGAGATCCCGGCACAAAGGGTTCAGTTCCTCACTAGAGGCGAGGCGGGCCAGCTCTTCGTCCTCCCAGGACAGATCTTGGTCCGCCAGGAATGCCATGGGGTCGTCATCCTTGTCGTCCAGTTCTGATCCCTGGGCATCCTAGGGCTTCTCCGAGCAGTAGAGGGAATCGAAGAAGGAAGCAAGGCTTTGCTGGGTCGTTTCTAGGCGAGCCATCATCGTCTTCCTACGGAGAAGAAGACGTCCGAGGCCGCTCTCATTACACGCAGAAACGTCAAACCGCACACTTCACCGCTCGACTCGACACATCTCTCTCTCTCTCTCTCTCTCTCTCTCTCTCTCTCTCTCTGGACTGAATCTGAGCGAGCAAGCAAGCGACCACTGCCCGGTGCTTAGTGCGGGGACAACGGTGATGGCGACAACAACGACGGGGATGTCAAGTTTCTATGGCGAGGAGCCTCGCCGGCCACTAGCAAGGTCAACCCTTGCCTTAGCTGGGCGAGGCCCTGCCGGATTTGGCAAGGCTCGGCCTCGCCCAGCCTTGGCAAGGGCCAAGCTGGCCGGATCTAGCAGGGCCTTGCCCTCACTAGTGGCCGGCGAGGCTTGCCCCCGCCGGCCCTTGCCTCTGGCCGACACCGGCCAGCCAGAGGAATGAGAAGGTGAAAAAAAAATTCAAAAATTCAAAAATTCAAAAAAACTAAAAAATTAAAAAATTGCCACATCAGCATTCGCCGGCCGACTATCCCCCCGCCGGCTGTCCCCCGTCGGCGTCCACGTCAGCGCTGGCCCACCAATTTTGGCCGAATAGACTTAATTGGTACAATTATAAAAGGTTTATGACTAAATTTTTCAAAAAAAAAGTTTATGACTGAATTAACACAATTGCAATAGGTTTAGGACTTTTTTGATAATTCTCCCTTGAGGTGAATGCCAATTTTATTACGCGCACAACTAGTGCTAACGTTGACATTTTAAAATAATTTTTTAATAATTTTTTATTGTTCCTTTTTTTGCTTTTTTATTTCCTATTTTTTGCTCTCTTTTTTTGTATTTTTGATTGACGGCTGGCAACCCTCATTTGGTCCACATCTAAACAAGGGCTCACACGCCCTCTATTTAGCCAGCAAGGGTCACGAGCCCTTGTTGCGCCTCTTGGGGAGATCCCCACAACAAGGGCCATATTCCATCAACCTATCTAATTGAACCTAATTTCCCTCAAAATGTAAAGATTATAGCATGCTCTCTCCTTATTTTTGGGCAATCAGGACGGAGATTGCAATCATCATCGTATACTCCACGAAGTAGCCATGGTTCTGCAACTGGGCTACCGAGATCTGCATCAGGATTTGGACTGGAGATGAACATTGAGTTGGGGCCAGGTCGAGAGTTCGACCCTAAGCCGAGCCTAAATTCACTCACTGCCCATGAACCAAAGTCTCGTGTGCAATTATTCCAGGATGGGTAGGGCTTGACTCAGTCTCAACTGGGCCTATTTGAGGCCGACCCGCTTCGCTTTTACCCTCCCGAAGACGAGATCGGAGCGTGTAATCAAGGCATAGCTGGATGAACGATCAATGTCGCGATTGAGTAAACAAAACCTTCTTTTGTCCATCAGTAAAAGAAGCAACCCTGTGCTTATATATACATACGGAGACAGACAGCAAAAGGTTCATCAACTTTGGAAATTTAAGGTCACAATATAATTCAAGAAGACCATTTCCTTCCTAACGGTAACTGAGGCTGCTCAATTCACAGAAAAAGAGAAGTAAATTTCTCAAAAACTTCACTTATGCGGTATGTAATCGATTAGAGCACTACACGATGTCGGCACAACTACAAGCTCACGACTCAGCAGCACTGGCTGTCTTCATCGAACCCTTCAGCTCTCCCCTCTCGGATTGTCTCTAGTTTAGGAGAGACAGAGGACTTTGACGGCTGCTCCAGCAGCGAAGGTGCGACCTCAACCCCGGCGCCGGCCTTCGAATGCGGGACCATCGCCTTAGTCACCAATCGACGGCGGACGATAATTCGGTGCATGATGTCGCTCGTTGGGGGCATAAAATAGGGCAATTCTCTCCCTCTCTCGATCACTGTCTCTATGTTTGCTTCGGCTGTGGCAAGATATAAAGAGAAGAGAAAGGATGGTGAAGATGATGTTACGATGGTATGAACTTGCTCTAAGAATTTATAAGCAAAGATGGCCTGATGATTGGAGCGAGAAAGAGTCTTAATATCGAGGAACGCGAGCTCAAGGAACAGACAAAGGAGAGTTTCTGAAGAACGGAAGAGACCACGAACAACATTGATGGCAAAATGGCCAGCCACGTAACTACGTTATCTGTCGGTAGACCTCTTGTTTCCCGAAAAGGGTAGGAACACGATCGAGTATTACGAACCCATTTGCATGACAACGAGCGGAGGAGTTGTTTCTTTCGTTGCCACTTGCCAAGAAGCAATCGGCTTGGGAACGTTCAAAGAAACCCTACAAGGAAAATATCTCGAGCATTGTCAAGACGCCGAAAGAGAATTCACGTCCCATGCTACTTGACTAGTCACAGCACGACAGCCCGTGCATGCTCTGTCTTCCTCTTGATGCTGCGGCTTGCCCTCCTCCACTCGTCACTTCTTTTCTCGATGAATGCGGTTCGTTCGATTTCTAAGCCTAGATTTGCTGAATCGTCCATTACAACTATGGGAAAGCGATCTTCACTGATGAAGAAATATTATGATTTCAATGCCCCGCTTAGGGAAAATCGGTCCCCTCCTCGAGGGACTAGGGCACGGCTGTGGACTAGATGTGAGCGCCGGGGTCCTGGGCTTGAGACTTAGGGGTCTGAGGCTTGGCCGCTGGGGCCACATGCCTACGCCCTAGGGTCCCTAGCCCGGACGCTGTGGTCCCCAACCCGGATGCCACAGTCCCTAACTCGAGTTCGGGGAGCTTGAGCCTAAGCATGGAGGTCTCGAGTCTGAGCCGAGATCCAATCGTATCTTAGGAATGAACTTTGATTTTTAAAAGAAGATGACTTTTTGCTAAATTTAAACACGAGTTTTCCGTCAATTATAAAAAGATTTTTCATTGATTCAGTGTTCTAATCGATCCGAACGCTGAAAACTGAGGAAAATATTGTCTGATGGCTAAATTTTCCATGAAATAGATGGACAATAGATTATGTATCCAATGAGGCTATGAAATGGGTGCCTCAACCTAATTGATGGCTATCTGTTTCTATGCGGTGTGTAGGCCTTAGCTAGCTAAAAAATATAGTCCATTACTCTAGCTCCTCGGGCTTTTCAAAGCTAAGATTCAAAAACTGCACTTCTTTAATTAATAAGGAAAACTGATATAAATGATCATTGAACTTTACCTCAATATATAACATGATTTCTAAATTTTTAATTTTTTATATAGTCCCTAAATTTTTTATTCAAAATTTAAGAATATTTTATGTCATTATCCCACCTAACAGTGGGGAATGCTTCGGCTGCTGCTTCTTTTCAAAAAGTCTCGAGAGTGTCCAAAGCCCTTGTCTAACTTCTGGACCTAAGATGCGAGTAAACCTGTGACATAGCAAATTATATCTTAACAAGAGAACTATTTAAAGTTGCTTTTCCCATGGATTTAGCTCGACCGTTTTACTTTTGGTTCTTTCTGGTGTTCATTTTCTTTTATAGATTTTTCCATTTCTAGCTGTATGGTATCGCCTCTCGGGCAGAAGTCCGGATCCACGGACTATTTCACTAATTTCGTAGACCGGTTAACTAAGACTCGAGCCAAAAACTTAAGTGGATGGTTATGTCAACTCGATGCATTTGATATGACCTAAGGGCAAAAGTAAGACTATGGAGACGCGCTTTGAAAAACAAGCCAAAATCACATTTTAGGGAGTACATGAGTACATCCTATTTCATTTTCTTGGATAAATCAGAAACTAAATAAGTGTGGAAATAGCCCTGTCTGAGAAAAAATATATAATTTTGGAGAATAATAAATTCGTCGTAAGGTGACCTTTTTGACACCACATTGCCTAATTTGCAAATCCACTTTCATTTTTTAGTAAGGATATATATATTCCTTAAAATAAGAGTTTGGAGACGGCACAAAATTTTTTTCTCCTAATCTATGTTTTAAAGCTTTTTAGATAGTAATTATCTTTTTGATAAGATTAATTAATTTGTTAATGTTGAATATTCCTTATAAATTATACTTAATCAATGTCCTTTTTGAGTCTCAAAAAGAAAAGGGAAGTTTAAAATGTAGGTCTGAAGTGGGCTAGTTTTCTCAAAAGATAATCTAAATTGGAACTTATCTCCAACAAAGCCATGAAGTTGCTAATTTAATCTCACATAAGATCTCAAGTTCATGGGCCAACTAAACTTTGTAGATCATCGAGCCCGTGTATCTCATGTGCATATCTCGTGTATCTTCCGTGCATTTATGCACATGAGAGACATAGCCTTGTTACCCTGTAAAGATTTGGCTGGCTAGTAAACAAGAGGTCTTAGGGTGCGGTTGGGAGTGGCCTTTAGAAGCCACTTTGAACCCCCAAAGATCATTGGGCCAATATTAGAGATTAAGCTGGCCACTTGATGTCTTATGTGAGGCAATGTCCACTCTACGCTTTTTCTTTTTTTCTTTTTTGCAAAAATTTCCCATTTTTTTATCCTAATTTGAAACTTCCCAAAAAGAAAAATTGGGAACAATAACTAACTCTCGTCACAACCTATGATCTCGAATAAACATTGATCTCATAGGAAAAATCTAGCATTCGGCTATTTGAGGTTAGCGGAGAAAAAAACCAAGTAGCAAATTTAGGGTGATGATTCGAAATGCTTATTTTAGACTGAACTATACTCATTTCAATTTTGGTTGAAGTATTTACTTATCACCTTTGTTATACTTGAGAGAGCTGACTTAATTCGCCGCATTTAGAACAAGTCAAAAAGAGAACGGAAAAAAAAAATGTGAATCCTTCACCAATTTTAAAATATAAACGGAATAGTTACAAAAATTGATGCAATATTCACCAAATTCTCTAGAATACTCTCTTCGGCATTGTGGGAAGATTTAGCCTTGAAAAACAATGAAGACAGAGAGAAGTGAAATTAGCATGGTTATCGTGATAAGTGCGACCACCGTTACCGTTCCCAGAAGTCAGAACACGTTATCATAATCATTGTCCTTTTGGAGAATTGGATGGTCACATGATTCCTAAGGAACAAAACTGGCAAGAAAGCATTACCTTCTCTTATCATCATTACTTTTACCACCATATCTTTGGAGAAAATATTGGCTGGAGCTGGGATTCCAACGTGTCAACTTACGAGTTCATTCATAATGCGACACGTGTCATCCGAGTCTCACCGCGTCAGAATCTCTGACCCACACTCCTCTCTCTTCTATTGCCTCTCTCTCTCTCTCTCTCTCTCTCTCTCTTTTTTTTTTCTTTTATTTCTTCTTCTTCCCTCTGGCCTTCCCTTTCAATCTGCTGCAAAGCACGTAGGCCTTGGACTTACCCCAGCGAGGTCCGGGGCACCGAGACCTTCTCGAGCAGCCTCTCGGAGCTCACCCCGCAAGTTGCTATACGTTAGCCCCTATAGACGGAGACCTTCAAGCAGACTTTGTCGGAGAAGATGGACTTCTCGACGAGCCTGTCGAGGTTGGACTTGCTGAGGTTGAAGGTGGCACCGCCATCGGTGAGTCGTCAAGGGGGCAAGCAGCGTCGGCGGGAAATAAGGGATGAGGGTTGTCTGGAGGGGAAAGATCTTGAGCTTGATCTTGCAGAAGAAGCAGGGGGAGGAGGAAGGGCGGACGGTGGAGCGAGCGGGCTTGGCGGCGACAGGAATCCCCACCGTGAGCAAAGGCTTCCCACCATGAGCAGAGGGGAGGAAGAAGAAGAAGAAATAAAGGAAAAAAAAAAAGAGGAAGAGAGAGAGGCGACAGAGGAGAGGAGAGGGGAGTGTGTGTCAAGTTCTGACATGGTGGGGCCCGGACGACATGTGTCGTCCGATGAATAGACTAGTAGGTTGACACGCTAGAATCCCAGTTCCAGCCAATATTTTCTCCATATGTTTGAGGTACTCCTCTCCGTCCGATGGAGGACATGGTCAGTGTAATGCAGCTGAAGCTGAATAGGTCTAGAAATAGCCTTATCTAAGCAAAATTATGTAAATTTGAAGATAATAACTTCATCATGAGGTGATCTTTATGACACCACATGGCTTAATATCAGTGAGTACCGGTTTTATACATCCTGTTATGAAATACATGAATGAATATTCATCATATTCATCTCATCTAATGTACTTATTATGGTACATTTGTATTATACTTTTTAAGTACATCTCCCTATACAATGAACGTTCATCTCCCTTATCCAATACATGTATCATTCGATACATTGATATTAATGATAAGTACATTCTTGTTCTCCTATAAATAGGAGTTTAGTTTTGATGTGCAATCACAACTATCAGATACAACAGTCACTGGAAATAAAATTATCTTATTTGGCTTTCTCTACTATCTCTGGTGTTCACTTGCTTTCTCTTCTCAATCTCTTCTCTATTATATATTCACCACAACGCAATATTTTACAACACGTTATCAGCACGATGATCTACCGACTGAGTAAGTAAATTTTTGCAAGGTGGGTATTCTTTTTATTAATCAACTTATACTTCATCTTCTTCTATCAATTCTTCATTTTTATTTTTCTTGGCCCGAAGCCAAATTTCAAATCTAAAAGTATCCTTCTGCTCCTGAAGTAGCGGTGGATATTTAGAAATCCTTCTAATTAATTTAAGGATTCATTTTGCAAGGATTATGGCAAATATTGAAAAGCCCAAATTCCACATCCTGGAAGTGAGTGGAAAGAATTATCTATCCTGGTGCCTTGACATGGAAATGCATCTTTAAGGGCAAGGTCTCGCTAATACAATCACGGAGGATGAAACCTCAAATGAAAAGGATAAAGCAAATGCGCTGATCTTTATTCGCCGTCATTTGCATGAGAGCCTGCAAACTCAATATTTATCCGTTCGAGACCCTCATTTCTTGTGGAGGAGGTTGAAGGATAGGTATGATCATACCAAGACTGTTATCCTCCCTCAAGCACAATATGACTGGCAAAATCTCAGACTGCAAGATTTTAAATCAGTGTCTGACTATAATTCCGTTTTATTTGATATCGTTTCTCGACTTGAGTTATGCGATATTAGACTCACTGATGCGGAATTGTTAGAGAAAACTTTCTCCACCTTCCATGCTTCAAATATTGTATTGCAACAGCAATACTGGCAGCGTCAATTTGCCACATACTCTGAATTAATTTCTGTGCTTCTTACGGCCGAGCAAACTAATGAATTGCTGCTCAAAAATCATGATCTTAGACCTGCTGGCTCAAAAGCATTGCCTGAAGCACATGCTAACTTTGAGAAAAATACTGGCCATTTTAAGGGCTATAAGCGCAGGCAAGAACATAATCCCAGAAGGGATGGCAAGAAATTTAACCGCCCTCGAAAATCAAACTATGGCCTGAATCATGACAAAGAAAAGAAGCCAAAGAAGGTAATTAATGAAAGTATTTTTCATTGCTGTGGCATGACTGGGTACTGGTCACGTACCTGTCGTATGCCAAAACATTTTGTTGATCTATGCCAGGCATCTTTAAAAAAAAAAAATATGGGCAAGCGTGGTGAATCTCATGCCATTGAAATTAATCCTACTGCCATAACCACTGTTGAGGCCAACAATATTTCCGTTGGTGGGACTCCTCTTGCTCCTGAAGCAGCAAATGTGAGGACCTCTGATTACTTTGATGAGGTATCAGATTGGTGGATGATGATTTAAACTTCGAATTTTATGATACTTGACACCTGAAGTTGTCAATATAAATGCAAATGGAAAATACCGAGAAAAAAGGAAGATGTTTGTTTGCTTGATAGTGCAACAACACATACTATATTTCGTAATAGACACTTTTTCTCGAGTATGACATTGCAGAAGGCACAAATCCATATAATATCAGGTCATGTTTCGATTATTGATGGTTTTGGAAATGCCACAATTATTTTGCCAAATGGCACCATCCTGCATATTGAAAATGCGTTTCTAAGCATTAGATCCAAAAGGAATCTGCTCGCTTTCAAAGATGTACGCCGTAATGGGTACCATATCGAGACTATTTATGAGCAAGATAAAGAATATATTGGCATTTCCTCTTATAAGATGGGCCTGAAGACCATCCATGAGAAGCTAGAAGCTTCTTCTATGGGTTTGTATTGTGTCATGATTAAGGTTGTTGAAACCTACGCCACCACATCCTGGAGATTGGTAAGCCCTGATCAGTTTGGACTGTGGCATGATCGCCTTGGTCATCCTGGCGCTTCAATAATGCGTAGGATAATTCAAAATACAAAAGGGCACCCTTTAAAAGATATAAAGGTATTGTTGTCCAAAGATTATAATTGTGAGGCTTGCTCACAAGAAAAGCTCATCATCAAACCTTCTATAACAAAGGTTAAACTTGAATCTACTTTATTCTTGCAAAGAATTTAGGGTGATATTTGTGGACCAATACAACCACCAAGTGGACCATTTCGATATTTTATGGTACTAGTGGACGCATCCTGTAAATGGTCCCATGTTTGCCTATTATCTATGCGCAATGTCGCATTTGCACGTTTACTTGCGCAGATTATAAAGCTCTGGGTACAATTCCCGATTATCCAATTAAGAGCATAAGGATGGATAATGCTTTGGTGAATTTACATCAAAGAGTTTTGATACATATTGTGCTTCACTCGGAATCGAGGTTGAGCACCCGGTTGCATATGTTCATACTCAAAATGGATTGGCAGAATTATTGATTAAACGTATCCAAATCATTGCCCGCACTCTATTATTGAGAACGAATCTCAACGATACAAAGATGGGGTCATGCGGTTTTGCATGCGGCAGCTCTAATAACAATACGCCCCACTGCTAATCTTTTACAATCTCCCCTTCAAATGATTCTTGGTTATGAACCAGATATTTCACATCTACGCACATTTGGTTGTGCAGTACAGGTGCCTGTAGCACCGCCAAAAAGGACGAAAATGGGTCCCCAACGCCGTTTGGGCATTTATGTTGGGTTTAATTCACCATCTAGCATTAGGTCCTTGGAGCCAACTACTGGTGATCTTTTTACTGCCAGATTTGCAGATTGTCATTTCGATGAGACTAGGTTTCCATCAATTGGGATACCTACAACTTCCATGACTGCAAAACAAAAACCGTTAAGGTTTTCTCCGGAATGAGAAAATTTATCTCACTTAGACCCAAGGACTCCTGAATGTGAAAACGAGGTGCAACGCATAATCCATTTACAGGCTATGGCCAATAGACTTCCTAATGCATTTAATGATGCTACTAAGGTAACGAAGTCTCATATTCCAGCTGTAAATGCTCCAGCTAGGATAGCCGTTCCCGAAGGACAGGCTAAAATGGATCAAAATCCCCCGCACTTGAAGCGTGGTAGACCGATAGGATCAAAAGATACTGCTCCTCAAAAACGAAGGGGAAAGAATCAGGAATCCGCTCCAGAAGAGCTTGGTGTTGTACTTGCTCCTAAAGAGCTTATTGCCCCTGAAGAGGCGCAAACCCATGAAAGGAACACCAATCCCGGGAATACCGAGAATTCCATTACATATTGTAATGAAATTTGGAATCGAAATGAAATCATCATTGATGATGCTTTTGCATTCTCAGTTGCTCATAAAATTATGGATGATAATTGTGAGCCGCAATCTATTATTGAATGTTGTCAAAGGCAAGATTGGCCTAAGTAGGAGGAAGCAATTAAAGCTGAATTAGCTTCCCTAACTAAACGAGAGGTTTTTGGACCTGTAACTCGTATCCCCGATAATGTAAAGCCCGTTGGATATAAATGGGTATTTATCCGAAAACGAAATGAGAAAAACGAGGTTGTCAGGTATAAAGCCCGACTCGTTGCCCAAGGATTCTCCCAGAGACCTGGGATTGATTATAATGAGACATATTCACCTGTGATGGATATAATTACATTTCGTTTTCTCATTAGCCTAACAATCTTTGAAAGATTGGAAATGCGTCTTATGGACGTTGTGACGGCATATTTATATGGCTCATTAGACTCTGATATTTATATGAAAATTTCCGAGGGATTCAAAATGCCTGAAGCATGCACTCCCCGCAATTTATTCTCAATAAAATTGCAAAGATCCTTGTACGGGTTAAAGCAATCCGGTCGCATGTGGTATCAACGCTTAAGTGAGTACCTAATTAAGGAAAGGTACAAGAATGATCCTATCTGCCCATGCGTGTTTATTAAGAAATCAGAAACCGGATTTGCTATTATAGCAGTTTATGTCGACGATATAAATTTAATTGGAACTCCAGAAGAGTTAGCTGAAACTGCTGAGTATTTGAAAAGGGAGTTTGAAGTTAAAGATTTGGGTAAAACCAAACTTTGTCTTGATCTAGAGCTTGAGCATAAAGCAAATGGAATAATCGTCCATCAATCAGCGTACGTTGAAAGATTGCTTAAATACTTCAACATGGACAAAGCTCACCCATTGAGCACTCCTATGGTTGTAAGGTCTTTAGATCCCCAAAAGGACCCATTTTGTCCTAGAGAATTAAATGAAGAGATACTTGGTCCTGAAGTACCATATCTCAATGCAATTGGGGCTTTGATGTACTTGGCACAATGTACGAGACCGGATATCGCTTTTGCGGTAAATTTATTGGCACGTTTTAGTTCGAGCCAACTCGGAGACACCGGAATGGAGTTAAACATATTTTCCGTTATCTCCGAGGAACCATAGATTTGGGATTATATTATTCCAAGGATTCCACTAACTCGATTTAGTTGGATATGCTGATGCTGGATATAGATCTGATCCACATAAGGCTCGCTCTCAAAACGGGTATTTATTTTGTTATAACGGCACCGCTATTTCTTGGCGTTCTACGAAGCAATCGCTAGTAGTTACATCTTCTAACCACTCTAAGATTATTGCTTTATATGAAGCTGGAAGAGAGTGTGTTTGGTTAAGATCCGTTATAACGCATATTCATAATTCTTGTTGTTTAATACCGGTTACAAATTCTCCCACTATAATTTATGAAGATAATGCTGCTTGTGTTGCACAAGTTAGGGAGGATATATCAAAGGTGATAAGACCAAGCATATCTCGCCGAAATTTTTCTATACTCATGAACTCCAAGAAAGTCGACAAATTGATGTTAAACAGATTCGATCCATAAATAATCTTGCAGATCTTTTTACCAAATCATTGCCAACATCAACTTTTGAGAAATTAGTATATGGCATTGGTATGCGGCGAGTTCACAAGATGCAAGATTGATTAGCCCCGAAGTGGCTATATGGCTCAATTGAGGGGGAGATATTATGAACTATGCATTGCGGCATTGATATGCGGCGAGTTCACAAGATGCAAGATTGATTAGCCCCAGCAGTGGCTATATATGCATTGCACTCTTTTTCTTTTTGTTCGGTTTTTTCCCACAGGGTTTTTTCGGCTTAAAGTTTTTAACGAGGCAATTAATGCATCCATAAAAGGGAGAGATCATAACATTTGTGCTCTGCACTCTTTTTCCCTTTTGTTTGGTTTTTATCCCAATGGGTTTTTCCGGCTTAAGGTTTTTAATGAGGCAATATCATTCAATGCACAATTCATAATGAATACAATGAATATTCAAGGGGAAGTGTTATGAAATACATGAATCATTGAGATACATGAATGAATATTCATCATATTCATCTTATCTAATGTACTTATTATGGTACATTTGTATTATACTTTCTAAGTACATCTCCCTATACAATGAACGTTCATCTCCCTTATCCAATACATGTATCATTCGATACATTGATATTAATGATAAGTACATTCTTGTTCTCCTATAAATAGGAGTTTAGTTTTGATGTACAATCACAATTATCGATACAACATCCTTTGGAAATAAAATTCTCTCATTTGACTTTCTCTACTATCTCTCGGTGTTCACTTGCTTTCTCTTCTCAATCTCTTCTCTATTATATATTCACCACAACGCAATATTTTACAACACATCCCCTTTTTTTTATTATCTATGTTTGTTAGCTATAGTCACAAGTTGGGCTATACGATGGCTTCACTTCTTAATCTGAATCGCCCGGACGTCTGGACATGGGAGACTGATCAAGTTGTAGGATTGGGTACCCGTGCAATGGCAATGCTTTGGTCTGAAGGTCTCTCACTGGAAGGATCGAAAGGCATACGAAAAAATGCAAATCCACTTGCATTTTTTAGCGAATAAATATTCCTCAAAATAAGGATATGGAGATGACACAAAATTTGTTTCTCCTAATCAGCATTTTACAACTTTTTATATGGTAATTATCTTTCTTATAAGAGTAATCAATTTGTCAATGTTGAATACCTTCTTATAAATTATACTTAATCAATGCCTCTTTTTAGTCTCAAAAAGAAAAGGAAAATTTTCAAATAAAAGTCTGAAATTTAGTCATTTTTTTCAAAAAAAAAAAAGGCCTAAAGCATAACTTTTCTCAAATATAACCCTAAAGTTGCCAATTTAATCTCAAATATCTGAAGCTCATTGGCTGACCCAACTTTGCGGACCATCAAGCTTGTGCATATCATGTGCATCTTTCGTGCATTTATGCACGCGAGAGACATAGGCTTGTTGCTCGACAATAATTTGACGGCCAACAAACAAGTGTCCTTATTAGAGACTAAATTAGCCATTTCATGGCCTTATATGAGACAATATCCACTCTAGGCATTTTTTTCGAGAAAAATGTCCCATTTTAAACCCTAACTTGAAATTTCCCCAAAAGAAAAATTGAGGACAATAACTAAATCTCGTCACATCCTATAATCTCGAAAAAACATTAATCTCACAGGAAAAAATTGGCATTCAACAATTTGATGTTAGAGGAGAAGAAAACGAAGTAATGAATTTAGGGTCGTGATTCGAAACACTTATCTTAAGCTAAACTACAGTCGTTATAATTTTGGTTGAAGTGCTTGTTTATTACCATTGTTATACTTGAGAAAGCTGAGTCAATTCCTGCATTTGGAGAAAGTCAAAAGAGAAGGGAAGAAAATGTGAATCCCTCATCCAATTTTCAAATGTGAATGCAATATTTACAAAAATTAATTAAATATTCACCAGATTTTCTAGAATACTCTATATATATAGGATTCAACATTGTGAAAAGATTTAGCCTCACGGAACAGTTGACTAGTCCAGAAGCATATTTCATATTTGTAGCGATTCCTCAAAGTTGGGTCACACTACTCAATGCTGAACAAGAGAGGGCAGACACAAGTGAAATTAGCATGGTTATCATGACAAGCATGACAACGTGCACGTTATGACCCTGGAGTTGGCAAAACGGTGATCAGGACGTGTTCTTTTAAATTGAAGGGTCCTAATTCAGTGCGAACGTCCATTATGTGTGCTATAGATATTTAGGAGAGGTGAGCGATTCCAAGTTCCTTACAGGTTCCGCCTGGAACCTGGAACCTATCCTCGGGTACAAATTTCTCATTTTTTGGAACCTGGAACCTACCCGTCGAAACTTGGAACTTGGAACCTATCCTGTCATAAGTTCCAAAGTCGGTTCTGGGGTCTAATAGGTTCTCTCTTCTATTTTTATTTTTATTTTTGGTTTCATTTTTAGTTAAGCAAAACAAAAGTCGACGCAATGACAAAAATGAAAGCTTCTCATTTGTTAATAATAACAATCTATAAAAGATGAACATGAAAAATAGAATAGAACAATATAAAGATGTTCTACAAAACCAAAACTGTTCGACAAAACCAGATTTGTCACATCCAGACGGCATGACCAAGTAGAAAGATGTTACCATTTCCTACAAAGTGGCTGGAAAGAGAACAGCAAAAGCCATTCTTACTAAGCACCAAGATATGAGTCAAACCGTAACATCCCATACAGCAACGAAGCAAGTTTCTTATGTCTCTTGCAGGCTACTTCCCACATATCAAGTGAAGGGAACACTTTGAGGAGATATCAACAAAAAACAATATTTCAGCATATTTTTTTCTCCTTCTTCACAAACTTAAAGAACAACATACCCAATGCAATGCAACAAAATGGGAATAAGCAAACAACATAAGGCTCCACCTTTCCATAAAGCTACTCCAGTAAAACCTACAGCTTCAGTCCACTACTTATTGAGTAGTACTCAAGAGGAGAAAAGCTTAATAGCTGATATTCAATCACTGTGAAACACCCAACATATTTTATCCCAAAGAAAATACAGCATAATTGAATTTGTTTCAAACAAATACGTGGAAATTCGATCAATCTGACCATATTCCAAGTGTAGCATTGATCCAAACTCGGAAATTTAGGGGCATAAACAAAACTAATCAAATACAACTCGTCAATTATATGCTTTGAAAACAACCAATTGGCACTTCAGCTGCACAATAGAGTCTAAGATTTCCCTAAACCTTGAAATGCCTTAGAACATGTAAAGATCGGCTGATTCGTTGGACATGACAATCTATTCAAAAATGGTGGCTTGAATTACAAACTGTTTTGACTGATGAGAGCACAAATAGCAGCAGCCCATGTACTCAATCAAATTCCCATTGGATATTTTTGCGACCCACATTGATTTTCCTCTAGCGCGTGACATTTCCCAACATGGACAGTTAAATTCAAGGAAAAAAAGGAAACAGGACGAAATTCAGTCTCAAGAAACGACAATCTGCAGTCAGTGAACGAACGAGAGCGAGAACAAAAGAAAAGCGAAAAGAAACCCGAATACAAAGGGAGAACACAACTCGTCTTCTAAGTCAATGACATCAGAAGACAAACAAAAGAAAAACAAGAGCCCAACTCTTCTTCTAGAACGATAAACAACGGAAGGCGAAAAGAAAATCAAAATTTGTCCAAATACGCGAACGACAAGCAATCCGTACGTACAATTAGAGAGAGATGCTGACCTTTCTCCCTCGTTTCACTGTCAAAGGTGCATTGATTAGCGAGAGAGAGACGCTGAAGCTTCGAGATGCAAGTTGAAGCTTGGAGAAGAAAAGTGGAAATCAACCGAGGACTCAGCGAGATAGAGAAGGACTGCTGCGAACTCATGGGTCTGAGAAGAAAGTTAGGGTTTCTACTTTCTAGGTTCCTTCCCGGTTCAGTTCCCATAAGAACTGGGAACCAAACCAGAACCAACGGTTAAAACTGGAACCGAAAATCGGACCCTCTTTCCTTAGACCCTGGAACCGGCCGGTTCCCACCAGTCCGGTTCCTCGATTCTCAATTATACTCGAGAACCATGCTCACCTCTAATATTTAGAGTACTATATGATTATGTATATTTCCTTTGATTGGCCCTCATTGATTATCCTTAACGTTTTATTACTTTAGTTAGTTTTCATATAAAACCTATAAATAAGCTCATGTCCTCTGCACTATTAAAACAATACATACACAAATTCCAAATTCTCTCTTCCACTTTATCATTCTCAATTTGGTATCAGAGTCATTATTTTCTAAGGAAGCATTCATCGAGTCTATATAGTAACGCCAACCACATCGGCCTCATTTATTCACAATGGACATCTCGATGCAAGCCACAACAGCCGTACTTCTCTCGATTCCCTACCAAACCAAAGCCTTTAGTGGTTGCTCGACATAGGGAAAAGTACCGGAAAAGTACCAAAAAAGTACTAAACCTATTACATTTATACAAATTCAGTCATAAACCTTTTAATTGAACTAATTTAGTCCTAATTCTTTTCGCATTAGTACCAATTTAGTCCATCCGCCCAATTCAAGCTGAAAATTATTGACATGGGCGCCGACAATCCTACGTGGTACGACTAACGCTGACGTTAACAAATTTTATTATTTTTTAATATTTTTTCTTTTTTCTTTTTTCTTTTTCTCTTTTTTGTTCTTTCTTTTTCTTTACCCTTTGACTAGCAAGGATTGACACCCTCACTAGTTGGCTGGTGAGGGCCTCTGCACCCTCGCCTGTGGCCAACTAGGGCGCAGAGGCCCTTACCAACCAACAAGCAAGGGTTTCAGCCCTCGTTTGGATCTAGGCGAGGGCATGTGACTAGGGTTGAGCACGGTTCTTTGGTAGAACCGAAGAACAGAACCGGAGGATCCGGTTTGGTTCTCGGTTCTTGAGATGTCGGTTCCGGTTCTTTTGGAACCGGGACCAAGAGTACCCTTCATAGAAACCTAATCTTTCTTCTCTTCTCCACTTTCCCTTCTTTCTATTTCCTCTACATTGCTCCACCCTAATTTTTCTTCTCTTCTTCCTATTTCCTCAACAATACTCCACCCCCGAGTCACCAATGACCCCACACCGCCGCCGCCGCCCTGGACGCTGCCACTGTCCCGTTTGACGATGCTGCCGGCTCTCGCCGTTGCGCGTGCTGCATCCCAACGACGAGCTGCTGGGGGGCTGCCATTGCGATGCTACTGTTCCACCATCGGCAGTCCTCAACCTCGCCCACTTCTCCGATCTATCTCTCCTTCTCGATCAAGTCCTCCTCGACCTCTTCTTCGTAAGCTCTCTGTGTGTGTGTCTGTTTTGTGGGTATCTTTATCTGGGTTTTCTTTGTTTTGTTCGGTTTTCGTGTCTACGGGTAGAAAGGTCGAAGCTTGAGCCAAGCTCAAGTGGTCGATGGTTTTCATGTCTATGGGCAGTCGATGGTTTTGGGGATGTGGTTGAATCGGTGTTGAACAGGTGTGGGCACCGACTAGGTTGCACGGACACTCTCCGGGACCCTTCGTGTCGTGTCTGACACTCCGACACGTGTTCGACACGCTCCGACACGTGGTCAACGCGTGTCGAAAAATCCGACACTCGGTCAACTGCCTTCGACATGCTCTGGCACGCGAGTCGAAAATTCCGACACGTGACTCCGACACGCACGGGGTTATTTTTACAAATTTCCAAAACTTCTGGGGTCTAAATATAAATATATGAAAAAAAATAATAATAAAAGCTAAAACAAATTTC
The DNA here is from genome assembly GCA_014182365.1 of Eucalyptus tenuipes. Lineage (NCBI taxonomy): Eukaryota > Viridiplantae > Streptophyta > Magnoliopsida > Myrtales > Myrtaceae > Eucalyptus > Eucalyptus tenuipes. Next base: position 9,058,538 of record CM024546.1, on the reverse strand, counting down.
CAATACTCGTTTGAAGATGTTGGGGTGTTTGAAGTTGCAAATCTTTCACTTGATGAGCTGGAGATGGAGTTTTTTTTTTTCTCAGAAGAAGTGGATAATGTGGATGAATGACTTTTTGTTATATTTGATGATGGAATGTTGATTTTTTTTTCTTATTGTTAAATTTTAAATTTAATAGTGGAATGTGGATTACTTGTTTTTTCCTCCAAATTTTATGGATTATTACAATGAAATGTAGTTGAATTTGTTAAATTAAAACAATGAATGATATTAACAAATGTAGGATTAAATTTTTTAGTATAGATTAATTCTAGGCTCTTTTTATTATTATTATTTAGTTATTTATGTATTTATATATTAAAATATTTATTTAATATATAACGTGTCGAAACGTGTCGAAATTCTCTACTTTTAAGAAATGACGTATCGGCGTGTCGTGTCGTGTCGTGTCGCGTGTCCATGTCGGTGCAACCTAGGGCACCGATGTGCGCAAAAGATTAACTCAGTACAGAGAATTAGCAAAATAAGGAGCTGCCAACACATAAAAGCCAATTCGATGCATAATCTGAGAAGGATGTAAAAGTTCTGCTAGGTTTTTGGTTTCGAATGTCTAACAAGGATATCAAAGTGAGATTAAGGAAGAGATTGTAAACTTGAAAAAGCTATCCTCAGTATGACTTCGCAAATTCGATTGAGCAACTTCAAGGTCCCATTCCTCCATTGACAGGGCACAAAGAAAACCAACTCCCTCGTCGAAGGCACGTCAATGTAAGCCCCCACAATGCGTGAAGGGCAAGATCTTGCAATGTTTGATGGAACAAGGCAAGATCTTGCCATGTTCTCATGAAGTACCTTCCTTGAAGAGTTAAAGTTTGAAGGAAAAAAAGAACACATTCGTCGATTTCGCAAAATTGTAGTCTTGTAGTTGTCTCTTTGAGTTCTTTCATTATGAAATTATTTGAAAATGTTTCGCTTTGTTTCTGTTTTGCTTTATACTAGGTACCTCTCACTTTGATCATTGTGTAGTTATGTGTTTTTCCTCATTGTGGTTGCTTGTGTTGTGACTATCTCCATCTTGTGAAATCTAATGACCTTGGACCAAGGTCTTGCGCCTCTCCCATGGCATAAGTCTATCGTCACTTTGTCTTTCTGGGTTCTGTTGTGCTTGCCAATGAGTTGGTGCAGCATGATGGCAATGTTACTTATGTATGCAAAATTCCCAGTGCTCTAAAAGAATCTCTTCATTGATGTTGTCTTTGTGCAGACAATAGCCTAGAAGGAAGCGCAAGATGAAATCAAAATCTTCATGTGTAGACTTTTAGACTTTGAGATTACAAGAAGCTTACATTGTAGTTTGATATGAGAGCTGCGTGAAGATAAAATGTAAAACCGGTGGGAAGAAAGGAAAATGCATGGTGTCTACATTAATGTCTAGATAAGTTGAGTGCTGTCTTACCATTGTCAGTTGGGGTCAATAGGTGCATCTTCTAGATAGATATTGATATTTTAGTTTCTGGTTTGCAGCCAATTGGTTTATTATAATCACATAACTATTTTTTTTTTATGTGTTCTCTTATGCAGCCATTTGGTCAAGATCAATGTTATTGTCAACATTTTTTGGCAGAGCACTTTTGGATGCTGCTAGAACAAAGTCTTTTACTAGGACCGTTGTTGCTGCTTCTGCAGCTACATCTGGGATGAGACAAAACCCTCTCGAGGCATTCTTTGATGCAAATAGAAACTCAGAAAATGGCACTCCGTTATCTACTCACATTGGTCATTTTACCTATTCGATATTGAGCATTGCAGGTTACCTACTTTTATTTTTGTTGCCATTGCTTCTGTAGAGCTGGATTCTTAGGATCTCTATTGTATAGTGTGGATCCGCAATTTCTAGAAACGTGAATGCGATATCTGTATTTAGTTTCTCCATAGATTGGTGTCTCTTTGTGGAAAATTTTTAATAAGTTTTGTCACAAATTTCCAAAGTATGCCGATGATGGATTGGCTGATTTTAGAGTGTGCCTTGATATTATTCCACAGAAATGCTCTCAACTTGAGGTTAGTGTTTTTGAATGTCAAATTTTTGTTAGTGCTCTTTCTGGACATTGTTGTTTTGCCATCGTTGTTTTGTCATCGATGATGCCGTTGCTGTTTAGACTTTGACAATGAGCAGGCCACGTGTCGATGATGCCACTACTACTCAGTTTTGTTCATTTTGTATTCTCTTTGATGAATGACAAGCTTGTTTACTATTGTTGTGTTCATTTTCGTTTTGTTTAACGAAAAATGAAACAAAAATTATAAATAAATAAAAACTATTGGACCCTGGAACCTGTGACAGGGTAGGTTTCAAGTTCTAGGTTCTGATGGGTAGGTTCCAGGTTCCAAAAACTGAGGTTGGTAGGTTCCAGGTTACAGATGGAATCTGTAAGGAACCTGAAACCGCTCACTCCTACATGTGACCAACAATGGCGCAACAGTCCTCACCTAGATGAAGCAAGGGTTGCCAACCAAAGGATAAAGAAAAAGAAAGAAAATAATAAAAGAATAAAATTTTCTTAAAAATATTAAAAATTATAAAATTTATCCACATCAGCACCAGTCGTGACATATAGAATCCCCGACGTCCACGTCAGCAATTTCCAACTTAAATTGGGTGGATAGACTGAATCGATACCAATGCCAAAAGGGATTTATGACTAAATTAGTATCGAAGCACTAGATTTAAGATTTTTTTTAAACTTTTCCCGTTTGACACACTTTTGCTATTCATTTCGGAAAACTGATATCATCATCAAACTTGTTGCCCTTAGACAAACCAAATCCTAAAGTTTCATAGCCAACGGACATCGAAAGCCACCTCGCGCACCGTCGTGTCTCGAACCAAGGAGCCCGCCGCTACTTAGTAATGATTTGGACACCTTCCGCTGTGTATTTCGAAAAACCAACACCAACCAATGACTTACCGCCCTTTGCCAAGGCATATGGTAATTTTTTCCTCCAACCGCTGCCGGACGCACCTGTACACGCCAACTGTCCTCCGCACATGCTGAAGTCATCCACCGCAATAGTGTCTCGTCATCTCTAACCGTTGATCGTTAACTAGTTCAAATTAGACTGTCAAACCAATTCTGTCGCATTCCTGATCGGTACGGGCATTTTCTGATAAGTTCCTAAGGCATTTGGACGTTCTAAGTCCATTTTTGGTCTTATTTTCTCCATATCAGTTCTTTAGGTACCGGTTTCTTCATAGTTTTTTTGACCAATCTACTGTGTTTAACACAGTAACATGCATATAATGGATAAATTTTGTGAGCATGGTTATCAAAGTGGTCATATGGCATCACAATGTTATCGATACAACCGAGGCAACCTACCTAGCTGAACAATCAACTTCAAAGCTAAGATTCACATGTATATCCATCTGCCAAAGCCGCTAGTATAGAGGCTTCTTTTAATGTATTGTCTGTCATTCTCTCATTAGAGGATTTCGTTCCACTCTTCAAGAATCTGATGCTTCTAGCTTATCTATCTTTTATGCTATGTTTGTGGCTTCAGGCAATTTTAATTCATGGTATTCTAACTTCTCTTGCTGCAATCAAATGACATCAAATTCGAAGATGTTTGAATCAAAATCCGTCCTTTCACATGCATCCACAATTCTCTAATGCAAGTTGGCCATATAGGAAACATTTCCACATCCATATTGTCCTGACTGAACACATTTATGGTTTTCAAACTCTCTAAATTAGATTTCAGTAATTGTGTAGACAATTGTGTGCACGCGGAGGAGGAAGGGGTTGGGCCGGCTGTTCTCGTAGCCCACGGGCAACAGGAGCACCAGCTTCGTCTCCGTCCCTGCAACGTCCATTGTTGAACACGGAGAGAATTTGGAGATTATCGAGGTTGTCTCGTTTCTTTCTTCTGCGCTGCGATTTGCCGTTCATTAAGACATGCGATTGCGCTTGCCTTAAGAGGAAGGGCAGCTGCACTGTACCAACTGATGCCAAGTGACCGTTCCAGTGCTGATTCTGGACAATTGATTTGGACAATTATCTCTCATCTGCGACCCTCGCTCTCTTCCTTTTTGTCTCATTTTGTCTGGCGCCCAATCATTTCATAATTCTTTCAAAAATTAAGACTAAGTACACTGGTTTGTGGATCTGCAGATACAAGTAAACTCTGATTTTGGATAGCCTCATCGATTATTGTTTGTTTTGGTCGTGGATCACCAATATGGGTATTGTGTTCGCCCTGATTAGAGATGGCATGAGACTTCTTTTCCATTGTAGCGTTGACCTAGACACAATTGTCTAGGTGACAGGTTCCCAAGTCTTTGGCGAGTAGATTTTAGTTTCCAATATATGCATGATAGGTTACACGTTTCAAAAGATGAGAAATCAGTTCAACGGTTAGATTTCAGGTTTTAAGTGGAACCTAAAACCGCTTACCCCTAGATGTAGTTTCCAAAAGAGAAACTTTCACATGGGAATCAAAAAAGCTCCATCACCGCTCGATGAAAGATGCTCGAGCAGCTACCTGTTGCAGGCACCATGAAGAGACTTTACTGTCCAGAGAAAACAGATGGGGAGTTGACAGCTATGAGAAACGAAGGATGTGTTAAAACCGGCTCGCAATAATGTGGGAGGGAGATAAAGCATCTCCTGATCAGCATCGAGACGCAACCTCTAATAGATCAATTTTACCTCCCTCTCTCTCGTAATGCTTCTCCTTCAGCGAGCGACAGGTGCTTGTGTTAATGCCAAAGTAATGTCGTCGGGACGCTGTTTAAGTCCCGAACCCGACTGAAAAGGAAGACCCGCCAAGATAGTCATCATCATAAATCAGTCCAAAGCATCTGCGTGGCAGAATAATGCATGGTTCGTACGGGCCCCGAAGCTTTGAAAGCATCTTTTGCTTTCGGCAAAGATAGCGAAACCCTAGAAGCAGCTTCACAGCCAGTCGTCTCTATCCTTCGAATAAGTAATCATGCAGATTCTCAAGTCGAGACACGAGTGCTTTGATCGATTCACCTTCGCATCACATGATTACGAATAAATAATTCCTCGGGCACCGATGATACCACGTCGCGTTGCTAAACCGCTCTTATAAACTATTCTTTTTCACGCTTAGCATCACTCTTTGGTGAGATGAAGCAAACGAAGAATACATTGCTTCAACCTTTGTAGGAGACATGTGATGTGGGTACAGTGAAGTGAAAATTACGCAAAGTAAAATCTATACGAAAAATATTTATTTTCAATTGAGACCAGAGCTGTCAAGCTCTAATCTTGCCGTTGTTTAGTGGTGATTTGGACGCCTTACACTGCGTATTTCGAAAAAACCAACACCAACCCATGACTTACCACCCCTCCGCCAAGGCACATGGTAAATTTTTGCCTCCAACCGGGCATCGGACGCACCTCCACTATGCACACCTGCGTGCGCCAACTGTCCTTCACGCATGCTGACGTCATCCACCACAACAGCGCCATGTCATCTTTGACCATTAACTGGCTGTTGACTGTAATTGATCTGTTCAGATTAAACCAGCCAAATCAATCCCATCGCATTTCTGATCAGTTTGATCGCTTTCTAACTAGTTCCTACGGTATTTTGGCATTCTAAGTTCATTTTTGGACTTATTTTTCTCCATATTGACTCTCCAGGTACTGATTTTTTCATATTTATTATTGTGTTTAACACAATAAAGTGCATACAATTGATAAATTTTGTAAGCTTTGTTATGAAGTGGTCATATGGCATCCCATTGTTATCGATTATGACCTAATCAACCTACCAAGCAAGACAATTGACCCCAAAGCCGAGATTCACATGTATATCAGTCTGCCAATGCTGCTACTCTAGAGGCTTCTCTCAATGTATTGTTTGTCACTCTCTCATTAGAGGATTTTCATTCCACTCTTCATGACCTAGTACTCCTAGCTCCTCTGTCTCTTATGCTTTGTTCATGGCTTCAGGTAATTCTAATTCATGGTATTTTGACTCCGCTTGTTCCAATCAAATGACATCAAATTCTAACATGTTTTAATCAAAATCTGTCCTTTGACATGCACCTACAATTCTCAAATGCAAGTCAGCCTTATAGGAAACACTTATGCGTCCACATTGTTCTTACTTAACACATTTATCGTTCCACTATTCAGGAATCTAGTACTTCTAGTTCCTCTGTCTTTTATATAATACCTCCTCCTGTATACACTCGTTCAACTAAGAATGTGTGCTGATTACATTAAGCATTGCATGGATTGAAGCAAACTCCCCTTGTATGACATTCTAAATTCAGCTCAACGATGAAATATCTTGGTTTTAATTTCAAGCCTTATGATCATGCTCTCTTTGATGGGCGCATACATCTTTGGTACATTATGTTGATTTTATATGCGGATGATGCGATTATTACTAGCGATGATTGAAATGGCATTACAAAACTCTAGCATTATCGCAATCGAACAGTTTGAAATGAAAAATCTTGCACAACTCAGCTAATTTCTACACTTGCAGTTTGTGTCTGACACTAGTTATTATCTCTCTCAAGCAAGATATGCCTATGATCTTATTTCTCAACCTGGCCTCACTCATAACAAGATTGCTTTTAGTCCTATTGAGTCCAATCCCAAATTTAATGACAATAATGAAACTCTTCTTTTATATCCAATACTTTATTAGCAATTGATTAGCAATCTTATATGCCTCACTATTACCCATTCTAACATTGCTTATGATGTTCACATTGTTAGTCGATACATGACCGCACCTTATACAACTCATTTAGCTACAGCACTTCAAATTCTTCGTTATGTCAAGGGTACATTATTTCATGGCCTTCACATTTCTACTCATTCTAACTTGGATTTGACACTTTATTCTAATGTTGACTAGGTCTGTCACGCCTCGAACCTCGGGCACGCGCACATCCCTTGGCAGTCGATTAAAAATGCGACATTCCCAGGACGCGTCACCGACCCTTTCTATTTATCTTTTAATTAAGCACATGCGGAAGCGAATTAAACAAACACCCGGACAGCCATCAACCAATCGGATAGTAGAAAGACAAACCACCTTTATATACATATCAAGTTGGTCTCGAAACATAAGTCTGACCCAAAAGAAACGACCAAACAACTTACACTCCGGACCCTTCCGCCTCGGCTCCAGATCCTCCACGACACCATCTGGGATGTCGATGTCCATAGGGTGCGCTACCTCCCCATCCTCGATTTCAACGGCAGGTCCGTCAAAACCCTGCAAAGGACCCTCCCGAGCCCCGTTAGGATAAGTGATGAACCACGCTTTGAAGCGATGAGGTACCTAGTGACAAAGACCTTCATCAACCCAAATAGTGGTCACAACTAACTCATGGGTCTGGTTGGTCCCTAAAATAGGGAAGTAGGAGGGCTCGTAGTCTATCTCCTTCGATACCCCAAAACGAACGGGATGCTCTCCCATACTAAGGACCTGAAAATATTTAACCACAATAAGGTGAGATAAATCTCAGCAAGTTAAAACCCTAAACCCCGATTAGAATGCAAATTCACCTAGAGGCAGCCTAAACAGTCGTCACACACAGCTTACCTTGCCTCAACATGTCCCTGCAAATTAGTATACCACATATATCATATGCATACAGTAAGAGTATTTAATAATTGGAACACCTCAATTTTTTTTTCAAACAATCACATGGGTCCTAATTATAAGGTAAAACCGTTATGACACGTCCCATTCCATGCCACACAATTTTGCCCCATAATCAATCACGACTATCTCAATCACTCAGGCGTGTCCCAGTTATTACGACCCATCGGTCACGGCCAACTCAATAGTCAGCGCTCATCCGGCATAACCAGGTGTCGTCCCGCTCCGTCGGGCTCGGCAACATCTACACCTAAACAGCATTCCATAAAGGAGAATCAGCCCAGCCTCCACTGCAACCGGCATCCGTTGACGTGGGGCATCCGAACTTAATCGGGCATCGCCCTGACTCTCATTGGGTGACGGGTTCCAATAGCAATCACACACACATTTATACTTGGCCAGATGTTTTCCATCCAAATACCTTGTATTTAAATAATGAACTTGGCCCTTTTTCTTCGTATTAAAAACACTCGGTAAAATAATCATGCATGGTCACGTATTTAAATCAAACCATTAAACGTGGTACACTCCCATTTCAAAATTCCATGATTTTATATTGTACATAAAGTATTTTGGTGTCAAAAACCGATACCCGGTATTTTTCTATTTAAATACCCATAAAATCAAATTTTGCAATAATAGCCCTAACCATCACCAAGCACTCAATTGTATAAATAAGCAATCAATTTCACATATAAATTCAACTACGAGAATCAGCGTAAAATTTCACTAAACAACTATCCTGTAAAATTTCATTATAATTAATTAAATAAATAACAATTAATTAAATAAATTCGACTTAATTAACCTGAACATAGTTAACTAACCATGGTTAACTAACCATGATTAACTAACTAACCCATAACCAACTAACCCACTAACTAACCATTCTAACTAAACTAACCTTAACTAGCTAGATCATCTAACTAACTAATTAACACTAATCCTAATTAACCTAAACTAACCACTTAAGTGCAATTAACATCCTACTTTGAGATTAGAGTGTTAACTCACCGGATTAGCACGGCGGTAGGTTCATGGCGATAGCGGCGCGATGGTGACCAAGACTCAAGGCTACCGTGTCTCCAATGGAGGACCGACTGGGGCTAAAACGGCCTCACAAGGCTCACGGCTTGGAGCTACTGGGCGGTTCTAGAGCTGCTTGTCGGGCTGGATGGAGCTGACTAGAAGGAGGCGAACGACTGAGCTGGGCGGACAAGACGACGGGCAACTAGTGGCGCGACGGGCGAAGCTGGTGGGTTGGTCTCAAACGGCAGCTGGACGCGTGAGGCGAGTTGGCTGGTGGCAAGTTGAAGGTGGCCAAGCAGGTGAGCGGCAGCTGAGGCGTGAGGTGGTGCGGGGCTGGTCGGGGGCTAGCGGACTAGACCGATTGTGTTGGGTGTGCAGCGGCGAAGATGATGATGAGGTGGTGCAGAAATAGCAAAGTAGGAGGAAAATAGAGAATGAAAAAAGTGAAAGGAAGAAGAAGAAGAAGGCAAGGGGGTCAGCTATAAGAGAGGGCACGCATGGAGGAAAATTAAGGGGGGAGAGAGAGAGGCCAAGAAGGTCAAGGCTTTGGCCAATTGGAAGCCTAAGCAAAATATCAACCAATTGAGTGCTATGCCACCAAAGTCTTTAGCCACAAATGTCAAAGGGTCCTCCAATGGCAATTTTCCTCCATATCCTCACCAAATAAAGCCTTTTAGGAGGCCAAATTACCAAAGGAAGCAACCCATCCGAATTTCACTAATTCCTTTTTGCTGATTTTGATTTTTCTGCAAATTTCTGGGCTTGACGAAATTTCTCCAAAAGATGAGACGACATCCTAAAAATAAATCGTAACACGCTCGAATGTTCGATTCCCAAAAACTAATTCAATTTCATGGTTAAAATCAACCGGACGCGATTTTAGTACATCCTAACCTATCGAGTAGCTTTTAGGGATTTTAGCATGTTTAACCCATGGTCGATAATTTTCGATCCACGTTTGTGCATCTCCGACTCGTAGACGACTCTCGGTTATCTAAAAAATCGCAAAGTCTCAAGTACGGGTACCGAGTACTAAATTGATGGAAAATCGGGTTAGTACCGTTCGACGCGAATTTCGCAATCATGTGGAATTACCAGCAATTCAATTACGCGTTTCCATCGAATCGACCTATATCCGATCACTAATCAATTATAACGGTGCCGTATTTACTCTTGCCAATTATTATGGTTGAGCAGTCGATTTCCGATCGAATTCTTCTCAAGTCTTGCGTGTTTATATCCCTTAACGGCTTCACCTAATGGATTAGTTAACTCGTGAGTGGTCAACTCAAAGAAAAAAGACCATAAGGGCATCGACAAAATGTCCATTTCATATTATCGAGACGGGATCGAAATTTAGGATGTCACAAGGTCGGTGACCCTCAAAATTGTCACTCCTCTACGAGCTACCATTTCTTGTTGGGCGGCTCACTTATTTCATGGCGTACCAATAAACAAAGCACCGCCACTCACTTTAGTATGGGAATAAAATATCGAGCTTTTGCTAATACGACACCAGAATTATTATAGCTCAGTGGTCACTTGAAGACATGGGAATGTAGCATCATAGCGAAGCAATCATTTATTACGACAGCCGAAGTGTTATCCAAATTGTACATAATGATGTTTTCCATGAACGCACCAAGAACATTAAAATAGATTATGATTTCATCCAATGTCACATTCTTCGTGGCATCATTCGACTTGTCTCTGTTTCATTTGCTAAGTAGATTGCTGATGTCTTTACCAAAACACATCCACCTAGATGTTTTATGAATCTATTCTCCAAACCCAAGTTGACATCTTTCGATAGGATATTATATGAATTTGTATATTTCTCTTAATTGGGGGAAATTACTAAAAAAAATCTAAACATATTATGATTGTGTCAATTAAGTGATAAAGCTTTGATATTTGTGCAAATTCAATCAATCTAGCCAATTTAGTTGGCTAGAGCTGACGTAGACATTAGTTGTCTTACATGGTGCCATTGGCACTAACACGAACAATTTTTAGTAATATTTGTTTGAATTTTTTTCTTTTTTCTTTTCTTTTTTCTTTTTTCCATTTCTCTCTCTTTTCTTCATTTTCTCTTCCCTTCCTTCTTCCTCTAATTAATCACCGGTGGTGATCAGCCAAAATAGGGCCAATGAGGGACCTCGCCAGCCTCAAGCAAGCCTAGCCTAGCCCTTGGCAAGGCTCGAGTTCTCGCATGAGGCCACGAGGGCAGTGGCTTGGGCAAAGCAAGCCCTCGCTATCACTGGCAAGGTTGATCTCACCAACCTTTGCCTCTTGCCGGTCGCCAAACCAAGGACTGCCTAGAGGAAGAAGGAAGGGAAGGAAAAAATAAAAATAAAGAAAATAAAGGAAAATAATTTTAAAATATATATATTATTAAAATTATCCGCATTAACATCAGCGGCGCCATGTAGGATGATCGGCATCCGCATCAATGCCGGTTAGCCAAAATTGGTTGAATGAACTGAATTGACACAAATGTAAAAGATTTTGAACCCAATTGGCTAAAAATAAGATTGATGACTAATTTGGCATAATTGTAATAGGTTTATGACTTTTTTTGTAATTTTCCTTTTCATTGGTCCTCTGATTGTACGTAATATTTTATTAATTTAGATAGTTGTCAAGTAAGTAAATAGAGAGAGTGTGTCAGTTTTGTAGACGAGACAAGAAAAGCATACTGAGAAGCTTCAGATGGAGAAAAATGTAAAAGTGCAAAAAGAACAAAAAACAAATAAGAAAATAATTTTTTTAAAAAAATAGAATAATTCTTTTAACTATTTGAGTGAAGAAGGAAGATGGGGTCAAAGAGCAAACTATCTGGGGGCATCATATCTCAAGATCATCAAAGTTCGATTCTCTTTCTTGCAGTTAGATGGAGAAGAGGAATATTCCTTATTGTTTTATTAGGATAGATTTAACTTTAATCTTTTTCTTTTCGTATTGAATTGATGCACAAGTAAATTGCGCGATTTATTGTAAATCAAAAGATATTCTCTTTCACTCGTTAGTGAGAAAATACAAAAGCACGTAGGATTTATATTTTCTTTTTCTTTTTTTCTGGCGGAACTGGAATATTTCAAGCATTAGATATAGGTAAAATTCAGCACATAAATACATATTCTTAAAGACAAAGACTTGCTTCTTTTCATATAATATAATAGATACAAATAGATGATGGATTTTAGCAGAGGCACTAGTAAGAAGTGTACCCATAACCATAACTAAACAAATGGAAATTAAGTGATTGGGAAATTAATAATTTTTTAAATGGTCTTACCGATTTATTGGTACAGTCTATATTTACTATACATGACATTATTCCAATTATTCATGGATGATTTGAGGATTGGAGTTCTATAATTTAGATTTTATATTACGTGCTTTGAACTTTTTAGTGTTTATTTTCTTTTGTATATTCATCTTTTTATGGATTGTTGCTATTGATAAATGGGAAACTTTTATTTTTGTTATTGCATTTATTTTCAATTTGCTTAATTAAGAATAAAACAGATAAAAAAAATGGTTGATTCTCGGGTAGACTTGTAACGTGGTGGATTTCACTTTTTATGGTATGCAATATAGGTTATTCGACGAGTAGATTTCAAGTTTCATATGAAACTTAAAACCACTTGCCCAAGTTTCCAAACGAGAAACTTGAGGATTGGACTTCTATAATTTAGATTTTAAATTACGCACTTGAACTTTTTAGTGTTTATTTTATTTTACATATTCATCTTTTTATGGATTGTTGCTATTGATAAATGGGAAAATTTTATTTTTTTTATTGCATTTATGTTCAATTTGCTTAATTAAGAATAAAACAGAAAAAAAATTGGTTGATTCTCGGGTAGACTTGTAACGTGGTGGATTTCACTTTTTAGGGTATGCAATATAGGTTATTCGACGAGTAGATTTCAGGTTTCATGTGACACTTAAAACCGCTTGCCCAAGTTTCCAAAAGAGAAACTTCACATGGGAATCAAAGCACCATCACCACTAGATAAAAGATGCTCGAGCAGCTAGCAGTTGCAGGCACCATGAAGAGACTTTAATGTCCAGAGAAAACAGATAGGGAGTCGGACAGCCATGAGAAACGAAGGATATGCCAAAACCGGCTCGCAATAATGTGGGAGAGAGATGAGGCATCGTCGATCAGCATCAAGGCGCAACCTCTAATTAGACAAATTAACCTCCCGTCTCTCCCTGATGGTCCTGCTTCAGCGAGCGACAGGTGCTTGTGTTAATGCCAAACTGATGCCGTCGCGACGCTGATTAAAGCCCTTGATCCCGACGGAAAAGGAAGACCCACCAACAAGAGAGTCATCATCGCAAATCAGTCTGCAGCATCTGCGTGGCAGAATACTGCAATGGTTTGTACGGGCCTTGAAAACTTTGGAAAGCATCTTTCCTTTTGGGCAAAGATAGCGAAACCCTACAAACAGCTTCGCCCCCCACGCGTCTCTATGCTTCAGATAAGTAATCATGCAGATTCTCAAGTCGAGCCACGAGTGCCTTGATCGACTCGCTTTCGCATCACATGATCACGAATAAATAATTCTTGCCGACGGTACTCCGTTGTCGCTAAATCGCTCCTAGTCTTTTTCGCGCTTAGCATCACTATTAGGTGAGATGAAGCAAACGAAGATTGCGTTGCTTCGATCTTTGTACGAACCATGTGATGTGGCTGCATTGAAGTGAAAATTACGGAAGGTAAAATCTATACAAAAATTAGTAATTTTCATTTGAAACCAGTGTTCCCCAGCTCTGATCATTTACATAGCCAATTATGATCGTCGATAATTCTAGAGTTAAAATTACTCGTTTAAGTAAACTGGTGAACTAGGATTACATCTAAATGATTGTTGGCTAAGTTATAATCCCTAAAACAAGAAAGTAAATTAACTTACGTGTCTTGCATCACCCTTATTGACTTTCATTATCCAAAGGAATAATTACACAAATGGTTTATAAACTTTGCCCAAGTATATAATGTAATCCTTGAATTTTAACCAAATGCACAATGTAATTTATGAGCTTTGACTTTATTTAATATGATCCCTAAACTTTTGATAAACATTCAATTTTATTCATAAATTATTATATCCATGGATTCAATCTGATTCCTAAACTATCTAATCCATGGAAAAAAATTGAACATGTACCAAAAATTCAAATATCACATTAAACAGAGTAGAAGCTCATAGACCACATTACAAATTTGGTTAAAATTCAAAAGTCGTATTGAACAAATTAAAAATTCAATGATCATAAATTATTTGTATCATTTTCTCTCGACCGAAATGTTAGTTGAGTCTTCTATAAGGAGGGGCTTAAGTGTTCTTCTGACCACTGAGAAATAATTGGGGTGTAATGGGATATTATTGAATAAGAAACCCCTTTGATCTTTTCAAATACACTATCTTTGTTCGGTGGACTTATGCGCTGCCTTTTTATCTGTTAAACACTGGATATAAAATTGGATAGAGAATAATTCTAGTTTCCTAACCTATTGAGTATTCGGCGGACCTAAGATTTAATAATTAAAAAACCCAAAAAGAAAATCAAAATTTTTGACGGCAAAGATTAATGAATCCCTAGACTGCCAAACTAGCAACTATTGCAGATCATTTACCAGTGAGCAACAACGCCATGTCGCCTTGTTCACGGCGACACAATCGATGCCTCGCTTTAAAGTCATTATGGTTTGAAATGAGTTAATTAGATCAATAACAATTTTCATTTTTGTTTTTTGTTTTTTGTTCTGCTTTAATTTTCAAATTTTTATTTTATCTCATGAAAGTTGAACCTCACACTTGAAACTAAACGTTCCGACACCTAACATTCCCTAAGAAAGTGGGGAATTGAATTCTCCGCCTCTCCCTTCCTGCCGCTTGTTTACGAAGTTAAAAAGCATAGGCGTCATTTACATCTCCAACTATCTCCGCTCTCCATCACGATGGTCTCGGCACCATATGCGAAAAAATCGCCATTCAGATCAATTTCACCATGGTTAAGGATCATCGAAGCGGTTGCTCCTTACCGACAGTCGTGCTCGGTCGACAGCCGCCTCAGCGGCGGCAGTCAGATCACGAGGACGGCGGCCCATGCCTTTCCTTTAGGGGTGTGCATGGTCCGGGTGGGCGGTTCCCGACCTAGAACCGTTGCATGGATCCACCCGGGACCGGACCGTGCTCGATGGATCCATGGAACCGATCTTGACGCGAAACAATTTTCCATGAATGACTACGCATCAAAGCAAGCCAAAGAAAGAAAAACCAAATTTAAGTAGGTGGAGATGCGGACGGCGGAGAAGTAATTTTTAATAATTTTAGTAACCGAGGAAGAGACATAGAGAGAGAGAGAGAGAGAGAGAGAGAACAGCGGCGGCAGTCAGATCACGAGGACGGCGGCCCATGCCTTTCCTTCCTCTCCCCCTTCCCACTCCCGGGCGCTCCCATAACAAAGGCACGCGGCACGGAGAGAGAGAGGTCGAAAGAAAAAAAAAAAAAAAAAAAAAAACCATGGGACGCGGCGTCATGGACCCGGTTTTCCTCTTCCCAATCCAAATCCGCCACGTGCCACCCCCTCTTTTGTCTTCGCATCGCATCACCCCAATAATGGATCGGACGGTGTGGGGCCCTCCTTCACGTGCCATCACGCCCCCCCGCCCTCTCTCGAGAGGGGCGATCGGGGGGATCCGTGGGGGCGACACGCGTCGCGACGGCAGAGGCCTATCCCGTCCCACATTCCAAGACGTCGGTCAGGTGAAACTCCCCTCGCCCGCCTCTTCTGTCCCCGTTCGAATTATTGGTCGCCCGCCGCGGCCGCAACCGGGCGAGACTGATTCCTCTTCCCAAAATGCCCTCCCCAACCCCACCCCGCATTCACTTTTTTTGTTTTGTCTTTTTACCTGGCCCCAGCTGTTCGAGAAAGATAATGTGATTATCGTCCAAAGGAAGATGGATAAAGATTCAATCGCATAGTTAGGTTGGCCCCCGCACCCGCCCCAATCTATCATTACACTCACGAGCTTTTCTTTTCACGTAGAAAATGATAGTTCGTTTGAATGTGACAAAACATTATTTCTATTTAAAGACAAGATAACGAGTTACTTTTTTTCATATTCTATTTCTATGTTCAAACTCATTTATAATTCATTTGCTAGATATAATTTATTTGGGACGTGCATATTAATTATAGCTGATAAAAAAAAAAAAAAAACGGCGACACATGCATGTCAATCGATTTCCAATTTGAGGATGTGTGAAAAATTCGCTTTATTTCACGAGGGCTCCGGCCTCAGCCTCACGAAATGCTTTTGAGCCTCCTTCCTGTTGAGATGGGCGGGCGGGACCACTTCCGAACATCCCGAACGCCCTCGCGCGGCACGACCTCTACCATGCCACCACGTCACATCGAGCGGGCCCGCATCGATTGTGGATAAAGCGAAAATCCGACGTGGCAGCCCCATAGCTGCAGGGCATCCCTGTAATTTCGCGGGGACCGGGAGGATAAAGAGGAAACCAAAAGCAGAAAAAAAAAAAAAAAAAAATGAAGCCGGCCTTATCCGCTCGAACTCGAAAAAACTCTATAAAAAACCACCTCCCGGATCGTTCCTTAAGAAACTCGAAAAACCAAAACCAAAACCGGAACGACGAAACGCATTCCTCAGTCTCATCGAAACGGCCATGCAAACATAGCAAAAGCCCGAACGAGGAAGAACCGGATACAGTAACTGAACTCCGCTTGCTCTCGGATCTTGCTCTCTCGCTCTATATCTTCTTCAGATTCTTCTTCAATGGCGACCGCCAGAAACTACATTTTCCGGCCGAGCTACCGGTTCCTCGACGCCGACCTCGCCGCCTCCATGTCCCGCGGCCCCTCCCCTCCTCCTTCGAACTCGACGAGTCCGACCTCTTCTACAACTCCCCCGCTCCGGCTCCCCCGACCCGCGCGACCGATCCGCTCCCACCAGCACCACCACCCGGATCCGCAAGAAGCCGGTCGCCGCGAGACGCCCCGGCGGGGCGGGAGCGGGCGCGGGGCAGGCGTTGTCGCTGCCGGTGAACGTGCCGGACTGGTCTAAGATCCTGCCGGAGGAGTACAGGGAGAACCGGCGGCGGGACAGCCTGCAGAACGACTTCTTCGACGAGGACGGCGACGGCGACGGCGACGGCGACGGCGACGAGGGAGAGGAAGAGGACGAGGGCCGCGGCGGGAATGGGGGGAGGAGGAGGATTAGGGGGTGGGTGCCGCCGCACGAGCTGGTGGCTAGGACGAGGAGGATGGCGTCGTCGTCCTCGGTGACGCTGAAGGGGAGGGACTTGAGCAGGGTCCGGAACGCCATCTGGGCTAAAACCGGCTTCCAGGATTGAATTTCTATTTTCCTCCTTTTTTTTTTTTGAATTTCTAATTTTCCCCTTTTTGGGTGGGTTTTGTTTAATGGATTTTTAGTGTACACGGCATGACGGGCTCTAATTTCCGACTCTGAAAATTGACGAGCGAAGAGGGTCTCCTCGATTTCTCGTTCTTCCTACTTTCGGAATTTTCCGGAAGGACGTGGCGAGGGCATAACGGTAATTAAACCGGGGACATGGGACGCCCCGCTCCTCCACCGCTGTTCGTGGCGGGGGTTTCCGATTCGATGCGGCGGGTGGGGCCCCCCCACCGGCGAAAGCAGCGGCCGCGGTTGGACCGACAGCGACTCTCGCCGGGAAGCATTACCCCGCTGCGAAATGCCGAACGTGCCCCTCCCTCGTCTTTTATGTTCTTCTTTTTTGTTTAGAACGGTCCTCGCCGGTCAAAGAGTCAAGTTCGCGGTTACTCTCCGATTTTCGAATTTCCCCGAAAAAATTTATGTCGTTCTTTTCCCACTTACGGTAATATTTATGGCTTATTCGTGAAGTCGACGAGTCGTTTGAGTGTGTTTGGATGGGAAAATGGCCGCTTCAAATTTTTTAGGGGGAAAAGAAATATTCCTTCGTGTTTTGGATGATGGGAAATGGATAATGTACATAAATGAACTGGTTTCTCGTAAATAGCGTTGAAGTGACCTCTTTGTTTTGAACTTCACGCGCGATTCTCGGAGGAATTGCAGTCCTCTTTGCTTTTTGGCAAAGATATTATGGATAATTGCAGTTTATGATGTCCGAAAGTGTAGATGATAAGAGTTCTTTGAATTTGTTCCTTCGCGCATATATTATATGTTATATGTGTATATATGAACAGATTTCCATTGTTATGGAAACTCAACACCTGGATAATGTGTAATTCTCTATAATGGTCGAATTGTTTTAAGGATTGGTGTGTGCATGAGTGATCGCCAAATGGACAAGTGTTCACTGGTATTCGATCTAAACCCAATGCCATCGGGTTGGATAATATTCGATAATATAGTCTTGTTGGGTCAATGTCACATTATCACGTGGAGCCCTATGATAGATTAATTTTAAAACTCATTTACCATTGATGATTGTAATTAAATTTGATAAGCAATGCCTCTTTCATTTTAGGGCACGATCTCAAGGATTATATCACAATCCTCGAGTTTATTCTTTTTTCTCCTTTTCAGGTTTATATTAGTTGTTATGTACGTAAAATGCAATGGGCTCGGTGTAAGCAAGCCTACTACCAAAAGAGGAAAAGGACCTAGGCAGTCCTGGTGCTGACACGTTTATGGGCCGGATTGTCTGCCGACAGAAGCCCAATACGTTAGCTCACAGGCTCGGTCTACTCATTCAAGTGAAGCCTATCCTCTTTCATTGAAGATGAAAATGGAGGGAATTGGCTCGTTCTATGGATGATGTGATAAAAAAAAGTCGGAATTTGGCCTAGGTTTGTATGGAGTTCACGGCATGACAGGAACGGCGCAAGTTTTGCCCAGCACGATTGTCTTAATTTGATCAATCCCGATAATGCAAATACTAGTGTTACTCCATCCATCGCCTAATTCACTGAATTCAGGATTAGATAGAGATGGAGCGATGGTTTTGTGGTCACTAACTAAGGAGCATAATCGGCCAAGCTCCACGCTACTCTTAGTTTGATTTCTTCGCTACTGTAATTTCATTTGCTCTCGTCGAGGAGGGAATAGTTACGATAATCAAATCTTCGTTAGGGGGACCTCGTATAATTTGAAGGGCGGGTGCTAACTTTGCAGATGTCCCCTTTATATGTAGGATTAGACCACGATGGGAGAGCCTGGAAAGTGACTAGCAAAACTTCCTCAACGACCAAAAAAAAAAAAAAAACAAAGAAAAGAGAATCCCTTTCGCGTGAAATGAACGCATCATTGGTAAATGACAATGTTATCACGGTGCAGTAGTTACATGACACTTGTCAAGAAAATTCAAATTGTAATCGAAAATGTGCATCAAAATCCGTGAAACCAAAGCGTTCACTGTCACCTTAAGTACAATATGTCGTGTTTCACGTCAAAGTACATCGATTAAAAACCCGCATTTTCTCCATGTTATTCATCACTTTATCTCTTTCTCTTTCTCTTTCTATAAAAGAGTAGACCCCACTATTGAATTTTAGCAAGGTAATCAGAAAATAACAAAAGGATTACGAGGTTCGGCAATGTGCCTACGTCCTCGAACAAGACTCTCGACTCTCTTATTTTTGTCATAACATTCTTCTGCAATTTGTACACAAGGTTCACCGCAACAGAAAAGGGAAATTTCAAAAATAGGAAAACTATCAATACAGAGATTTGCCCACAATCTATCATTTCCTTGAATAGGAGAGCAAATCTCGCCAATATCGCCAATACTCCCCCTCAAGTTGGAGCGAAGACATCGTCAGAGGTCAACTTGTTCACCATATTCTGAAATACTCCCTTGGGTAAAGCTTTGGTGAAGACATCAGCAAGTTGATCCCTACTATAAATATATGGTGTCTCTATTGTCTTGTCTTGAACATTTTCCCTTACAAAGTGACAATCGACCTCTATGTGTTTGGTCCTTTCATGAAAGACCGGATTTGAAGTAATGTGTGTTGCCGCCTGATTATCACAAAATAGCTTCATAGGTTTAGACATGGCATTACAACCCAATTCTTGAAGCAATAGACGAAGCCATACGATCTCACTAGTGGTAGTAGCCATGGCTCAATACTCAGCTTCTGCACTAGATCTAGCCACAACTGTTTGCTTCTTACTTTTCCAAGTAACAATGTTTCCACCAACAAAGGTACAAGAACCCGTGGTAGATTTTCTATCCATGGGGTTCTCAGCCCAATCAGCATCATTAAATCCCACAATCTCTGTATTACCATTATTCTTTAACAATATTCTTATTCCTGGAGAAGCCTTCACATATCGAAGGAGCTGGTTTAGCAACTCCATATGTTCTCGTGTAGGTTTTTGCATAAATTGGCTCACATAGCTAATTGAATAAGCAATGTCAGGTCTAGTAATAGTTAGGTAAATCAATCTTCCTACCAAACGCTGAAATTGCCCAATATCCTGTAATGGTGTTTCCTTAGACATATTCTTATTGTTGTAATCCATAGGAGTGCTAGCAGGTTTAACACCCAGCTTACCGGTCTCATTCAATAGATCTAGGATATATTTCATTTGAGTCAAGAACATACCTTTGTTAGAACTTGCTACCTCTATCCCCAAAAAATATCTCAATTTTCCAAGATCTTTAATGTCAAACTCCTTACTCAACAACTGTTTAAGTTCTACAATACCTGCTAAGTTACTGCTAGTAATAATAAGATCATCAGCATAAATGAGAATAGCAACAATACCTTCACTAGTTACTTTAGTAAACATCGAAGAATCAGTTGCGCTCCTTTTGAAACCAAATCTAACAGTGCGGAACTTAGTTTGCCATACCATGCTCTAGATGATTGTTTGAGACCATATATTGCATTATTTAATTTGCAAACCATTCCCTTATTATTCTCTAAGGGATGTCCTGGAGGAAGATCCATATAAATCTCTTCCTCTAAGTCTCCTTGAAGGAAAGCATTCTTCACATCCATCTGAAACAATGGCCAGCTACAATTAACTGCCACAGATAGAATGACACGAACAGTGTTCATTTTCACTACAGGAGCAAATGTGTCCTTGTGATCTATCCCATATGTTTGAGTATTCCCTTTGCGACAAGCCAAGCTTTGTACCTCTCAACCGAACCATCACTATTGTATTTGATCTTGTAAATCCACCGACATCCAACTGTCTTTTTCCCATTTGGCAATTTAACAAATTCCCAAGTATGGTTACGGTCCAATGCCTGAAGTTCATCTTTCATGGCATTCACCCACACACTACTTTTACATGCTTCCAAAAAGGTATTGGGTTCCTGTTGATTTTCAATGGCAGTTAAGAAACTTAAATAATTATGGGAAATTCTATCATACCCAATAAAATCTTGAATAGAATGCTGAGCCGTAAAATATGTTAAAAAATCACGGAGCCGTGTTGAAGGCCTTGGAATGCGTGATGACCTGCGGGTTGGGGCTGAGATATTAGGTACCGTATCTGCTGGATCTACCTCTATTGCATTTTCAACCTCTACTTCCAAATCAACCCCGTACGTTGTAATGGCAGCTATATCAGGAACGGCATCGACATTAGGGACAAACTGACTCCCTTGAACAGCTGTTGTTGAAATTTCCTCTTGATCCAACATTGAATCCCCGATAGGTAGGATAGGAAGCAAAAATTCAGAATAGTCATCTTGCTCCCCCTAAATTTGATTCCTAGCAAAAAAACATGTGAGCCTCATCAAAGACAACATCACGAGAAATATAAATACGTCTAGTACTTGGTTCATAGCATTTGTATCCCTTCTTGACATTTGAGTACCCCACAAACACACACTTTCGAGCCCGTGGATCCAGCTTGTCACCAGATTAAGAATGCATATAATACACATATCCGAAAATTCTTAGGTGAGAGATATCAAATTTTCGGCCATACCGATTTTCAATTGGAACTTTATGCCCAACACTTTACTAGGCAAACGATTGATTAAGTAGCAGCTAGTAAGGACCGCGTCAGCGCAATATGTCTTGGGTAAATTTCCTGAGAATAACAATGCTCGAGTAACCTCAAGCAAATGCCTATTTTTTCTTTCAGCAACTCCATTTTGCTGTGAAGTTCCAACGCCGGAGGTCTGATGAATGACTCCCAAGCTACGCAGGAACACTTGAACAGCCTGATTGGTATATTCAGTTCCATTGTGTGTACGAAGAATCTTCACCATAGTGTTAAATTGATTTTTCACCATATTGCAAAAATCTTGAAACACAATCATAACTTCACTCCTGGATTTAAGCAGATAAAGCCATGTAACTCGAGATTTATCATCAATAAATGTAACAAAATACTTGAACCCCTCCTTAGAGTCAATAGGAGAAGCTCCCTAAACATCTGAGTGAACTAAATCAAAAAATTGTTCGGATTTATGTGTACTATGTGAAAAAGGTAACCTATGCTGCTTAGCATAATGACAAGGATCACAGCAATTGAAATCATAACTAAAAGTCATATCAAGAGCATATAACACTCGATCAGAGGGATGACCTAGACGCCAATGCCACAACCGGGAAGTGTCAACAGTCTTCCTTTATGCCATCAACTTTTCGTTGTTGAGGTCCACCGTATACTAGGGGTGAGCATCGGTCTTGGATCAACCTTGGATCGACCCTAGATCGGCCCAAGCCTGCCGGTCTTGGTCCGGTTCTCAGGAATACTAGGTCGATCATCGGTCCTGAGAGTTTCAAGTTGGTCCAACCCGACCAACCCTGACTATATATATATAATTTTTTATATAGAGAAAACCTTAAAATAAACAGCGTCAACAACATTAAACATCTCTTTAGTGAGGAGTTCAAGTAATTTTACATTGTTCTTTAATAACTTAGGTTTTTAATATCTTTTACGGCGTTAATAGTCATAATTGACAAATGAGGAAAATATTTTCGTGAGGAGTCCTCATGGCGTCAAAAAATGCACCTTATGGCATCCTCCTTTAGTATTCGTTCTGTTTTGTCTTATTTGCCCTCTTAGTCTTCAATTTACTAAAATCGAAAAAAATAATTTCTCCGCTCACCAGTCGACACTCGCCTCGCTTGCTTTAGGTCACTCGTGCCGCTCGCTGCTCGATGCTCGCTTGGCTTGTTACTCCCTGCTCGACATTCGATGCTCATTCTATTTGACGCTCATCCCACTTGACCCTCACCGCTTGCCTTTCTTAGCTGACCTTGCTCATCATTGAACCCATTGGGTCGGAACAGTCTTCTGTTGTCCTTTCAAGGAGTACAAAAAATGAAATAAAAAATTATTGGTTAGTCCTGAGTTGATCTTGAAACCGGACCGAACCCATTGGATCAGTCCAGTCCTCAATCTTTTTTAAGGAGTACAAAAAATGAAATAAAAAATTATCAGTTGGTCTCGGGTTGACCCTGGAACCAGACCAAACCCATTGGGTCGGTCCGATCCTCGATCCCAAGCTCAATAGGGTCGGTCATCGGTCCCAAAAATTGAGGACCAGCATTGTGCGGGTTGGTCCTAGGGTAGGGGGTGGACCGGCCCAATTCGGACCATCCTCACCCCTACCGTATACAGCCCATTCTGCAACCGCCCTTCACCAATCATCTTCCTGGTGGTTCGATCTTGAAAAAACACCTTTTGAGGAGTAAAAATAACATTGCAATTCCACTGATTAGTATATTTGCTAACTAACATTAAATTTGAGGATAATTCAGGTATCAACAATACTTCAGGATTATTTAAAAAGAAATTAATTTGTCCAAAACCACTGGTTGAAACCTGCCCACCATTAGCAATAGTAATAGGTGGATATGACACACCTGAAGTAAGATTGGATAGCAAGTTTGGAGAACTGCACATGTGGTCTGTAGCCCCTGAGTCGACAATAAACTGAGTTTTGAATAAAGCTGAGTAAGCATAGACATTACCAGACGTCATAGCCAAATTTCCGGTTTCGGTGCTAGAAGCATTCGTTCCATTGCCATGTGTCTGAAGTAATTGCTGAACTTGTTGAGACAAAGCCTCCAACTTGGATTGAAAATCGTTTGGATTTTCTTGGATTGCCACCTTAGCTTCCGAACCCCTGTCTTTGGAAAGACGCAAATGCGGATGAAGAACCCAACGCCTCTCTTTGGAATGGCCATCACGATTGCAATGGTCACAATGGAACCGTGCTGGTTTCTTAAATTTTCCTTTGGCAAACCTAGCAGTGGAGTCTCCTTGCTTCGTGTTGATAGCACTGTGGGTCGATTGTTCACCAAGCTCTCCTGATGTAATTGGAACTGAAGGCATGACGCATCTCCTTGTTTCCTCACTTTGGATTATGGCACAAACTTCATTGAAAGTGGGCAATTCACGACTCATAAGAATTTGACGTTTGGTGTCCTCAAATTCAGGCCTGATGCTTGCTAACAATTGAAAGATTTTATCTTGCTCTTCTCGATTGACATAATCCATCACATTCTGGGTTGTAGGTTTATACTGACGAAGCTCATCCCATTGCTTCTTCATTTTTCCCAAGTGTTCAGTAAAAGATTGTGTTGTGCCTTGCTTAGAAGAAGCAAGTCCTTGTTGCAGTTCAAAGATCCGAGATGCATTCTGGCTTGACCATACATCTCGTTTATCGAATCCCACAACGCCTTGGCGACTACGAATATGCAAATATCTCGTAGATCTCTGGTTTTATGGAATTGAATATCCAAGACATCACACTGTGGTCATTCGCTTGCCATTCATCAAATCTAGTATCTGTCGTGGGAGGGGCTCTAATTTTCCCGTTGATGTGACCAAGCTTTGATCTACCCCCGAGAGCAACAGTTATAGCTCGCGACCAAGGAAGGTAATTTCTTTCGTTTAGCAAACGAAGTCAACCCCTGCTTGTTTGTCTCATGCACCTTTGTTGTGTTGGATGCATCTCCTAACTTCTTTGACCCATCCATGACGCATTGCTAGTAATAACAAGGATATGACGCAACAAAGAGAGGAACAAGCACTAACCGAAGAATGCAGATTGTCGTAGAATAGGAACAGTCTCGAAAATAAACAGATCGAGACAATCAGATGTGCAGAAAACAAACACAGGTTGAATCAAACCTGCTCTGATACCATGTTGAATTTTAGCAAGGCAATCAGAAAATAACACAAGGATTACGAGGTTTAGCAATGTGCCTACGTCCTCGGACAAAACTCTCGACTCTCTTATTTCTGTCATAACATTCTTCTGCAATTTGTACACAAGATTCACCGCAACAAAAAAGGGAAATTTCAAAAATAGGAAAACTATCAATATAGATATTTGCGCACAATTTGTCATTTCCTTGAATAGGAGAGTAAATCTCGCCAATATCGCCAATACCACAATAATTTATAATTATTTGTTAGTTGATTTTTTATAATTCAAAGCAGACTGTTATTCTTAGAATAGATTGAAGAATGTCACATAATCATTTTTCCTTTCTAAATATTTCCTTCATATATATGGTTAGACCAAGACAAGAGAGCCTAAAATGAGAACGAAATCCGACCCGCGTGAAATGAATGCACCAGCGGTTCAGAACGATGTTTATCACCATGAGATGATTACGGGATACCTATCGAGAGAAATCAAATCGTAACCGAAAAATGTACATCGGAATGCGCGCGCGAAAAAGCAAAGCGATCTTCAACGTTGCTCACCGCCCCCCCTTAAATAAAATCCGGACAACATGCCAGATTCCACATCAATGTAAACCCATAAGAAACGCGCATTTTCTCCATGTCATTAATCACGTCCTCTCCTTCTCTCTCCCTACGAAGGCTATGTGGGAGCAGCACACGTTTGCCTCATTGTCATTGATTAAAAATGGGCGTTGGGTTAGGGAATCTGCTTTTAATGGAGGGAGAAGACTAAAAGAGCAGATCAGTATTCCAAGAAGTCGCAAGCCGTGGCTGCCTTCAGTCAAACGGAAGTTTCAATGAAAAACACCCCCGCAGTGGCATTCTCGTAATTTTGGTCGGTCAAAGTATTCATCATATCTGGAGGTGGAAAAATTTTAAAAAAGCTCTGCTCCCCCCGCTTTAATTTTGTTCTGTTCATTCTCATTAAATGCCTAATTGACTACTAAAATCACCCCCCAAAAAAAAAAATTTAAAAGAACTTCACATCGCATTGAATAACCAGTGAAAGTGAAAGTCCGACCAGAAAGAGGAGGGTCTTCTCGTCATTTTCACATTAGCCCGCCCATGGGGTTACAGATTTCTATTTCATTGACGATATTTCTTTCGTGACTAACTTTTCTCACATTAATGAAAATGGTTTGGTTTAAAATCCTTTTCACAACTCGCATTTTGGTTTTCCATCATGTTAAAAATGATTTGGGCCAACTTTGAAGTGGTTGATTATACATTTCTAAAAATTAAGGTGTTTCGTGTATAAAGAAGCTCAATTTCTTGATGTCGATGAACAAACTTTCAAAGGTAGCAAGTTAGATTAAATTAACCATGAATTAGTTCATATTTCTAAACAATTTGATTAAGATATTGGAGTATAAAGTGTTCTTTGTTTATTTTGAATGTAAAGACTCTTGCCTAATAAGTTTAGTTATAAAAATGGAAATTCCCACAAGCCATGTATAAGATACTTGAAAATGACTTTGAAAAAAAAAGGGAACGATTATGCTGGTGTTGTGGAAATTAATATGATCCTTTCTCATTGTCACGATGATGAATTGAGTTGATGTTGGTGCACAAAACCTTTAGGGTTGTCATCAGTTCATCATATATGTTGCTAACATAAAAATATGCAATGCCTTGATTATAACTTCAATCTAGCAACGCTATACTTTAAATCTCTTTTATCATAAAATTGCCCACGAATGTCATGACAAACGGTCTTGAGACTTTTTCTAGGCGATTGCACTATTTGCTAGTATCATGATTTTTGAGAGAGATGTTTGGAGTTTCACTACAATTCATCATCTGATTTTTATCAACCTAAATTAGAATTGTCGAGGAAAAATCATGCATAAATTGAGAGTACATTTTGTTTTATACTTTGGTGAAAACAAAACACCACTTTTTGCTTTCTTGTCACAGTATAAGACATTATCCATGCATAAAAAATTATAAAAAAAAAAAAAAGAAGAAGAGGAAGAATATGATATGTATATTGACGTGTCAAAATTATAATGTTGCGAAATATTAAGGTATTATAAATAAAAAAGTGTTTCTGTTGAACGAAATAGAAAAAATGTTTTTCAAACAAACCAAAAGATGCGTTTGGTAAACTTGTTCCGAGAATAAAAAATGAATAGAAACACGTTTGGTAAATTTATGTTCTTTTTTTGTTTCTTTTAATTTTTTAATATTTTTATTTTATTTTTCATTTTTTCCTTTCTTTTTTATTTTTTCTTCTTTCGGCCGGTCGCCGGCCTCCGGCGACCGGCCGATGGGGCCGGCAGCCTCGCCCAGCCACGGCGACGCTCCGGCGAGGTCGCCGACCCTCGACGGCGTCGCCGGCCCTCGACGGCCGGTCGCCGGCCATGGCGAGGCCGGCGACCGGCCAAAGAGAAAAGAAGAAGAAAAGAAGAAGAAAGGAGAAGAGAGAGAAGAAGAAACAAGAAACAAAAAATCGTTTTTCAAAATCGTTTCTAACAAAGCAAAAAATTTTTTTTTCATTTCATTTCGTTTTTTTATGTTAGGAAACAAAAACAAAAAAGAGCAATCAACCAAACGCATTGCATTCTTTTGCTTTTTGTTAACAAAAAAAAAAAAAAAAGTGTTCAAAAACAGAAAAAAGAAATGAAAACATGCACGCCCTTAAGGTATTATAGGGTGAAAAAAAAAAAAGTTCAAGAGTGTCTATTACACACGATTTGAATTAATTAAAAATCAGAAAATAAAGGACTACTCGGGCATGTCTAGACTTGACCAAGCAATCCGCATCATACTTGAAAAGAGGGAAAATGTCATTATTAGCCAAATGCCTTTCATAGATAATAACGCGGAATTTGTGCAATCTTATCTTTTGTAACTTGTATCGAATCACATACTTTGTTATTTAGAAAAGTAATCCCGGCCTTCAAGATATCGATGCAACAAACTATAGACTTTCGTTCTTTTCCACTAATAAAATAAAAAATATATAATTTTTCATAATTGTTGGTGTAGAAAATCTCGATCGAATTTCAATATAGGAAGCGATATTAGGTACCGTATGCATATCCGTGCGTTTTTTAGTCTAGGTCGAGGACGATATTTTATGAAGTATGACCCGTCAAATCCCATCGAATTTCATGTCCGAAATAAAATTAAAAAATATAAAAAATGAGCGGAGGAGGAAAAAAGAGAGACGAAAATATATTTAATTAAGTAAAAAAAGCTGTGAGAAAATTTCTGGAAAAGATCGCATCCATGCAGCCGAACTTTCCGTTGACTTCCCATCCATAAAACTAAAAGCACCCACACACGCGCATAATATATATATATATATATACACATATATACATATATATAAATATATATTTATATATAATTATATAATATATATAGGGTATATATATACATAATTATGTATATACTCGAAATTAAGAAATTACAAAAAAATAAAAATAATAATAAATAAAAGAAAAGGAAAAATAAAAATAAAATAAATGCCCCATTCATAATTTCACCCATCTCCCTCTCTCTCTCTCCTTCGTTCCGCTTCTGGTCTTCAGTCTTCGCTCTCTCGGCCCCGAAGAGGATCGAACGCGTCTCCTTCGTCCCCACGACCGGCGTGAGCAGGGCAAAACCCTAGGCCGGAAACCCCCGATCTCCGGCGAGCCTTCGCCCCGCCGTTCGCCGGAACCGGGACCGGCGCCTCGATTCGCTGCTCGCGGCCGGATGCTCTCGAGCCGGGATCGGAGCTCGTGAGCGGGAGAGGAATTGACTCGACTCCGAGAAAGAAGCGGCTGCGGCGGCGGCGGTGGTGGGGAAGAAGGGGGAGGAGACATGTACAAGAACCAGCTGCAGGAGCTGGCGCAGCGGAGCTGCTTCAACCTGCCCTCCTACGCGTGCATCCGGGAGGGCCCCGACCACGCGCCCCGGTTCAAGGCCGTCGTGAACTTCAACGGCGAGACCTTCGAGAGCCCCAGCTACTGCTCCACCCTCCGCCAGGCCGAGCACTCCGCCGCCGAGGTCGCCCTCCAGTCCCTCGCCACGCGCGGCCCTTCGCACTCCCTCGCCGCCCGAATCCTCGTGAGCTCTCTCCTTCCCGATCGCCCCGTTTTTCGCTGTTTCCTTCCTTCAATGCGCCTCTGTGTGGCGGCTGCGATGTTGGATTCGGGCGATGCTTTTGGTTTCTGCCGGCGCGAGCATTCCGTTTTCGAGTAGCTCTACTAGATGTCGGTTTGTCTCTGATTATTAGGTCTCGAACCGTCCGTAGCGCCGTTTTGATGCGCCGGTTATGGCGGCTCGTGCGTCTCTGACGTGCTCGAGTGTTGAATCCACGGTGTATGTGCGCGCGTGTTTTAGGCAATTTCAGCTTCTATCACGATGTTTGCTCGTGGACTCGGTCATTGGGAAAATGGATCCGAGTAAAGTCGATTTCTTTCTGCTTTTCTTCTGGCTTCTGTATCATCTCGATCGAGCGGACCTGAACTTTGGAGCTAAACTAAGAAACTCTGATTTTATGAAGAGTAAAAGTATCAAGAGTACTTGATTCTTGCTTATTAGCCAATCATGCTGATGCCCATCACAATGCTTCACCAAGCGTTACTTCTAAGATGTTTGCGAGAGTTAAATTGGGCAATTCAAGATAGGGGTCTTGCTGGTTCATGTTTTGGGGGAGATTTAGGAGCCGGCGCAATTAAGAGCCTAGGATGATAACTGAACAGACTTGGGGGTGAGGATTCTTGGAGAACTGTGAGCATTGTGGTTTCTGCTTTCTGATGGTTCCGAATTTCATATTACATTTGAGTTTCTTTACTTTCTTCAATCTACATCCGAGCATTACAGTTTCATAGGCAATTTGTGTTCTTTTCTTTCTACATTCTCAAAAATAGAGTTGGATAATCAAATGATGCGTTTGTTCATATGTGGTTCGATGGTAATTGCTCTTAGTGGCCACACCTTCTGTGTGCTTTTTGTCAGCATCGTTAGTATTTTGTTTAGGATTAGACTTCTTAGTAGAGGTCATTGCTAGGTAGGCTCAGGCCGACCCGAAGGTCTCTCCTAATATGCTTCCCAAGCCTCCCCATACTAAAAAATTTATAAAGCAATTTTCGGGCAAGTCTTTCTCATGTAAGGCCTTTGCCCAAGCCCGTCCATTTACTTTGTGGGCTTCTACGGGCTTGGGCAGGCCGCCTGCTTGTTGATCACCTCTACTTGTGAGGATATCCACTATTGCAGGACAGGTGTTCCTTTCTTAATTCATTGGTGTTTTCCATTGTTAGGATGAGACGGGGGTTTATAAAAACCTCTTACAGGAGATTGCACAGAGAGTTGGAGCTCCATTGCCACATTACTCAACATTTCGATCAGGCCTAGGCCACCTGCCTGTGTTCACAGGCATGGTAGAGTTAGCTGGAATCATTTTCACTGGAGAACCTGCCAAGACGAAGAAACAAGCAGAAAAGAATGCGGCCATGGCAGCTTGGTCGTCTCTGAAGCAATGTAAGCTATTCTAAATTTTATCTGGTTAAAGTTTTAAATATCATGCGATAATTGCATGCTATGCTGGTAAAAGAAAGGTCTAAACACTGCCTCTGGTTTTTTTCTTTTCTATACTGTTGAATCTCTCTTAATGAAAGGCAGGTTCCATGGGTTTCCTAAGAAGATTTAAAAGTAAATAGTGTTTTTTGTGGCATCATATTCCCAATTTCTGTGCATCTTAGTTTATCATGATTGTTACGTTGTCTTACAACATCATCTTTATGGCTGAAGCACGAGTGTTCAAGGGCCATAAGAATGGCGAGTTGAGTTGTGTTGCATTTATCTGTTTAAAAGATAAAAAGAAAAAAAAGGCCTGCGTTACACTCTGTTTGTGGTTGAGAGGTGTTATTTTGGACTGAAGTGATGACAGAACCTAGTTTGAGTACACTTTATTTGGGGTTAAGACTGGGGCTGTTTTAGATTGAAGTAATTTATCTAGCTTAAGGGACATAGGACGCTTAAATGTGGTGAATGCAGGCAAAAAGCTGTTGGCATTTCCGCATGAGTCCTTCATGTTGTATGAAAATATCTGCGGTTTTTTCTGTCACAGATCCTAATCTTCATTTTACATTGAGCGTGTTTATTTATGGGTTGCGTCTCATCATTCCTCGAGCGGAAGTTCACCAACTTCTTTCCCTTCTTGCAATAGTGTCATATTTTTGTTAGAGCGCTAGTCTCCCACCTGATATGGTTCCATATGTCCAAGTCTTTTAGAGTAACATCCATCGCAGCTGCATGTGTGGATGACTTCGTCTCTGATATTTGAATGGTATTGACTTTTCAATTTTTATGCAGTGTCGAAAGAAACTGCTAGTACATCATCTGAGCCAGAGAACAATGATGAGCTGGAGCAGATAACAATTGCACGAGCTTTACAAAACTATCGTTTGAAGGAGAAGGTAGCATTGGCTAACTCCCCCAGCGGCACGATACCGTTCGCAAAGAAGTTTCAGATTCAAAATCTAAGATCAACTAGCCCACAACTTCCACCCGTCACCACATCAAAGATCCTTCCTCTATTCCAAAAAACAACTTCTCGAGTCAGACCTTCACCAACGTCCACAAATGATAAGCCATTGCCAGTTCCAAGGTCTCCATCTGCTGAATCTCGTGGAGCCCACCCACAGAAGTTCCCAGCTGCTGGAGCTGCTCCTTACGTCCCCATTCTGCAGTTTAGAGCACCATGCCGTGGTATTGCCCCTCCAGTGACAATAAGAACCGTATCACCAGTATATGCTGCTCCTCTCCATCCACAGCCTTCAGTGAGGTTGCAGCCTCCAATCATGCAGGCATCACCTGTGGGAGTCGCCCCACCTGTCTGTACCAGACAAGCTGTGCCTGTGTTCGCAGCACCACCGGCCCGGAAGGATATTCCTCCTACAGTTTACAAAGAACCTCCTCTTCTCAATTCTCTTGTTTCAAGTGATGCGTCTCTCCCTGTTAAAGACGAGAGGAAGAGTGCAACTGCCAAGCAGCAGCAAGAATCTGAGGTAGTACAGAAATTGAAAGAACTTCAGATCTGAGTGGTGTTCTGGGAAAATTAGGAATTTGTGAACAGTGTTATGGCTCCTATTGTCTTAGGTTTGTTTTTTTGTCTTCTCACCTTGTTACATTAGTGCCCCTTTCTTCTGATATAATCTCTCTGTCTCTCTCTCTCTCTCTCTCTCTCTCTCTCTCTCTCCCCCCAATTTTGCTTTCTTCTGATGATGTAGTTGTCCAGTTCTCTTTCTGAGCTGCATATGCAATAGGTTAAATTAGCTTCTGTTCTGAAGATGCGGCACCTTTTGCAGATTCAGCAGCTGCGCCATCCCCTTTTTCTCCTGTCGGTAAGTGATGAACATTTTGGGTTTGCGAGTAGTGATTTGAATTATACTGTCCCATTCTTGACTCATAACCAATACGAGCTTAGAGTTTCAGTCGTAACTCCCAGAATTTGTTCATAGAGGCTTCGTTCCATTTCTCATCTGTCAAAAAATAAATCAAGTACGTCATAAAGAATCAATTAGTCCGCTCGATATTTTATAAAATTTGAACAATTTCGAATTCGCCTCAACTAATGATAAAACCAAGACAGGAGTATGATGCATCAACCTTGTTTGCCCCCGTCACCCCTAAAAGGCCCATGCAATGTGCTGGCAGCAGTGCTTGCTTTCTTTTTGAGAACCAGAGAATCTGCTTCTGTTTGATCGGATGATTGAGAAGGAGAACCCGTCAGTTCCCTTCAGAAAGCAACAAGCGACGAAGGGTGTGTAACGATGTGAGGCTTAAGCATATTTCGGGGTTTAGCAGCTTGGCAGCTCCTCTCCTGGTGTGGATTTCTCAGCCTTACTAAAGACTATTCACGACAGCAGCGCGAGTTTTTTGATCCCTGTGGGTGCCCGACATGCCTGAAGTTTTCGGGTCCGAGTTTTCCTTGAAGTACTTGTATTCGCAATTTTATAAACGCCCTCATTTCTCACCCATCAAAGGACATCCTCCACGATGTCCGAACCTACATGTTTTCAGTGTGGAACAATAATGTCCTCGATTAACAGAGTAGGGTGGATTAGGTTGTGTCGATTATATGCGTTACGCAGCTCCAAGGGCATTATAATCATGTGAGGGAATCAAAGTTTCTTTCAGGCTTAGGGAGCGGAACATCATAGCATGTTCCTCCGTCCTGTATCGCAAATGTAGGGGTTGCATCTAATACAAACATATATCATCAAAACTCAGTGTGCATTGAGTGTGCATTGAGTGTGCATTGAGACCTTTGTATCCTGCCGCGATTCCATTACACAATGCCTTCACACCTACATAAGAAAATAAAACCAGCATTTGCGAATCCAATAGAAAGCAAAAAGAAAGCCCTCCCAGTGTCAAGCGCTGTTACGAGGCTCATCTGACCAATTCACACTACATCGTCAAGACTCACCTCGCCCTACTTTACAGTCCTATTCACACAAGACACGACTCGAGCAAGTCCATGCCTTTGAGGTATCGAGGGAAAAAAAAATTATGGCACACCGGAAAGGCTGTTTAAAGCCGAGACGGATTTTCCAGCTGACTTCCCCTTAGTCCTGCCTTGCTACATCTTCATCGGGACGCCAGCGACCAAAAATTGAAAAGAAAAGACGGCAAAGCAACAAACCAACTAATGAATGCCATCGCCGTGGCAGTTTCAAACTGCACGCAGTGGTTCTGGGAACAGCTAGAGAGATCATTGTCGATGAGGACTGTAATGCCTGCCGATGCACATGCTGCTGCAAATGTGAGAGTGGAAGTGATCTGCGAGTTTAACACAAATGCACACAAATGCAAACAATCTTAGACTTCTCTCTGAAGACCAGTTACCTATAGTATGATTATGACAAACACAAACTTGACATTCAGAATCTAGACATCAAACATTTGACCAGCAGCAAGCATGATATAAAAAGGTGCAATTGCAAAATAAGATTGCCATATGAGAAATGCAATCTAGGTTTTAACTTTCTTAATGGAATAGGGCAACTCCATTCATTGGCTCTGTCAAATTTCGACTTACTCTTAGACCTTTAACGAGGTCAAAAAGTCACATGCTTGTGCAAAACATGTCTTTACTAGGTCGAAGGACTTTCCACCAACGATAAGATATCAACGATTTTCAAAAGAATCATGACTTAGAGATGATAAACTCCCAAGAGGATTCTTGCATTGAGGAACTCAGAATACTAAAAACCTAATCCCATGAATTATTTCTTTAAAAATCAAGTGTTTATCCTTGGCCAGAAAAGAAAACTAGTGGAACTCAAGTCAAGCCTGAAGCTCCTGCAAGGATTGCTGAAAATGACCTAATTTTGGAGGTTGAACTAGGAATCAGATTTTCTCTATGTTCCAACCAATGGAGGTAAAGACATTCAACTAGGCCTCCTTATGTGTTGAAGCCATAAATTGCTCCACAAGAGGTTCGGGACACCAAAACTGATTCCAATATATGAGTTTCAAGATTTCTACTTCATCATCCAATACAAACACTTAAAAAAAAAGAAGTCACTCAAGCAAACTAATGTCCCAGAGACAACCGGCAGACTAATGTTTGTAAAGTAACTTTGAAACATCCTCTGGGATAGATGGGATAAATGCTACGTTCAGTTCCTCACAGTCATTCCCTTTCAGACACTTACAATGTCAGTTCAACAACATATTAACATTTCCTCTAGTGGTAACAACTACAGCCTTACAATTAAGCTAACCTATAATCACATTGCAAGTATATCATCTGCTCTCTGTCCTCCCCCAATGCAACCAAAGAAAAAGAAACATGCACAGGGGGGGAGTGGGGGAGAGAGTGGGGGAGAGAGAGAGAGAGAGAGATCATCCACTTAAGCTATATCCTAAGAAACAAGTATGAAGGAAAAAGGAGGAGAGGAGAGAAGAAGAGAGGGAACGGGAAGGGCAGCAGGAACAAGACAACTTATGGTCATCTGACAGATAACATCAAGGGCAGTAAACTTAACCGTGGGATGAATTGCATCTGCAAGTATTCTACCACAAATTTCGCATTCAATAAAGGCAAAAAGATGTCAGCAGGTGGGAAGGAAACTACTTGAAATGCACTAATGTTATTGCACCCCAACATTAGTGGACAATAAGAATTCATCTTAGGGGAAAGCATAAAGAAAGTAAAATGCATATATCAGATCAAAAGAGGATCCTCTGCATTTGTCCATGAAACTGCTTGGTATACATATCTTACCCCATCACCCATGGCAAAGAACAGCACCACTCGATAATTCTGCAGCGAGCGCCCCACTAGAAGGGCATATATGTCCACAACAGCCAATGAAAAACTCCATATGCTCTGTAAGCCGGAAGCCGCTACAAGATAGCTGATACAACAGATATAAAAAACTTAAGTGGATAATAGGGCCAGGTAACGAATATTATTTAGTCAACCCACCAACAAGTACTAGAATAGAGTAAATTAGTGGACATGGAAAATTTATAACATTGGATGCAGGCATCTCTCCCAAAATTCTCAAAGCCTTATAAGCACAACTACCAATCAAAGGCTCAGTGAAGGTTGAGCATATGCAACCCAGGCACAGGTTATGAAACGATCAATTATTTTTCAAAAGACTCTTTATGATCTAATCAGCTATGCATGACAGTTAAACACGTTCAAGCCAGACTATGTTAGCCCAACCCAATCATCAACATTGAAATCTCAATGTTCCCATGGCAACAAAGATACAATTTCGGATAAGAATGTTACATTCCTTTTCGTCATACTGTCACAAACAAAAACCTTGATCCAAATAAACAAAATAAATATATGCGTAGAATCAAAGGGAGCATAGTCTAAACTATCTTAAAAGAATAACGAAGATCATGCATGATGGTGCTAGTAAAGGATAAGGGTGGCAAGGTCCAGTAGATGCATTCCATGGCAATTAGTTCCAAAACTTTTGGAAGTTACTTAGCGTAAAGGGCCCCATTTGGTTATCGAGAATAGAGCCAGTCGATAGGGAATGAGATCCTTGTTACCTTTACTAACGAAATTTTCTAGCTTGGAATGGGGGGGAATGGAAATCGAGAATTGGAATGAAAAGTGCTCCATTACCTCGTTTTCACTAATATGAGGAAAGGTGATAATGAATGAGAAAAATATAACCATCATGGTAATTTTATAAACAGAGCTGAGGCTTCAATTTGCAAGTTTCTTTTGGGGTTAAAAAAATAAAAAAAATAAAAAAATTTGCAACTTTGTTTCAAGAAAAAAATTTGTATGGTAGGTATATTTTTATATTTACTCATTTTCATAGATTTACAGTAATTCAAATACATAGAATTCGATTCCTATATTCAACTAAGATGTTAACGAATGTGGTAATATAGATAACTACGACTCTGATTCCTTTTATATCTTCCAATTCCTTCCATTCTATCCTCATCACCTTTAATCAAATTTACCAAATAAGGCTGAAAAATACCAAGAAAACTACCTTATAGCCTCTGCTGTCGATCTGACCTAGTAAACTATGCCAATAACTCATGATGTCACAAATAAATATATTCCTTGAAACCGAGAGTCTGCCAGTACTAGACCTAGGGACCTGGAAAGAGAATGACCACCCTGGCACAGAGAGCAATATACTGGATCCAAGATTAAATAACACTCATACATTGCAACGTCTGTGATGGAAGTCTCTTAACTTAATTTGAGTCTTGAACGATGAATTCCATTTTTTCCTAGTTGTCGCACAAAGACCACAATAGAAAACGATGTGCTTTACGGCTTCTTCATATGCATTCTATAAGCCTGGTTCTTTCTCAAAAAATCTCTTGAGTTTATCTATTTTTATGCTTTTTATAGCAACTGCAACTTGAACTTCACAGATTGTGCGTATCCCTCACTAAGTATGAAGGTATAAAGAAGAGATCGCATAAGAGTAAAATATTAACCATTCCAAGTTTCAAAAACATGCCAATATGCTCTTTCTGTCAAGTATTGCCCTTGCCCTAACTCCCACGCTTTCCTTCCATGAGCAGCAAAATTCAAACTCTTAGAGACTCATCGACAAACCAAAACTAACAATTTTCTCGAATAATGCAATAAGCACTGGCCATAACGAAAAGTCCACGTCAACAAGGATATACACGATTGACACACAGATAGAAATGGATAATGATTCTAAAGACTATTCAGATGCAGGTCGCGAAGTAATACCAGAAGGCCGTCACAGAGGGGAAATCACTGGTAGTGGCCATAACACAGAGCGCGGCAGCTGCAACATAAACTGGAAAAAGCGCAAGGCAAGCCCGCCGAGCGTGGCGGGCATACCCTGTATATCCTTCATCCTGACTCTCGCCCCATTTACGCCCTCCGTCGTAGGTGGATCCTCCACTGGGTGAACCGAGGCATGGCCCACGTTCATCTCTCCACTCCAACCCTCAAATCATAGCTGTCCTTGCCTCGACACGGATCCTATCAAAACATTGGACAAGGCGATTCACATCCAATCTCAAACCCCCAAAGTTAACCCAAAAACCAATCAACTCCACCCCACCCAAACATTCCCACAAACGGGAAATCTAGCGCCGAATCAGACCCAAAGAAAACTACCCATTCAGCTGTAAAACACCAAACGAACCCGCGGCGATAGAAAACCGGGAAAAGCTCGGATTTTGAACGGACCCAGATCAAGCTGCGGCCAATTCGAACCTGGTACCCGACGCGGCCGGCGGAGAAACCGGAACCCTAAGTCCGGCGGGGCGGGGGGGCCGGTGTTCGCCGGCGGCGGATCGAATACTCGACCGGAGAGCGTGGATCGAGGGAGACGGCGGGGCGGAGAAGAGATCCGAGAGAGGGAGGGAGGCAGGGGAAGTTGGTTGAATTGAAAAGATGGCAGTTGGAAGTTGGAGGAGGTGGCAGGGGAGATGTTGGAAAGTGGGGAGTTCGATCGTTGCTGTTTTTGTTGTTGTTCTCCTTCTTCTTCCAATAAAGGCGCGTCGCTCCTCCCTCCGCCACCTGTCACTTCTTTTCCATATGAATTTTTGTAAAATTTGTTATTCCACCCGAAATCATAGAAAAAAAAAAAAGAAATTGAGGTGATATGACTTTTTAATTCCGTTATTGATTAAGAAAATGATTTATATTTCGATGTGAGAATGCCATGACATTATTTCTTCGAGAGCACGTGCAGATTAGACACTTTTGTTATTGCTTGGGAGCCCACTCGGCACACTTGGGATCCAAGTCCACACAGATTGGATTTGTCGTGGTTGATGATCACACGAGTCTACGGGTAAGGTGCCCATGATCAATTGATCTGATTGCAGATGATCTGTGGATCCGAATCCATGGAAGTGTTTTGTTAGTTCAAAACTATATTGGACGTGTAATCTCCCATCTAAACATTTTATTAAGGCTTTGTTTACTTTGTTTAAAATGAATGATTTATAAAAAATTTTCTAAAAAAGAATGCTTGTATTACTTGAAATAATTATTCGATGAATAGTATTTTCATTATTAACAATAATCAATATTTAAATACCTTCATGGACGACAATAATATTTGCACATTTTTTTACATGCAATGCAGACCATTATTTTAAGAAAAATATTTTCTCAATTATTCATTTTTGCAAAATAAATAGAATTTAGGGTTAATACCCCGAAAACCCAAACCCAGTACACGTGTGACAAATTTACCCTAAACTATTTTTTTGATCATGAAAAATCCTAAACCGGTATACTTATAACAAATTTATCCCGACTGACCATAAAAAACCCTAAACTAATATATTTATGACAAATTTATCCCAAACTAATTTATTCGACCGCAAAAAAACCTAAACTAGTACATTTATCATTTAACTATGACAAACATATAGTATAACCTAAATTGGTATATTAGTCGATTGTCATGTATCATTTAACTTAATAATTTGATAGGAAAATTTAATAAAAACTAACATAGGGTAAATTTATCACAAGTGTACCAGTTTTGGATAGATTTGTCAAAAGTATACCAGTTCAAGGTTTTTGGTAGTCAAAAAATTAATTTGGGATAAATTTGTCGCATATGTACCACTTTGAGATTTTTTAGGGTATTAATCCTAGAACTTAAGACTTCTTTGGATGAGAACATTTCGTTCTTCTTTCTTCTAAGCAATTTAGTTCTTTATCTATTCAACATGTGTTCTCAGCTAATTTTTTCCTTTCAATTCACTAACTAATTTTCTTTTGTCAGTAATTGACACCATGACAGTAAATAAAGCGCCGTTAGTTTTATTCATTCATTTCGAACTTCGATTTTGGTGATGGCGTCTGGGCCTTGAGAAGCACGTGCCTTCACGCAAGTGGTCACGTGCTTCTCTCTTATCATTCCTTTCAAAAATGGCCTTTTTCTTTTATTAAATGCTAAGCAGACAGACATTCTTCTTCAGCTGATCACGCGGGATGGAGTCAAGAACCACCAAGAGAGTAGTCATATAAAACCATTTTTCTCTCTGTTTTCTAATGAGTGTTCACATCTCTGTTAAAGCATCATTTAGAGTTCTATTTTCAATCAATTGGGTACTCCCAAAGAAACAAATGAGTGTCGAATCAAAATTTATTATCAAGAAATTGCTCTCCTACGAAGAGTTTTTATAGAATTTATAAAATCCAGCATGTGGGTTTTGGAAAATGGATTTAACCTTTTGAGTTGCAGAATTTGATAAGCATCATTGAGGCTTATTATTATTTAGACTCAGCTCTAATAAATCAATCTAATGACGGCGTTAAAGAAAATAAATAAACTTAGTTGTTTTGACTAATTTTTTCCACCTTAAAATTGATTGTTTTTAGTATCTATCTTGTTTGGTATATGATTAACGAATGAGTTTTCACTTCTTCTTCTCCTTCTTCTTTTTTTTTTTTTACATTTATGGGATGTGATAATCGAAAATGTGTAATTTGATTAGAATTAAGTAAGTTTCCTAAGTAAACTATTCACATGGTCGGCACATTGTTAATTTTTATAGATAAGATGCCGTGTCATATTGCATGACCTCAACCGACAAAAAAAAAAATATATATATATATATTACATAGCCTCCACAAAAAATGCTTTTTGTAGGAAAGGGTATCGAATTCAAGTCAAAGCGCATCCATCAAATCATCTTGAAAAAAGAAATCTTTTCGTGTGTTGAATGATCAAATTCCGAATACGATAGCCCGTATCATGTCTCATTGTTTTTGTGTTGTAGGGGTAATATAGGAGCACATATTTATTCAAATGAAAAATCGAAAAGACATCTTAATCATAAACATAAGAACGGCATCCGTCGGAGATTTTGTGAATTACTGGATAGTAATGAGAATGAGAATATTCAATATATCGGTTTTCCGATTAGTAATTACATAAAATTATGCGATAAAAAAATTAGATAAAAAAAGAATTACTTGATGAAGAAGCAAAAAAAAAAAAAAAAAGAAAAAAAGAAAAATTGAAAAGAGAGTCCTAGCACGAATAGAATTCTCTAGAGTCCGCTGGCCGCCTCACATCTTTCCCTTTTTCTTAATATATATATATATATATATATATATATATATATATTCCCATTGACTTTTGACTCAAGAAATAGCGGTAAACGATTCGTCTGCCCCATCTGCTTTAGCCATCATCGAACACAGCGAAGGAGGAAGAGAGAGAGAGGAATTAGGGTTTGTTCGGAGGAGCAGCGAAGCGAAGATGATCGAGGTGGTGCTGAACGACCGGCTGGGGAAGAAGGTGAGGGTGAAGTGCAACGAGGACGACACGATCGGCGACCTCAAGAAGCTGGTGGCCGCCCAGACGGGCACCCGCGCCGACAAGATCCGAATCCAGAAGTGGTACAACATCTACAAGGACCACATCACCCTCAAGGACTACGAGATCCACGACGGCATGGGCCTCGAGCTCTACTACAACTGATTCCCCTTCCCCGGACATCATCATCCCCGTGTCCCTCTCCTACGGTAAAATTCCCTCTCCATTCTTTATAAAAGTTTCAAGCTTTTGTTCTTTTTGAGTACTTTTAGGAGCTATCGCGATAGCGTGTGATTAGGCGGATGTTGACTTTGATCAGTTCGGCGAAGATGATGTTTTCGGCTGCTATGACATTTATCGGTGAAGATGTTCAGATGTTCTGTTGTGTGTGATACTATGTTTTCTGTTTGAACTGGGATCCTTTTTTAGTGGATTATGCTGCTAATTGAGGGAATCAATTTCCTGATAAGGGTTTAATCTGTTTGATAGATGAATCTTTCTGCCAGCGCTATCGTGGACTGCATGTTCGTTCTAATAGGTCGCAAATTTCTTTCTATTTGGAACGAGATGGAAGTGCTTGGTGCTGCTTATGTTGATGCTGAATAGTATGTTGTGGCGGAGAGATAAGAGTAAACTATGGAGGCGAGGCATCTCTCTGTGCCTGTTTAGATAAATCTTTGGTAGAGCGTGGATGATAATGAAGGGTTGATGCCATGGTGCTGCTGTTTGCTAGTTGACTTCTGAGCTACATAGAAAACGGCCTACTTCAAATATATGTGGGTGGATTGTCCTTTGAGTAGTTGTTTTGGAGAGGGAAGATGTCATCATGTGATAAGAAAAAAAAGACGTTTATGATATCTGGTATGTAGAAATTTCTCGAAACTAGAATGATGATGTCATCTTTATGAGATGGATTGTAGACTTTAGATGCAACAGTGTGGAAACGACCTATATTTTTGTTTTCTGTTTCTGGAGAAAGACTTGCTTTTGAAATTCAGCATGCCTTTTGATAGTTTCACATGCAAACTTTCATTAGTTTTAGCTGTTCAAATTGAACACAATTTCTAGCATACTTGCATAAAATGCCTGTGTCAAAGCAATTGCAGTAATAAGGATGTGATGAGTAGGAATGAGTATTAGTCCGAGGTTATATATGCAATATTATGCTGCATGTATTTGAATCACGTACCAAGTCTAG
Organism: Eucalyptus tenuipes; assembly: GCA_014182365.1. Lineage (NCBI taxonomy): Eukaryota > Viridiplantae > Streptophyta > Magnoliopsida > Myrtales > Myrtaceae > Eucalyptus > Eucalyptus tenuipes. Next base: position 9,016,690 of record CM024546.1, on the reverse strand, counting down.
AGCCTTAACCAACAGTTAGATTTGCTTCATTGGACTTTTTTGACGTGGGAATGACATGGGTGTCCCCTTCAAGATCATGTCAATATATGACTTACACCTAATACTTAGCATACTAATATTTTTGTTGTTTTATTTTTTATTATCTTAAGTGGGAGTTATTGTTGTTATTTCATCTTTGGGATATCTTATTTTCGAATATGTGTTTATTACCCTCCTTCTATCAAATTTGAAGCACGCTTGTTGAATCTAATGTATATTCTAATCAAATTTTGTTTCCACCGCTTCATCTGGTATCAAGGCGAGTTTAACTGACACATTCTTGAATGTTATGTGATTTTTCGCAATTAGTATGATGTAATTTTGTATCAAATTTCGTTTCCACCACTTTAGTTGGAATCAAGACGAGTTCAACTGATGTATTGGAATGAGGTTTACTACGAATTTAGATCATGCTAAACTATGCATGATGCACAAGAACATGACAAAGGCGCATGTCACAGTAAATCGCTCAACTTTCAATTGACTGCAAAGAGGCAAATCCACTTTATAAAGAGAAGATGAAAAATATATAGAAGACCTAAGTACCTTGCAAACCTGTGTCTGTCAATAAAGATCCTCACCATTATTTGATGCCAAATAGCAATGGTAAATGCAAATTCCTGTTCTACGTGTATCCTAATAAAATGAAGGAAGATTATGAATTCTAAAATGTGGATCGCTCATGATTTGTGCTCTTGGCAAGACTCTTGATACTTTCAAAGACGTCATTGCAATTTCTGCTCGTGCTTCACTTCTTTTGGTTCTATGAGAAAAAATATATCCTATAAGATTTTACTGTAAGAAGATTTAGTAGAACCTTTCATCAATGATATTTGTTTGGAATTGATTTTTGACTCTATGCCTGGGATTCTGCTTTTATTAGTAAACCAATGTTATAATCTCTTCACAGAGAGGTGGTGGATGTTACATGGATTTAGGAAAACAGACATTTGCTCTTTTTCTGGACATCTTCCAATGAAGACAAGATATGCTAACCGAGAATTGAATGTTGAAGTAGAAATGATTTATTTGAATTCCTATTTTTATGTGTATTAGAATATCAAGAAGGAATATCAACTTCTAAAAGTGTGAAGCTATTGTGCATTAGACGTTTTAATTGGATCCTTCCTATGTCAGAGGTTGAGGGGTTCTGAACCATTTGATCCGAATTTGATTGATTTAAGGTCAAGAGTGCGTGGAACAAATTTATTATATATACGTTTGTAGTAGACGTCAAAGTTTTGTTACTTCAAAACGTGTTGAGGCTATGTGAAGAACATCTGTAACTTGTGCTTTTCTTGTGATTATTCTAGATAAAAACCACTGAGAGAAGAGTTCTTTGTGGGAAAAGGTACCATAGGTGCTGTGTGAAGCCTTCTTCCCCGTAGTAAATCTGATGTATAAAAGGTGGATGTGTGTTGACAATCACTTTCAGTAGCGAGTGTAATTTATGTTAAACATACAGTTGTAAACTTTGTCAGATAATTGTGTGGTGTCTTCTTGTCTGATTTGGAAAATTTAGCCACTGGACCATAGATAGGCAGGAAAGAAGTGTAAGCTTTGATTTCACCGAGAATATTGATTTAGGTCAGTGTTGTTTTCCTTATGGTTGTCAGCATGTCTATATGTCAGTTTGAATTGGCATGTGTAGTATTGGTTTCTTCTGATGGTTTTTGGTTCTATTCCCTGAAACTCTAGTCCATGTTTCCTCAGGGACTTATCCACGGATATTTGCGTAATGTTTAGCATTGTTACATCGCATTTCAGTTTTCCATTGCCAAAACGGTTCATGACCTTAACTCATCCACTGCTTGCTTTTTCACTGCAGGTCAATAACTCACATGGAAATCCTTTGTACTGGGGGACCGGGGATGTCTAAAAGCTGTAGTCTGGTTCCGTATACTACATTTGCATGGACAGTATATCTCTACTGCCGTTGAGTTTTCCACTTCTGTGACTGTGAATGTGTGAACTTGGGAGCAAACTCCTGTTATTGGAAAATTGAGAACCTAATGGTGCTGCAGTGCATATAAAAAAATTGTTCAACTACTACATTCCGAGGCATCGTTCTGTGACCGTGTGTCCTTGTGATCCTTAACCTTACATTGCTTTCCTAATTTGCCAGGAGAATACTATGCTGGGCGATGCCCTAGCCGCCTGATCGGATGTTCTATGCGCGGTTGTCGTACACGCATTGATCTGGGAACTTTTTGTTGTACTTTGCTTGATGATTACTAGTTCAAGACCCTGCCGACCTCCGTAGAAAGAGTCTGGTGGATTTGCAACCTAGGCATAAGTTTGTCCGTGTATCTCGTTCTCGTTCTCCCAAAGCTGAAAGTTTTGTCTCCACAGGGTATTTTGAACCAAGTCATCTATAGTCCTCTGACTGGGTTTTAGTATCTAAGGGTGAGCGATCTTAAATTTCTTACAGTTCCGCCTGAAATTCGGATCCTGACATCGATTACAAGTTACGCTTGAAACCTGACATCGATTACAAGTTTCGCTTGAAATCTAAAGCCTATTCGCTGGAGTTTGGGTCCTGGAACTTATTACGTTGTAGGTTCCTGAGTCGGTTTTAGGTTTAATAGGTTTTTATTTTATTTTTTATTTCATTTGTAATTAAGCAAAACAAAAATAAACACATTCAAGGATTTTATTATCATTTGCTTAAGAGCGAGTTTTTATATGCACGTATCGAATGGTATTAAGGAAATTTTACAGAATTCAATGCAATGGTAATTCTTGTATTATACAGAATCGCTATCTTGAAAGTTGAATAATTCCAACTAAACTGCACCTTAGAAGGACGCAAACATTCTTAAAATACAAATCGTTAGAGCATTGCTCGTAAGAACACATTGTAATTTTCTTTCAAGAAATTAAGGGTGACAGTATCGGGAAGGAGTAAGATGTTTCGGTCATTAAATTATATACTCGCATGCACATCCGAATCAACATGGGAGCAAACCCTCTAGAAACAAAGGGAAAAATAAAAACTGGAATCATTTCGCAGGTCCACACATGCATGGGGTAAGTACACGAACGATGATGATCTTCAAGTGTACAACATTTTCTTAACTAGCCTGTTGTAAAATGGCTACGCACTACGAAAAGCAGAACTTGCATGCCTCATCGGGTCCCTGTTTCTTCACTTACCAAAACAAGGCTGTGGTGAAAATAAAAACAAGTTAAAAGACTGTTGATAGAGATGAACAATAAAGGGTTCCCAAGATGAATGAGAAGGATAAAAGGGAAGAATGAAATCAAATTAGGGATTTGGCTGTTTTAAAGTTCAGGGTCCGTTCCTATAGGAATCAAGAACCGAAGCGGAAATCAACGGTTCCTAAATAGTGAAACCAGAACCTACCCCATCTATTCGTAGAATTGGAGAATTAGAGGGCTGAACCATGCTCATCCGTACTAGTATCCTTCTTTTAAAGGACTAGCAAGAGCCACATTTGTTAATTCACGTCCAATTCGCTGGGCGAGATGAGCTGCCTAATTCTTTGCACTGGGCGGAATGCCGTGATCGTGAAATTCAGGCGTACTGAACCCGGCATCGGCTTTGTTATCCGAAAAATGTTAGTCAAAAATAGTCTCGACAAGAAGGATGTCCGTGTGAATGCAAAAGATGCATGAGAAATACTAAATCTGAATGAAAGTTATTCGGCCAAAATTAAAGATTCCGAACATGGAAATGTTCGGTCAAAGTCGATATCTTGTCGATCGAAAACTCGAGATGATTGATTCCAAGTTCAATTTTCTGTCGTATTAGTTGTAATCATGCTATCACCGAATTCTTATCCTAAAAGACGATGTTGGCACTTTCACCTATTTTCTCTGACCTTAATGGATTCCCAAATTCAAACGAAATCATATAAATAAGGAAACAAATAGACTTCGGCTAGCCAAGTCCAACGCGAACCTTGCCAGGTTCACACGAAAAACGAATCTTCGACACGTTTTGCATATTATATATGTTAATCACAAGGTTAAGAGCCCCTCCACCTGGAATAATCCCTCCCAAATCAAAGCCCTCAGATCGTAGACTAGACGGTATAATCATTACATTAAGTGAATTTTGCCCGAGATTAATCAAATCACCGCCCACCTATTTACTTTTGTGAACCGACCACCGTCTTTAAAGTTTCTTTCTCCCTTTTCTAAAGGATCGAAAGATCGGAAGATCAAGTGTAAAAGAGTATTGAATTTGCGCGAATTGATTTTTCCTGTCTTTCACTTAATTCAGCGTGGCTCATGAATTTTGATTTGCTTTTTAAAATTTTGGATGCACAAACATATCACGATATACAAACGAGTGAATACACATGTAAATTCCTTTTCTAACTTTATAATTTTAAAAGATATCTTAAATTTTTGAGAAATAAAAGAAAATTAGCGTTGGCTTTTATTGAATCTTAAACAAACAAAGAAGTGAAGTAGCCAAAAAAAAAACCTAACAGACCTAAAGGACTACCAATTTAATACCAAATTTCGCAACTTTAAATAATATCATGAAAAACCCTAAGTTGATGCATGTGATAAATTTATTAAAAATTATTTTTTTTACCACGAAAAATTCTAAAATAGTATAATTATGGCAAATTTTATCCAAAGCAATTTTCGATCACCAAAAACTCAAAACAAGCAAATTTATGATAAATTTTGCCCTACGTTAATTTTCGTCAAATTGAATTAACATCATGAAAAATCATAAACGGATACAATTGTGAGATATGAAGGATAAAACCCTGTATACTTTTCAATGATCAAATTTAGGAATTTGATCATGAAATTTAACAGAAGCTAATAGAGAGCAAATTTGCCATAGTTTTATCAGTTTGATATTCAAAATTATATTGATTTAAGTTTTTTCAAGATATTAACCTAATACATTAAAAGGAAAAAAAAAACAGAAAAGAAGGAAAATAAACAAACTTAAAAAAAAAACATCCCTTGTTACCATGCATGACCCATTGACCCGTCTCGCGAGCAGCCCGGGCAACGAAAAGCTCAAATTCTCGTGATAAATCCGCAAAGCGCAAAGTACCGCGACCGTCTCGTTCGCCTTCGTTTGACCGCCGCGGTTAAAAAAACCAAAAAAAAAAAAAAAACAACGACGCCCGACTCGGCGAAAAGCGCGGTCCTCGCGGAGCACGGAGGTGGGGGAAAAAATCGCGATTTCTCGGACAGCCCCATCGGGTCAATCCGGGCCGTACACGTAACCCCGACCGCGTCCACGTGGGATGTTGTTAGCTCGGACGGAGCTTGCTGATGCGGACGGAAGAGAGAGAAAGAGAGAGAGAGAGGACCGGCGCGGGCCCCACCAATCCCCCCGCACGAGCGGCCCTCTACGCCACGTTACCGAATCTCTGTCGTTTCTGCGGCCTCCGGGGTCGGACTTCCCCCGAATTTCCAACCCCCCCCCCTCCCCCACCGCAAAACGACACCTCCACCACGCCCCGAGGCTGACGTGGCTCCGGCGTCGAGTCGGCGTCCCGTCGGATCAGATCGGACGGCCCGCGTCGATGACGTGCGCCAACCACCGAAGACGGTATTTGGCGGGCCATCATTATTTTGCATCGGGGTATCAATCCACGCGATACATGATTACGCAGCGATGTGGATGGAGGAGAGTATTCATTACGTATGCCGTTCCATCTCTATTGATGAATTTCAACGGTTGATAATGTCAAGCATTAGCTAAATAAATTAGTGATTTTGAGTGTGTGACGGAGTTGGTATTGAAGGTATGTTGTCTCTTTTAATAATTTATTTCTTCCTTACTATGTTTTCTTGTCTTCTTTACTATGTTTTCTCGTCAATAGCTAGAGCAAAATGTCCTCCTCAATCTTTGTAGGACATGTGTAGCAAAAGATTAATCTATAGTTTATAATGCATTTTTAGGTAACATGTCGTGAGTCTAAATTTGAATAAATCCGAAAATATCTTATTCGATGAACATGATTATGGCTAAGTTTTCCTCCAATCGAAGTCTCCATTGATGGGTTTCTTTTGAAAAATACACTTCTAGGTGACCAAGCTTCAACAACGAAAAAAAAAAAAAAGAATAATGACAACGATACACCTCTTGTAATCCTAAGGTTAGTTGGAGAAAATTTTCGCCAACCCAAATTGGAGAACATACCCTATGAATATTCAATCTAGGTCCAGTCGACATAATAGAGGAGAACAATTAACACTTAAACACCTACATTTTAAGAAACTCTATTAAGCATCGATCGAGACGTATTGAGTAATTTCTGACCATAGAATAAACTAAGCCAACAACAAAAGTTTCCACGAAACAAAGGGTGGATGTTGCTCATATTTGAAAACAATTTTTTTTTCAAACGAATCTTGCCATTACCCGTGACATTTTGCATATATATCTATAAGTTGAAATTTGATGTACGAAATCAAAACCCTCAATAGACCCTCATCTTCCGCAACGATGGACTTGCCTCCTACCATCTTTCTCTTCAATGTAGTTTTCGAGATGACCTTAACACGATACAACACGACACATGCACCATGGCCTCACGGAGAAGGGAGAAGAAAAAGGGGCACGATGCATGCCCATAGCTTTTGGCGGGGAGGGCTTGCTTGATCGGGACGAAAAGCTGTTTTCCTTGCTGGTTTTTCTTGGATCTAGCGCCATTTTTTGTCAAACAGACAGGACACAGGCATTGAAAGATGTTGCGAAATTGCACTGTGCGTGTCAAGATGCCCGCTTGTCCCTTGTCCCTCCAATTGGTTTTTTTCTTGACTTTGGGATTGGGAAAGAGAGGAGTTTTTAGACAGGAAGGAAACATCAAAGAGCTTGGGGAGTCGTTCGCAAGGCTCTTGATTTTAGTTCGGTCCAACTCCCAAAACTTTGACCATGACCTTCTCCCTCACAACAAGCATCTATTATTGTACCGCGTCGAAGAGTTCTTTCGGTTCCCGACCGAGCCCCAAACGTTCTATCTGGGTCGTGAACGATTCTAATGTATGTCTGGCACTCGAAAGAGGTCGCATCGGGCCCGCGACGAGGTAGGGCTCGATTGCGAGTTTCCATGAACAGTTTTTAGAACTCGATCGACTTGAAATGATGAACTGTTTAGGGCTGCTAAGATCGCTAGTTGCACGTGAGCAAGGTTTGACATCGCGCGCGAGAGAGAGACGAAAATCTGCACTCCATATGCCTAATAAATAATCCGGATTTGCATCTAGATATGACCAGTACCGAGGTTGGTCCATCTTGAGCAGGTCAGATCTATAACTCCTTTTGGCTATCTTACGCAAAGAGATCGTTGGACTGGACCAATCTGTCCTGCAAGTTGGTTCCAATATCCCTCTTATTCAACCTAGAATTAAATGCACTATTATTATACATGGGAATCGAATTTAAGCCGTGCGGATCCAAATGCATGATTCTAAAACCATGCCGACATAACCATAGGTTTTCAAAATTAACGAAGATAAAGTTATATAAAATCTCCGAGCATACTAAAAATAGTTTATGAAATTGATTTGTTAAATAATGCGATAGATTTTTGTTGAGTCGTGATTATAAATCGGTTGACAAAATGTCCACTTACGATCTGTCATCGCTCAGTAATAGTATCTTAATTTTGTAGATCGATTTCAATATCACTAATCTCGCTCAAAATGGAAAAGGTCACATGAACCCACTTGGTTCGTGCGCATCCCATCTTAATTCAGAAGAGACGCACCGAAGGTAAAGCGATTTGGGAGCTAATTGACTCTCGTACGGGCTCGGCAGAGATCCGATGCGGAGAGTGTAATCATCACGAATGCGACAACCCGGATCTCATATCAGAAATGCGAATCAAAAGGCGGATTCGACATGGACATGGGTGGGAGCCGGAATCATGCGTCGCTTGACCGCATGTTCTTGCCCGAAGTGGTGGTGCGACGGGATGGAGATGGAGTCAAATCAAACCACCCCCCCTTACCCGACCCTGAACAGGGCCCGACCCGACCCGGAAGACGGGGGGGCAGGCCCGCGCGCCGAAACGGCGGCGTCTTCGGGGGGGACCGGACCGCACGTGGACAGGCGCTTCGGGTCACTTCAAGAGGGTCAACCGGGCCCTTTTCGTTCTTCCAGAAAGGACCCCACTCCCACGTGCGGATGCCTTTTTGCTCCACCCTTTTTTTTTTAAATTATTATTATTTTATTATTAATTAATTTTTTTTAAAAAAAAATCCTCTGTCCCGACTAAGTTGGTGTTCCTAAGTGGAAAAGCCAATTCCTCCCTGTTTCGCATGATTAGTCGACAACGAGGGACGGTTTTTTAGCGGAGGAATTACGTCAAAATCGACCCGCTACCGGCGGTTGCAAAAGTCGAGCGGCGCCTCCCTTTTTCGAAATTGAATCGGAAGATTCCACGTACGCCTTCGAGTCTGTAAAGGTTGTTTCGACCGAATCTTTGATAGCCGCGTTTGATCGAATTTCTCTTGTGGAAATCTTTGTGATTATTGCGTACGGGGAGCCGGAATATTTATTTGAAAATCAAGACACTTTTGAGGCCTAATTATGGTCAAAATCTAGGGTTGAATTCATTCGCTTTCCTACGAGATATTGCGATAAGAGGAATGTGTCATGAACTTTCGTACGGCGCACAATAAATTCATCATGAGATGATTTGAACTCCATATTAGGCAGAAAGAGAATTGTACCTTTTAAATGTGAAATTCTAAATGCTATGTCGACCCTATAAATTGATGCCTTCTTCTTAGTTTGATCAAAATTACAGAGCATTCACATCGGAACCAGAAAGAGCAACTATTGAACTTAGGTTTCACATGTAGATATTAACTATAGTACAATTAAAAAACCCTCCATTATACCAATGCTTTAAATTCCTCTTGAGTTTTTTTCCGAGAATCCCAAAGCAAACAATCGAGACCCTAGTCAAATGACAATCGACAGCCGATTTTCAAGTTCGTGAGAATAATGTCAGATAGAAATCAAATAAAGACGCACTGCGCAAAAACGTGAAAATCGCAACAAAAGCCAGGATCAACAACGACAACACATGGAATTTCACTCGACGCGGGCATTATTTAGAGCCACGAGCTCCATTAATGGGACACCATTATTCATGCCCGAATTAGGCAAAGGTTGCATCGTCCTCGAATAGGGGGAATGGGGGTGAGCCATCCCCTGTGCAGCTCTAAGGCGTTTTCAGAACCGTGCAAGGGCCTAAAAAAACAGGTCCCCCATCGCAATCGCTGTTTCTCAGTACCATCTTCTTTCATCTAAGTCCTGAAAAAAGAACACCGTGCAGTCGGCAACATTGATTGCATCCATTGATCCTGCTGAGATGGGTAGCTTCATGTCACATTGGAACTACTTCATCAGGGGCTCTCCAGCACATTATTGTTATTACTAAGGTATCGTATCGGGATTAGCTCGCAGGACTCGCATACGGGCGATGAAAATGATCTATAACTTGGATGAGACGTAATAGTTTGAAAACTCCGTGACTTCAATGTTTCTTGCGTCTGCAAGGTATATATATATATCATCAATCAAATCCGTTGAAAATTGAAGATCCTTCGAATCCGGACGCTTACATTTCTCACGACATGATATGAAGAGATAACACGACACGCCCTGCTCTTATTTTCCAAGTCAGGATCCATACACAAACTACCTTTTGCAGAACCAGGGAAACACGAAACAACATCATCAAGATCCACCACACTTTCCTAACACATCATTACAAATAGGAGTCGTTTTCGCTGTCTTTGCATTACCGCGAGCGCGAATAAAAATCAAGAGTGTTCTTTTCTTTCTTTTTTTGGAGGGGAAGGGGGGCTGCGCGAGCTCAAGGTCTACGCGTAAGTGCTCAATGGACCCGCCTTAGTGGTTGAGTTGAATCCGTTTTCGGCGTTCCTCCTCCCGGTGAGCAATGTCCTGCAGGCAGAGAAGTTCATGAGCTTCTTAGTCCAAGAACAATGGGCTGCTTTCGATTTAATTAGTGACATTCTCGGTTTCGCCCAGTAGCGACTCTGGAATTTAAGTCGAAAACTCCACTCTCGGGTGCAAGAGATATGTACAAGCAACGGGAATTGGATAACTGGTCATCAAAGAAGATCAAAACATTCATGCTTACCTTCCAATGCTATGACCCGCCGAATCCATGAAGATGGTCAGTCTCTTCGCTGTTCTCATGAAGTCACTGCCAAGCAAAGGAACCAAAAAAAATAATCATCAATGAAAACTCAAGCTTTAGAGAAGCATCATCAGTGATGTTGCGGAATTGCAGATAGCAAGACTAAATATTTTGCCAAGATGAACAGTATCGCCAAGTAAGTCTGATTACCGAACCTGAAAGGTTCATCTCCAGTCCGTTTGACGGTACCGGCAGCATCTCGGTAGAGAACATGGCTAGGCATCTCCGATCTCTCTATTCCAAACATGTTACCAAGCTTCCTGTAAAGCTCCTCATACGAACCAAGAATTGAGAGATCGAGGGTCCTTCCCACATCCTCTGACTCCATAAAGACCTTGCAGTGACCCGTTTCTAGTCCGAGTTCAGAGGTTTTGAAGCCATGGCGCCACAGGAAGCCAGCACCAGCCTGCTTGAGCGTGGACCCCACGCCATCAGAGAGGAACTTCAGTTTGCCCGTGTTTCTGTCTGTTGAACCTTTGCCACTGGCAACATCGGAGACAACATCACCACCAGAGCGACCACGTGAGATCTGCTGCTCTGTGAGTATAGGTTGTCCGAACAGCAGGAACTTATGCTTCTTCTCGTCACCGGATTTCTCCGAACTCTGACTACAGTTCCCCATTGTAAGCAAGCACGACAAACTTTCACTCCCCTGCATGTTGTCTTTCGTGATGCTGTTGGAACTTCTAGAATGTGGATCGAAACGATGTAAATTGGATGACAGTAACCCTAACCGCAATCTGTTGTTGAGGTGATGATCGGTTAAGGGTATTCCAAATTGAGCTTGCCTGGCTCCCTGTATGCCTGCAGGAGCATTATCAGATAGACAACACAAGAGGCCTGTGGGCCCATGGAGATTGCCTGAGAACGAGGGGACAAAGAAGTTCCCATCGAGTGGAAAATCCGGGTAATGTGGCAGGCGCAACTTCTTCCTTGGGGGAGAGAAGGGCGACATGTGGATAGCCGGGATGTTCGATACCAATTCGACCAGCCACGGGCTGACGCGCTTCACATTTTGTAGCAAGTCTGGTTCATCCCAAGTCACCTGCAACGGTACTCCAACCGGATGAGTTTAAGAGAACCGGCATGGTACAGAAGACACCGTTCTAAGCCAAACAAAACCGAAAAAAGACAAACTTTTTGCACCTGATGCTTAATGCTGTCCATCATCAATAGCCACCACATGTTCATACTACTCCATTCGAAACATGCATCTTTGTTTCAGCATAAATAAACGATTCATCAATTCCCAACGCCTAACAAATACTGCCCTTTTACCTCAAAACGGTTGAGTATTAATTTCTCAGGGATTCCAAAGCAAGTATACTGTTGAATCTTTGACACTGAATGAGTGGGGCAAAAGCTTCATAAATCCCCATTTGACAGCAGCAAAAATTTAGTGTGTCGAAGGACAAGCAAAACGGCCCGAGGCCAATGAAGGGACATGCCACCTAAGGCGCGGATTAAAGCCACATAATGGCATTGGCAGGAGACGGTGGTCCAGGCAAATAAATGTTTCTAAAGGCGAAAATACACCTGAACGACTTGAGGCGATACAAGTTCAACCCAGAAGACAAACATTCTTTACCGTATTCATTCTCTAACCCTCCATCCATTGGCTATCATACTCGGTCGGAATTACGTATATACCATGAAATGCATATCAACTATGATCAAGTTCATTTAGCCGTGTAAACGTCAGCAGGACTGCATTACCTGAAGGAGCCGCCACGGCGAATTCGGCCAGCGGATGGGATCCGCGACCTGAACAGAGGAAATGGTCCCCATGAACCAACTTATCCGCGACGAGTCCTCGGTCTCGAAAGCCATCTTGAACCTCATCCCCGAACACCACTGTATCCTCATCGCCGCCTTCACCGACGACGCCTTGACGCAAAACTCCGGCGTGCTCGCCCTCGGATAGTACACCACCTCGAACGGCTGCCCGCTCGCGGCCAGGGCGGCGGCCTCGATCACGGACTCCTTCCTCACCCTCCCCTTCCCTCCCCTGAATCCGCCGTCGCAACCCGCATTCGCAGCATTCCGCATCAATTTGTTCTCTTCCTCCCTCAGCAGCATCGAGAACCCACCGAACTGCGGAACGCAACTCCCGCCCCCGCCGGAACTCCACGCAGCCTGAGATTCCCCGCCGATTCCTCTCTTGGCGCGCCGAATCCCGACGCAGAGATCTCCGTTCTCGGCCCTGAGGAACACGATCGAGTCGCCGGCGACAAGCTTCTTCTGGTTCACGAAAGTGCTCCATCCAGTGGTCAGCAAGTGCCGACGAGGAGTACCCCTGTAGATATGCCGGAACTTCCAGGTCTCGCCATGCACATCCTTGGCGATCACGGTCTGAACCGGAGGATCAGCCGAGTAGTCAAGCCTTGGAAAATCGTCTCGGCGCAGTACCGCGGCACCGAGAAGCCGCCGCCATTGTTGGCGTCGGATTGAGTCAGCGTCTTGGCAAAGGAGGCCGGCTTCTCGGGGTTGTCGGATCCGGCTGCCGCTGCTTCCAAGGCCCTGTCGTCCTCGAAATCGAGCTCGGTGTTGGGCAGGGGGACGAGCCTGAGCTTGGCGAAGACCTCGTCGGATTCGTGGTCGGCCAAGAACTTAACGGAGGACACGCGGCAGAGGATGAGGGGAGGGACGCCGCCGGAGGAGCCGGCGAAATCGACGGCGGAGGAAGCGTGCTCGGCGTGGCCCTGAGGGAAGTAGAAGACCCTGGAGTTCAGTGGAGGCATCTGGACCATGCCTCCTGCGCACGCGTGCCAGAGCTGCGGATCCAAGCTCCTCTCTGGCTCCTTCAACACCGTCATTTCTTGCTTTTTTTTTTCTTTCGCTTTCGTTCTTTATGCTTTGGTCTTGACAGCGAGCGTGAGAACGAGGATCAAGATCGATTTGCCGAAGGAAAAACTCACGACCTGAGAAAATTCGAGGGTAAACATCAACCCATATGAAATCAGAATGCAAGAGAAGTGAAGAAAAAAACGAGAGCCTTTTCCTTTGGCTGAATTGCCCGATGTCAGAAGAGCCAAGAAGAACCAAGAATTCGTCCATACCTCACGACTCGTTCAGGACAACAGCAAAACCATCAAAGGGATCGAACAAGAAGCATCCGCAAGGTCCCCAACGTGCATGTATAGAAAGATGTGTAGAAAGAGAGACGATCTCCCCTCACTGTTTCAGAGGGAAAAACGAAAGGCTAGGGCGGGGGAGGGCTAAATCACTCATTTTTTTCTGAGGGGACCAAACGGGGGAATAGAACAGATTCAAGGCACAGGGGAACCTCAGAAGGCACCAAAGATGGTATTTTTATGGCTGGCAACAGAGGGTAAAACTCGCGTCTCCACTTAAAAAAACGAAAACTTTCTGCAAGCCCACTGAGCCCGTGACAAGTCACAGGCTCAGACACAGAGAGAGAGAGAGAGAGTTAATGGGCGATCAGAGCGCAGCAGCAGCACCAGCAGCCGCTGCTAACTTCAGCAGCGAAATACAAAAAACCCATCTGATGCAGAGAGAGAGAGAGAGAGGGGGAGAGAGTTTTGGGTTGGTCTGTATCTGGTTTGATGCCTTTTGGCACTTCGCTAAACTCCAAAAGAAACCAACACCCACCATTTATTAAAACTCGACTTCTCTCTCTCCCCCCTCTTTACCTGCCTTTTGCTTGCTCCCTTCTCTCTCTTCTCTGCCTCTCTCTCTCTCTCTCTCTCAGATCTTCATGGACGAGTAAATCCACTTTCGTCTTACCTCTCCCCTCTCTCTCTCTTTCTCTCTCAAGAACAGGAACCGAACAAACAGAGACGTCCTCTATCAAAAGCCAAAAGACCCATCATTAGTTTATTAACCGGGGGAGAATTTCATTGCCTCATCTCCAACTGATATTTTATTATGCCCCCCCGTCCGATGATCCAACTAGACGAGACGAGACGAGACGATGCCGCCCGCTATATTGCGTCGCCGTGTCCCGTTGATATCGCGAGTTTTTCCCCTCTTTCGCGTCCAGAGGTTAGAGAGAGAGAGAGAGTGACTGCGTTTGTGAAAACAGGGGTTCGCTCCGAAATCAGAGCAGGCGCGGAAATGGTAAAAAAGAAGGACGGTAAAAATGGAGGGGGCCAAGAAGGAAGAGACGGGAAGAAATTAAGGATGGCTTTTGTCTCCACTCCTAATAACTGTAGTCAACTACACTCGGGTTCGATAATTTTTAAGACAGGAACTAATGGATAGGTCTAGGATTGAATCGACCGATTTTATTTTTTTTATATTACTGAAGATATATTCTAATTAACTCAAACAAGCTTATAAAAGTCGGTTCAATTCTGGAACCAGCCCACTAGCTATGATCGAATCAGGCATCAAATCGTTTTTTTTTCTACTGATTTTGGATTTAAGGAACTTAGGAACAAGGTTGATTCACCAAAGGAACCGGCATTGAAAGAGGATCGACTGGATCGGCTTCTATCGGTTCTCGTATTGAATTGGGTCGGTTGCATACTTGTATTAGGGTTTAGGATGGTTTTCGGTACTCACCAAACTGCCCAACTCTGTTAACGAAAGAAAAGACAACAATTGAACCTAACTATAAATTTTTGTGAATCCAAGGAACAAATCTCATGCTAATCTAGTACTTTCCAACAACATCCATCGATGTTTCAAATCTAGCCTCTTGGTAATATTAGATCTTAGAATTTTCAATGATCATAGATCTTAGACTTGCAGTGCCTAAGTTTTGAATGAATAGTTATATTTACAAAGTCGAAGTGGTTTGTTACATACTAAATGTTAGGTAAGTTTTTATCCAAAAAAAAAAAAAATCTCTGACAAATTACATAGGACCAATCTAGCGAGTAATAAAAATTAATGGGATGGATTTAGGATAAGACTGGTCATTGCGCACCGCCTTCCGACACTACCTTTAGATGGGACTGATGTTGAATTAGCTCATCCTTTGCATCTTAGTCACTCACTCACGAGTCTCTACGATTTCAAGACAAAAGAGTTTTCGTGATTTAATTGATAGTCTCTCGTGATTTTTTGGAAAACTTTCTCTAACCAATCTAAAATCACATGAAATAATCCAATAATGAATCGAATTGACACGTCCATAAAGACGTGATAGGGGTTATCAAGCCTAGTCACATTATACGCAATCAATCGAATTCTAATTCCACGGTTCTCAATTGAAACATCACATTTGAGGTCTCTAAATTACACTTTATCCATTAGTCGCCTCCTTCGCTTGTTCCATTTTCGAAATCATTTGCACAAATAATTTTTCTTCTCGATTACCTAATCCAAAGCTGACTTAAGTTTCAATTAGGACGCCACAAGTTTCACGATCTTGCCAGCAACACGAGAAAACTTCTCTTTTCATGGCCAATGAGGTTGCTTTAGTTTCAATCAAACTTCCATCAAACATGTCATGAGACAATCACATATGCTTGTTCCCCTAAAATTTTGAGTGATCCAACGTCCGTACATTAGCTGTGACAGAAAAAATTGTATTTCTCTTAACTTATTATTGAAATAAAGTTGTTATTAGTCATAGAAAATTGAATTCCCGTGACCATAAATGTTTCTTGGAACGTGACTAACTTTCTTTGATGCGGGTAAGCGTGAGCTTGTTTGGTGTAGATAACTGACGTACATAGTATGTCTATGCTCAGATGCGATGACCATAGTCTCGAATTATAGTACCAAGGGAAATATTCACGCAACTTAAGTCGCCAATTTTTTTTTTGAAAATTTTATTTTTCTTAAAAAAAATTAATTAACAAGCGTTTCAGAATAGTGGGTGAGAAATGGAATTTACAATGCTTAATGCACTATTTTCTCTATATAAAATGTAATTAATTTACAAAAATTAAAAATCTTTTGCTAAAAATATTTTAGCCTGGGCCTCGAAAATGAGAGAATTATTGATTTGGTCATTAATCTATTACACATATATCAATTCAATATCAAAGTTTCTAATTTTGCTTATGTAGTCCTAAACGTTCGCATGAAATTATGATGCACTCCTTCCAGACAATTGCTGCCGATAATCGCCGAGGTGGCAATCCACACAAGACGTCATTATGTCAATGTGTCATGTGAGACGGTTGGTGAAGACTGGACACCACACATTGAAATTTGATGCAAAAAATTATGATTATATTGATAAAATTGAAAAATTTATGATTGAATTAACATTGATACAATGAATTTATGATTGATTTGATAATTATTGCTTTTCAAAATCCATCGGCGAGATTATTTTTTTACCATTCTTTTATTGGCTGCCTCAAAAAAGGAAAAAAGAAGAAGAAAGAAATAGGATAGGGTGCAGAAATGGGGTCAATGGGCCAGACAACATTAATGGGCAATTGAAAACAACTGTAAGGTCTGTTCTTTTAATTAACTGGAAGTTTGTCGCAGATCAGCAGTGTCCTGCTGTCCTCGCCCTTAATAGGCCAGAGTCTTCAGTTAGTGTCCTGTTCGTCCCATTTACTTTTACTTTCGTAACCACAAGAAAAAAAGAAAAAAAAAAACAATTCAACCCTTAATTTTTGACTCACAATTATTAATTTTTTTTAATAATAGTAAACCCAGAAGCTAATGCATTAAAGCCTGAATAATGTTACTTTTCACTTAGTGCTGTGTTTGTAAAAAGAGGGCGAAACATAGAGATAATTCTTTAAAAAAAAATTGGGTTATAGGGATTTGGGTGAGTCAGTTTGATTAGCTATTCTAATGTATTTTAACATTGAATTATTCTCGTGATTTACCGAGTATTTCGTTCACTTTCTTTAAATCATGCGATGCTACAAAGGTCAATATGACAATGAACAAAAGGAGAGGATTTTTTGACATTTTTGGAGCGATGAGCCATCGACCCAAGTTAATTCACAAATTGCAAAAAAATGAATATTCACGATATTTCAACATAATTGATCTGAACATCATTCGAAAAGAGAGAGAAAGTACGTTTATATTGGGCATGCAATGATGTGTTTTTGAAACGAGGAGATGGTAAGCTTTCAGGAACACCTAAAAAACATTTGAACATTGAGATAAGAGGAGCTTCTTGGTTTGGTGGCTGACTGATTCTCAAGCTGTGTCCCAAAAAGCTTACCAAACACATTAAAAAAAACTCATCAAATACTTAGAATTAGAATTAATAGCTCTCGACACAACACGAGAAAAACTCTGCATATGAAATCATAAACTTCGTTTGTCTAGATGCTATAATAATGTTATAATCAAACAGGGTCGATGCATTGACAAGTGCGAAAATTTCATAATTGGTTGCTCGAAAAGTACATGTTATGCGAAATCTCTATTAATTAGTATTTTTCCGAAGAAATACAAAAGTCAAGATAATATAATTTCGTTGGGTGGAAAAACAACATCAAGAAAAATTGATGCCGAAACATTGCATCAGGCCAAGTGGACACAGACATGCCTTTCATTATGAAAATTCAGAAGAAAGGAAGAAGCAAGAAAAAGCATTTAATTTGGGAAATTGCATTTATTTGTGCTTTTCTGCCATGGAAGGAAGGAAGGTCGATGGAAGGCCAAAACCATAGCTAGAAAAGCACTTTTAGTAATTGATGTCCGTCTTTTAGACATCTCACTCTTCCTAACTATCGTCTCCTTAAAGGAAAAACGCCTCTAACTCTCGGTTTCTTCAATTGCTGTCTTTCACTTTTCCAGCAATAAATGCGGGAAAAATGCAATGTACCGGTACCGATGGCCCGCCCCTCTTTGGTGTTGCCATTAAAAGTGGTACATTCGTCTTGGAATGTTTGGTCAAATCGAAACTATACTCGGCATTTGTTGAAATCTCACGGTCTAGGATTGTCGATCTCATCGTTGGAGCCTCGTTGACGTGTCGATAATCTGTAGGTCTCTCCATATGAAGTAGCCATGCCGAAAGGATCACTCCGCTAGAAATTCGTCTATAAGGCGTGACTCGTACTTATGACTTTGTGGAAGATGGACAAGCATGAGACCATGAAGGGTTCATTTGAAAGCCATTTCGTTCCCGTAAAACAATTCCTATTTAGAAATAACTTTTTTCTAAATCTATTTACTAAATGAGTTTCTAAGCATTCAGACGCGTTAGGTAATTACACAAAATTTATATTTCCGAAATAAAAAAAGAGTATGTATAGGTTTAATATGACCCTCAAATTTTTTTCGTGACGTAGATTTTCTTCAAAATTTTTAAAATTTTTTTGAGAGTTTTCTTTGTTCTTCTCTCTTTTTCTTCCTCCTCTAGTTGGTTGCCAAGCCTCGATGATGGTTGACCATCGGCCAGAAATGAGAACTAGCAACCTTGCCATCCTTGAGGGAGCCTTGTGAGGCTGACTTCCCTTAGCCACGACGAGGTCACTGACCATCGCTGAGCCCGGATGATTAGCTAGAGGATGAAGAAGAAGAAAAGAAAAGAAAAATGTCTTGGCTTTAGAAATTGTTCCCCAAAATAAAGAATTAACTTTTTTCTACTTTTCATTTATGTTTTAGAGCTATTCCCTAACTATTGATTTATTTTGGGGAATAGAAAAATTAATTGTAGTTACTAAATGAATTTTTGTTATTTTTCCATTCGTGAGAACAAAAAAACAAAAATAGAGAGAAATTGGAATGTTACCAAACATGCTCTAAACCAATCACACTTCATGGTCAACTGAGTCCTCATTCATGGAACACTTAGTTGTGCAAAGCACATGAAGGATTATGTCTATTGCTGTTGTGTTAAAAATGGTTGATACAATATATAAATTTTGCATTATCATATAACACGAGTTTTCGATCCCTTTCTTCTTCTTTTTAAATGTTTATAGCGGAAAGAGGAATACATCGATGGACTCATTGGACAATCCTCTCACAATGCCTACTCAAGCGACTCACGATAGTTGAGCGATTATGGAGTTCAATGCATTAAAATTGCCATCATTCTGGCTAATATACACTAAGTTCGACTATTTTTACTCAATTATATGATATTTTATTCACCTGAGCTCACGCACAACTCACAAGCCCACCCGATCCTGCCCAAGCATTTCAATGTAAATTTTATGTTTTGAGTAGATCTGAGCAACACATTAGATCCCGTTTTCGAGCCCTATGCGGCACAAACCTCTCGTAACCCATCACGAAGGCCCATGCGGCTGTCTCCGGCGGTGGCCCGGCGACGGCAACCGCTGCGCAGCCATCTCTCCCATGCGTTGGTCTAGCAAATCTCGGAGTGTTGCTGAGCCTGAGATGGCACAAAGCTGTATTTCACATGGACTCATCAAGTCGGCATTATTATTATTATTATTAAACATTAGTTCAGAGGGCAAGAGAAAAGAACCTTGCTCACATGGAGCGGACCGCACAAAAGAATAATAAAGTTCGGACTCGGGCGAACATGGATCCTGAGATTCATTTTAAATACTCCGTTTATTTGACGAAAAAATAAATAAAAAATATTTACAAAGCAGTACCATCCTCAAATTATTTATTCTTCACGTAATGACTGTACCCGGATTTGGCCATTTCGATAAGATTATGATTTTTTTTTTTTTTTTTTTTTTTTGGATCAGATTTCACTCCCCTTTTTTCTTCCAGAACACGACACTACGAGGTGACGCAGATGAGGGACCCCGTTCTTGTCAGGTCCAACGAAAATAAAAAAAAAAAAAATAAAAAAACAAAATGACGGAAAAAGAAAGGGATGCTGACGTCGCACTGCTGGGCCTCTCTGCTGTTCATCTGTCCTACCATCGCTGCAGACCTACTCACCTCTTTATCTCTCTAGAGTTGCCAAAGCGGAGGATGGTACGATGACGTCATCGTGCACCCACCAATCCTCTTTTTTTTTTTTTTTGACAGAATTTCGCATATCCCTTTTCTTTGATCCAAGGTCCAAAATCAAGTCCGTACATTTTACTCCAATCCGGCCTTTAAAAAGCTTCTTTTGGACGGGCACGGACCATTGCCAGTCCCTCCCCTTTCGTTTTCTCGACATGATATGACGAAATTTAGGGCCTTGGCTTCTTCGCTTTGTCCTCCTTACGTTCATGTGATTTTTCAGAAAAGATTCCGTCCACCTAACTATAGGGAATCTTTTTAAAAAGGAATTGGGTCATTTTAGTTATGAACATCGACAAAGCATCTCGAACACGCGCTAAATTAAAGTAGTTTAGAAGCTCATCCGATTGGGTCATCCCAACAAACCGTACATCAAAAGACAAATCAGCTCTCTCTTTTTTTAAGGTGTGTGAGGTAGTACGAACCTTTCCATTCGACCGAGCGAGTCTATGTCTCCTATTTGAATAGGGCTAATACCACAAAAAAAAGAAACCCAAGCTGGATGTCTGTGCCACATTTAATTCAAATTGATTTTTACGTGACAAAAATTACTAAATTGATACATTTATGCTACATTTATCCAAAAACTAATTTTTATATAATAAAAAATTCCAAATTTGTAGATCTATGTCATATTTTTCCCAAACTTATATACACCCATCACATCTACTCCAAATTGTTATAAATTTGATGTTTTTTGAGGCAATTGTGACATGTTCACTAGTTTGATAAAAATATGGCTGAGTATATAGTTTGGATTTTTATAAAGTAAATATAAATTCGAGGTAAATATTATATGGGCGCGTTAAATGCGACAGGAATAAGCATTAGTTTAGGGTTTTTCTGAACAAGCATTGAATCAGAATCGCGACTGCTCGATATTCTCACAAGGACTCGCCCTTCGGGTACGTCGGATTCGGAGCGAAGAATAGGAGAGCAGACGACGGCAGCAGAAGCACAGTAGCAGCACAGTAGCAGCACAGCAGCAGCAGCAGTTCTTTCAGATACAAAAGAAGAAGATGACGAAGGAGGAAAGAGGGGGACACGAGGCGTGGGGCCCGCCCCACCGCGTCCACGCGTCGGCATCGCAGCGGCGGCTCAGCGGAGAAGACGACGGCCGACGGAGGGAGGGGACAGCACAGAGGTTCAATGTGGTTGGGGGAAGGGGGAAGGGGTGGGGCCCGCCCCCGTGCCGGGTGGTGGTGGGGACAGGGCCTCAGGAATCTGTGTCGTCATGTCCTCGGCTGCTGCGGCCAAAGTCGCTCCGCGCCTGCATGTTTCGCGACAGGCTGACACGGCGCTGACTCGGCCGAGCTCATCCGGCTGACTCACCGACCCACGCGCTCCTGACTCGCGGTCGCCGGTCGCCGGCCACTCTCGCTCGGGCCGCGCGACATGTCGAACATGTTCAAGAAATTCGGCTGCGTCACCATCGACGCCAATAAAGCACGGATTCTATTCATCTCGCGTGAACGAATTGGAGAGTTCAGCATTTGTGTGAAATGTCTATCATGGCTGTGTGAACGCGCCGAATGCGCTCAATAACACGTCTTGCGAAGGAGGCTCATCGCGAGTTGACCTTGCCTTACGCAACTACGATTCGCCATAAGGTTATGTACCACTGCTTTATTCGGACACTAATTAAGAGTTTACCGTATCTCACGAAACAAATCTGTATCCTCTCCCGACCTCTCTCTTATAGCCCGATCCAAACGAGGCTAGACAAGGACTCGTGGTCATAAGGCCACCACCTTTGCCCCCGGTGTCAATTCCACGACGTAGTCCCGTAATTTCCCCTGTTCCTGTTTTAAGGCATCTCGACCCGACAAGTCCCGCAACGCCACCTGCCCATGTTTCCTCATCGGCTTCGAGTGGTCTCTTTCCTGTACCTGAGAATGTCGGACCCAGCTTCTTTACTTTCGTCATCACCATCATCATCTTCTTCTTCCTCCTCTTCTTTTCTCCCCTGCCGCGCTCTTCGATGGAGATAGAAAGGCTGCATCGTCGCAGATTCTTGATTATCGCCCCCAACCCAGCCGGCCCACAGTTTTAAATTGCACATTTATGGTGTCCTAACCACACCTTTTCCCTTCTTTTTTTTCCTACTTTCCAGAGTTCCGTATAGGTAGGGAGAGGGACCGACCCGTCTCTCTCTGTTTTCTTCCTTATTGGGGAGAGTTAACAGGGGAGGTTTTGGCTTTTTAATGAAGTGTTTTATGATCCCTAGATCGCCATAGGATGGTCAACCTCGGCCTGTTCTACAACTGATCAGTGTGCCAGAGCGAGGCTTTTGACAGAGATGGGGGGCAAAGCTTTGGAAAGACGGCCCCCTTTTCGAGCGCATCGAGAAAGAAATCTTGCGGGCTCCTCTGTCTCTCTTTGAAAAACAGAGCATGCCATTCGAAGATGGGATAGGGTGTCGACATTCAATGCGTTTTTTCTCTGGTTTTCCCTTTTCTTTTGTATAGAGTCCTATGGTTCGTTAATGCACCACTAAAAAAAAATGAAGATGAAGAAGAAGGTGGGGAAAGCTAGAAAATTAGGTGAAGAAGGGGACGATTGGAGGCGAGAGGAGAGTCCTAATTGATCAAAAAAGACGTTAGCTGTCCTTCGTGTTTAGGACAGGAAAGGGACGTCGGGCCCCGCTGGCCTGATGGGAACCAGAACGGATCGGCCCAGAACTGATGGTTACCATGAGGACTAATCCCGTACTCTTCTCAATTTATTGGAATAGACGAGTGCCGAACTGGTTCCGGGTCTGGAACCATCCTCTTGGACCGACAGACGACAAAGATATTGATGGGTTTGACTAGGGCACCAATGGCAATTTGGCCAATGGTCTCCACTAGTGGTGCCTAATTTGTTCATCATTTAAATTTCGAAAATTCTATTTGATTTGGTAGAACACTTATATCTATTCTTTTTTCCAAGTTTCACTAAGCTGATTTTTGTAAAATTCTTACTTTCTAATTAATAAAATTTGAAGGAATCAAAATAGGCCGTAATAGACCCACCCCGCAGTGGACGAGTTGGTTTGTCTTTGGGCCCCATTTAGGAGGGTAGAGGTTCGAAACTTACGCCCCTATTCTTGCGACTTAAGTGAGTGCTGCGTGGGAGGTGGGTCGTGTTTAGTGCTTGCCCAGGTTTACGTCGCCATTTGCTTAGGCTGTACGGCGGTTAAAGTCATCAAAAAAAAGAAAAAGAAAAAGCCATAATAGGTCAAATGGACGAGTACGGGTTACGATGAATAAAATACAAGTCAATACAAAAATAAGGTTGTCCAAATGAGTTGAATGGGTGGACATATTGACGACTTGATCTGACTTGTCTATTTATCACCCTTAACAATTGGCAATTATTAATAGAACTCATGCATCATGATTAGGTGCTCGGCATCCATGACGTGATCGGTTTGTTGTCGATGAGAGAAGTAAACGCGACGGTAATAGCACTTAATAACATGGTAATTAGCATGTAGTATAAGATGAGGGTAGTAAGCACGATAGTAATAGTGCTTAACAATTGGCATTTATGTATAAAACTCATGTGTCATGATTAGGTGCTTGGTTATCCATGATGTGATCGGCTTGTTGTCAACGGGGAAGTGAACGTGATAGTAATAGCGCTTAATAATATGATAATCAGCATGTCGTAAAACAAGTTAATTGATCACTAACGTGTGACGTAGGCTGAATAACCCTCGAGATCAACATGGTTGATCAGAAGTCAAGGACTCCCCATCTCATCAATCGAAGGCCGTACCTATTCAACTTTCACTAGCTACATGCAAATTGATTCGGTAATCAAGCTTGTGCCCGAACTTCGGACTATGAAAAAACAAAAGAGAACAATTATTCTCGACTGGAACGAGCCACGTATGGTACCAGAAGAAGGTTGTCGGTCCGACTCGAGAAAAGAAGAAAAAAAAGAAAAAGAGAAGAGCATAATGCCCCGCACGGATTGGTGCAAAAGCTACATCGCCAGTTGCCGACTGGAAATCGAGAGGGCCAGCGCCACCAGCAAGTCGCGTCCGTCGACGTCCGAACAAAAACATGAACGTTTCGATAATAAAAACTCTTTGAAATGCTGCCGTTCCATGGTCCTTTTCCTTATCGTCAAATGTCGTGCACGTGAAGGAGCGAACGAGGCTGTCTCTTTGCATGGTCCCTCGTGATTTGGACTCTTCCCCCACGTTCTCTCCCCCCATTAATATTTTCACGAGAGAGAGAGAGAGAGCCCGCGCGCCGGACGAGGCGGCCGTCGCGCCGGTCCGACGGCCGCGGCCGGCGGTCTCGGTGTCTTCTTCCGTCTTGTGCTCTCCGTCTCTCTTGTCGTCCCGCATTGCGTCATCGTCGTCGCCGCTGGGGATTCGTGGTCAAACGATGAGGTTTCCTCGGGATTCCTCCGCGTCGTTCTCTCCTCATTTTCTGCGCTATGGCTTTCGATTTTTTTTTTTTTTTTTAATTTTTTGTCCTGCTAATCCTTTTTTTTTTTTTCTTTTTGTGAACCGAAGGGCACGAGTAAAGAGATCCGGGCCCGAAATCAATGGACACCGTGAACCGTTTTGATAGGGCGGTTTGTGTGCATCGGATGAAATTCGAGCGGGCGATATTAACCCGCTGATGCCCCGACCAAATGCGTCAATTTTAGGGACTCTTTTGCCCCCTTTAGACTACATGATCAAATCACGTTTTTGATGTCAATGTGCATCCGATACTCCTCTGATCGCTTGATTAATCTCCACCAATACGGTAGTTCATCTGTCTCACATATATCGGTAACTCTCCTCAATGGTTCATGTCTGTCCAATCTATCAAAGTCGGTATAAAATTGTAGTCTAAGATGCTTTGAATTACAAAAAGAACGTAAGCATATTAGGAAGAATTTTGTGAGCCAGGGCCAGCAAAGTTCCTATTAAGAATAATCATGAAGGGAAGTTCTGCATTTATCAGTGCACTGCTATTGACATGTGTAATGGGTAATCAATACTTTCTAAGATGAGTTATTCGTCTTTTAAGTTAGCTTAACAAGTACCCTAGAGAAAGAAAGCACATTAGCAAAAGAACCTATCATAAGAAGCTATTAAGCGGCTCAGAGCACATAATGTAGTGGGCAGGCCTGGGCTTAAGAAGAGAATGCATAGACGGGCTCACCCAATGGGCCACAGGGACCACGAAAAGTAACCTTAAGAGCCTGATTACGCTTTAATTACAAGTTTTTAGAACTTTTGAGATACTTATTTCAATTGAATGCGACATTCTGGAATTCTTAGAATTGGCCGAAAACAAGGGCCTGCGTTTGGTTTGGGTCGGTCGGTCCTAGCTAATCGATAGCCACTAGCCAGTGTAAATCCGATATAATTGACGCATCTTTGAAGAGATTTTTAGATGCTTTGGAAGGATAACGTTCGATATGGCTCTGGCTCCGGTAAAGTTAGTGCCATAAACTTTGTTCTCCTTGGGTTTGGCAAAATTGGATAGATACAGAAGAGAATGATCAATTCAGAGGGGGCAAAACTCGTCTCCCAAGGGTTTCTTCATAGGCCTATTCTCCAAATGGAACTTAAGTGAAAATCCCAGTGTTACTGCAAGTGGCAATTTTCAGAAAGAAAGCAACTGCAAATTCTACCAAAGAATAAAGAGAGAAATCAAGAGAGAGAGAGAGGAGAGAAAATCAGTCTATTACAAAGAATCATTCTATCAATGGCTAAATATGGCAAACTCATCGAGTATCCAGGTTCAGGGAATTCAATCAGATTCGAAGTGCACAGAAACGCTTAGAAGTTTCACGACTTTGCCGACTAAGCGCAACCCTTCCCATCTCCCTAAATCAGTACTACTACCTCATCCTACTTATTGCATCCATCTACAGAAAAACCAATTAGCCTGAATATAAAGAACCAAGGAATTGGAGAACAAAACAAGATCCACCTAAACTCAGGAAAAAAACTGTTCTCCTTTCCAGTCCAAATCAAATCAAACAGGTACACCCCCATCAGACATTCTAACCTGAGGGTGCCTCAAGTTGTTCATGGATGCAAACCCAGACTCATGATTTGCCTTCTTCCTCATTTCGATTACCTTCCTATGAGAATTAGAATGCAACGACGAGGTGAATGTCGGACTTGCTGCTGGACGGTACTCCGGGAAGAGGCGACCGGACCTGTAGCGAACCCCACATGCATTGCAAAGGGTCTTGGGCCCCCTTGGCCCTTCTCTCCATTGTGGGGTTTTTGTGACCTCGCAATGCATGCATTTCCTGGTTGCACTCGGATTCTGTGAAGCCGAGTTCATCTCTTCTGCACCAGAGAGCAAATGTAAATTCCTTTCCTTCCCCTTTCTTTTGCCAGAACTTTTTTTATTATGTCGGCCTTCTGAGGATGACCCAGAAGCTGCCAAAGGTCGGTATATACCAGAAGCACTGCTAGCAGAAGGAGCAAAAGGAAGGTTGAACCTCTTCTTTGACGTTTGTGGGCGTAACCGCTTGCTCCGAGCACGCTTCACAGGGATTAAAGATTTGGCGCTTAAGAGAAGCGAGTTCTCAATTGAACCGGAGCTGCTGTTCTCGAGGCTAGAATCTTTGTCGTTAGAAGTCTGATGGTGGCAAATACTTCTGTTTGAGTTTGTCTCAGTACAGCTGGGCGATGCTTTTACTTTAGCTTTATCCTCATTCTAGGCAAAAAGGACAATCAAAATGAGGAAAATGTAAACAAAATCATAGATCTTTCTTCAACAGTAGCTTTTTTTTTTTTTTTTTTTGTTATTGTAAAGAGCAGTGCAACAAAATCACTTTAAGATCCCAGTGTAGCAGGTTTCAGTAGCTCCTTCCTAGTTTAAAGAGAACAGAAGAATCACAGCAGATGGAATTGGAAAGCCTATTGCGCTCTAACAAGTCACGTACACACCTCACCAGTTCGGTCTCCAATTCTCTCTGTCATATACTCCAGGAATATAACTATCAAGTCATTGTTTGGCAAACTGATTGACAGGACATTTTGTATTTTTAAGGTCTAAAAGGCAGCTGATGAATTCATTCTGCGACAAACAGTCTAGCTTCCACGGACTATAGATAGTTCTAATTAACTTCATTAAGCATGCCAACCTTAAGTAATCCAAAGCAAGCAAATCAACTGTTTCATGTCATTGGAAATCTCAAATACAGCAATGATCTAGCATATTTTCTCTCCTCGGTAAAGGAAGAAGGGAGAAAGGAGAAAGGAATTGCATTTCTCATCCAATTCTTAGTTGCATCAGCCTGATTCGAGACATACCAGTCTGGTATGAGTGGGTCCCACGCAAATAGGCAACTGAACCCAACAGCATTGACAGACTCACTTGTGCAGGCATTCTAGATAAATTAAAAAGCAGGAAACAGGGTTCCACTCTGTTTATCATCTTGCTTATGCTTTTGCATTTTTAATTTAATGGCGAAACTCTTGAAATTATCCAAGTATGTAAAATAGGATAATAACATGTTCTTCTCCATAGCTGTTTTTAAATACTTACAAAGCCATTGATATATCAATTTCAGCAGCTACAGCCTCTATGCATCACATCCAAAAAAGTGACAACAAACTCAACCTCATGGCTGAAGGCTGATGCCAAGAGTATAAGTCATCCAATCAGGCTCTACAGCAGGAGTATCAACAAATAGCACTTTTGCTCACTTTGCCCTCGTGTGATTTTGACAACCAAAACGGGCTGGACTCCGAAATGACAAAGTGGGTTCGATCATTGGGGAGAGACAGAGTGCATGTGCTCTCTCTCTAAAAACGTCCTCATGGTAAAATTTGGCACACTTTTAAACTTTTCCATCTAGCATGATGACATTACAGTAGGCATTTACATACTTAAAAAATGCGACATTCTGAATTTATCATCATGAAAGAGACAGCACAAGAAACTCACCCTTGAAAGGCTTCTGTCCGGTGCAGAAATGTCTTCGCATATTTTCCCACAATAACTAGATGGAAATCCTTCCAAAACATCCGAAGATGGCAGTTCAAGGAGTCGGAAGCTCGCATCCCAGTCATCTGACAGAATATTACCTTCTACATCTTCCAATGGGCAATCAAT
Organism: Eucalyptus tenuipes; assembly: GCA_014182365.1. Taxonomy (NCBI): domain Eukaryota; kingdom Viridiplantae; phylum Streptophyta; class Magnoliopsida; order Myrtales; family Myrtaceae; genus Eucalyptus; species Eucalyptus tenuipes. The sequence goes on along the minus strand of CM024546.1, from coordinate 8,988,552 downwards.
TTGTTTGAGGACATTGTCAAAAAATTCATCGGAGGTACCATGGACATTTTCATCAAATATCCATGAGCCCACAATGTCAATCTTCTGCAAGGATGCCAATTGGAAAAAAGAACAAAATGAAGAGAGAAGATCACCCAGTTAGCATGATCCTGTTCATCTGAAGGAACTGTAAGTTATTCAAAAGAACCATGGCTACATCCACCTTTCTCTTTTGATAAATAAAATAGGATTTCATTGAGAAAGAAACAGTGGAAATGTACAAGATCAGAGATAGAAAAAGAAACACAAATAAAAACTAAAACAAAATAGAGCCAAAGCAGAAACACCAAAGACAGATAGAAGAGTACGTAACAGTAGCATCAGAAGCTTCATTTCTCTCAGACAATCCTTTGTCACGTTCTCTTCAACTGCCCCGCATAAGACAGAGTGATGCAGTGTTCCAAGATTCCTTTGAGATTGAATTATCCAAAAGGACATTTCAATGACTGAATGACTGAATATTCTAGGCATGACCAGAAATAACTTTCCTAAGGAACAGATGTGATTCCATGGTTGAGATGGTATGAAGTGCATTTACCATAGAAGATACCTTTTGGATCAAGAAGAATCGATAGCTCTGATTTTCAGCAAATCAGACAAATTGAGATGCTACTCAATACGTATATATGAGCAGTAAATGTCTTAATCAGATATAGTTTGACTTCCATAAGTACAGAAAGCATACTAATCTTAATTATAGAGACAAAAATCACAAGAGAATGACCTTTCAGGTGTTATGAGTAGGTGCACAATAATTTTGAGGGTGGGTTCACAGAACACAAAACTACTGAGCATTGCCCATACTGCTAAACCAAATACCCTGTTTATTTCTCTGTGTTTTATGTTCCAGTTTACCTATTCCATTGATTTGGCACAGCATATGTTCTTTTACACTCTAGTTGTTCCTAGCAAGACAGTGTAAAAGATGTCAGGCCTTTATCTTGTTCTATTATCATGTCAACTGATCCTACTTCAAGCTGTTTGCTTTTCTTTTTGCAGCTCTTCTCTAATCATCCTTGTGGCCGAACAAATGCTTCGTTAATTCTGGATCAGTATTTAAGTTCGCGGATTATGCTTGTGTTGTATAGTGTTGGCTGCTTTATTATTATTATTATTTTTTTTTTTATGATTTTTTTTTCATACCTGTCTATTCCTGGGAAGTCAAATCTTGACTTTAAAAATTGTTCGTTCACTAATTGATCCTCCAATGGAAGAAAGGGTTAGTTCTGATCCAAAAGTTGTTAGCAAGCAGTTTCTGTACTTTTTTCTAAGCAGGTCAGAGCCATCTATGGCAAAATGCTCATCAAGGTGGAGATTTGTTTAGTATGTGGTTATAATTCACCGTTCAAGATATGTCTTTGGATCATGGAAATTGGCTAGATATAAGGACTAGTATCAAGACCAAGTAGATGTGCCAATTGATTACTCTCTCTCTTGGGGTAAAAGCCCCAGCAAACACCAAGGGGGCATTTGGCCTCTAGATGATGAAGTGTCGGTGCTAACTAAAATGAGAAAAGTACAATGTTCTTCCCCTTTTTTTGGGAAAAATAGAGAAAAATACAAAGTGATAGGATGGCCATTTGAGTTTTGATGAAAGTAGTGTAGAAGAGTTTTGTGCTTGGGTTAATGCAGCATTACTGTTTGTGCCCTGAACTTTGATTTCCTCCTATTGAGAAGCTTGGTGCATTCTCTTTGTAGGCTCCACCAAACCAAATTTATCACGTCTATTCCTTTGTCTCATACAATATTGTTTACCAATAAAAATGACATGGAAGGTATACATATTCATTTTTTCTCCTGTAGCTTCTAACAGTAAAGGCGTTAGTTTTAATACATCTTGCACTAATAGGCACATGATCTTAAAAAGAGAAATTCCTTACGGCCCTTCCTGTGCGGAAAGATTAAGATGCAAACACACAGTCATGGTTCCTACATGTAAAGTCGTTCCAAATTTAAGATGAGAATTTCACAAGAAAAGGACTTCTCATCTTACAAGACATATATCTAATTAGCTCCCAGTATTCCACATAAAGACACAAAATCATATTCAATTTAAAACCACGTCCCTTTCAGCAGTTTTGAAAAATCAACACCAGCTTTGTCTTTCTTGACAAACCCTCTGCATATTTAAATTTCAAAATTTCAAACGACGAATTGAAAAAAAAAAGGGAAATAAGAAGAAGAAATGGGCCTAGTGCGATTAACAAATAAAACAGACTCAAATCCCTTTCAAGAGCCAAGGGAAAAAGAAAAAAAACCCAAGTCCGCATTTCAAGCATTGTGGTCAAGTTCAAGACAAACGCATCAGACCCATCAAGAACCACCACGTCTTATACCTCGGAAAAATCGAAAAAACCACATTGGCCTCCTAATCCGTCAATCTTCAGAACGTCGAAACGGAGAACAGACCGCAACAAGGTGGAAAAATCAAATCTTTCCCCCACATTACGCCGCGTACCCACCCAGCGTCCACGTCCTGGCGAACAAACCCCGCAATGCAACTCGAGAAACACGACCGTACGGAAACAATCGACGGACCCACGAAAACTCACCAGCAATGCGGGCGAAAAACGCAGCAGAGGAATCAATCAAGAAAGGCAAAAACACAAGATGCCCCTGAAAACGCAAACGAGAAAGGGGATCGACAAAAGCATGCACCCGGTGGGAGAACCCGAACCTTCTTTGACATGGTCACATGGCTGGACGGGGGCGGAGATCACCGCATCGCCAATGTCGGGAGGTGGGAAGCCGCTGCTACCCCAGACCCAGATAGAGATAGGGAGGGAGGAAGAGAGTGAAAGAGAGGAGAGAGAAAGCGAGGAGGTTAGAGAGAGAGAGAGAGAGAGAGGAATCAGCTGGTGTCTGCAAATGGGGATTTAGGTTTTTTTTGTAACAGGAAGAGGGAGAGAGAGAGAGAGAGAGAGAGAGTGGTCGTAGGAAGAGGGCGAGCTCACCGGATCTTACCGTGCGCGCGCGCCTCATCGCTGTCGGTTCGACATTTACAGACACCGCGCATCGCGTGCCGCACGAGGCTGCCCCCGATCTGGTCGCGGTCAACGCCTTTTGAGGGGTCGGTCTAAATTCACGTGATCTCTCTCTTTTTTTTTTTTTTTCAAATTCCTTTGAGAAAAATAATTAAATTATTATTCTTATTTTTAATTTTCCAGATCTGTTTGACGCGACGATGGCCATGTTTCGGGCACGTTACGTGGTATTCATTTGAGGCTGGATTTCTGTTTTTATTTTTATTTTTTGGGGGTGAGGGGGTGGGATTTCTAAATTCGTTGAATTCGAATCTCGAATCGATCAAAAAGATCGTGCACCCAATAATTTTCCGGTGCATGAATTCTGGTCCGGACACTGATATTTCGGGCAAATCGCTTGCACACCTTCAAATTCATCTCCCGTTCACACGCGCGCGCGCACACTCTCTCTCTCTCTCTTCTTTGCATGACTTTAATTGGGATTCAAAGGGACTTAATTGATCTGATGTGACTAATCAAATGTTTCAACAAAACCAAAAAATTTGATGTTTTATTTGTGAGGGAAGAATCTATATTCCGATGAATAGATCATAAATGAATGAATGAGTGGCGATAATTAATGATGCATGAGTTGAGACTTGAGTCTAGACTTTAGTGATGGCATAAATGAGCATAGTTTATGAGTTAAGATTGGAATAGTTGGTCAAACATAGGATTCATAATTTTGTTCAGGAGCATGGAGAATGAAGGTAAATATCTATGAGGTTGTTGCTCGGACCACAAAGTCGATTCCGACTAATAATGGGACAAATGTTTCGGATTGACCCTTCTAGGATTGATTTCAAGATTCACCCCTGAAATTGATTTGCTTTATTTGGTGCATCACTATCCTTCGTAATCGTCCATGGGACTTGATTGAGATTTTGAAATGCCCTTTTATGTTAAAACTTTTTTAAGCGTACATAATATGAATGTAAATCAAGCTAACTAAATTTGAACCTTTCTTGAAATAAAGAGAGAAATGAGGATTTTCTTTTTACAAATTTCTGAAAAACCTTAAAATTTTAACAATAACGATTTAACCATAGGAGATGTCATTTTGGGGAGGATTTTGTTAAAAGGCACATCTAAAAAATACTTGTAAAACAACTACTAAATCTAGAAAAATAGTAATTTCCTCTATACTGACTTTTTCTCCAAATGCATGTAATCAAAACTTGAAAATCAAATATTCTTCCATCAAACATACTTAACAAATGCCTGGAATTAATTGTTGATACAACTTGTTTATATTGTACCTGTTATCGATATGAAACTATTACAGATATTAGCTGAGGGCAAATGTAACTACATTATTATATGATTGATACTCAAATTATATAACTAGACGAACATCTTTTCCAAATGTAAATCGATAACAGATGACTATCTCGAGTTCAAGACTCTTTTTCATCTACTTGATACTTTGAAAATGACCAATCGAACAATATGGAAATGGGTTTGGTCGGATAATACCAAAACTACAACTAATTCGGGTGCTAATCATTGTTTGTTATCGACTTAACCGATCAAATCGACTTTGATCTTTCTTTCGATCCTTATTGAACTGAAATCCGATCCCCCTTCAGCCTTGCTTTATTTATCAAAAGGAATTTGGGCTGTAATCTGACCCCACCAGGTGGATCTTTAGAAGAAACACCTCAACCGATTCCAAGATTTGCAGACACAAGAGGAATGAGAATGAAGAACGATGATGAAGAAGACGATTACAATTCACAGTTCACAAATCCATCTCTCTCTCCTTTTTTTTTTTCCACATAAGAAACTCCAGCAGATGCACCGTCTCTTCCTCCATGTTAGAGAGGAAGAGAGGATCTGCCTCTCGAGTCGGAAGCGTTCAGAATTTCAAAGTTAGATTCCACAGCCCAGTTAGGAAAACGAGCAAAGAGGAGTGGCAGACGTGTTGTCAGGTCTTTCTCATCTGGAGATGTCGCATTTTGGGGTGTGTCCCAGTTGTTCAGTCTCCCAGTTCAGCTTGGAAGCCACCCTTTCATGGCGTGGAAAGTACTCCTGAAACAGAATCCCCCGAACGGATATGAAAAAACGAACAAGAAGAGCATGCCCCCTGTTCATGAGAGAGAGAGAGAGAGAGCGCGGGGGGGGGATGCAGGTTATACCTCCATCTTCTTGACCAAGTCCTTAGCCGAAGGAGAAGAGACGATGATGTGGCGAGCGCTGGGGCTGATGAAGCCTTCCTCCACCGCCTTGTCTATGAACGACAGCAAGGAGTTGTAGTACCCGTCCACGTTCAGCAATCCCACCTGCAACATTCGTTTACCCCTTTCTGATTATCTCATCGACCGCCATAGAAACAGAGCAAAACCCAACGGAGGGAGAGAGAGAGAGAGAGAGATTCGAAGCGTTACGGGCTTGTCGTGGATGCCGAGTTGAGCCCACGTTATCACTTCCAGAAGCTCTTCCAGAGTCCCGTACCCACCTTCACAGACAGAGAGAGAAACAGCAAAAACAGAGCCGGGCTGTGTCAGTAACTCGGACCATCGTTAGTTCTGTGCTTTTTTCTTTGCTAGTCATGCTAGTTTTCGGGCCATTATTTTGTGATATTGGGCTTAGCCTCTTCTTGGTCATTGTTCAACCTCTTTCGATTCCTTTTTATTTTAAGTACTTCCCTCCAATTCGTTGGCGTTTCATTACATGCAATTTCACTCCTCCAGGATTTTTGCAATTGCTGCGCGTCATCTCTAATTGGGACTACTTGCTTTCATGATTGATCTACGCTTCTTTTTAGAAAAAGGAAAAAAAAGTTGATTTAGGAGTGTAAAAGGTTCGATCGAGTGGGATGGCCTACTCCAACCCCATCTGTTTTTTTCAGATAAATTTTGCTGGTTGGATGCACCTGGTTTACTTCTCGAAGTAAATCATCTTCCAGAAGAAAACCTAGAGAGAAAGAGAGTGTCCCGACCTTGCATTGCCACTACTTATGTTTGTCGCTCTTTCTAGTTCGGCTTAGACAAGGGTTACATAATTGAATGTTCTCAAATCCGAGTGCAAAGTCGAATCACAGCAGACATGAGTTTGATACTTTAGCGTGTGGCGAAAGATAGGAACAAACCGGGCAAAGCAATGAAAGCATCTGAATGTCTAGCCATCTCTGCTTTCCTCTGGTGCATGTTCGCCACTGGCTTCACTTCCCCCACCGTCTCTCCAGTAAGCTGCCAATTCATCACGCCAAAACACTCAATTCCACAACAACACAGTGAGGAGAGCTGTCTGAAAGTGTCGTGACAAGGAGGGAGAGAGCAATGATGAGATTGAGCCTGTGGTGGGCTCAAACTAGCGTCTAATTTGTCTGATCAGTACTTGAGAGCCCAAGACCAAAAAGGGCATGACAAGAGAAAAGGAAAGCACGAGAGAGAGAGAGAGAGAGAACGTACAAAAGCTGAGATGGACTCGCAAAAGGAATGTTGGACACTGTGTGCAATGAAGAATCTAAACAAGTGGGTATAAAAGAACCATCGGAGACGGACAAACCGAGCAAGAGAACCGAACAAAACTCAGAAGCCCCCCCCAGGTCAGGTCTAGTTGAAGTTTCATTAGGATTCCAAAAAGACCACATTTTTCAGAGCCAATCAGAGGCCCTTTGGAAGCCTTCTGATGAAGCTGTATCGAGAGAAGCAGCTTTGATGCAATGGCATAACGCAAGAAACATCAAAAGAGATAAGTGAGCAGAGTTCCCGTTTTAGGGATAACGAAGGAGAGGCTGGAAATTCATGTAACAACTGGTGTAGCTGCCCACAAGTTGACGAGGACTTGGACTAAACCATCTCGAAAAACAGACCGTATGGAAAAAGAGAGGCAGATAATGCCGTGGTCTCTGTCTGTCTGTCTGTCTCTCTGTTTCTGATCTGTTTGGTCGCTTTCATCTAATTGTTTCATTCGTCGGTAAAAAAAAGGAGGAGATAAAAACATGATGGTAGTAGCAGATGATACCTCTCTAGGCATGAGGGTCTTGGGAATCACTCTGCAGTCAGGAAAACGACGAGAAAACAGAGAGAGAGAGAGAGCGAGGGAGAGAGAAAAATGTCAGCCCTGAACTTCAAATTAACACATAGGAAAGAAGAAAGCTTTAGAGTGGTGGAAAGCGAGAACTAGAAGCAGATGATCAATTACCCAATGACATGTCGACCGCCATTGTAGACGGCTCTAGAAACAAGGCCCATCAGACCGATGCTACCGCCGCCGTACACCAGGTCAATGTTCCTCGACACCTTCAACATGCATCACCCAAAATAGAAACCTCATTAACGTTTGCAAAAGAAGAATTCTTGTTTTTCACCGATCACACAAACAGGAAATTCAAGAATCTGTTCTCAGCCTCTCATCCTGGGAAGCAACCGCGCGTACACATTATTAACTTTCTACTTGGACGAGCTATGATGGCGTGTGTGCAGAAACAGAGACTTTCTATGATAAAAGAGTCCCGTTTATTAGCTGAGTCGCCTAAGGCTATGCAATTAAGATGGAGGGGGGCCATCAATGCCATTAAGAGAACTCCATCCGGCATTCTAGTGACGCGCAATTTCAGCCATCTTCATATCAGAACGTCACTTCCATCAAATCAATGAGAACCTAAACGAATGCGACGGAGACGAAAAAAATAAAGGGTACAGGAATTTGAGGACGAAGAAGCGACAGAGACAATAAACCGAAGGGACTACCGATATGAGCTAGAATGGTGGAATCACAGGGACAAAAGAAATACAGAGAGAGAGAGAGAGAGGGAGAGGCGTTTGCATTACCAGCTCCCTTCCAAGTTCCAAGGCGGCATCTGTGTAACTGCTCTTCTTGCCTTGGCTACTCCCGCAAAACACGCAAATCCTTTTGAATTTCGATTGTTTCGTCTCCTTCTCCATCTCTCAACTTTCCTCTCTCTCTCTCTCTCTCTCTCTCTCTCTCTCTCTCTCTCTCTGTTTGTGTTTTTGGTGACCCCTGGTTTGATAGTTCGAATGTGGATGAGGGGTGGTGGAGTGTATATATAACGGGCCCAAGCGTAAGTTCGCTCTACCATCGTCTGCCACTTTCACATGTAACAGTGACAGAGGTACGGCCTTTTCACGTTACTTTATTTTTCTTCAAAACACGCTCGCACCGTTGCTCGTACCGTCGCATGTTTTCTACTTAGGTTGTCCACCGTGTCATTGCGCTCGAACAACCTAACGGAAGCATAGTTGGATAAGCATCTCAGATGTCGTCTGCAAAATGCATGTTGGTATGAAAATATTCGACCCCCTAGGGTTAACGTTATAAATACATACTCCAAAATTCCGTACATATGATTGTCTTGAAATTGTGAGTTTTTCTTCATTGTGTGTTCATACTCAAAACGATATTTCTTTCACAAAAAGAAATTTAGATGATATGAGTTATCGTACTTTAAAAGGGCGAATAAGGACATTATGTTAATCATTATATTTTCGCATGGTCTTTTCATATGGAATATTTTTCAATTTACTCGATTTTGGACCCCAAATCGAGCATTCTTTTAAGGTCACTTTTCCTAGATTAGCCAAACCAAGTCAAGATGCTCGCTTAAACATAACAACCCTGATGTCCATAGTCTTTCCTCATCTCAAGAAACATGTTAGTTGAGCTCTCTTTTCTTACCAACTCCTTGCTTTGTTATGAACAGCACAATTCACTACGGCGATGAACAGTGCATTCCTGCGTCCTTTCTTGTCCAACATGGCTCTAGTCAAGTCCAATGAAGCAGTTTATCTGAAATTCCCTGGCAATATATGTTGGCAAGGCATTGACACTTTATAAGAGAGACTCACACAGTATTGGGGTTATCGTACATTAATATGGGCAGTTAGTCAATATATATGTGTGAGGAAAAATCTCACATTTTGAATTAGCTTTTGGGGTGAGAGATGATTAAGACCACCCAACATTGATATAAAAAAGGAAGCTCTGATTCAACTTCGATGCATGAGGGTGAGATTGTTGCACGCCGACTGAAGCCCGATGTGTGAAGATGAGATTGTTGGGATTATCCCATTGGGACCAGCTTATAAGTGTGAGAGAGAACATCTTATCTTTAAAACTAGCTTTCAAGTTGAGAGATATCTAAGACCAACCAAACCATCATCCTCGACGTAACTAATGATATTTGCTTTTTAAGAGGTAGACAACAAGCATTGCCACAATGGGACGATATGCCCCGGCACAAAAGAAGGTCAACTTGCACATCTGGTGCAACCACAATTTACGTCATCATGAATAGCGTGTGTTTGGCTGGAACACACTAATTACTTGCTTCTATTATTGTTCTAGCTAGGTCTAACTTGAGGCTCTCTTATCTCTTTGACTCAGATCACCGCACGCACGCATATTCCATATGTGGTCTAGAGGCTTTTAATGGAAGAGAATATGGGATCTTCTATTAATTAATCTCAAGGAAAAAGCCGATTTCGGGAAAAAAATATTAAGTGGTTTCTTCTCATCGGATCATCACCTCATGAGACATGCATTTTTTCTTATATCTAAGTATCACTTGACATGTACTCCGATGAGGAATAAAAAAATTGAAAATTTGCTCCGACCAACATCTTTTGGTTCATCCTCCTCCATAGCCATTAGCCACCTCTAAGCTTGAACTCCGCACCTCCCCCATCCAGGCCAACACAGCTTCATCTTTCTCTATGCGTCTGCTTGTCTTTGGCTCTGTGCATCTCTTCGTCTTCGGCGGCTTCATCTTCCTCTTCCTAAGCCTTACGGGTCCATGGCCGACCTCCACGCGATTTATGAACAAGCGACCATCCACAAACCCAGGAATCTGTGGCGATCATGGAGCGGCGGCGGCGGCCACGGATTGGGTCTTGCCAAAAATGAAGGGCTAAGCCTCCGAAATCAAATGAGGAAGAAAACTACCCACAAAAAAAAAACTTAAAAAACTTGTTGGGGTAGTCTTCTTCTTCGTGGGTCACTACAGGACCCCCCCTCTCTCGTCTCTCCTTTTCACCTTTCATCTCCAATCCCTAGGAAGGATCGTAATAAAATTGGATGATGATGCTCTCCATTTCACCGTTAATCCAACTCCGAACATCAACCAACAAAAACTGGTAAGGAAAAAAAAAAGATTAATACCATGAAAAACTTCAAATTAATATATTTGTAATAAATTTATTCCAAATTAATTTTTTAACCATAACAAAACCTCAAATCGGTACGTTTGTGATAAATATGCCCTATGTTAGTTTTTATTAAAATGGATTAATACTACGAAAAATCTCAAATGAGTAGACTTGTGTGACAAACGGAAGGTAAAACCCAAAACTGATGAATCTGTCAATTTTTACGTGTCATCAAACTTAGCAATTTGTTGATAAAATTTGATGGGGACTAACAAAGGATAAATTTATCATAAACATATCAGTTTGGGATAAATTTATTATAGGTGTACTAATTTGGAGATTTTCATGGTATTAACCCAAGAAAAAATTGGTTTCCTTTGTCAATCTCTTCCATAATCAAAGAAGCCCTAGAAGATCGACCAAAAAAAAGCCACGGAAGAGAACTGGAAGACAACGTAGGAGGGGGCGACCAAAAAAAGAAAGACAAAAATTGACCAAAAAATTGCTCCTTTTGTCCATGGTGGGGGTGGAGGGCTCATGGACGGAGGTTGTGGCGGGTGGTGGCTGTGATCGATGAGTGGTCGGAGCAGTGGCTACGACAGAAGAGGAAGAAAGAAAAAATCAGATTTTTTTATTTGTTTTAGTTGATTCCACATCAAAACACGTGTCGAGTGATAATTGGATGAAATCAGAAAAATGCATGCCATGTAATATGATGGCTTGGTGGAAATAAACCACAAAATATTTTCTCCCAATTTTGGGGAATTGGTTTCTATACTAATTTTGAAGTTTCTATCGGGGTTAAGAGGCAATGATGCGGAGTCTAGCTAGTTTGATGTATGGGTGGTGATGAATTTCGAGCTCAATCACAATTTGAAACAAAGTACTTCTGTTTTTTTGTGTGAAGAATTTGAAGTATGCTAGCTTGCCCCTATTTGAAGTTCAAATTTGATAAATTCAGTGTGACTAACTTTGTGCATTCATCATGATATTATGTGATTGAATTTGTGCTTTCCTTTACTCCAATGTGCATGATTATGCTGGATATTTGAACAACTTTGAAATATTTTGGAAAGTTCTTTGAAATATCTTTGAAAGTTAATGGTTGTATAGTGATTTTGTAAATGCTTATGTAACATTTGATTTATTTCTTCACAAACTCTCCATTATTTTATGACTACTTCACAACAGTCATCATTTTAATAATTACTAGACTCTCTCTTTCTCTCTCCCTCTTGTTTGAATATAAAAATTAAATTTCAATCCAAAAAGAGATTTTTTTCCTTCACATATTTTCTTTACTGGATTATACACATATTCCTTTTATTATTCTATGAAGAATAAAGAAGAATGTTTGTTATATCTTGAGAAAATAGCCATTAGAATTTATTGCATTGAGTTTGTTCTTCGAGGGGTGAAATTTTCTTAACGATAGCACTTGCATGCTTCAGACAATTAATCTTATTTTTATATCTTTTTCAATAAATTTCCAACCATTCTTATTATTCATATTATCTAATATTTTTTCAACTATGTATTGCATTGCTATGGCCTCACTCAACCGCCCTTGTCCCTCACTCTGCGGTCATAGTCAGAGACCCTTGTTGGATGAATAGGGAACATCTGGTATATAACCTGAGAAAAGAATAGGAAAGAATTGGTGTTATTTTATGTTTTATACACCTATTGGTAGCATGAAAGGACAAAGCGGTCCTCTCCATCTCTCTCCACATTCTCGTTCTCTCTCGGTTGGACCAAACCATGTTGTCCCCCATCCCCACTCTCTGATGCTTTGCCTTCTCTTCCGACAACGTTTGGTTCTTCTTCTTCTTCTTCTTCTTCTTTTTCCCTCATTTTTTCTTTATTTCAAGTGAAGGATTGACCAAAATGTTGTAGCTTAGAGCCTTGCAAGAGGCTAAACTTATCCCATGCTTCAATTCCAAATCCTTTCGTCGATCCTTTGGTCAAAGTTTTCCATTCGATTTACTTAACTTTTTGATATAACGCATGTTTTGGACTACATGTCCACCTGCATAAATCTCTCTCTCTCTCTGAGTTTATATAAATGGTACAGGTAATATATCCAGCATGAGTGTATATTGCAGTATATTGCTTACTTGGCTTCACTATCCTCCTGCCGACTGCTGTCTACGTTACCTTATCTACAATCCTTTCCTTGTCTGCGTGCGCCCCTGTAACATCCCATGTCAGACTTAGTGGGCGATGGTGTTGCACTGTGTAAATTTGTTTTTTTATGCTGAATTCTCCCAAAGTGATGGATACCATATTGGATGGTCTTGGCATCTGCTACAGTCAATCTTATCTACGCTCAGCTACTGTGAGATTAAACATCGAACATAAACATCATAAGTTTAACATGGTTCGGAATCCTCTTCAGTTAGGGATGACCTAACTGCTCCAAATTGACTAAAGTATCTCCACGTTCATGAGAATTCACACACCATACCAAAAAAACCCTTTGAAAGTCTCTCTCTCTCTCTCTCTCTCTCTCTGAGGTTGGCCCTGATGATCATGATTGGAACTGTGATAATAGGGTAGACAAAGGGGATGGAGGAGTGGTGGAGTGATGACAGAGCAACGACAGAAGGCGTGATAGTGTCGTGGTGATCGCCATCGGGGATCACGCCGCTCCGGAATGAGAAAGGGACAGAAGAAAAAAAGAAAGAGAGAGTACGATATCATTGCACCTCTCGAATGAAGAGGAGCCCGACATTTCAGAGGGTGGTAATTCTACGTATGGTCTATACATCTACTTTATCTTCATTAACATGATGTTAAAGTCACGGACATTATCTTCGTAGATCATGCAATGAACCGTTGAGTTTTTGCTTCCCGTTTGAACAACTACTTTTAATTTGTATCTAGCTTGGTGAAAATTCTAGTTTTTATTGGTTGTTTTGGATGTGCAACAAATATGTAAAAACTTGTCACATCACTGTCAAAATGTCGTAAAATGTTAGAGGAAGGCATGTGGCAACACTTTTCCTCACGCGTGGTCTAGAATTTGACCTTTGGTTGAAGCGTGAAATCTAGTAATGACCTAATAGGGAAGGCCTCTTACCTTTTGTATAACATAGACTATTGAGGGATCATCCACATATGTTCAAAATTTTAAACATTTTGATGAAGAAGTGGTTTAGTGCCTAAATATAGGGGGTGCGAATTCCATATCTTAAATGGCTTAATTCACATTTCTTTAAAGTTCAATTGGCTATAATACCCATTGAAGATAACTATCTATCCGAAACCCTCTCTCCTATCTCCTTTTCTTTCTAATCAGTCAATCTTGAGCCAGTCCGCTCCATCTTTCTACACAAGATGGTTTGGAAACCAGTTTGTCATCTTTTTTGTATTTGCATGTCGCGTGCCATCATTTATTGAAAGCCAAACATGAAAATGGCTTAACAAAAAAAGCGGATGTCATTTGCCTCAAGTAAATATAAATTTCAGGAATTCGAATAAAAAGGTAATAAGATTGAGATATATCCAATCGTGGCTTTTGGGAAAAGACGAGGTGAGGATCTTCGAATATCACGCTAATGTGATAAGAAAGGATTTAATCTTTGTAATCAAGGGGAAAAAAATGGAACTTATCTCTATTGTCAAGTTTCCAATTGAACAATTTCATTCATTTGTACACCGTGTTTCCCTTTTGCTTAAAATCTCTTTCTCATTGACACACCCCTGTATAAATGTATCTTCGCAACCTCTTTAATTCTTTCATATTGACTGACCCTATTAAAAAATAATTAAATGATAAATTTCGTCAAAGTTGGAGCCCTTTAAATAAGAGGGAATAATGTGAACATTGAATTTGCCGTTGCTACTTTGTAGTGGAGAATCGACATTGAAAGACGATCGGTTTTCATCTTGAACTTTGTTTGTCAGTTCAATTAAAACCGTGTGTATTAAATTGCTAGATGATGGAATTAGTGCCACTCCTAAAAGTTTGAGAACATCTAGATGGTTAATGATGTAAGGACATGAGACAGATGATGCAACATGCACATCGATTCCTCTAGAATTAGAGCACTTGATGCAATAAGATTTCATTTTCTTTGCATGTGTACTCTTTCTCTTTGTTAACTAACATAAAATAATTATAAGATATTATATACACATGGTCTCTCAGCTATTTATCGTGCTTGTGTTAGGCTTCCATCCCAACCTCATATTCAAATCGTGTTATAGGTACAATTTTTTCTTTTTGGGGGTCAGATGGTGCTAGCCTACTAGGTACTTGAGAGCAGTCGTTCACAAGTACAGAAAAAAAAACAAAAATCTTCTAAGTTTTAGGGTCTCAGGTCATGTCTATTATGCATATGCTAATTGTCGGTGGGAGAATTGAGATGACATTGTCACTCCTTGCTTTTGACACGTGCCCCTATCCTCCATGGAAAGTAAGGTCAAGCCATTTTCATTGGTCCAGTCTCCACTCATTGCGTAACTGGCGACAATCGAAAAAGTACATGGTGTAAAAGTCACATTTGATTTATTGGCATCACTTCTGGTTAAATAAAAAATCGATTTGGGTATTTCCAAAAATGGAAAAGGTTGTCGGCACGCGTGTCAAAATGCGATTGAGCATATTATGTATTTAACTAGATGTCAACTAGACTCCCCTGCTCGAAACTCACCTTTCGTTTGCTCGAGTATTGATTGCCTCCTCAACCTCAATCAGAATACAAAATTATGATATTTACGCTTCATTTATTTCGCGAAAAATGAATAATAAAAATAATATTTTAAATCATTTGAAATAATTAGTCAATGAAAAATATTACCATTATGGACAATTATTTACATTTATTTTTCATGAATAATGCAAACATTTTTCATCCATCCACCTTTGTAATATTCATCTTTGGAAGTGATGTGAACGATAATTTTTAGGAGAATATTTTTCAAATTATTTATTTTTCACAAAATAAATGCATGCTCGATTTGATTATAATCGACTTGTAAATGGACTTGGATCAAGCTTAGAAAGGTTAAATCTTTTTCCTACATTTGCCTATAGATAGGTATCTTTGTGTAATCGCCAATTATTTCATGCCTGTTTTTACAATTATCAAATATAATGATAAATCTCGACTAGGCATGTGAACTTTTTGAGTTCGAGTATTGACAAATTGGGGCTCGACATACTCAGCTCGACTAGATAAGATACACTCGAGCAACGGGAAAAGACACCTGCCCGCACTGGCCAATGGGGAAAAGACACCTGCCTACAAGAATAGCCCAAATGGGCTAAGTTCAAATGCTGAAACAATGATGGGTTCTTCCACTACAACTACAATCCCTTTGCAAATACACGGGATTGTGTTGCAGAAAGCAGAGAAGTATCGAGAAAGAGAAGAGGGATAGCCAAAAACATCAAAAGAGAGAGCCACTTAATGCAAGAGCAGGGCCTTTTTGCCTCCCCTTAGCGTAACATGCATGGTCAGACCATCTGAGAAGCCCCTTTAATTTGTTTGGGGATATGAAGTTCAGTCATTTTGGCACCATTCACTTTTGGGTCCTTGTGATTTACTCTCCCCACTTTTTCTTTTGGCAGACGTTAATGAAGGCATAAATTAGGGAGAACATGATGTGAAATTTGAAGTTTTAGATGCATGTTTTAGGTATTAACCAATTCAAAAGCAGCCAATCTAATAACTAGATGCACTTCTACTTTCAACTTTTTATCTTTTTGTGAATATTGTGAAACTCACTCTTCAAATTTTGTTTAACATAGAATATTTGGATCTTTTTGACATATTCAAATATCGATACGAAGGATCATATAATTTTTGCTCATAAGTTGTTCCAGGAGAATTTTTTTTTGATATTACAATACATTAGTTAAACTACACACTATTTTCACTTAATTTAATCATAGGTTTTGAGTTACTGTGCAAAAGACTGAATGGATTTTTGACATACATTAGTGTACAACATAAATTCAACTCTTAGTACTACTAAGTACAAACAATTTCATATATGAGTGATCGACCATTAGGATTTTGATTCGCACATCACACAATTTATGAGATTGTAAATGAGGCATTTCATTGGTTTTCTCTCTACCTATTTAAGGTGAACTCCCTTGCCCTAATGTACACATAGATGCCCGAAGTCAGATTACTCCGGGGTTAATCCCTCTTGTATTTGCTTAAATTAGTGTCCACGTGGGGAAGTGGATTCCTACGCAGAAAACTATATTGAAGTGCTTCTTTTATTATTTCTTTTCTTCATCATCATACTTTTGAATTAAATTTGCTGTGGTTGACGTTCCATTTCATGATGCATGGTGGGAGATTAGTCCTATCAGTGAATATAATTTTCGGTTATCAAGTCGTCAGATTTCCAACCAGAAGAAAAAAGACCCGAGTCATAACATGATACGTATGGTGCCCGTTTTAATTAAAACCTCGTGATGCTCAATGCTCAAACACGGGGTTTTAAGATACTCATTTAAAAAATTAAATTTGTGAACTAATCTTAATAAACGTTATGTTATTCATATTCAAACATGTTTGCTCTACCAAGGTACATTATACATCCACCAACTCATAAATTGGCAAAAATTTTATATATGAGATATAGATCACTTAGGATACCCGCACACCTTTAATTAATGAGATTCAGTGTGATGATTTTTCAGAAAATACCAATATTTCCAAGTCCAATCCTTGGTTTGAGGCGTCACGAAAAGAAAAAGAAAAAAGAAATGAAAGAAAAAGACTGGCTTGGAAATGGATCTAGACCTCCTTATCGATAAGGTAGACATCCATTGCCCCAAAAAAAAAGGAGAAAAGATAAGGTAGACATCCCTTTCATCCATCAATCCCATCATCAATCCGTGTCCAAGTTTGATGACCATCCATGTGAGAATTATTAGGTCATCTCCAACGGGGAAATTTTCCAATTGTAAAAAGAACATTTTATCGCCAAATATATATATAGATGATCACCAACTCTTAAAAGTTAAATTTCTCAATGCCTTGACCAACCACGTCAACCTTGAAGCTTTTTCTCTTTATGTTTGGTACTAAACTATATCATAATTATATAACGACATTAAATATTCCAACATGAAATTGAATTTTATTGTTAGAAAGCATCACTTCTTTTCCTTTTCACTTTTCAAATGTTATCATAGTTACATCATAGGAAATTACATGACCAATCTGCCGATCTTAAAGGATGAGAATATCAAGCATACTCATTGAGATCCCTCAAATATGTATTGGGAACACAAGAAAGTGTCGAAACTCATTACTAACCACGGAAAGTTGCAATAACGAATTGTCTTTTTCTATCACCGAAAGTGACATTGAAGGAAATTCCCTTTCTCCACTCCTCCTTCACTTGCATTAATCGAAATTGACATGCTGTGCTTCATTCTCAATCATTTATCAATGAAGGGTCACCAGCAACTTTCAACTCATATGACACGTTTGACGCGCATTCCCGGCCATAAAGAACAGCACAAAAGAACAACACAAAAGAACAACAGCTGCGGCACCGACTTCTGCTTTGTCCACCGAAAATTTATGTCACGTACTTGTCTCGCGCCACCAGTCTTTTGTTCTCCCCCCATGAATCGACTTCAACGAGCAATACGACGTCCAGATTGAATCGGAAAGAGAATTGAAAGACGCAAATCTGCCCACGTCAAATGTACTTTGCGCGTCTCTATTGACGTTCCCTCACCCAAGATTTGTCAAATGCTCGCCCCAAAATCAGCATATACCTTAGGATCCTCACACTGTTTTGAGTCCTAAGTATCATATCAAAATAGAAGTGATAAAACCGAGGAGAGTTATGATAATATGCTATTACTATAGCTTATATCCACCTCATACGTTGTGAACTGTATGACCTTAGTACCAACTTTTTCACATGCAGTTTTTGCGTTAAAGTATTCCCAAACAAGCACTTCCAACTAAACAATTAAGAAAGATGAGACAAAAGCCAGGGGAGGAAAGAAGGAGGTAAGGATATAGAGGTTTTTTCTTGGGGCCTAAAAGATACATAAAGAGTTTTTTTCTTGAGGCCTAAAAGATAAAAGATTGCCAGTTACTTTTCGACACCTGCCCTCAATGCTAGAAATCTCATTCTCCATTGTGAAAGGGGCTGAAACTTTAAATTAGTTTTTGAGATGAAAGAGAGTTAAGATCACCCAACATTACAGTCACGACAGCCACCACGACCAGCTCTAATTTGGGTTCATGACTGTGGATGTGATTGGCCATCGTCTCCATGCTTGCCTCGCATTATTGAGCATGCTTTTTTTTTTTTTAAAATTGTTTAGTTAAGTATTTAAGCATGGTTAAATATCTAAGCGTATATAGTTAATGATGAAAAGCTTTTAAATCTAAATTATGCCTTTTGCTGCAGCCGAGTCTATACACCGGAATGAGGTCGACACAATCTAGTGTGACATGTGGAGAGACAAATACCCCAAGAGGACTTTCCCTGGATTTAATAACTTAATATGAGATTGTCCGTCGAGCTTATTCACATTTGATATAGTTAAATATGAATTTTTTTACTTTATAATCTAATCTTTAGAAAAAACAATGTCTAATGCGACGAAAATGAAAATATTCGTTGGCATGCCAAGCGTGAAAACTAAACCTAACGCGACAAAATTTTCCCAACGGCATTATATTTTTCATCGCCTTGCCAATTTGACCTAAATATAAACTTAAGGCGACAGATGTTATCGTCATAGTCTCGACAAACATGATGAGATTTTGTCTCTTTGCTGGTCTATGGTAACAACAAGATAAGTATTGTCTGCTTTGAGCGGTACTATCTTTTTTCCATTTTGTTTACAAAACTGACAAATGGTATTGTTTGTTGCCTTTGGCAAAAGCGACCACAAGAAAATTTATGGCACAAACCAAAGGCAACGGAGCAAAAGTCATAAATGGGAGGCGTTAACAAAATTTTGTCACCTTAGCCCATATTTTTGTAGTGCTTCTTTTTCTTAACACACTCGCATGTTCACCTCAATAATAGTATAAATAATCTTGTTAACAAGTTCCCTAATGGCACTTGATAAGGGCCTGAAGATATAAAGAACAATTTCCAATACGCATTTGATAACTTTGAATATTGAGAATATGTTACCGACAAAATATATGGAAAACATGTTCTTTTTTTAGTATGTTATAAATAAGAGCACAACTTACAGATCACAATTAATACTTCTTATTAAGTGTTATGGGGCACCTTTCAACAAAATCCATAAGGTAATTGCTCTTAGAAGTAGCATGAAGTATGAGAATCGGAACAACATAAGTTGCAAATTAAGAACATCAAGTTGAGACCCACGAGCATGTAAGAAGTCTCGTATTAGAGAATTGGCATAGTACGGAGTAATTAATATATCCTAGCTCATAACTCATTGGCACACGATTTCAAGGCAATGAGCATTATGGTGTAGCAACGTAGTTTCAAGGGCAACCTTCATGGTTCAGTATGGAGAAAGATTAGGGAAGGGGATGAAATCATGAAAGTGGGCATTGAAGATTCAAGTCAAGATATCTTGATGCAGAAGAAAACCTAAATTGAGAAAGAGCAAACATAACCCTAAGCTCACGTGAGAGAGAATCAAAATAAACACAATTATAAGTAATAAGGTGATTTAGAAGCTCGAAAAAACACAAGATCAAGCATTTGGCTTGAAAGGAGCCAAACTTTTTTTGAATGAGAGTTTTCCCTATAGAACGAAGTTATGGCCCTCCACTTGCAATTTAAAATTTCTCAATTACTAATATAATAAAAAACACAATTACAAATAAATTAGATGATTTGAATGCTCCTAAAAGTATTGGATCAAGCATTTGACACAAAAAGAAGACAAACATGCTTAAAATGGGAGAAGTTCTTCATTTGGAATGAGCCATGGCTCTCAACTTGTGCCCTAAACCTTTTGAAGTACTTATAGAATCAAAATGATTATAATTACAAATAAATTGGATTATTTGAAAGCTCGTAAAAGTAGAAGATCAAGCATTTGACCAAAATGAGACAAACTTGCTTAGAATGGAAAGTTCTTCCTTTAGAATGAACTAAGGTTCTCAACTTGCACTCCAAACCTTTTAAAGTTGTACTAATATCTAAATGAACAGAATTAAAAGTAAATTAGGTGATTTGATCCTCACAAACTTCTTGCAATAGGACAATTATGAGGTGACCTTCTTTAATAGCTTAATTCCTCTTATATTCTGGTAACTTCACGTTTTCCATTAGATTCCTCTCAAAGTTATGCATGATCAAACAAAAATTGTAAAAAAAAGTTACCTCGGTTATGAGATAAGCACTTTCGAAGTTTTGCCCTCACAAACTTCTTTGTGATTAGACAAATATCAGGAGACCTGCTTTAGTAGCCTGATCCCTCCTATTTTCCAAGGGAAAATTACAAAAAAAATCCTAAACCTATTGCAATTGTGCTGATTCAGTCATAAACTTATTTTTTTGGCTAATTGAGTTCTAAACCTTTTGCAATTGTGCCAATTCAGTCCTTTCTGCCAAATTTGGTCGGCTGGCAGTGACGTGGACGCTGGCCGGCGCCAACAACAATAATTTAATATTATTTTATTTTATTTTCGATTTTTAATTAATTTTTTAATATTTTCTCTTTTCTATTTTCCTTTTTTATTTTCTCTTTTTGTTTTTTACTCTCTTCCCTCCTTCTTTCGATGACTGGCTAGAGGGGGAGGGCCGGTCGTCGGACTGAGGCGACTGGCTAGGCCCGATTGGGGCGAGCTCGCCTCGCCATCATCGGGCGAGGGTGAGGCCCCTCGCCAGATCCACTGGCGAAGGATCGACGAGCTCGCCCTCGCCTGCAACCCGTCCAGGCACGTTTCTTGATCCATCATGGCCGCGCTCACCTATGTCTGGATGTCGCTGATCTTGAGTATTCGTAAAGGCCTCCTCTCCCGGCCCTGCGTCCATGGCCACCACCGAGTTGGCGAGCCAGCTCTTCGCGTCCTCCAGCTGCCTCGCGCAATCCCGAGAGCGCCCTTGGAGTGCGCGTCGTTCGAGCTCTTGACCAGGTCTCGCACGAACTCGGAAGTGCTGGACACCTCGTTGACGCACACTTGTAGGGAGAGCTCGAAGATCGCTTTTGGGTCGGGCTCGACGAAACTATTGAGGGAGGATATGCTTGCGAAGCACAAGTCCTGATGCTGGGTCACGCTGTAGACTGCCCGGATCAATTGGGTCGAGTGGGATCTAAGCGACCGCGACTTTGATTCCTCGGCGTTCGACTCTCGGATGAGGGCTCCGACAAGTCGGAGGCCTAGGGTCAGGGTCAGCAGAACGATCG
Source organism: Eucalyptus tenuipes (assembly GCA_014182365.1). NCBI lineage: Eukaryota > Viridiplantae > Streptophyta > Magnoliopsida > Myrtales > Myrtaceae > Eucalyptus > Eucalyptus tenuipes. The sequence continues at coordinate 8,967,031 of CM024546.1, read as the reverse complement.
ACGAGACGGTGGAGGCGACTGTCAGAGGTCTCTTGGTGGCTCTATGGTGCTGTGGGGTCGGAGTTTTGAGGCTATTCAATGTGCAAGGAGGGCAAGCTTGCCGATCCTTCGCTAGTGGATCCAGCGAGGGCTTGTGTCGCCAATGGCTGGGCGGCCTTCGCCCGGCAACAGCAGGGTGAGCTTGCCCCAGTCAGGCCTAGCTGGCCGCCTCAATCCGGTGATCAGCCCTCCCCTCTAGCCAGTTGCCAGAAGAAGGAGAGAGGAGAGCAAAAAACAGAATAGAGAAAAAAAAAAAAAAAAAAAAGAAGCGAAAAGATTAAAAATTTAATAAAAAAATTTCAAAAAATAAAATAATATTAAAATGTTGTCGCTAGCACTGGCCAGCCAAATTTGTTCGGAAGGACTGAATTGAGACAATTACAAAAGGTTTGGGACTTGATTGGCCAAAAAAATAAGTTTATGACTGAATTGGTACAATGTAATAGGCTTAAATTTTTTTGATAATTTTCCCTATTTTCTAGTAACTTCATGTTTTTCATTAGATTCCTCTAGAACAGTCATGTGTAATCAAACAAAAGGCTGTCCAAAAAAGTTGCCTCAATGACGAGATAGGTAAGGTTGTTGAGATATGCATGTGAGTTGTGTTACAAATAGTCCCACATTGAAAAATAAATATGGTGTGGGGTAGTTAATATATTCTAATTGTTTATTACTCATTGACTTAAGTTTTTGAGTGGATGTAAGTTTAATTGGATATATTAACATGCTTGCAATCATCACTAGTAATTGCAAATGACCATCTTTTTAAATGTTTAATTTTCTTTTTTGATAATTAAGAAGTACGAATGAGGAGTCCCGATTATCTAAAGACCGATTAAATGCTCTGCAAGCAAAAGCTGTCATGAAGCCACCGGATCTTTCAAAAGATTGGAAAAAGGAGCACTTGGAACCATCAGCTCACATTTAAAAAAATCGTGGGCTCGTCAAGGAATGGAATTCTCTCCGACTTTGCCTCCAAACCGAGTCAATTCTGTCCTTCAAGCGAATCAAACTCCATGATTCATGCTTTGAACATCAGATGCATATGTGATCACATTTTTCGTTGCATATGATGAAGGTCATCATTAATGGCTATTGTCTAAAAGGAATTTGATTGGTTAAAACCTATGAAATATCACAGAGAGGGAGTGAGAGTGATGACGGTAAATAGGGAAGATGGACTGAGAGGGTCCGCGGAAATGATGATCTTTGAAAACCCTTGACAAACGACTTGTCTCATGGATTCTTGTCAATAAAGCTCGTTGAAACTGAGAACAGAATTCTGTCAACTTTGTTGAATGATCTTTGAGAACCCTTGACAAAAGGACTTGTCTCCTAGTCTCATGCTTTTCTCCATTTTTCCTTCTTTTATTAAATTCGAATTAAATGAGATGGACACCTTTCAGGCCTTGGTTTCATGAGTCCTGTATTGAGCTGCATATACGAGTGGTCTTAGAAAAGTCTCATATTATATATTTGTTATATATTTGGTGAGGTGGAGTAGTAAATATATACTAATTTATTTATGACTCATTGACTTAAATTTTTAAATAAAAGCGAGTTCAACCGGAAATATTGACGGGCTTAGACTTAAGCTTCCTCTTGACGATTTCCCCAATTATAGGTATCGGACTTTATGTTGTATATTCCAACAAATGGTATTAGAGCCAATAGTTGATTGGTGAGCTCCTAATACTGTTTGCTCTAGTAACGAGAGATCAAGACCATAAGTGAAGGTGGGTGTTGGGATACAACAATGTTGTTATGAGTTATCAAATGATATGGTTGTTGTGCATGGTTGTAGTTGCGTTGCGACAATGTGGAAATTTGAGGGGATGCTTGGATCGAGGGGCTGTCTAACACTGAAGATCATAAGTGAGGGGAGATCATTGAAGTGTGCATAGGTTATATTAGAGAAGTCTCACACCGGGATTTGACGTAGCGTGAAACAGGTAATATATCTTAATTGACTTATAACTCATTGACTTTAATTTTTGAAATTGAAAGTACGTTAAATTGAAAATATTGACAGGTTTGGATTTGCACTCCCTCTCATTCATCTCCCTAACTTAAGGTTTCAAGATTTCTCCTGTGCGTCCCAATGCAGGGTAATTTGCTTCTATCTTTAGAGAAGTAAATAAAAGGATTCTATATATTTATATATTTAGATCCGACAATTCACATTATGTCATCCCGTTCACATTGATAATTCGGGTTAACAGACGTCATTGCTGAGATAAACTCAGACTTTGACTATTATTCAAATTTTGTGAGTCATGCACCTGGACACGGGTTGCAAAACCCATCCCTAGTTATTTTGCTCTCAGCGCAGTTTGTGTTTCGGACACTGGAATGCCCTAACAACAGTCCTTCGAAAAACCGACGTGGTCTAAATTTGTCATTGCATAAACAATCACTATACTTTTAGCTTAATTGATTAGATTTCATCATATTTCAGTCATAGTCGTTGATCTTTTTGAGCATGTTGACATAGATAATGGTTAGAAAATGGTAAGGTGGGGGCATCGAGTGCGAAGTGTTAAAGTTCGGAGGCTAGCCATTGAGAGAAAAAGGTCCATGACCTCATAGTAGACACATACCACCATAGTACAACGACCGTGGACGGAATTCATCGCTGAAACAGTTTCATTATGATTCTAGGGTTTGGTATTCGTATTTCCCTGTGACAAAGTTATGGCCTCGCTCCACTTATATAAAAGCAAAATGACCAAGAATTTGACCCCTCGAACCAGTGAAATGTGTTGAATACTTATGGTACGTTGTTTCACTGATAACTTCATTTTATAGCAAAATATCTTTTATGAAAATTATTTTCAAGAAAAATAGTTGGTTTTCATTTGTTTAATGGTTTAGGGAAAGTGATTTTCTTCTTGCCAGAAAGAAAAATTATTTTTCCCAATCCAAACTTGTTGTCTTCGATTTAAGGAAGACATTTTTCATAAGTCAATTAATTTTCATTATCCAATACCAAAAAGTCAGAAAATAATTTTAAAAAATAGTTTTTCTTCAAATAAATGGAGCCTAGAAAGTTAGTGCAAATTAATCTCATTTTTAGTCGTTCATTTGACTTCTGGCTTTAAGTTTCTTCGACATTCATGATGGTGAAGGTATCTGAACATATGCCTTCTTGTATGTTATTAAGAGAGCCCAATTAAACACCATTTGAATCTCGTGGCAAAAAAGAAAAAAAACATCATTTGACCGCTTTTATTCCAAGACTAAAGTTCTCATGAAGCATGCACGTGATTATGAAGGGCAATAAATCAAAATCTAATTTGGTGGGGTTTCATCCGAAAAGATCTCATTTTAGGTTTTTCTATCCAAGCTCTCTTTCTTGTAACATATTTATTTGAAGTTTTTTTTTTTTGACATCAAAAACCCTAAATTTGTATTTGTACGATACATTTATTTTTCATTAAAATTTAGTTAAATGATTTTCCAACCAAAACAACATCATTTTTATTTCCGTTAAGCTATGTGGGCGCCATGTTAATATTTTTTGCCTTTTGTTGTTCATGTACATAGATATTTTACCGTGCTTATTGAGAAACCTTGACAAATGAGGATAAATATGTCACTTGAGTATAAATTTGAAATGTTTAGTGTTATAAAAAAAGTTTAAGGCAAATGTGTCACGATGAACATAATTTAGAATTTTTGGTGACATTTTCTCTGTTTTGTTAGCTTCCAATCACTTCTCTCTCCCATTTGACTTAAGAAACAAAGGTGACGTCACTTTGATAACAATTAGGGAAAATAGTGATGTCATTCGGTCATGCACACAGTCGAAAGATTTACGTTTAAGGAGAAACCACACATTCGATCACTTACTTGTTCGACCCCCGATCAATTTTGATCCTTCAAATTTGAATCTCGAAAATTATTTTTCTGACCATTTTCTGACTATATCTTTAAAATTCTACGCTAAAATTTTGGTCTAAAGTTCAAAGGAAATGGTTGGTATATATAGCTTTTAAATCTTTTGAAAGCTTTATAGGGTGTGTTTGGTTAAGTTTTTTTAATGGGCTTTCAACATCCAAAATTTCTTGGGGAAATGCTGAGGTGTTTGACAAGGCTTTTGAAGTAACTTTTGGCCAAAGGCTAGTCTTAGGAGTATTGAAAGCCTAAAATAAGTGGGGACTAAACTTTCGAAGTAACATTTGTGGGATGCTGAAACTAAGGTTAAATATTTCATTCTTCCAAAACTACCCTCATTGATTCTTCAATTTTTTCGATTGTGCCCCTCATTATTACCGTTCATCTTCTTTGTGAGGGTGGCCAGTGATTTCTTGACATACGGCTCGAAGTTTAGATTCGATTTGGTTTGCAATCGACTCGATTGGAATTTGAGGACATCCAAACCAAGTGATATAGTTTAAAGTGCGCGAGGGGATATTTCGGATGTCCTAAGTCAAATCGCGGATGGCTAGAATAAGTGGCGAATTGCGATGAGGCTGTCGTGGGTCTGAATCATGGATTTTGGATGTCCGGAGGCAAGGTGAGACGATCCGCCGAGATTGGCTGAACGTCTAACCACGGACATGGCGGTGTACACTTCGAATGTCCAATCAAGCTATGGTCAAATGTCTGAACTTTGACCGGATTTGGTTCAGAAGACTTCATATGTTGGGTCCACTTTAAGCGGACACCCGAACACATACTTTTGAAATTATGGACTGAGAAACATTTGAGAGTTGTGCCGAGTAATTATAATCTCCTCTTGTTGATTTAGTGAAACATTCCATTAATCTCACCCTATGAAGTAGGCATGCCTAGCCAAATTAGCTAATCCTATATGTTAAGATTATTTATGCGTTTATTTCCTACTCGATTTTTTATGTTGGTTCCACGATTCCACCTTTTTGCCTAACAAATTGGTAGCAGAACTTTGAGTTGTTGATATCGATTGTTCTAGAAATATCTATACGCAATTTCGCAATGGCTTCTATGAAGTTCGAGTTGGAGAAATTTACTGGTGAGTATGTTTTAATTTTAGGCGTGTTGAACTTAGATGCACAACTTTGATACCAATTATTGAGTAAGATACACAAGGCTCACTTAACGAAAACACATTCTTATTACTAGAGGCAGTCTTTTACAATATCGGTTAGGAGAACTTACGCACATACACTTAGTTGACAAGCACTCACTCACACCCTTAGTTATCATAGTCAAGCCTCTCACACCCCATTTACTTTAATGGGCGCAACTGCCTACTTATAGGGCTAAGGAGGTGGTTCTACCTCCTAAAATATCTAGATATTACTATCTCTCTCTAGATAATCCTTGAGAAATTAATTTCCTAAATATTTCTACACCCTTCTTGAAATATCTTTTGACAAAATATTTAAATATATAAGTAACCTAGAAATATCAACAATTCTTGAGAGTATGTTCTCCAAGGCACACCTAGACGTGTTTGACGGAACTTTCACTGCTTGAGTGGGGTAGAGGAGACGTTATATGTGAAGAGTTGTCGGAAGTTATGGAACTACGGATGTTAGGGGCACCACATGATAGACTGTTTGAAGAACAAGGGAAGAGGTGTTGAGATGGAGTCTGTAGAGAGCAGCGTGACTTCCACAGCAGGTAATAGTTCCGATGCTGCTGGGTGTATGTAAGCGATCACCGTGAGTTCATCGGTCAATGAGTGGGTTTTGGATTCCGGATGTTCTTGTCACATGACCCATAGTAGGAAGTTGATTTACTACCTACTAATCTATGGATGGGGGCAGCATGCTTATAGGGGATGGAAGTGCTTATGGTATAGCTGGAAGAGAAATGGTTTAGATTTGGATGCATGAGGGAGTGGTGAGGACTTTGACCGAGGTGCAGCATGTACTAGAGCTGAAGAGGAACTTCACATGATCTAATGGCTAGTGGGCTAATGTAAATCGAGAGTACATTATAATTGCTCGAGGTGCACAAGCCGAACCCATCCCACTTAATAATCCCCTCGAATTGTAAAAGGTGCATATATGCCTTCATTCATGCGTGCAAGAAAATGTAACTCATTGGTGCCTTTTGACCATCTTGAACAAATGATTGCATCAAGCGAAAGTTTGCTTGAGCTAACGTGGCTATGATCAAGATCCGAGTCTTCTCCCGCTAAAACTTTCCTGGTCATCATAATGGCCTAACACCCTTGACCAAATTCTTTCCTAGCAACGAGGAACGGCTCAGAATGGGCAAATGAGTGGTCAAGTTTGAGAGCCCTGACCAAGTTATCTTGCCAGAAAGACAATTTCATTAGGCCAATCATGTTAGATTGGGTTGTCAAGTGCATGATTGCGAGGAACAGGATGATTTAATCCACGAAAGATTATTATTTAATAATAGTCAGTCCGATTGTCATATTCAATGGGGGGAATAAAGAAGGAAAAGCCCCTTTACTGATTTGAACTGAGGAGGGAAGAGAGCAAGAAATTGCCAGAAGACACGACGACTTACACTTCCGCTGAAGGATGGTTTTGGGTTTATATCATAGAAATTATGTCTTAATGACCTTATAATTCAGTTAGAAAGTCAAGTCAGTTGCTGCTTTCATGATAGTGCGAACACAGATTTTTTTTTCTTTTAACTTCCTTTGGTACCTGACTTCGATTTTCAAAAGGAGCAAAACCAGGCTGATAGTCAAAGTGGGACCTCACTTGATGACTGAGCTCCTACCAAACAAAGCTGCTTGCCTAGTGGGGGAATTCATTTGGAAACATGATTAAGATGAGGATGGGTGGACCCTGTTCAGTACCAGAAGCCTGTCTTTACTAAAAGCCTTTTCTCAAGATACAAATGAGAAAAGGCGAGAATGGGCGATCAACGAAATTGTCCCTTTGATGTCGTCATAAGAACCTTACTCATTTCATATTGTTCAATTTGAATCATAGTTATTTAGTTCACATCAGTAGGTGTACGAAACAATCACCATAGTTCTACTGGTGTGCCATAAGTGACTGTATTTGCTGAATGCCTATAATACTCTAGAATGGGTCCAATTTGTCATCTTACCCTCGCACCCTTAAATAGGAAAGCTGATAAGATCTTGAAGCCCGCAAACATAATCTCTTTTGGGGAAGCAATGCTCGAAATCAATGGCGTTAAAGAAGCAGAAATCCAAAGATGAGGGAAAGAGATTCGCCATGAATTGAATTCAAAAGCTTTGACTGTCTTGTTGCGTAATGGCTGATGCAAAATCCGAGACAAGGACAAGGTCAAAAGTCTACGCAGAATCTGGGCTTAGGAGGCAGGCTAGATGAAGGGTTTTCCAAGGATTTCATAAAATATAATATTTGGAGCCAATACAAATGACAGTGAGCTCCTAATGGACGAGAGCCATTGATTTTTATGCGAATCAACACTTTATTAGATTCGATGTTGATTAAATTATCTAACATATTTTACTGAAAAAATAAAATAAAATTATCTAACATAAATTAAGATTTTAGTATGTTTAACAAATGTTGTAATATTAGAGATAAAAATATTAGAAGTGGCATAATTTTTGTATATCACTTACTTGGTTGTTATAACTTTTTTTTGATTCACTTCAGTGCCACATTGATGTAAATCATTTACTTGAGTTTCTATTCAATAATTATTCATCGTATGTGGCTTTTTAAAGCATATTTTTGAATTTGACCTGACTTTTTAGAAGAAATTGAAGTTTCATGTGGGAAATTTTTCTTTCTATATGGTTAGAGCTAAAAAAATGATGGCGTTTTTTTAGAAAAACTAACTCTCACTTTTTCCTCTTTGGAAATCGCAGACTCCATAAAAATGAAATTTCAAAGCCTTCTCCTATCCCTCTATCGCTCCATTTTACTTGCTTTGGCTTTGGAAGCGTAGTCCGACGACTTCGACGCCGCTCCTCCTCCGTCGTCCGTTGTTGCTCTCCTTGGTCCTTGCGCTTCCTCTGATGGCCCAAAATCCGTTGGCAGACGAAATAAAGAAATGACGATGATGACTCCTAAGAAAGAACGTGCAAGGGAATCTCTTTTGAGTAAGGATCCTTCACCAACTGATGCCCCTCTCCCTTTCCCTCTCCCTCTCTTGCTCTAGGAACCCCAATTTCAGGTTGGAAGTAGAGTTAGGGTTCTTCACCAACTTTTGCAACTTGGACAAAATTTTGCCCAAGTTTTCTTAAATTGAATTAGGGTTTTGCAAATAAATCTTTAAAAACGTTGTTTAACTTTTCATTTGCTGATTTCATTTTGCTAACGAAAAATATCAAATTTTCCAGTGAAATAAATCGTCGATGGTATTCAAGTGAAAGATTTTTGAAAATGTGACATACAAGTAAGCTAAAAAAAGTTATATTCTTCAAATGAGTACCATATAAAAATTATGACATTTATGGTGTTCTTATCTTGTAACATTGTATAATATACAAATTGACATGGCCTAAATTTGATGCATATGTACGAATCAACTGCCCTAGGATGGGAAGGGAAGTCTTCCTAGTTAGTCCTACGCAACCATTATACTAAACTTTCACAGCAAATGGCTGCATTGTTAAGGCCGGGCCATGGTTATTTGCTTAGGCGACCTATTATTTGTTCTTTAACTTCATACATCCATTCGTTACGATGCTAGTAAACAGAGTTTGTCATGGCCTTTGTTTACATGTACCAAACTTTTCTTAAGGGCTTAACTTTTGGTCAGGCTCTTTAACAATTTCGAAATGAAAATGAGCTCTAATCGAAGGTACATCAACGAGGATATGATCTTTTTCAAGAAGATTTTCGTTGCGCAGGAACGTGGAGCCACACAAAATAGGAGACAGAATCCTATATCAAGTTCATCTATCTTTCTGTCCTTAGATGAGCCAATGCGTTTGCCATTGAAGAATACTCCAATCTTTTCAATCCAACAAAATAGCAAGGGAAGCCATGGGGCCGTCTGTTAGAACTGAATCAGCAACTCGAAATGACTAATTTCTCTAATCAACTGATTGATCTGCAACTGATCAATCTAATTTACTGTATGATGCTTTGACTGCTCAAAACTGTTACAAAGTCAATGTCCTCAATCTACACTCAAGATTTCAACAACGAGACTGGATAAAAAATTAAACATCGAATTCTGATCTCATCGAACGAAAGAAACAAATAATAGGCTAAAAAAAAATATTCTATACATACTCCGTCATGCGAATTCCGAATTAAGCCAAATAAAGATCAGTCAACAATTCAGTCCGCGTCGACTGAAAAGTCTGGCTCTGCCGGTTTCTGCAACGTACTGACGATGCTAGAACCCGATCCCGAGTGCTTATGAAAGCTCCTTCTAGAGCTAGAGCCCATTTCTGTGTCATCCGCGCCCCATCTGGACTTAGAAGACACAGTCCGGACTTCCGAAAAAACAATGGAACTTTCTCTAGCCCTGAGCTCGACGATTTCTTTGCGCCGCTTGAATCGCCTCCACGCCGCTTGTACGAAGCATGCAGCCCATGTTCGCCAATGGTGTGAGTAGAACCTAAACTTGTGCCTAAGTTGCTTGCTGTGAAGTCTCCGGAACTGCGACGCCACAAATTTCAAGTCGTCTGCCCTTAGCGCGAAGGCCTCCACTTCGGAGAGGGTTTTGACCGAGCGGGTCGATGATGGTAAGATAATGCTGGGGCTTGGGTCCAGGGCCCATGTGAGCAGTTCTTCACCACAGAAATCTCCCGGGCCGATGCGGCACGAGTTGAAGAACCCGGTGCGGCCCCCATTGGTAGTGTAAGAGTCGAGGTGGCCTCGGATGATGAAGAGCATCTCATTGACCGGGTCACCTTCACGAACTAAGAACGTTCCTTCAGTGCACAAGGCGGGCTTGAGCCTTTCACAAATCGCATCGAGCGTCCTTTCATCCATCTGATCAAACAGATGTACCTGCATATGCCAAAAAAGAAAAATAAGTATGACCAAACAACCATCAATTGCAATGAAAACCTCGCTCGTTCGAATCATATACTATAGAATCATTAATCTTTGCTCATCTAATATCTTCCTGCAGGATGTCTTGAGGCTGATAAAGTGGTCGCTTGCTTTATGAACCACTTGAGGACAACAAAGGTAAGTTGCAGCTCAAATCTGATTGAGTTTGGTACTGCAGTTTTCCTGCGCTCAGCAAGTGATGCAGTTCTCGAGCATATTCAAGACAATTTTTTTATGGCAGGTCTTACCACAAGTATAGCAATTCCAAAATTGATGTCAATAACCAAATCACGAGCGAAACTCTCTAAGTTAATCTTACTTGGTTGGTCTGATCAGTGGAAAAACTGAATTCTGTATTTACTGCTATCATTAGACTAAAAGATCAGTAGTGTCACAAATGTCGGCGACAAAGATAAAAGGAGAACTTACACGTCGGACTAGATCGAGGCAGAGGTGTCGCTTGATGTCTCTCCGCAGATCCATAGGAAGGCCTCTCAGGATAGCTTCTTCGTCAACTCCCCTAGTGGCGACCCACTTGTACTGATCGTATTTCCTAATAGACTGCCTCAGCTCTGGCGGCAGTTGCCTGTGGTGCATCCATCTTTCAGTGTCGTTCCTCTCTACCCTCCATTCCTCCAACCGGACTGTTGTTGATTGGAGGTATCTCTGCCAGATAATCACCACTCACATATCAATCACCACTTATGTAGTATTCACGTAAAAACTTGCAGCAGCGATAGTGAAATGCAATACATACTTGCATATTGCCAATGAGCTGTGCGAAGAGCACCAAGCCAAGAGTGGCGATAGTGATGGCAAATAAGATTTCTCCAATGCATGTGGTCGTCGACAAGTTTTGCCCCAAGGAACTGCACATTCCAGAGATAAAAAAGGCTTAGGGCCTGTTTGGTAACCATCCCAATAGTCTTGGGATTCGATTTTTGTTCCCGAGAATCAGTTTGGGATGAGAATCGCGTTTGGTAAAATTTTTGTTCCTGGAAACAAATTTGTTCTTAGAATCAGTTTGGGACGAGAATCAAGAATAAAAAAAAAAGTTGATTCTTGTTCCGGAAACAAAATTGAGAATCAAAACTTTTCTTCTTCTCTTTTCTTCTTCTTCATTGACCGCCATCTCGCGACCGCCGCCACCCGCCGCCGCCGGTCGCCGGCGACCGGTCCGGCAAGCTCGCCGGAGGGTCGCCAGGCTAGGGCGAGGTCCGGTGAGGCCGAGCCACTCGGCGAGGCGACCGGCCTAAAGAAGAATTAGAATAGGAGAAAAAAGAAAAGAAAAAAAAGAAAAAAGGAAAAAAAAAAAAAAAAAAAAAAAAAAAAAAAAAAAAAAAAAAAAAAAAAAAAAAATTATAAAAATTATTTAAAAATTAAAATAAATTGATTTGGAACGGAATCAATGAACACGGTACCAAACGTAATTCTATTCCAGAATCAGAAATTTTATACAGTTACCAAACGCGTTCTTTTACTAAGAATCAGTTCCCGGGAACAAAATAAAACATAATCATTTCTGATTAGAATTTGTTCTCGGGAACAGAATCGTTACCAAACGCGCTCTTAATAGGCAGCGCAGGACCAGCTTATATGATCCAAAAAATGTGGTTAACAATTGGCGACATTTGGCTGCTAATCTGAAGGAGAGTTTTTTTTGACTCTACTCGGAATTCAAGATCTTAAGGTAGATAACAAGGGCTTTTCCTGGTTCTCTCCACAAAAGTCATTGTTCATTTGTCTTAGAGATGGGTTAACAAGGTCTAGTGAATAAGCATTTAGCTTCTAAAGCCAACCTTGTAACGAGGGAAAGAAAATACGGGGCGGATTCCTCTCACCTCAGGTTCTTCAAGCCCCACCAGAGGCAGTAAAAGTACTTCTTCAAAAATGGCGAAGCACTCAAAGCGTGCGTCTGCGCATCACCGTATATCCCAAAGTCGTAATACCCACTACTTGGTCTGCATAACTCCGTGACATTGCTCGACCGAAACCAGGCATTCCTGGTAGGATCATCGACTTTGTGACAATCAAAGAATTGATAATTGCAAGATGAATTCTCTTTGTTGCACACGGATTTCCAACATGCTTCTTGCCGTTCGATGGACAGGAGGTACCAGCAGGCTCCCAAAACCTATTAAGAAGCTGAATAAACTTAGTGAAAGATAATGTCTCATCCCAAGAATTAGTTTGTTAAGGACTCACATGGCTCGCGAGCATGTAAAGAATCAGATTATAAGCAGCTCCAGCCCAAGCTTGTTCTGTGACAACACCTGTGGCCCTCACAATTTGTGACGACAGAGGAACGATGAGAAAGAGTCTCGGGAGGTACTGGAAAATAATAATGAAGAGAAGCACATTTTTCGTATTGGTGATTGTTGAACCCCCAAGATTTGGGATAATCACCCATATCAACACCTGTATACAGAGGAAAAATCATGTCACTTATTGAAGAGAATCAACCACGGTTGGCTTGGCATTGCAAACTTGTGCAAAAGAGGATAGTGCGACATACCTGAGGAAGTGGGAGCGCGGCGATGAAGTCGATCCAAAAACCTCTCCTTAGGTACCTTTGCGCAATCTTTGAAGGATCAATTACAAGTTCTCCTCTACCGAAAACACGGGAAGAAGGTGCCACATAAGCTGTATGGAACCGAATGTAAATCTGAATCATGTAAAAGATGTCAACCAGTGACCGGACGGCGGTGAGGATGACTTCAAGGGGCACTCCAATGTTTATGCACTGTTCCTCCCACACTACTTGCAAGTAAAAGAACAGAGGATCGACAAACAGTGAAACTAAGCACGCCACCAAGAAAACTCTGTTCCACCGCAGCATCGTCTTCCCGCGAGGATCCAGAATTTTTCTTTTCCCTCTCTCATAATCCTCGGAGAAGACTCTGCAGAGTATTTTCGCTCTCAAGGAGGGAGGGTATTTCTGCGACACCTTGTCATCTCTCTCCATGAAACTTGGTTCATATGTTTGCTTCCTCGCATTGTCGTGTACGAGCCTAATGGATCCATCTTCACTTAAAGTTGGAAGCTCAGACAATTCAACTTCATCCCGAACTCTGCCAGTTCATGGGACGACAATAGTTAATTTTCAAGAGTGATTGTAGTAATACATATCAGTGAGATGACAAAGATACAGTTTGTGATTGGATAAAAATTGCACGGAAACACGAAATTTTTTGACTTCAGAAGAAAATTCAACACCTATGGATTGACAGACCTTATCGATCTTGGATTACGTAAACCCATTGCTTACTGCAGATCCAACCAGTTTCCTTGGTCTCAACTCAATTGAGGGGTTTGACCTGCAACGGACAAATACAAGAAACACAATGACATTCTGAATAACCCTTTTTGTATCAGTGCTTGCTGAGCAAAGTTTATACTCTACAAATACGAAATGAGCATTTGACCTTTCTTCACTGAGAATCAAATGAAGAAATGGAACAGCGAGACTTCAACTCAGACATGAACTTCTGGGACTTTTAACATTCTAGGCCACATCAAAGCACACAAAAAATCCTTCTATTAGTGACAGGACTTCAACTCTAGACAAGAGTTCGAGCACAAACTCGAGCAAACAAGAATTGGGCAAAATGAAAGGGACATGGCATGCATCCAGAGATCATCTTCTCATGAAAAGAATATGCATTTTCAGTGTGAAGAAAGTCAGTTATGAATAAACAAATCAGTAACCTGAATGACCAAAACAATCCAATTACCAACACTCGTTAATCTAGAATCCCAATAATATAGAAGCATGAGATCTGTATTTGTCAGGCCCTGCTAAAAAGAGAGATAATGTTTCCTGTGTTCCCTCTTAAAGATGCCAGTCCAGATTAAGCTTTGAACTTTTGTAATGAAGCCATTTGCATTGACCAAGTGAATTTAGGAAAAAGAACAAGAGTAAAGCAAGTTCAGAGAAAATCACACTCACATATACAATTATCGCCCTTCTCTGTCTTGTATATGCAGTATGTTCATTACCAACGAGATGAAACGACTAATAAAGCGAAGAACTCAAAGCAAAGCGTTAGTTCTTATAGATATAAGCAGCCAAAGTCTCAAGCTCTTTGGCTTTACAGCAACGAACAGGTCACGAATCTCTCTCTTCGGACTAGTTTCGGAATTCTTGACGCCTAGAAGATGACAAACGTGTCTGCAGAAGAGCCCAAGCGAGCTCGGACCAGTTCAAGACGAATAATGATTAAGAAAACTTGCAGTCAAAACCGAAGATGCATGGACTGACATGTACAGACTGCCAAATTTGACATGCCCAGAGAATTAGCATCCGGGAATAAACTATTTGGAGAAAGAAACAAGATCAAGCCATCGTAGAATATGTCCGAACAAGAAGAGAACGACCGCCACAGGAACATCTTAGCCTCCGTCTTGGTTCTTCCATCTTCTTCTCCATTATCAATTGACGTTTGTGCAATTAGCAAAGACTTTTTGATGAGGTTCAGGGACAAGCTCTCTCCAAAACTATTCTCGTTTTGTTTATTTCATAGAAACCAGAATTCGTACACGTGCCACGTGCGCACGAAATGTTTAAATTTAGCGTGATTCACCGAATTGCAAAAGTCACCACGACCTTTTAACAAACGTGACTAAGTTAAACTTAGAGGTGGACACAAAAATTGAAGGTTGATTTTAAATAAGTGAATGATCGACCGGCGATTGAAAAACCCATATCAAAGATCATGAGAGTTTTAATCAATTTGACAAGGGCCATCTCTAACCCACCCTCATTGTTGCAAGAGTATCTTTGAAGGCTAAGACAATTTTAAGGGGAAAATTGTCCAAAAAGTCATAAACCTACTGCACTTTTGTCAATTCAGTCATAAACCTTTTAACTTTGCCAATTTAGTCATAAATCTTTTCACTTCTTGCCAATTCAGTCCATTCGGCCAATTTTGGCTGGAAAATACTGACGTGGACGTCGGTGGTGCCACGTAGGACCGCCGGCGCCGACGTGGACAATTTTAAATAATATTTTAATATTTTTTGATTTTTTTGATTTTTGATTTTTGATTTTTGATTTTTGATTTTTGATTTTTGATTTTTTTTTCTGTTTTTCTTTTTTCTTTCTTTTCTTTTTGGCATTTTTCTTTGCATTTTCTGGTGGCTGGCCACCGGCCACAGCCAGCCGGCGAGGCCGCCTTGGCCTGGGCGCAGGTCGGCCTTGCCCAGGCAACCTTGCCAGGCTGCGCCTAGGTGAGGGCTCCCCTCGTTGGGGCTCCTCCTCGCCCGGCCGGGCCTCGCCTGTGGCGGGCGAGGCCGACCGGCTGGTTGTGGCCGGTGGTCAGCCACCGGAAATAGGCAAAGAAAAAGCCAAAAAAAAGAAAAAAAGAAAAAAAAAAAAGGGGAAAAAAACAGAAAAAATAATAAAATTAAAAAAATAAAATATTATTAAAAATTGTCTACGTAAGCGTCGGCGGTCCTACGTGACACCACTGGTGTCCACGTCAGCATTTTCCGGTTAAAATTGGCCGGATGGACTGAATCGGCAAGAAGTAAAAATGTTTAGGATTGAATTGGCAAAGTTAAAATATTTATGACTGAATTGGCAAAAGTGTAATAGGTTAAGGACTTTTTGGACAAATTTTCCCAATTTTAAGGGTAAAGATAATGCAAGGTATGTTAAGGGCCATCTCTAACCCACCCTCATTGTTGCAAGAGTATCTTTGAAGCCTCAGACAATTTTAAGGGTAAAGATAACGCAAGGTATGTTACAAATGATTCCCAGAATAGAATCTTAAATGATGCAGCAAGTTTTATTGAAACTCAATACACCTAGATTTACTCCTATTTCACTTATGGTGTTGCCAACATTCTTACTTTTTACTCCTTGGGTAACTTTTTTTTTTTTTATGGGTATTTTGTAACCGAAAGAAAAACAAACAAGGTTAAAACTTAGCCTATAATAGGAATTAACAGTCTCTTCAGATTTTCATCAAATAGAGACAACCAAAAGTAGTAGGAAAAAGAATTTGAATGAGTCCATGGTTAACATAATGACTCTCTTTCTTTCTTTCTTTTCCTTTTGGGTTGCGAAGAATCAACTGTGTACACGGCGGTCATAGAGACCAAGTAGAATTGACTTTGCTGGGGTGAGCATTAAGCAAATAGCAGCCCCAAGTTCAACAAAGAGAGGTTGGATATGTTTGACTGAGGAGCACAACCCCAGAAGCTTCTCCAACATTTCTCCATTTCAACTTGAATGAGGGCCTTTGTCGCCATCAACAAGAAAAACTCCAAAGCAGAGAATGTAGATCGGGTCCCAAAACCAAGCATCAGCCTCCCCCAGTGTCTTGCATGTCTATTTCAAGTTTTGCACTTCTTTTTTGAAAATGACAAAAAGCAAGAACTGGATGAGCAAGTTGCATCATTCTGTGTTCGTGAGGGGGATGACAAACAGGAGGTCACATGATTTTCGCGGTGATGATTTTTTGACTGCTTATTCAACATTGTGCATCCACGAAAAAGTTGAATACATTAATAACAAGGAAAAAAATAATTTGCATTGCTTGTCACTGCTCTCCACAAACTAAATGAAATGAATGATTAAATAATAACCTTCAGAGATTCGTCTTCAAAATCTCATGACAGCATACATGTTGTTGATTACCTTTAACTAGAAAAAAAACTCTTCTGCATGCTGAATACAAGGTTGTGTGGAGAAGTGAAACCGGTATAGCTGAACCATTCCAATATATTCGAAATGTTCCTTTGCAGCAACAAACAACAACAATCTGTTTAGGTAACCGTACATGGTTAAGCTTTACTTGGCTCCGCGCTTATAGACAGGACTGCAAGAAAGCCTGATGCGAAATTCTGTGGCTTTTATTATGACGCTGTCATCAAGTCCTCAATCTCAAATTCCTGCCCAAAATCGAGGTCGTCCGGCTTCTGTATCATGTTCACATCTTCCAAACCCGACCCTGCTTGTCTCTTCTCATCCCTCCTGGTGCTTTTTATCAGCTCCGTCGCGTACACATCCCAAAATGACCTTGAACGCTTCATTTGGCCCGCCTGACCATCACTATCCTCTCTCAGCTCAGCCTCCTCCTTCAACTTCCTATAACGGCGCCATGCGGATTGGATAAAGCATGCGGCCCATGTACGCCACTGGTGCGAGTAGAACCTGAACTTGTGCCTCAGCTCTTTGCTGTGCAGCCTCCTAAACTGCGATGCCACAAACTTCAAGTCCTCGGAAGCTAGAGAGAATGCTTCCACTTCTTTCAGGGCCTTGACAGTCCGCGTGGATGAGGGCAGGACGATGCTTGGGCGTGGGTCCAGGGCCCATGTCAGCAGCTCCTCGCCGCAGAAGTCCCCAGGCCCCAGACGGCATGAGTTGAAGAACCCCGTGCGGCCACCATTGGTTGTTGAGGAATCGAGGTGCCCCCGGATTATGAAGAACATGTCTTGAATCGGATCTCCTTCGCATACTAAGTACATGTTTCCAGTGCACAGAACAGGTTTCAGCCTCTCGCATATTGCATCTAGCATCCTTTCATCCATTTGATTGAAAAGCGGGACCTGTTAAGTTTGGACACAAGTGAATAAGAATAAAAATCAATGCATCGCAGAAAAAAATCCTGCTACTCACTTCACATCTTTAAAGAAATCACATGTAAACAACCAATATGGAAAAAAAAGAACAAATCGGATTCCACAGCTTACACGTCGAACTAGATCAAGGCAAAGATGGCCCTTGACATTTCTGTGCAAGTCCACTGGGAACTCTCTGAGAAGAGCTTCTTCGTCAATGTCTTGATTCGACACCCACTTAGATTGGTAATATGTCCGAACAGATTGTCTCAGCTGTGGAGGCAGATGTCTGTAATGCATCCATTGCTCTGTATCTGTCTTCTTGAGCCTCCACTGCTCAATTCGGTTGTTTGCTGCTTGAAGGTATCCCTACCAATAGAAAGTGATGAAACTATGTTTTACCATGACGATGGGTTGGGTGATCAAAAGACTACTGATGATTCCTCACTCATAGTCCCTATTATATGTTACTAGTGATGATGTAGACATCATTATTGATTTAAGCAAACTATGAAATTAACACCCAAAGTACAGCAAAATGAACAACAAAGCTCACTTGCATATTTCCAATGAGCAGTGCGAGCAAAAGCAGCCCAAGAATTGCAACCGCAATGCAAAAAATAAGTTCCGCAACGTAAGTGGTTGTCGCAAATTCAAGGTTCTGCCCTATGGAACTGTTCATGTGGATCAGAAGAGAGCCTTGTCAGTGAAAAAAAAAATTGCTAATGTTAATTTCGTTCATAAATTAAGCACTATAACATCAATCACGCATCAGTTTAGTCTCAAACACGCACTAGCTATAGAACAAAAGTCAAGTTGTCCAGCAAAGTTCCTGGGAAAAGATGATTTTCACATCAGCATTGATATTCCTGTATGCTTCTTGGGAATGTACACTGCTCATTCCCCGAATGTAGAGTATAAATAGACATGGTGCAGACGCAAAGAAAATGGGGTCAACTACCCAATGCATACCTCAGGTTGTTTATACCCCACCACAAGCAGTACAAGAACTTGCTGAAGAATTTGCAGCTTGCAAGAGAATTAGTCATGGCAACAGCATAAATGCCAAATTTAATGGGACTATTGGTACTGCTTCCGTTGCACAGGCTTGTTACATTGGTTGACCCGTACCAGGAAACCCTAGCAGGGTCCTGGACATGGCGACAGTCGAAGAAGTCGTACTGGCAAGATGGCTTTTCTTGATTGCAGGCCATCCTCCAGCAAGACTCTAGTCTCCCAACAGAGAGGAGGTACCAACAGGCTCCTGAAACCTGTCAACGTGAAAAGAGAATTGCTATATAAGCATATAATTTCATTTTAAATTTGGGAACTCGAGTGGAAAAATTAATTCTCTATACACTTACATGGCTCGCCAAGAGGTAGAGCATCAAGTTAAATGCAGCACGGGCCCACGCTTTCTTTGCTAATCCACCACCAGCATTACTAATTTCCAACCGGAGGGGAAGAATGAGAAAAAGTCTTAGCAGGTACTGCAGGATAATGATGAACAGGAGCACGTTTTTCATTTTTGTCGTGGTTGAACTGCTGATGTTTGGGATTATTGCCCAAATTAACATCTGAAATGAAAATTGTAAATCAGTGCCGACTATGTCTCTGCGATAATTGATTGACCGCTGCACTTAACCTGTAGACGGTACCTGGGGAAGAGGGAGTGCTGCATAGAGGTCAATGCAAAAGCGGTCACACAAGTATCTCAGTGCAATCTTTGTAGAGTCTATCACAAGTTCACCTCTCCCAAACACTCGGGAAGAGGGCGCAACAAATGCTGTATTAAACCGAACAATAATCTGAACAATGTAAAAGGCATCAACCACAGATCTGACAATCGTTAGGAGGATCTTGAGTCCTATTCCATCGTATAAGCACAGATGATCACCATCGACCGACAGCACGTAAAAGAAAAGAGGATCCACAAATAGACAGACCAGGCAAGCTGTCAAGAAAGCCTTGTTCCATCTACAAATGGCTTGACCTCTCGGGTCAAAAATCCTATTCTTTACCTTGTCGTAGTCCTCAGAGAACACATTGGACAAAACTTTGGATTTCAAGGATTTGTCGGTATTCTTCAAGCCTAAATTACGATGTGTGGCATCCTCATTTGAATCTAGGCTGCTCACCCTGCCTTGCTTAACTGTTGGGAGTCTGACAGGAAGGGATTCATCTCCTACTCTGCATTTTATTTCCATTGAAGTTATGATCATCAAACGGTTAATGCCTGGACTAAAGGTTTCGCTGCTAAGAAACTGAGAATTACATGTATGTTCATCAAATTCCTATGTGAATCACTATATTTTGCAGAGTACCATATAAGAACTGAACAATTAATTGTCACCAGTTGCCTGAGCAGTTGCAAAATAATAACTTGCACCCAGAGATTGAAGAAACGAGAGCTAGCTCACCTCACAAATCCTGACCTTGACTTGCGAAAGCTCATTGAGAATCTTTGCAAATTGTTCTCGTGACTCGAGGATTCAACCCGTACTTGGACAATGCCTGAACGATATGCTTTGCGTGATGCAGGCTCAAGTCAAGCCGTCTGAATTCAAAGAGCCAACAAAAAGGGACGACTCCATGTGCAAGAGTAAAAATAGTTGCCGGCATTCCAGACATGATAAAGTAAGATATTGAGAAGGTGTCAAGAAACTCCTGCCTGCTTTTGCCCCTTTTTTCAGTGTACGAGACTGCGGAAATCATAAATGCCGTTTGGGTCAATGTAATATGGGACGATATAATAATTCCAGAGTCAAAACTGCGACCCAAGAGAAAAGGATTCTCTAGCTGTCAGCTCTCTCACGACAGCGCAGATATCTTAGGTGCTGAACCGGTAAGTTAAACGTGCACGACTATGATTCTTCCCTGGTGATTTTCACTAGTGGTTGTTGGCTGGTTGGGTGGTGAGAGAGATTCAGGATTTTGGTAGTTGTTTAGGAATTTTCCTTTTTTGTGGTTACTAGGATTAAGTGAAATTTCGACTGATGAATTTACGAGAGCTGACACACCATCCCTTTGTCGGTACAAAAATGAGGATGTCAAGTTTCGTTGATCGAGATATCTCTATCCTAATCCTGATGAGTTGTTTTCTTGTCCGGCAAGAACACACAGATCCCTCAGGAGCTCACAAAAAAAACACATTCAATTTCCCATGTTCTGTTTTTTATCTTTTGATTTTAACGTTGTCAAGAATATGCCAGAGCTTGTAGGTTCTGTAACAGAAGAGAATGCAAAAGACTAACCTTTTCTGAACCTCAGTCATAAGATAGAAAGAAAATGCATGAGGTAACAAGCATCCAATTCCATAACCATGTTCTTAATTTCGAAAATGCTAAAAACTTACTGAATGACTACTGGGTTGTGCAAATTGGAACAAAAGTATACGTCTTCAATCCTGATCCTCTGCGTATGTCATTGTTTTTTCATATTGAAACCGTGATGACATCCACACCACTTGTTCAGTAATGTTCTTTATAGCAACTATCTGTTCCTAATATTGTACATCGATGCCCGTACCTTGTACGACTGAAGTAGATTACATTACTCAGGTCTATGGTGAAGCTGTATAATTTACATAAAAGGGCAAGGCCTCGATTCTTTGTGATTGCCATCAGCAAGTCCTAATATTCCTCAGCAAAAGCCAGGTCCTTTGGTTTCTGTATTGGGTTCACAGCATCACAAGTTGACCCTGCTTGTTTTTTCTCATCCCTTCTGGTGCTCTCTATCAGCTCTGTCGCATACACGTCCCAAAACGACCTTAAAGGTCTCAACTTACCATTCACACTATTTTCTCTCTCTCTTAGCTTAGCTTCCTCCTTCAACATTTTATGACGGCGCCATGAGCATTGAATAAGACATGCAGCCCACGTACGCCACTGATGCGAGTAGAACCTAAACTTGTGCCTCAGTTCTCTGCTGTGCAGTCTTCTGAATTGCGACGCGACAAACTTTAGGTCCTCAGCAGCAAGAGAATATGCTTCCACTTCTTTCACAGCTTTCACTGTGCGGGTGGAAGAGGGGAGCACAATACTTGGGCGTGGGTCAAGGGCCCATGTTAGCAGTTCTTCGCCGCAGAAGTCACCGGGGATTAGACGACTTGAGTTGTAAAATCCCATGCGTCCACCGTCGGTTGTCCAGGAGTCAAGGTGCCCTCGGAACAGGAAGAACATCTCTCGGACTGGATCACCTTCGCGTACTAAGTACATGTTTCCTGTGCACAAAACAGGCTTCAGCCTCTCACATATCGCGTCCAGCGTCCTCTCATCCATTTGATTGAAAAGTGGCACCTGTTAATTCCAGATGTAGATGAAGAAGAGTCGGTTCTCTCTGGGAAAGAAAATCACTAGCTGCTTCCAAAATGAAAACTATACTGCAACAACCGATTCATAGAGGCATATGTGATTAGACAGCTTACACGTCGAACTAGATCAAAGCAAAGATGGCGCTTGATATTTCTGCGCAAGTCCATTGGGAAGTCCTTAAGAAGGGATTCTTCATCAACACCTCGAGTTGCCACCCACTTGTATTGGTCGTACATCCGAATAGACTCCCTCAGCTCGGGAGGTATATGTCTATGGTGCATCCATTGCTCTGTATCTGTCCTCTTGAGCCTCCATTGCTCTAACTGGTTGTTCGTAGTTTGAAGGTATTGCTATCGATAAAAAGTGAAACAATATTTCACCATCATGACAGGATGTGTGCATAAAAGTAGCTGATAAACCTAACTCTTAGTAATATTGATCACTTCAGAAACCACGCAAAAAGCTACCACTATCGAACTATATTTACAAAGTAGTGAAAGCAACATTATCGAATTAAGAAAGGCACGGAATGAATCCCCAAACTAGACCACCATCTGAGTTAACTCAAGATGCTTGGGTTGCTTACTTGCATATTTCCGATGACCAGGGTAAATAAAACAAGTCCAATAATAGCAACCGCGATTGTGAAGAGTAATTCTGCAACATAAGTGCTTGATGTAAATTCAAGGTTTTGCCCCATGCAGCTGTACACATCGATAGAAGAGAGTCTTGTCAGTGATGGACAGAAAGCACCCAGCATCAATACTAGTTAGTGAATTCACAATTCTGCAAAATCATGCCTTCATACTTCTTTCTGTCATTGAAAAACAAAACGACTACATTCAATTAAAGATTTATATTTTAGGAAGTAGAGACATGCAGGATCTCAAAATCGCAGTAGCTGCAAGACAAAAAACAAACAGTTCTTGCTAAGTTCCTATTGGATGTACAAGAATACATTCTAACAGTGTTGACATTCCTGTATGCTTTGATTGACTGGCGAATTATAAATACTCATTGTTCAAACTTAAAGCAATGACCAGTAACCATTCTAAAATGGCAAATTTTCCCGCAGGTCCAGTAAATAAGTAGAACTGAGAATACCTCAAGTTGTTCAAACCCCACCACAAACTGTAAAAGTACTTGCTGAAGAATTTGCGGCTTCCAATGGAATTAGTCACAGCATTGAAGTATATGCCAAATTGAATGGGGCTACTAGTATCGGTTCCATTACACAGAGTTGTCACATTGGTCGACCCATACCAGGTGACCCTACCAGGGTCTTGTGCGTAGCGACATTCAAAGAAACTGTACTGGCATGGTGGACTTTCTTGATCACAGACCATCCTCCAGCAAGACATTTGTCGCCCAAATGATAGAAGATACCAGGAGGCTCCAGTAACCTATCAATGTACAATGGAAACAAATAAATTGCTCTTTCATGCAGCCTAATGAGGACCCCGATTACATAACCTTTTCAATAAACAAAAGAAGAGCAGAACAAGACCGTAACTTTATCTCCTGAAATGATGGAGAGAATGGACCAAAAAAGCATGTCACAGACCTATTAATGGACACTTGAGTACTAATATAAAAATGGCCAGACTATATGGATCAAAACAGCGTGTATGTCCCTATTTGTTAAATCTGAATTGTTCCATGGACAAGCTCAAAATACAAAGAAATTGTCTGTTTAAATGTATCTTCTCTTGGATTAAAGACAGCAGTGAAATTTGCTTGTTGTCAATGAAGTTAAAATGTTGCCAAAACTTGTTTTGGACACATACGAAAAGTCTAATTCCTTGTTTGGGAAAACTGAATCTAAAAAGAAGGCCTTGCTACACTTACATGACTGGCCAACAGGTAGAGCATCAGGTTGAACGCAGCCCCTTCCCATGCTTTCTTTGCTAATCCACCACCAGCATTACTAATTTGCGACCGAAGTGGAAGAATAAGAAAAATTCTTGGTATGTACTGAAAGAAGATGACCAATAGTAGCAGGTTCTTCGTTTTTGTCGTGGCCGAACCAGGAAGGGCAGGAATTATCGCCCAGATCAATATCTAAAAAGACAGATTTCAATTAGTTCCGGCGATTGCTTCATGGTAATTAACTACTGTAGTTATAATTAAACGAAAGGATGGAACCTGAGGAAGAGGGAGTGCTACGTAGAGATCAATCCAGAAGCGGCTCCGCAAGTATCTTAACGCAATCTTTCTATAGTCTATCACAAGCTCTCCTCTTCCAAACACCCGGGAAGAGGGCGCAACGAAAGCCGTGTTAAACTGAACAATGACTTGAATAACGTAAAAGACATCTGCTATCGATCTTATGACTGTCAAGAGGATCTTGAGGCCATATGCATAATAAAAGCACAGATAATTGTCATCAACCGACGGCACGTAAAAGAAAATAGGGTCCACAAATAGACAGATCAGGCATGCCGTCAAGAAGATTCTGCTCCACAGATGAATGGTCAGACCTCTTGGATCGAAAATCTTATTCTTCGCCTTCTCATAGTCCTCAGAGAATACTCTGCTCAGAACTTTGGATTTCAAGTATTTACCAGCCTTCCGGCTGGTACTCTTAAACAAGGCCAAGTTTTGGCTCAGGGAGTCCTCATTCGGATTTAGGTTGCTCAGGCTGTCTTGCTTCGCTGTTGGCAGTTCCACGGAAACGAATTCATGTCCTTCTCTGTATTTTATGCCTATCAGAGTTATGCCTCCAAACATGCAATTCAGATATTTCGCACACACGCACAGTCACAGATGATTGAACTATCATTTGTCATCAAATCTTTTGAACAGCTAAAGCACTAAAGTTTCCCAGAAATTCAAGAAAAGAGAGCTTTACCTTGCAATTTTGGACATCGAATTTCTACCGCCACAGGCCGTTTTTTCACCCCCTGCCAATCGTTCCTCTGAATCTGTATTCAGTTCGTGGTAGAACGAGGCCTCAACCAACTGCAGAGAATATATAATCTCAAGAACGATAATAATGAAGATAATATCTCTGTGTTTCCTTGCTTCGTCAGACAAGATATCTAAAGAATGAAAAAGAAAGCATACTCAAACATGAGAAATTCTCTGGGTTTTTTAAATCTATTTTTCCCCCTAGGTACAAGAATCTGGAATAATGACAGGCCATGATGGTCTAATGTAAAATATAATTATTCCAACTGCATGCCAAAAGCAAAAGGAGTGGTTCCAGCTGAAAGAGCAAAACTGCTATTTTCATTTTCCGTTTCTTGTACCGAATAGAAAAATGAAAAGAGAATTACAGCTCTTGCATCAAAGTCTAGAGACGCTACAAATTAATCAATTAAGATGCATCTGCATAACCGTTATCATAATCTTGACGTGTGCTCCTCTGGATCTAGCGCCAGATGATGCTGATGTTTTCCTTTTTTCACTTCAGAAGAACACTACACCCGATGTGGTAAGTTGCTACGCTGAATGCAATCGAGCATTAGACCTTTTAATACTTACTAAAAGCTTTTGGTCCGATAATTGGTGTGTACTTATTGGCATCTGTAATTTGCTGAAACAAAGTAGGCCTTGAGTCGTGTTGATCGCTTGGTGGCAATTCCCTGCACCTTCATTGCATCAAAAGTTTGCTTTCCTTCGGTAGGTTGGTAAAATAGTGCAGAAAAGTTAGAACAAAGCTTTGGTTCAATCGTGTGTCCGGTAAAATATTACATTAGATAGTTGTAGTGCATTCTGGGGACTGCTGGGATTGGCTGGATGGCTAATAGAAGCAGGCCAGATTACGCGTATTTAAAGTCAACTGTCGGTCCTGATGTCATTTAATCGTATTGCATCATAATAAGATGTTGCTTCATTCCTCAGTTAAAACTGAGTCGAAAAAAAAGCAAAGAGTTGACTTTGGCAATAATGAAGGTCACCCAGTTCACATTCAGATGTCACGAGTGCTTGGAAACCGGGCTTATCTCGGACTGAATGTGATTTGAACTATATATTTTTGATGTCCTCTCTAACGAATAAGGTTAGGTGTGACTTTCCTTCATTATCTCAGCAATATTGGATTTCTTTTGCCTTGGTCAAAAGAGGTGGCCATTTTTTAAATAAATAAAAAAGGAAAAGAAAAAGAAGAGTTATAAAAGGAAATTACGGAGGGAAAAAAAGAAAAAAAAATGAAAGAGAGAAAGAAGAAAAGAAAGGGTTTCTCGCCACGCACTATGGAGATCTCACCGGATTAATTTCATTTTGTAGTGCCCGGATTACGAGATCACCGGCTTGAATTTCTACATGGTTTGATTTTGGACATTTCCAAGTTTTTCGGTTAGTGACAAATAGGACGAGAGCGCTATGTTGAGATCTTTTGGTAGTTAGATTTTTGGTAAGAGACAAGATAGATTTATATGTCTATAGATAGTTGTTATGTTTAGTTGAGTTATGTATATATACTCTTTTTGATGGATTTTCAAACTCCGATTACTCAACCAGATCACTGTCTATCATATACATAGAGGTAGATATATATTTGATAACTAGTTAACTATTATCATGTTTGAGGTTGCATCCTTTAGATAAGAGGGCAGTCGTGTCATTTCCTTTGTTCTCATTGAAGTTGTCACACCCCAAATCCTACAAGGATAGGGGTAATGACAGTTCCGTCATTCTATTTGAAGGATGTAATATCAAACTATACCCAAAAGTCTAGTTGCCAATAATTACCATCGATAGCACTCTCACACTATCAACCACTAACTGAGAAACTTGAAAAATTTTGGAAGAAAAGAGTGAGCAACCACAACTCAGTGAGTAGTGCATATCTCTTTTAAACAGATCTAGCACCCACTATATACTTTACAAAATAATATTCAAAACTCACTTATCTCAATTCTAGCATATAATACACATACAAGATAATAATGAGGTATGTCGCTTTGACATAACAATGAACATATAAGAAAACATTCGTTGAATCAATAATATCATAATAAACATCAATAGTTTAGTCCATTAATCAATCTCAACAACTCACTTTAATGGTCTATTCCATTGATCAATGTCATCAAAATCACAAACTAATGGTGCATTCCATTGGCCAATCTCGGGCTTAGATATCTAACCATGATCATGTGTGATACCTCGTGAGAATGTGACTAAGCTCTCCTCTTGGCAAGGTCTCCACTAATGTTATTGATAGCAAGCCCACAAGGATATCCTAATTTAGAATACATACATACAAACCACTCAATGCGTCTACAATGATATTAAGTATAAACCTCTTGTCCAATAATCCCTCAAACCACATCCAAAATAAACTATTTCATAAATTACAACACATTTCACAAATCATTTCAAAATCCATTTCATAAAACAGGTTCACGAATTAACATATATCTTTCGCGACAACTTTTTTAGAACATTTGGCAAACCATTCACAGATACTAAATCGTAGTACTCGATCCCAAATTTTATGTAACAAGCATGCTTTTAATAACTTACAATATATCAAATGTTTATCGCTTTCAAGACTTAAATTTACAAATTCAAATAAGAGATAGCACCAACTCACTTGCAAAACCAAACAACTAAACTTACTCGAACGAGTGATCTCGTAATCATATCAATTAAATGAGAATTGACGTGAAACCGAGTAAAACTCTACCTCAACTATGAAATGGCTATACTAAGCTTAAATGGTAACAAAACGACTTCTACGCGATAACAAATCACTTACTTGCTAGCAAAACCTAAAATTCTCACTTTACCCAAACACTGCTCTAAAATAACTCCAGTCGATTCCCACTGCTCCGATTGGAAGAGTGAAGGGCTTAAATCCTTACCAGGCATTGCGATACCGAATTAAATTGGCTTGACGAGGTGTCTGTGGCGAGTACCATCTTTTTTTTCGCTTCTTCTTCTTTCTTTTCTTCTTTTCCTTGGCTTCTTTATTCTCTCCGCGCGTGCTTTCTGTCCATGGCATAAGTTGAGCTCACTTTTCCTCTTTGATTTTTCAGCCTTTTTCCCCCATTTGGGCACCATCACTCTTGACCTGGTCATATTGAAAGCCAGTATTATAGAGTTCAGTGTTATAAGTTAGTTTGTAACAATTTTAGTCTTTTGTTAGGTACTAAGATATATGTTTCATTTTGGGTCCAAGTGATCTTCAATTCTGATTAAGATAAATATGCTTCGCTTTGTAAAGGATAATGAAGACAAGTGAGTTATTACTTTTGTTACTGAGAATATATCTTAAATATCTAGAGGTGCAAATTTGATAAAGAGATAAAAAGGATCATTATGATCTAAGTCTTCACTCGGGGGAAGTAAGGGATGAGTGCCACCAGCCTATCACTAAAACTGATTAAGTTGAAGTTTGTCAAATGGTGATTGAATTACATCCCCGAAAGAATGAATTAAGTAGAATTGTGGCTGTCAATTTGGAGAATGACAAAGAATGCATTTTTGTCCAGTTTATAAAGGCGACATATATAACGGAGTGATAAGGTAGACTAGTGATTAAGTAGTTAAATAAGAAGGGAGTAGATTGCTTGTGCATATGGACTTCAATTTTATAATCAACTTTGTGGAACAAGGATTGTGGAAGTAGTAAGTTGTGACCTAGCACAGTGTCTAGAACTAGGGGGCACTAGTTAGATGTGCCGCTTCTAGACACTGTGCGAAGCATGTGTCTAATAAGCAGTAAGTAAGCTTTCGACGGGAGCTTCCAACGCTAGTCCAATAATTCAACGCTCAGCCTGGATGCATTCCTTATTTTAACGTGCCAATATCTATATACCCTGTCCCCCTTAATTGGAGAAAAAGCTTTTCTTCCCTTGCTCCTAGGAATACTCTCGAAGTTTATGTCCCAAAGTTCAGATAAAACAGTTTTAAGACATACTCATGTCCAAATGACGAAGTATTTGATAAGTTATAATCCTTTAGGAATCTAGGTTATGATTTTTAATCCATAAGAATCGTATCCCGATAAGGATTTTAAAAGTGTTAAATAATAACATTAACCTCATGTAGCAAGTGATGATTCTTTGGGCTTTTGGATAATATTCTAGGAGTCGCAAGTTATTGATTACATCAGAATATATTTCAGTTTGAAAATGGTTGGGCTTTAATTATTGGTGTAATTAGATGGATTTAGATAATAAAGTTTTAATTACAATTTGTACAATGAAAGCGTCAATCTTTCAGTGATAGGTCATGATCAGTTTTATGATAAGTTATGATCTTTAGATAGTAAGTTGTGATTTTGAGAATTACATCATGATCAGTTGAGATAGGTTATTATTTCTTGATTAGAAAAAGAGAATTTATATTGAAAGTTTTGATGCATTATATAGCGATATTTGGTATGACAAGTAATCATTTTTGAAGTTATAAACTTGAATTGTCTTTTGAAACATAGATTTACTTGTGGCTTATGGGTCGAAAGAATGTGTGCTCATTATGCTTGTAGCTTGTAAAATTCTGAGTAGCAGACTATGATACTGTAGATACTGCCGATTTCATGGAAACTAGTAGATACTGCCAATTTCAGTTGCGGATTTCTTTTGGTAATGAGGCGAGTACTTAAGTCTTTGGTTTAAGAAATGAGAAGTTTAAGTGATGATATTTTTAAGTCGAGAACTTGAGACCCATCGAATTTAATGGAAACTAGATAAGTTCTTATCTCAGTGAATTTGGAAGTTATAGGCATTCAATTGTAAGTGATGATCTCTTAAGTAGTGATATCCTTTAATAAGATTTGTGGTTTTAAGATTCAATCATCTGGAAATCTCAGAATCTAGAGAGGACTAGGGTAAAATTGTTTTGGGAATCAGTTGAGGTTGAAATTTGAAGAAAAAAGATAATTATTTTATTATTATGATTGGAAGTACACAGTCAATTTTCAATATAATGATTTTGTGGATCTTGTCTTGTGTGTATTAAGAGTTAATTATCTCGTGATACTTGATGGGCAAATTTTGAAATAATGTGATCTCTTAAGCATGATAACTTGTAAGTAATAAATTTTGGTGGATTCATTCGAGGATTGTGATGCGAAATGGGAAGACTAAGCAATAAATGCAAAATTAGAAAATGTACAGCGGAAGTGGATGGAAAAAGCAATTTTATAATTTCAGTGATGCAATATGATTAAGTCAGGCTTCTGCCTTCAGACATTTGAAATCACATAAAGCACAACTTTTATGGTGATAAATGTGAAATATTTACATTTCACAGGAGTCAAAACAACATTTGTACTTGAAAGAGATGAACATGAGGCAGAGGGGATGATTAGAACTTGCAAAAGATTATGATTTGACTATCAATTACCATCTAAGCAAGACAAACGTAGTAACAGATGCTTTAAGTTGTAAGTCTTGGGAGAAATTCACAAATTTATTCACTACTCAAAAGTTTATTTTGAGGATATAAGAAAGTAGATTTGAAGGTATTGGTTTATTAGTTTAGTGCTCAATTATTTAATCTCTTAATACGACCTATCTTGATTGAGAGAATCAACTCTAGATAGAATGAAAATTCCAAGCTAAGGCAAATCGGAGAAGGAATAGAAGGCACACCTCTCTTTCAAGAGGATTTGCAGGGACAAGCAGATTTTTTATGGTTTCCGATTGGTTGTGGATCCCTGATGATATGGAGTTGAAAAAGGAGATATTGCAAAAAGCTCATAACCTGATTCTCAATTCTTGTGAGTCACAAATATGTATGGGGATTGGAGAGAATACTTTTGGTAGAATTCAATTGAAGAATGATATTTTACAATTTGTCAATCCATGTCAATCTTATAAACAAGTGAAAATTGAGCATTAATGGGTGGATGACTGTCAGCTTTTAAGGTATCTAAATGGAAGTGGGAGCATGTCACAATATACTTTATTATTGATCTACCATAAGCCAAGCGGTAAGAATGCTATATGAGCTATCATTTATTGACTGAGGTCACATGGGTACTGACACAAATACTCCAATTTGTTTGAAGTTGAGGTATTCAAATTTCAAGAACCACATTTCGTTTAAAGAAGGCATATTATAATATTGGCTTTCCTTTAACTTGGTCAAAATGTACGGGGTTTTTGTAAAAAAAAGGTGAAAGTACATAGGGAAAAGAAGGAAGAGTTATAAAAGAAAAGGTGCAGGTACACAGGGAAAAGAAGAAAGAAAACGAGAGGAAAGGAAAGAAAGAAGAAAAGAAAGGGTTTCTCCCTAATCACCATGGAAACCTCGTCAAGTTGAATTAAGCTTATTTCGTAGTGCCTGGATTACGTGATTATAGGCTTGAATAGCTATGTTGTTCAAGTGATTGTAGGCTCGAATAGCTACATTGTTTGATTTTAGGTATTCCCAAGTTCGAAATATCTATGGATAGTTTTTGGGTTCAATTAAGTTCGGATATGTACATATCCTCTTTTTGATGGATTTTAAAACCCCAATTCTTCAACTGGATTGCTGTTTATAAAATATATATATGGATATATATAAATATATATAAATACATCTAATAACAAGTTAATGTTGATTATAATTGAGACTACGTCTTTTAGGTAAAAGGACGACTACAGTATTTTCCTATTTTTATTGGAGTCTGGGTGTGATGACCTCATAGAGGAATATGCGGACGAGATTTGTACAATGCCTATGTAATGTATAATGAAAATTACATGAGGTTATTTATAGGTTTTATGATATGACTATTTAAGATTACAAAATATTACAATATCTATTACAATTAATACCATCAATCAAGGACATGCAGAATGAAGGAGTTGTATGCACTTTTATGAGAGAAACCGAGAATCAAGGGAGATATGGAGAATTTCCTTTTTATTCCAACATCCTACCAAGCTTAAGGTGGCGTAGAACAAGTTAACTGATGTTTGGAAAAATAAAAAATAAAAAAGAAGAAAACCTAGGTGGATTAGTGAAGACATCAACAACAGTCTAATCAATTATGAAATTTAAGACAAAATGAATGATGACATGAAGACGTAATATCATATAAAATTACGGTCTATTTCATTGTTTGATGCATTAATAGAAAACATCGTTATGTGCTATTTAAATAGCACTCTACTTGTCGCATTAAATGACGGTCCCACCATTTTGACAAACTCTCATCTCTTCTAGTAAACATCGCGACATAGAATTGTCGATAATTGTATTAGCAAGAGCGTGTTCGTCTACTTCCTTACAACATCAAGCGTCGCTGGCCAATTTTTGGTACACCATGAGATTATTGAGATACCTAAAAAGAAACAACAGGTTATAGAGGAGTAACAATATATGAAGAACCGACACTCTCCAAAAGTCTTCGTGTCATGTTGAGTACTTCGACACATGTCCGACATTCTTTGACACTCGATCAACACGTGTCGAAAAAAATTTGACACCCGGTCAACTTTCCCGACATTATCCGATACTCGAGTTTGGAATTCTAACATGTGAATTCGAAATTTTGATACATAATTCCAACATCTAGTTAACTCTATCGATATTTGAGTCCGGAATTTTGACATGCAAGTTCAAAATTCAAACATACATCTAGTGAATTTTAAAAATTTTCAATAAATGAGAGGTCAAAATGTAAATATATAAAAAAATAAAAAAATAAAGAGGGAAAGAAGAAAAATTTCCTTCTTTTTTCTTCTTACTCTCACTTCCCATGACACGCAATTCATCTCCAAGTTTGTTTTTTCCTTTCTCTTAAGACACACTCTTAACACATAAGTACAAAATGTGAAACGCTTGCCTTTTTTGTCCTTACTGGAATGGAGTTAAATTTATCAAACCAAAATAATGAATAATACTAATAAATTGTGGATTAATGTTTTTAGTGTAATATCATTCAAGGCATTTTTATTATTTATTTATTTGTGAATTTAAATCAAATTAATTTGATTTAAATAATCATAAAAATGATAATTTATCATGTATTTATAAAAATATATATTTAATATACAATGTGTCCTGACATGTTGGAATTATTTATTTTTTGATAAACGATGTGTCGTCATGTCGTGTTCGTCGTTTGTCGCGTGTCAATGTTGATGGTACTTAGGCAACAATTAAAGATTTATGCCTAGTCAGCGTCAAAATAAGCTCTTAACTTGAAGGTAGCGTGAATAGAATAGTAAAGGCCATGAAATAAGGTATCCTTGACCTAGAGAAGAATCCGAAGTAGCTAAAAGAGGGATAATCATATGTGGCGTGGACATGAACTTACTGACAGTATGGATTTCAAGGATTTTCCAACCTAAATTATAATGTGTGGCATCCTCATTTGAATTTAGGCCGCTCGCCTCAGCTCGCTTCTCTGTTGGGAGACTGAAAGAAAGAAACTCATCTCCTACTCTGCATTTTATTTTGGTTATAGTGATGAACATCAAACATGTAATTAAGATGTTTCACTCAAGCAAGGCCCCTCATTTAAGTAATGTACATTAATCTAGACTAGAGGTTTCTCTTAAAAACTTAGAATTGCAAGCATATTCATCATATTACCACGTAAATCATTAAATCTGCAGAGAACCATAAAATAACTGACCTATTAATTTTCTCCACCACCACAGATCTTGACTTTGACTTGCGAGAGCTCATTGTGATTCTTCCCAAATTGTTCCTGTGGCTTGAGGACCCGTGGTTGGACAGCGCCTTAACGTGATGTTTTGGGTAATTCAGGTTCAAATTAAACCGTCTGGATCGAAACAACCAACAGAAAAGGACGACTCACTGTGCAAGAGTGATAAAAATCTTGACATTTGCTTGCTTTCCAGACGTGACAAAATAAGATATCGAGAAGAAAGTGTGAAAAAATTATCTTGCTTTTGTCCTTTTTCTTTGGTACGAGGTCTTGGGAGAATCACAGATGCCATGTGGGTCAACGGGGTATGGAATGATATAATAATAATTCCAGAGTCCGAACCGCAAACCAAAGAGCTGAGGATCATTCCTAGCTGACTGCTCTCGCACGGAAGCGCGTGGATCTTGGGAGCTCGATCGGTAAGATGCGTGCACGACTCTGACTCTTCCCCGGTGATTTTCTGAGGCGGAGAGGCGTTGTGCCGGCGGTTATTGGCCGGTTGGCTGGGAATAGAGAGATTCAGGATTTCCATGAGGGTTGTCACCTAGGAATTTTTTTTTTTTTGGTAATGGAATCAAATTGCAATTTGGACTGATGAATCTACGAGAGCTGACACATCATTTTTTTTTTTGTAGGTGTTGCGACCCTCGGAGGCGAATTTCTGGTGGGGGTTTGACGAATTGACAAAACAGGCGCACATGGCCCCTCTCACAAGACGACGCTCATGCTTGCCTTAGGTTTTCTATTTTATTTTAAAGATGATACAATTTAAATGTTCTACAAATGTATTTATCTATTTACAAGAATTCTAATTTTCCTAACAATGTAAGTAGTATGATTCTAACATAACATCTCTTTTTTAATTAGAATCCAAATATTTTTTTATATTTAACTATTATTTTAATTCTTTTGATTTAAGAAATTTGTTATCCAAGAGAAATAACTTTTATGTTATTGATATAAGAAATCTTATCTATCTTTATCTCATCTCCTCTATAGGATGTTTTTGTCCGAGCTATATCCCTTTTATATTTGACTTTATCCTATTTTGGGCGGGAATTAAACATGAGATATTGATTAATATGACATGATTCGATTCGAATCTACAACATGATGTAGAATTTATAATATGAATATATAATTGAGTTTAGAGTTAATACACTGAAAAATCTCAAATTGGTACACCCGTAATAAGTTTACCAAAAACTAATTTTTTTTACCACAAAAAACTCCAAACTGATACACTTTTTACAAATTTACCTCAAATTTGTACACTTGTGATAAATTTATCCTTTGTTAGTTTCCGTTAAAGTTTACAGTCAAATTGCTAAGTCGGATGACACATGACAGTTGATTGATGTATTAGTTTAGGATTTTACTCTCAAATTGTCATAGTTGTGCTATTTTTGTGGTATTAATTCAATTTACTAGAGGGTATATTTATCATAAATGTGCCAATTTGAGGGTTTTTAACAATCAAAAAATTAGTTTGAGATAAATTTGTTATAAATGCACCAGTTTATGACTTTTCAGGGCATTAACCCTTGATTTTATTTTATTTTATTTTGCAAAAAAGACTTGATGCGATGCAACATATATGACCTTTAATTCATGAGAGTAATCTTGATTAACATGCTAATTTAAAAATTCTAAGTATACTCACATATCCAAACTATCATAATTTAACAATGTGTGTAATGTCATGACAAAAAGATCTAATAAAGTTAAATGGATAACAACAAGCTATTGTATCTTGACACTGATTGAGTATTGGGGCTCAATATTAGTATTCATGGAAAGTTAGAAGGATGAGTGTGAAAATGCCAGTTACGAGGATTGGTGAAATGTTAGTTTAATGTATAATAATAAGCACTGTGTACACTGATTGAAGGTTTAAATCTTTTTTTTTTTTTTAAGGTTGAAATCTTAACATATACCTTTTTGTATGTATGAAATTATGTAATTAGTACAGCTAACAAACTAAGTGGGGAGATTGTTGAAATAGTTTGTTATCAAAAAAACGAAAGGACTGTTAGATATGAAAAGAAGTGATTATAAACATGAAGAGAAGTGAGGGTTGATTATGGAAAGTGATGATGATTGTAGTGACGATGGGAATAAGGTACCTACTAGTCAAGAAACGTGGCGATTGGTTATCTATAAATGAGACCAAATCATACATTGTTCTTCAGAACAATAATTGTCTCTTCTTCACAGCATTCTTTCGCCGTCTCTTGACAAGTTTGATAACACATTCAAGGAGAAATTTCAAGAGAAAAATTGAGTAATTGGCAAACTCATTTCTCTTTTGGTATATATCCTAAAGGTATATTTGTTTTAAACCTAGCAACAATAATAATGGTGGCAAATAATACCTTAAAACGTCGATTGTTATCACACACCAAAGCATCAAAGAAAAATAAACTACTGCATCGTCAGCAATCAAATTTCCCTAACAAAATCAAGAATCAAGCAAGGCATTCAAATGGATTTTAATCTACTAATGCTTGGAACTAGAGAAATCCAAAACTGACTATACCTTCAACGAGAAGAGATAACGTGCAAAGAGGCTCAACGACAAATAATGGCAATGTTGCAGTAACTGGATGAAGCGTGGCCAGCAGTGTTGGGTTGCGATGGGAAGATGAGCTGTGGCAATCCGCTCAAATGGGATCCTATTTGGCTGACATAACGAGTCCCGTGCAGTGCAAGCAAGACAAGGGCAGCGTCGATGATGATTCAGGTGAAAGGGGCAATGCATGATCGCATCCAAGATTTGACAGTTTGCAGTCCCCACGAAATTGCTCTATTCGTGGAAGATCTGGTGTGGAGGTGAAAGGACAGAGTATTTGTGTGATGTGTGCAGAATCTGAGTGAGCAAATGCCAATCTGGGTGAGATCATCCTTTTGTAGGGCGTGAAAGTGCCTGTCTCCTCTCATGGCTTGAACGGGTGTTACATTTTTGACCTTTTTGTTGTCAAGAATCTGCTAGACCTCGGACGTTCAACAGAAGAGAGGGCAAACGCCTAGAGCATTTTCTGATACTCAGTTATGAGATAGAAATTGGATGAGGTAACAAGCACTCATTCCATAGCCCACTGTTCTTACCATAAAAAAATGCTAAACCTGCATGCCGTATGATACTGGGTTGTGCAAATTTTCAATCTTGATTCTCTCTGTATGTTATTGCTTTTCCATATTGAAACTGTTATAGCTTCCACATCACTTGTCCCATGGTATTCTTTGTAGCAGCTATCTGTTCATAATATTGTACATCGATAGCCCTGCCTGTTACAACTGAAGTAGATTACCTTAGCTATATCTATGATAAAGCTGTATAATATACACGAAAGTGCAAGGCCTGGATGCTTTGTGACATTGCCATCATCAAGTCCTACTATTCTGCAGCAAAATCCAGGTCCACTGGTTTCTGTATTGTGTTCACAGCATCAGAAGTTGACCCCACTTGTTGATTCTCATCCCTTCTGGTGCTCTCTATCAGCTCCATCGCGTACACGTCCCAAAACGACCTTGAAGGTCTCGACTCACCATTTACACCATCTTCACTATCTCTTAGCTTAGCTTCCTCCTTCATCTTTTTGTGACGACGCCATGCAGATTGAATGAAACACGCAGCCCATGTACGCCACTGGTGCGAGTAGAACCTAAACTTGTGCCTCAGTTCTTTGCTGTGTAGTCTTCTGAATTGCGATGCGACAAATTTTAGGTCCTCAGCGGCAAGAGAAAATGCTTCCACTTCTCTCACGGCTTTGACCGTGCGGGTGGAGGTGGGTAGGACGATGCTTGGGCGTGGGTCAAGGGCCCATGTTAGCAGTTCTTCACCACAAAAGTCACCGGGGATTAGACGACTTGAGTTGAAGAATCCTACACGTCCTCCATCAGTTGTCCAGGAATCAAGGTGCCCCCGGAACAGGAAGAACATTTCTCGGACTGGATCACCTTCACGTACCAAGTACATGTTCGCTGTGCACAAAACACGCTTCAGCTTCTCACATATTGCGTCTAGCGTCTTCTCATCCATTTGATTGAAAAGGGGCACCTGTTTATTAAAGATGTAGATGAAGAGTAGGCTTTCTCTAGGAAAGAATTTCACTAGCTGCTTCCGCAATGAAAATTATGCTGCAACAACTGATGCAAAGAAGCACGTGATTAGACAGCTTACACGTCGAATCAGATCAAAACAAAGATGGCGCTTGATATTTCTGTGGATGTCCATTGGGAAGTCCTCGAGAAAAGATTGTTCGTCAACACCTTGAGTTGCCATCCACTTGTATTGGTCGTACATCCGAATGGATTGCCTCAGTTCTGGAGGTAGATGTCTATGGTGCATCCATTGCTCTGTATCTGTCCTCTTGAGTCTCCATTTCTCTATTTGGCTGTTCGCAGTTTGAAGGTATTGCTACCAATAAAAAATGAAACAATGTTTCACCATGATGACAGTTTGTGTGCTTAAAAAGAACTGAGAAACCTAACTCTCAGTAATAGTAATTGCTTCAGAAACCACCAAAAAGCCTTCCACTATCAAATTATAGTTACATGGTAATGTAAGGCAACAGTATCTAATGAAAAAAAGGCATGGAATGAATCCCCTAACTAGACCACCGTCTGAGTGAACTCAAGATGATTCGGTTGCTTACTTGCATATTTCCAACGAGCAGGGCAAATAAACTAAATCCGAGAGTTGCAACGGCAATTATAAAAAGTAATTCTGCAACATAAGTGCTTGCTGTATACATAAGGTTCTGGCCTACGCAGCTGTTGACACGAATGAGAAGAGAGCCTTGTCAGTGATGGACAAAAATCACACAGCATCATTACTAGTCAGTGAATTCGCACTACTGCAAAATCATGTATTCATAATTATTTCTGTCATTGAAAAAGAAAAATAATACATTATAATAAATAAGATTGAATTTTAATAGGAAGTAGAGACATCCAGGGATCTCAAAAATTCAGAAGCTATAAGATGAAAAACAAACGATTCTTGCTTAGTTCGTACGAGGTGCAAAAGATGATTTTCTCAATAGCATTGACTTCCTGTATGGTTTAATCAGCCGTTGCATTGTTAATTTTCATTGTTCAAACTTAAAGCAATGACCAATAACCATTCTAAAATTGCAAATTGTCCCTCGGTCATAGTAAATTGGTAGTACTGAGCATACCTCAAGTTGTTCAGACCCCACCAGAGACTGTAAAAGTACTTGCTGAAGAATTTGCAACTTCCTAAAGAGAGAGTCACACCAGTGGCAAATATGCCAAATTGAATGGGACTGCTAGTATCAGTTCCATTACACAGAGTTGTGACATTGGTCGACCCATACCAGGTGACCCTAAAAGGGTCTTCTGCATAGTGACAGTCAAAGAAACTGTATTGACATGAAGGATTTTCTTGATCACAGACCATCCTCCAGCAAGACTCTTGTCGCCCAATTGATAGAAGATAATAGCAAGTTCCTGAAACCTATCAACGAAACATGGAAACGAACAAATTGGTCTTTCATGCAGCCAAATGAGGACTGTAATTACATAACCTTTTATCAAACAAGAGGAGCAGAACAAGACCATAAATTTATCCCCTGAAAGATGGAGACAATGAACCAAAAAAGCATGTCACAGACCTATTAATGGAAACTCATATACAAATAGAAAAATTGAATGAAAATGCGGATCAAACTCTGTATGGCTTTGTTAAATCTGAATTATTTCCATGAGCAAGTTGAAAGCACCAAGAAATTTGCCCATTTAAATGCATCTGCTCTTGGACTAAAGGAAGCAATGAGATATGCTCATCATCAATTGACTTCAAACATTACTGAAATTTGTTTTGGACACAGGAAAAGTCTCATTCCTTGTCTAAGAAGATGATTTTAAAAAGAAGGCCTTGCTACACTTACTTGGCTGGCCAACAGGTAGAGCATCAGGTTGAACGCAGCGCCTTCCCATGCTTTCTTCGCTAATCCACCACCAGCATTACTAATTTGCAACCGGAGTGGAAGTATAAGAAAAAGTCTTGGTATATACTGCAAGAAGATGACCAACAGTAGCACGTTTTTTGTTTTTGTCGTGGTCGAACCCGCAAGGCTAGGAATTATTGCCCAAATTAATACCTGAAAGGACAAATTATGATTAGTTCCAGCGATTGCTGCCTGGTAATTGACTGCTGTTGTTATACTTAAACAAAAGGATGGAACCTGAGGCAGAGGGAGTGCCACATAGAGATCGATCCAGAAGCGGCTGCGCAAGTACCTTAATGCAATCTTTCTATGATCTATCACAAGCTCTCCTCTTCCAAACACACGAGAAGATGGCGCAACGAAAGCAGTGTTAAACTGAACAACAATTTGAATAATGTAAAAGACATCTGCTATTGATCTTAGGACTGTCAGGAGGATCTTGAGGCCAATTCCATCATACAAGCACAGATAATTGTCATTGACCGACGGCACTAAAAGGAAAAGAGGGTCCACAAATAGACAGAACAGGCAAGCCACCAAGAAGATTCTGTTCCATCCTCGAATGGTTTGACCTCTTGGATCGAAGATCTTATTCGTCACTTTCTCATAGTCCTCAGAGAAAACTCTGCACAGAACTTTGGATTTCAAGTATTCACCTGCCTTCTGGCTGGTACTCTTGATCAAAGCCAAGTTTTGGCTCAAGGAGTCCTCATTCGGATATAGGTCGCTCAAGCCGTCCTGCTTCACTGTCGGCAGTCCCACACAAGTGGATTCATCTCCTACTCTGTATTTTATGCCTATCAGAATTATGACTCCAAACGTGCAACTCAGATGTTGTGCGCGCTCCCATGCACACAGTCACAGGTAGGTAATAAACATTAAATTGAAAGAGTTTTGGTATGTCATGCACTAGTTTTTTGTTAAGAAACATGGAGCATTGAACTATCATTGGTCATAAGATCTTTTGAAAAGTTAAAGCAAAAGAAGTTTCCCAGAAATTCAAGAAAAGCAAGCTTTTTACCTTACAAATCTGGACCTTCTATTGCCACCGGCCATTTTTGTAGTCCCTGCCAATTGTTCCTACGAATTAGCGTTTGTTCTTGTGGTACAATGAGGTCTCAAGCAACTGCAGAGATGAGTGGTGAAGTGGCATAAAAAGTAAATGCTTCAATCTGCATACATATTCTCAAGAAGGACACTAATGATAATAATATTTCTTTACTTGTTTGCTTCGCCTGACATGATAGCGAAAGAATTAGAAAGAAAACATAGTCAAACTGGGCAGACGTTAGCACATCGAATGCATCTGTCATTGCACACATCATTTGGCTTGTTCTAACTCTTCTTGGGTCATGAAAGATTTCATTCAGGAAGAAAAATATAGGGAGAGTTTATTAGTTTTTTTCTTTTTTCTTTTTCTGAGCTACGAGGTTCGGGGAGAATAACAAATGCCATGAGCGTTTTACATATCATGATCCATTTATGAGCCGAGAGCAAAAGGAATTGTTCCACCTGAACCAGCAAAGCTGCTATTTCATTTTCGTTCCTTGTGCTGTTCCTGAAAGGAGTTGACCAAGGTCTATAGAAAAATGAAAGAAGGATGACTGCTCTTGCATCAAAGTCTAGAGATACTGGGATTTAACCAAAGTCAGATACATCTGCATTACTATTTTCATAATCTTGACATATGCTCCTCTGGATCTAGTGCAAGGTGATGCTGATGCTTTCCTTTTTCACTACAGAAAAATATTACACCTGAACGTCGTAAGTTGCCCCACAGAACTCAGTCAAGTATTAGACCTCTTAATTGTTCCTCAAAGTTGTTTGTCTGATAATTATGTGTACTCATTAGCATCTGTAATTAGCTAAAA
Organism: Eucalyptus tenuipes; assembly: GCA_014182365.1. NCBI lineage: Eukaryota > Viridiplantae > Streptophyta > Magnoliopsida > Myrtales > Myrtaceae > Eucalyptus > Eucalyptus tenuipes. The sequence continues at coordinate 8,925,772 of CM024546.1, read as the reverse complement.
TGAAGTAGACCTTGAGTCATGTTGATCGCTTGGTGGCAGTTCACAGCACCTTCATTACATTAAGAGTATGCATTCGTTCTGTAGGCCATTAAAATAGTGCAAAAAAGTCAAAACAAAGGTTTGGTTGGATTGTGCGTCTGCCAAAACATCACATCAGACAGTTCTGATGCATTCTGTGGACTTTTCTGGGATTGGCTAATAGAAACATGCCAGATTGGGTATTTAATGTCCAACCGCCGGTCCTGATGTCATTTGATCATATTGCATCATAATAAGATGTTGCTTCTTTCCTTAGTTAAAACTGAGTCAAGAAAAAGAAAAGAGTTGACTTAAGCAAGATTGAAGATAACCCAGTTCACATTCACATGTCACTGTGGCTTGTAAACCAGGCTTATCTCTAACTGAATGTGACTTGAACTAGATACACATTTTTCCAAGTCCTTTCTCACTAATAAGTTTAGGAATGATTCTCCTTCATTATCTACATAGAATAGAAGACACGAGCATGAATCAATGCCAAGTTTGAAGAAAATATTATAATAAAAGACAGTCAACTCTATCGGATCCACATGCCAAGGTATAGTATCACTTACATTAGATTGAACCAGGTAGTTATCGGTGGGCATGGCATGGGAGATGGAAAAAATAAATTTCTTCCAAAAAGAGGATGCAATATCCGGTAAGCAATCTTGAAAAATTAGTTTGCAACAATGAACCGGCACAGTCAAAAGTCAACCTCACAGCAAATAAACTGAGAGATGCATCCCCGAGTCTGTATTACTTTTCATTTTTCCCCACTAAGGTGAGCTAAAAGATCATCTTGTATCAGCATGCTTCGTTTATCACAAAATAAAATCCAAATCTCTTTTCTTAAAATTTAGAGTTCTGCGGGCGGCCAACTTCCAAGTGACATCACTGAATTCTAATTACTCATCACCAATGCACTAACCTTTATAGTATCATTCGGTCAATGACATCTTCCAGTCATATCTCTCCTGTCAAATGTTTACTGGCCTAGCTAACTCTTAGTGATGTTCTTAAGTTTGATGGACATGTGCTCATCTGATATTCAATTTGTGTCGCGTCTTCCAACTTTTCTCTTTTCCTATAAATAACTTAAAGAGTTGGTCAGCCAGTATGATCGTTTTCTATTCTACCAATATTTCTCTAATATGTGTTGCTTATGTTATTCTTTAAGGCACATACATATTATTTACAAACTGAGGACAAGGGAGGGAAAAAGAAATTTGATTACCATTTACAAGAAGCTATAATGCATACTCTGCCCACTGGGTGACCACAAGGTTGTCGCTAATTGAACCAAAATTGTCAGTTTTCAATAAGAATCCACCATGTGACGTGTCTATGTTGATTCTGATGGATTTCATAGTGTTCTTGTGAGAGCAACAATAGTCTATATGTAAAATTGCACACCGATGTGTAGTAAAACTGAAGGAGAGTACACATCACTGAGATCTACAGCGAAGCTCTATAATAAACACAAAAAGTGCAGGGCTTCGAGGTGAATCCTAGTTTGATTATGGTAGTATTGCAGTCAATATTTCCTAGTAATCTACCGAAAAATCCAGGTCCACCGGCTTTTGCACTGTATTCACCGCATTGGAAGCCGACCCAGCTTGATTACTCTCATCTCTTCTGGTGCTATCTATCAGCTCCGTTGCGTATACATCCCAGAATGACCTCAAAGGTTTCAAGTTGCCGTTCACCAGACCAGCCTTGGACTCTCTCGATTTGGTTTCCTCCATCAACTTCTTATGACGGCGCCACGCAGATTGAATGAAACATGCAGCCCATGTGCGCCACTGGTGCGAGTAGAACCTGAACTTGTGCCTCAGTTCTCTGCTATGTAGGCTTCTGAATTGCGTTGCCACGAACTTCAAGTCCTCAGCTGCGAGGGAGAATGCTTCCACTTCTTTCACTGCCTTGACAGTGCGCGTGGACGAGGGCAGGACGATATTCGGCCGTAAGTCCAGGGCCCACGTTAGGAGTTCCTCGCCACAGAAGTCACTGGGCCCCAGACGGCACGAGTTGAGACCGTTTTGGCCCCCATCGGTCGTCCAGGAATCAAGATGGCCCCGGATTATGAAGAACATGTCCCGAATTGGGTCGCCTTGGCATATTAAGAACATGTCTTGTGTGCACAAGACAGGTTTCAGCCTCTCGCATATCGCATCTAGCGTCCTCTCATCCATTTGGTTGAACAGTGGCACCTGATTTATTCATTATAGATGAAAAACAGTCTATTTCATAAGGGGAAGAAATCCCTAGTCACTTCTGAATCTCTTAAGAACATTGGCTTTCACTTTCAAATTTGGAAGTGCTTGTTATTAGTGTACTTACACGTCGAACTAGATCAAAGCAGATATGGCGATTGATCTCTCTGCGCAGGTCCTTTGGGAGGCCTTGGAGAAGGTCTTCTTCATCAACGCCTCGAGTTGTCACCCACTTATATTGGTCATAAGTCCGAATAGATTGTCTTAGCTCTGGAGGTAGATGTCTATGATGCATCCACTGCTCTGTGCCTATTCTCTTGATCCTCCATTGCTCTAACCGGATGGTTGTAAATTGGATGTACCGCTAACAAGAACAAGTGAAGGCATATTTCACAAAAATGATTAGAAGACTGGTGGGAATCCTTGACTGTTTGATAAAGTAACTGCTTCAGAAAGCGCACAAAATCAATGTTGAACTGTCATTGCTAGAGATGAAGGCAATCTTTTTCAAAACACTGAGTAGGCTCAAGATGCTGGGATTGTTTCAAAGAATCAGAATATAATTGGCTGAAAGAGGGCAGTGAGAAATTCTTTAGCAAATGTTGATGGAGCTTACTAGCATATTTCCAATGAGCAGTGCTAACAAAACTAGTCCAGTAGTCGCGACCACGATAAGGAAAAGTTCATCTCCAATATAAGTGGCTGGCACAAGGTTCTGCCCTATATCGCTGTTCACATGGATAGAATACAGCGTTATTATCAGCTATGAAAAACAAATTAGTTAGTGGAGTAGAACTAGGCTTTTCCTGCACTTTCTAAGATCAAGGTGTTGTTTGGATTAAATGGTAAACCGAAAATCCATGTCCATACCTCAAGTTGTTTAGACCCCACCAGAAACAGAAGAAGTACTTGCTGAAGAATTTGCAGCTGCCAATTGATTCCGTCACAAAATTAAAGTATACACCCCATTGAATCGGGGTATTAGGATTGGTGTATACACAGAGATCTGTTAAATTGGCCATATTATACCAGGTGTCCCTACCCGGGTCATGAACATGGCGGCAATCAAGGAAATCATATCTGCACAGTGGTTTTTCCTGATCACAGACGCTTCTCCAGCAAAATGCTTGTCGCCTGATAGCTAGCAGATACCAGCAAGCTCCAGCAATCTAAATATGTGAAATCACCTTTTAAAACATGGTAAGTCAATTTCCGGAGTTCGAGAAAATGAGGAAATTGTTCTCCCTCCGGTACCTTTTACATTAACTGAATACAGTAAGCAAGGGAGACTTACGTGGCTTGCCAACATGAAGAGCAAAAAGTTGTATGCAGCGCCTGCCCATGCTGTCCCTGTTAATCCGCTACCAGCATTAATTATCTCCGACCGGAGTGGAAATACAAGACAGAATCTTGGCAGGTACTGGAAGAAGATAATGAACAGGATGTTGTTCTTCCTTTGAGCCGTCGTTGAACCCACGTAGTTAGGAATTATCACCCAAATTAACAGCTAGAATGAAAATTCAACGACAATCAATACCAGCTATTGTTTCATGGTAATTAACTGCCATGCTTAACTTATAGATGGTACCTGAGGAAGCGGGATTGCCGCAAAGAGGTCGATCCAAAAGCCTCTGGACAAGTATCTTAATGCGATCTTTTTTGAGTCTATAACCAGTTCTCCTCTCCCGAAAACCCGGGATGAGGGTGCAACGTAAGCTGTTTTGAACCGCACGAAAATCTGAGCTATGTAGAAGGCATCAACCAACGATCTTATGATCGTTAGGAAAATCTTGAGGGCTGATGCATCTTCTAAGCACATACTGTTGCCGTCAATAGATGGCACAAGGAAGAACAGGGGGTCCACAAACAGGGAGACCAAGCAAGCCATAAAAAAGATTCTGTTCCATCTTCGAACGGTTTGGCCTCTTGGATCGAAGATATTGCTCTTCACCCTCTCATAGTCCTCAGAGAATACTCTGCGCAAAACTTTTGCTTTCAAGGATTTTCCAGTCCTTCGGTTGGCAGTTTTCAGGCCCGAGTCATGGCGCCCAGCCTCCTCATTTGATATCTCACCTCTCTGAATTCTTGGGATTTCTTCCAGAAGGGATTCATCTCCTACTCTGTAATTTCAACGGAAGACTGTTACAAAGCAATTAATCCACATGTTTGTCACACGCACCGCGCACACCCTCACTAACAGGTGATGATGCTAAATGTCGGAGGCTGGAAGCTCGATGGAAAACTTTCCCGCTGCATGTTCATATCATTAAATTCTCGAGAAGCATAACGTAATTTATGGAACTCAGTTGTCAGCAGATGTTTGAGCAGATCCTAATCAAAACTTACCCAGAAATTCAAGAAAATAGAGTTTACCTTCCAAATCTTGCCCTTATCCTGCGATAGTTCATCATATTCGGCATGAATTATTTCCGCGAGACAAGTCTCTGATACAAGATGGCCAAGGTTACTGTGCTTGCAGACACAAGTGCGGAACCCACAGATGATTACTGCCTCTGCATTTAAAACCGCAAGATTAACAATAATAACTTACAGTAACATCTTCTGTTCGGCCAAAAGGAAATAATATCTTATTGCCTGCTTGCTTTCATAAGGCATGACAACATAAAGAAACGTTATTTATTGCTTTAATGGGGAAAAAAGGAAAGAAAAAAGGAGGAACCTTTATGAACTCTCCAACCTTCCACAGCCCAAAGTTAAAGTCAAACATGTGGAGACGTTAGAACATCGAATATATCTATTTATAATCAATATAAAACTCTCTAGAAAATTGTTTGTTCCTTCCTTTAATCGAAAACTTCCATTCTACCAAGATAATATCTGGACTGATAATATTTTCTAACTGTTTTCCATTTTTATTTTTATTTTTCCGTTTTCCGAGCGCAAGGACTGAAAAAGGACAACAGCCATGTGGGTACGAAAGACATAAAAAAGAATCGTGCCAGGCTGAAAGGTATTTATCTGACTATTGCTTATAATTTCTCTTCTTGCACTGAGCTGGAGGCACAACAGGTTGCACCTCCCAAGTTATAAATCACTAAGGTGTCAGCAGATGAGTTCTACACCTTCACAATTTTATCACCAATCCTCACGCCAATGCTTTCTTTTGATGAAACTCCGCCGTTCCTGAAGCACATCACGTAGAATAGGAGGGCAGGCGGACGGTACACACCACTCGCTTGGCCTGCAAATTTGATGAACAACAAGAAGGGCTTCGACATTAAGAATTTGCCGAAAACTACGGCGAGGTGTGAAAGCGTGAGGGGTTAAGGCATAGCATAAATCTTTCCCCGTGGAAAAAGAAGAGGGATCCTAGGAGTTTTTTTTTTTTTTTTTTGTCAAAATCCCAGGAGTTGACTTGACTGCCCAGGATACATTTCGAAGACTTTGGAAACCTTAACCATCGTCCCTGGGCATGTAAGGGAGCTTCCTTTCCCTTTCTCCTTGAAGGTCATACCTCAGCAGATAAAAGTTGTGCCCACCCCAAGTTTGTCCTTTGCTTTCCTCTTGTTATTGTCTTTAAAGTAATGTGGAGAAGGTCAACGAAATTGCTGATGTAGTGCTAATGTGACCGTCCAGTTGACGCTGTCTAATCACTAATTGTTGCGAAGAACAAGCAACCAAACAATAAAATAAACTGAACAAGAAAATATATCGGATACTGAATTTATGTAGTTCAGTCAATATGACATACTTTACAAGAAAAACGACACATGATTCCATTATATATCATGTGATGCATCGAAGATTATAGTTACACTTATTCACTTAATTACTCTCAATATTTCATAACTCCTAGTTATATCCTATAACTCACATAATATTTAACCCTCACAATTTCTCGCAAAAAAAAAAATTTCTCAATTTCACGAAGGAATTTTAAAATCTTACTACAAAACTTAATGGCTTTAAGATACTTGCAATATCTTCGGGATGTAATTCACAAGTAGAACGCGCTATTTACTCCTTGGCCCACTAATGGGCAAAAACCAACCAAAAATCCACCTCTTAATATAAAGTTCCAAATTAGCAAGTCGGCCAAACATCCCAAGTAGGAAATCTCTTATGTGAATTCAAATTTTTGCTAGTGGGTTCAAACTCGAAATATATTGTAACAATTTCCACTTGGCTCAATGTTTGAGTCGAATCACAATTGTTTCATTGGAATCAAACTTCACTACTAGTCTCCTTGCCCTTCACCTCACTATAATTGTGAATCTCATCAAAACACCAACTATAACTACAACTTTAACCACTCCACAAGAATCTCATCTATCACAGATAAAACAAAACTACCATTACATCCATATTTGTCAAGATATCAAAAATACACATTATCAAACTCCGCAATTTAGCTCTATAGCCTCCACCACTCTATATGCACTATTTGTGCTAATCACCATGTAAGTACCTACTACCTTAAGAATTTGTTGTTGCAATTTCACCTTGTGTCAAACACCATTGAGATCCAAATAAACATTGTGATATCCCTAGATTAACTCACTTGAGGTATTGTTCGCTTTGGCCTATCCCATGCCGAACCTCACAATTTCATACTTTGGCGTACAGGTAGACATTTTCCCAAGAGGTCACCCATCCTAGTAGTGCTCTTACTTAGGCTCGCTTAACTTTACTTTACAGTTCTAGAGTAAAGCTTGCCATTACGTCAAAAGGCATCTCCGTGAGTTAATTCTAGTTTTCATCTATATATCCTAGAATCACTCTGCCGTTGTTCGATGCACAGTTCGATACATTCCTGCCCTTCGCAATCCTAAGCCTGCCTAAGGCCACTCCTTATCTAGGCCCTCTCTAGCCATGGTGACCACTCCCTATCCTCATCCGACCAAGTCATTACAAGCCCACTAATTTCCACATGGTTTGTCCCCAAACCATACACCCACTAGAGAGGGTCCTGCTTTGATACTATATAGTGAGATCCCTAGACTAACTCACTTGAGGTATTGTCTGCTTTGGTCCATTCCATGCCAAGCCTCACGGTTTTTCCCTTTGCCATATAGGCACACACTTTCCGAGGCAGTCACCCATCCTGGTAGTGTTTTAGCCAAGGCTCACTTAACTTTGAAGTTCCAAAATAAAACTTATCATTACGTTAAAAGGCATATCCATAAGTTAATTTTAATTTTACATATAGATTCTATAATTGATATTCCCCTATTTAGTGCATAGTTCGGTTCATTCTTGCCCCCTTCACCATCCTAAAAGTCTGTCAAGAGCCGTTCCTTGTCTAGGCTCTCTCTGACCCAACGCCCACTCCCTGCCCTCATCGGATTAGGTCATTATAAACACTGCCACAATTACTCATATCCAGAAGTATTGGAGACTCGTCCAATGTAACAATTTCAAACACCACAACTAATAGCCTCGCTCACATATAACCTAGGAATATTCATTTTCTTGCCCTCCCATCAAGTTTACCATCACTTACTTAAGCACAAAATGGACAATCAAATATTCTAAGAACATGATAATTAATAGCATTACTTGACCACATTTTTTTGGGAATAAAACATTTGAGCGCAACCAATCATATTCCACAATTCAAACTCTTAAATGGACACATTCAATGCCTATCACTATCTCCCTTAAAGCTTATACAATCTAATGTGCTTCGTTCCTTTCATTATCACCAAGGTATCTCGAGCAATCTTGAGAACTCCACCACTTGAGGTATCCTAAAATCTACTGGAATCCAAAGCATTCAAGGAAACTGTGTTCTTCTTCAATTCTGGAACATGTTTTCAGTCAATGTCCTCACAATATTATCATATATTATGATTCTGATATCTATCAAACTCACAACATCGCACTAAACTTTGTTCCCAAACTATGTTGCCCCACTATTTATGCTTTGATAAGTAGTAAATAAATTCCTGTAGTGGTATAACATGAAATGAACAACCAACTTCATAATCCATCCATCAAACGATGAACCCTTAGTTATAGATAAAACATAACCATCATTACCAAGGCACTATCAACTATTGCAGCAATACCATCAGTAAACGTAACTCTAATTTCTTACCTTTATTAGTCTTCGGTTTAAGGAAATTCCTTTGAAGATGTCTCGACCTCTTGTTACAATTCAAATAAACATCAACACCAGTCCTAGACTCACTATGTCTATTTAGGCTCGCAATACTTTTTCTAGCACGGGCACTAGTTCTTCCTCTGCCTTTATCTATTAAACCAGCAGATATGGGTTTACCATATTCTAACGGATGTCTTCATTTTGAATCAAATCACGAATCTCATTAAACATCAAGTTATTTGACCCAAAGGAATTATTGATAGCAGCTACAGCAGCATTCTAACTATTGAGCTATGAAAAGAATTGATCAAAGCACGTAACTTATTATCAAAGTCAATCTCAATCGAACTCCATTAACTCATGAGTATATTGAATTCGTTGATATATTCAACAACCAACACACCTTTGTTGTATCATGTAGACCTTGTTGATTGCAAATGACTTCTCATATACGTTCAACGAGGCATTCATCAGTCCCATAGTATTCTTCTTTTTTTTAAGATGTTAAATGCAATAACTGAAACAACCACGTGTCTATCTAGCAAATCTCAATCGAGTTGCTTCATGGACTCCAATTTCTTCACAAACATGGGTAAGATCATATTTCTCTAGTAAAATAATCCTTAGTGTGCATCTTTCAAAATCAAAGTCATGCCCATTAGTCCTATCAATTTCTCACTTTTCCTTCTTCCGTTACCATTGATTCGCTTAAACTCAGCCAATCCTAGCTCCGATAACAATTGTTGTGAAAAAAAAAAAAAAAAAAAAAAAAAAAACAAAGGATCGAACAATACCATAAACTAAATTGAAATAAATTGGTTATTGAATTTTGTGGTTTGGTCGGTGTGACCTACTTCTCAGGTAGAGCAACAAGTATTCCACTATACATCAAATGATAAGCAAAGATTATAACCGCATTTGAATCACTCAAACACAACACTCTCAATGTCTTTCGGCCCCAAATTACTAGACTTAAACCACATACTATTTAGCCCTCACAATCTCTTGCGAAACAATCTCTTAATTCACAAAGTAACTCACAAATCTTACCACAAGAGTTGTTGGTTTTAAAGTACTTGCAATTTATTTAGGATGTAATTCACATTCATGTCACACAATTGATTGTTATGGTCGAAAGCTGCACTGCTCGGTTATGTGCAAAAACAAACCAAAATCTATAGCCGACTCAAACTAGGAATACAACTCTTATTAGGAAAATCCCTTCTTTTGTTCCACAACTTGGTCCAATTTGGATTTTCTTTTTAATTTCCAAATTCGAATATCCACCGGATAAATGCCAGACATCTCAGATTGGATATCTCCTCAAACTCTAGACATTTTCTAACATTAATTTCTTTTTCTTTTGGGCGTGGATTAAAGAGTTGGGCCACCAGGTCGTTGTCCTAACATGTAATGGATTATTTTCTGCCTTTCTTGACGAGCATGAAGATCGGTTTCCATTCTGGCCAGCATCATGAGATCAGATGCAAAACTAGGACGTTTGCATTTCCAACCAGGAACAATAATGTTGGTCTACTGTGGATTTGTTCCTTGTTGGAACTCTTCTAGCTTGGACTCTTGCTGATCTAATATACTACATAATGTCCTTCCAGATCAGTAATAATCCATCCCTATAATCATACACCAGTATACTAAAATTGAAGCACACCTCAGTTCTCTGATCAAGAGACGCACAGAAAGTGCAAGGCTTCACTGCGCGTCTTGATAGTCTACAGAAAATCCAGGTCCACTGGCTTTTGAACCATGTTCACAGCATCAGAAGCCGACTCCACTGGATTATTCTCATCCCTTCGGGTGATCTCTATCAGCTCCCTTGCGTACCTGTCCCAGAACGACCTGGAAGAAGTCGATTTATTTGCTGCAGCATCCTTGTTGTCTCTCAGCTTAGCCTCCTCCTTCAACTTCTTATGACGGCGCCACTCAGATTGAATGAAGCATGCAGCCCATGTGCGCCACTGGTGCGAGTAGAACCTGAACTTGTGCCTCAGTTCTTTGCTGTGTAGCCTTCTAAATTGCAATGCCACGAACTTTAAGTCATTTGCTGCGAGAGAAAATGCTTCCACTTCTTTCAACGCCTTGACTGTGCGCGTGGATGTGGGTAAGATCACGCCTTGACTTGGGTCCAGGGCCCATGTTAGCAGTTCTTCACCACAGAAGTCGCCGGGGCCCAGACGAACCGAGTTGAAGAATCGTGTGCGGCTGTCATTGGTTGTCCAGGATTCGAGGTGGCCCCGGATTATGAAGAACATATCTTCAGTTAGATCGCCTTCACGTACTAAGTACATGTTTTGCGTGCACAAGACAGGTTTCAGCCTCTCGCATATTGCATCCAGGGTCCTCTCATCCATTTGATTGAATAGCGGCACCTGTTTAATTCAGTTTTAGATAAAGGAGTCAATTCTCAAGGTGAAAAGGAATCCCTGCACTCTTCTAAATCTTCTAGACAAGATAATTTTCACTTGCAACTTTGTATGATTTCCTGGAATATGCCGAACTTCATGCCTTGGAAAAGAAACAAAGAAATTAGCTGATTGCTCACATCAGATGCTACAATGCAAGAACCTAATTTACTACTAATATGCCTTCATTGTTTTCAATTGGCTACAGTAGAACGAACAATCAGAAATTCCTTCAAGAGGGCATCTGATGATCAACTGGATCATATGGTTGCACACTTGTCGTTAATCATATGTGTAGTCCTGCTCACACCCTTATTCAAACCTTTTTATCAACTATAGTTATCCATAAAACACAAAGTCCTGTATCAGACTTTTCCTTTGTGCACGCCAAATTTCAAGCCAGTTGTTGGGGCCCTGGTGGATGTAAATATCCTCTTGGTATATCTTCAACGAGACTTTTAAGGATCAAACTACAGAAAGCTCTTCACAAAAGGGCAGATAAACGGCAGAAATGATTAGTGTGCTTACACGTCGAACTAGGTCAAAGCAAAGATGCCGCTTGATCTCCCTACGTAGGTCCATTGGAAGGTCTTTGAGAAGGGCTTCTTCATCGACGCCTCGCGTTGCTGCCCACTTATACTGGTCATACATCCGAATGGATTGTCTCAGCTTTGGCGGTAGATGTCTATGATGCATCCATCGCTCTGTATCTGTCCTCTGGATCATCCATTGGTCTATCCGAATGGTCGTCGAGTGGAGGTATCGCTGGTGATTAAAGGTGAAAGCATATTTTATCAAGATCATAGATTATGGTATGATAAGATCACTGAGTATTCTTGATTCCTAGAAATCAAGACCTTCACAAACCGTGTGAAAACGATACTGTTGTTGATCTATCATTGCTAGTGATGAAGGCAATATCATTGAAATAAGGAAGGCATGGAATGAACCCTCTTAACAAATTGCTTTCCAGGGATAGAAAAGATTGATCTCAAGATGCTTTGATTGATTTCAGCGGTAAATACAGTGAGATAAATGGAAGCTGCCAGAATCTACTTATGATGTTGCTTATTAAGATGAAAACAAACAAAGGAACGACATAAAGTGTTGATAGAGCTTACTTGCATATTGCCAATGAGGAGTGCAAACAAAAGTAGTCCGTGAGTGGCGAAGATGTTTACAAAGAGTAGCTCACCGACGTAAGTGCTCGGAGTAAGGTTCTGCCCTATATCACTGTTCACATGAATCAGAACAGGGCCTTGTCAGTGATGCAAGACACAACCATTCAATCTTATATGTTGGTGCTGAACGTAGGATTTACACTTACTGCAAATGCATGCTTTCTACTTCTTTATTGTCAATGAAAACATAAAGTTGAATGGTGTCAACCTTTAGTCCCACATTTTCACAGGAATCAGAGACACGGAGCATCTCAAATATGCACTAAATATAGTACGCAATTCATTTCTTGAAGCTAAGTTCATGTGCAAATTGTCATCCACCAATCAACTGGTTCATAATGAGCCCTCATATCGGTATGGACGCCATGTGCATACCTCAAGTTGTTCAGACCCCACCAGTAACCGAAGAAGTACTTGCTGAAGAACTCGCAGCTAGCGTATGAGCTGCCCAGAACAGTATTGTATATACCCCATGGAACAGGGGTATTGGCACTACTTGGCTCACACAAAGTTGTCGCGTTGGTTGAACTTAGCCAGCTGGACCTACCGGGATCGTTAACATGGCGACAGTCGAAGAAATCGTACTGGCACAAAGGTTCTTCTTGATCACAGATGATTCCCCAGCAAGACTCTAGTCTCTGAACAAAATTAAGGTACCAGCAAGCTCCTGCAATCTGTCAGATCGCTCTTACGTGCAGCCCAATCAGGATGAAAAATTACAAGTAGAAAAACAGCAGGCATGAATTCAATTGAAAAAAAAAAGAAGGGTTTTACTGAGATTTACATGCGCGTACAACATGTAGATCAACAAGTTGTATGCAGCCCCGGCCCATGCTTTCTCTGTTAGCGCACCACTAGCATTAATAATTTCCAACCGCAGTGGCAGTAGAAGAAAAATCCTCGGCACATGCTGGATGAAGATGATGAAGAGGAGCACGTTTCTCGTTTGTATCGTGACTGAACTCCCGAGATTAGGAATTATAGCCCAAACTAACACCTAGAATCAAAATTCTACAACAATATAATGCCAACTATTACTTCATGGTAGTTAACCGCTGTACTTTAACATATTGATAGTACCTGAGGAAGAGGAATAGCTGCAAAAAGGTCGATGAAGAAGCCTCTAGACAAGTATCTCAATGCGATCTTTTTTGAGTCTATGACCAGTTCTCCTCTCCCAAACACCCGAGAAGAAGGTGCGACATAAGCCGTCTTAAACCGAATGATAATCTGAGCTGCATAAAAGGCATCAAGCACTGATCTTATAGTCGTTAGGACGACCTTGGCCGTAAAATTGTCTTCCATGCACATATTATTGCTGTCGAGCGACGGCACTAAAAGGAAAAGCGGGTCAACAAACAGAGAGATCACGCAAGCCATTAAGAAGATCCTGTTCCATCTATGAATGGTTTGGCCCCTTGGATCAAAAATGTAATTCTTCACCCTCTCATAGTCCTCCGAGAATACCCTGTGCAGAACTTTGGATTTCAAGGATCCTCCGATCCTGCGGTTGTTATTCTTCAAGGCTGAGCTGTGGGCTGGGACATCCTCGGTCGATGCCCGGCTGGTCAATCCGTCTTTCTCCGTTCTTTGGAGCTCTGCCGGCAGTGATTCATCTGCTACTCTGTATTTTCACTTCAGCGTGAGCAATCGCTTCCAAACATGAAATTCACGTTCCACACACACGAACAAGCAGGCAATGTCCATCAATGCTTGGAGGCATACGACAGAGAAAAACCTCAGGATTACGCAACGATACATCAGCAAATACCGTGGGAAAACACGAAGCATGGACTATCAGCCGTGACCAGACGTTCGCACACGGGCAAGTGTTAAACATCCCCAGAATTCAGGGTGAGAGATTACCGTCCGGACCTCGACCTTCTGCTCGTGCTGCAACAACCCACTGATGACATGATTGTTCTTGTGGGATATGCAGGGCCGCAAGCAGCAACTTCAGGCGCTGAACCAACACGAGATTCGACTCCAGCTGCAGTCGAGGCTGCAAGAGTGACGATTTAGCTATAATAATATGAACAAAATGTATTGATATCGTTTCATGATCATGGCTTTTGATTGCTTCGGCAGGAACGGACAGCGAAAGCAGTGGAAAAAAGAAAAACCCTTCCGCGAGTTCTCGTCAGCTTGATGAACTGTCCGGGCTTTCATTGCCCAGAAAGTAAAAGTCAAACGTGCGAAGGCGTTGGCAAATCGAATGTCATCTGTCCCGGATGCACCCCGCCATGGTATTTGTTTATTTCACCTTGAATCTTGAAAAGCTCCCCTCTCATTTTATAATTTTTATTAGCACGATAGAACTCGGTCCACCAAAAATCCGCAACTTGACTCTGTTGGTTTCTCAAAAACAAAAGCTTGCATCGCATACGAAATTAATAAACGAGAAAATATTTTTATTGTCCTTGAAAATATTTAGATATAAATTCTTGCTGATAATAAAAAAAATTTTCATTAGTTAATTATTTAAAGTAATACGAGCGATTATTTTTAAGAAAATATTTTTCAATTTTTTAATTTTTCAAGAAATAAATGGAATTTGAGCCTAAATTCATCCAAGCGTAAGATGTGGTACAAGATGGTTAACCTGTATCGCGCATTTAATTTACACATATAAAAATCAGGTTTTTAAATATTAGGACGTCAAGGATTTTGATTCCGCGAATAAAACATTTAGCTTAATATTCTCTTCCTATCCCACAGTAATTCTTTATTTCTTTTTTTTTTTTTAATTTTCCTTTTCTTTGTACGAAATTTCGAATTCTCTCGTGCATGTGTGGGGTCTAAAAGAAATGTTCCAACCTGAACAAGCAAAAAAAAAAAAAAAAAAAAAAGAATTTTTAAAAAGAAGAAGAAGACAGAAATATAATAATCTCAATCATCGAATCAAACCATGAAAGTTTCTATCAACCAGTTGATGTGGCAAGTTAAGGCTGATGTGGCGGCCATGTAATGCCGACGCTGCAATTCGGAAACTTGGAAAAGAAAAAATGTAAAAAAAAAAATCAATATTTACCAAAAAAATCAAAAGGAAAAATAGAGAGAGAGAGAGAGAAGGGTCGCCGCTAATATCGGCTGTGATCCGACAAAACTAATGTCAGCACTCACTTGACCTAGATTAAGGGTAAGCAAGACACTTGCAAGCCCTAGCAAGGGAGAGAAGGATTTAATCATTATCATGTACTAAGGAATCTTAAGGCCGAGACAAGCCTTTAGCTTTTTATACACGCCTGCACCTTAGTAGTTGGCGGCTCCTTGATGACAAACTCATCTTTTAGGACGTCAGACTCGTCAATTATGATTCAAATCGGACATTTCGACATAACCATAAATCCAACATAATAAAACTCGAGCGAGGATCAACAAACCTGCCTTCCTAGCATTTTGCTTGTTGGGGGGGGACGATAATCATTTTCGAAATTTCCTTTTTTTTTTTTTTTTTTTCTACTAATGCGCTTTCCTTGGGGTCACTCTTAATAAATTAAGGGTGGACATAGCTACACAGGAGGAATTCGATCCCTTTGTTTGTTGGCATTTGATCCTCGCAAGAGCGTCTGCACCGCACCTTTATCGCCACGATGTTATATTCTTGGGGAAAAAATTAATTCGAGGTATTAAAAAAAATAAAGATTTTGATTCATCAAGTGTCATTCCAAAATTATATGTTAAAAAAAAATTATTGAGTACGTTTGGTAGGCTCTTGTTCAATTGAGCCGTCAGTTCTTCATTATTTTCTTTTTAAATTTTTTTGAATGATGTCATAAACAATTACTTAAGTTCCTTAGTTAAATTTCAGTCAAGAGAAAAAAAAAAAATATGAATGGAGACAAGCATGATGAGCGGGCTGAATGAGACCATAGGTGTGTATGTAATGTATCGATCCCATTTTTTAATTTTATATTTTTCTGGGGGCAGACTTTTTTTTATTATATTTTTTGTTTGCTACTGAGGTCAGTAGCATATCTATCTCCCCCGACATGCGCATATGCAAAATTATTATCTAAGCGTCGAATTTCAAAAATCAATATGTTATACCTTGCGTGGGTCAACTCCCCATTAGTACCTATCTCAAAATGCTCTATAAGCTAGACGTGCCTGATACCTTGTTTGTTTAGAATTTAAGATTAAATAGGAATTTCATTTTTTATATTTTCTGTCAAAATCTACAAAAAGAATTATGGAAAAAAAAAACATTATACATGAACCTAGATGTCACCATTTGCGTATTGGGAAAGTTTCGAATGTCTAGGATTTAAAAAAAAAAAAAAAAAAAATCAAAATGCGCACAAGTTCGTACAAAACACTTCCTGTAGAAGCTACCATCTGAAGATGAAGATGAAGATGAGCTCTCTCGTTGTACCATTACAAACTTGAATGGCTAAAAAGGATGTAACGATTAGATCAACAGCTCTTGGTCTTGAGTCGTGGAGTTCAGATATATATAGCTCGAGAACTGGGAAGCCAGGGAACAGGTAAATTACATGGATGCTCCGGTGACCCGACCAAAATTATCTATCGAAAGATATTAGCATATCGACATCTTTTTCGTCCTGAAAAAGAATATATTCGGTGACCTGGCTTGCGATTTCTACGGAACTATGCGGGAATAAACAGACAAAGATAATGTAAAACAGTGAAGCGAAAAGAAAGGTTCAAGTCCCCTCGGATGCAGAAGCAGCTTCTTTCAAGCATGATCTCATGACCTTCCCAAGCTTTGAGCAGGCATCATGGCAAAGCTGCATAGCCTGTTGTAAATGCAACGTCAGTGCTTAATGACTTTCCATTTTCACGGTTGCCAAAAACAAAATGGAGTTTATACGAAAATCATAAAGGCTAAAGTTGGGGTAAAGAGAACTGCTAAAGCACGACTGCCTAAGTACAAGCATGACTCCAAATCGAAAGAATATTTAGGGGAACCAAATAAAAAAGTTCAGGTTCGAAATCCTTATCATATTTTCCAATGCAGGAATCGAAGACCTGAATGATAGAGATTTTACATAAACATATGCTTGCTTGCAAACCCTTTGCAATTGTTGCTACTAACTAACAATAACAAACGAGAGCAGCTGCTAATATGAACAAGCTGTCCAATAAACCGAAATAGCTCTGAAAGCCAAAGGACTTGATGAAAGTAGCTAAGAAAAGCAACCTAGTAATGCGGTAATAAAGTTTACCTTACATAGAAGTTCTCATAAGCTTTCGTGGGTTTATGTGCTTCCAGTTTGCTTTTGACTGGTTTCATTCATAGGAAATGGCCCGGAAAGGAATTCGGAAATTTAAGTTTTTTCATGTGTAGAATGTCCATTCAATTCAAAGAACAGGCTACCTCATTTATCCTAATGTTAACTTTTTTCACTACATGGGTAGAATAACTTAAGAGGCAATTCCTAAAGATTTTATACCCTTTGGGGTTGGTCGATCTTCAAGGTGGACCAATTTGACCAATACAGAGTCTCTTTACCTCATTTATCCTTGCACTCGACCATTCTCCGGTGATGGTTAGCTGGGTGACTTCGTAACGAGAAGGCATGCAAGTGATCATCAGGCTTCCATCTTGGTAGCTTTCTTCTTCTGATATAGGATCGATGACAAGATTTGGACCCAAACAAGACCGGCCACGAAACAAACATAGCAGAGAAAGCAGCAAGGGTAGACTTAAATAAGCTAAGGTTGTGAAAAATCTGCTGATGAACAAACAGAGATCGTGTCATATTGACTACGCACTTGGACACTGCACACATAACAATTAATAAGATCAAATGGGAAAAAGAGTAGCCAAATAACCTAAAACAAACTAAGGTTTTCATGTGCCTAGGTGCTGCTCCTCAAAGTTCGGTCATAGTTAGATTTTCTTTATCACCAGACCCCAGACACTGCTCTTGCTATATTTTACAATTAGAAGCGTTTATTAATTGAAGCTCTTTTATGTAGTCTCTCCCACTCTTGTTTATAAGTATGGGTTTCCACCGCAAATTTGAAATGAAAGCTTCGGTAAAGCAATGCATTTATCAACTAATAAGATGCTCACTGTCACACCCCCAAACTGTCACAAATGAGGGATGACATGGCCGACCTTCCACCCAAAGGACGTAATCCCAAAAATCTAACTCCTAGAAGTCCCCTTGTTGCTATTACTCTCATACTACTCATCACTAGTTAAAGAACCTGAAAGAAAAATTGGAAAATAGAGGGGTGAGTAGCCACAGCTTAATGAGTAGTGCATCTCTTCTAAGCGGATCAAGCACCCACTATGCATAATTACAAAACCAAACCACAACTCATTTAACTCAAATCCAGGATATAACAAACATACAATAAGAGAATAAGTTATATATGCTTCAAATAGCTATATTTATAGCAGAAATAATCATTTCACAATAATATTGAAACAAACATCAATGGTCTAATTCATTGATTAATCTTATTAATTCACATGACAATGGTCCATTCCATTGGTTGATCTCATGCCACAAATCAATGGTTCAATGAAATCGCATGTCGATGGTCCATTCTAATGACTAATCTCAAATCACACGTCGATGGTCCATTCCATTGACCAAACTCATATCATATGTCAATGGTCCACTCCATTGACCAATCCATTGCTCAATATCAAGTCATGGTCACGACATAATGCCTAATAATAAGGTGACCAAGATTCCCTCCTTAACAAGGTCCCCACCTATTATTAACCGGTAACTTGGCCCACAAGGATATCCTAAACTAGTATATGCATATTCACAAGCCCCTCACTCAACTCACAACAATATTGAGTATCAATATCAATCCACAACAATATCCTCCACAATCTACAAAGCTAAATCTAGAATTCATTTCATATATCACTAAAAGCTTTCGCAACTCAACTCAACGACAATTACTTAAATACGTTCGTATCGCCGGAAAAGCAAAAGGGTCAACAGGTCAGGTTTTACTACAATTACTTGAAATGCGTTTGGATAACATCCTTTTCCTTTTTTTTTCTTTTTCAATATATATGAAAATATATATGAAAAAGTAGTAATAAGAATGAGAGGTGTTAAGATTTTTATCATCCTGGCATCGAGCTATTTTTCCGCAGGACCTCCCCTACAGTATCGTCACAGCAGTAGAGTTTAACCACCAAGTTCGGGATGGATTGGTGTGGTTCCTCTACGCCTAGGATCACAATCTTATAATAAGAACAAGAGATCTTTCTCGATCAATCTCCTTGCCCCTCATTCTTCGAGAATTAGAAAGATCATTTTCAAGTTTGAATTTGTTCATTTGAAATCTGGGTTCTTCTACTTCATTTTTATTTACTTATTTTTTTTATTATTTTTCCCTCTCTTTTTTTTTATTTCTTTTCTTTTTTGATTTCTTTTTTTATTCCCTTCCATCATTCCTTAAGCCCCATAGGTTTGATCCTGTAGAATCTGACCCGTTTTCTCATTGAGCGAAGGGTACGAAAGATTGATTTTTCGATCAAAAGTACTATGTGAGTGAAATCTTCCGTTTTTTCCTCTTTCTCTATCCCTATCCCATAGGTACAGCCTTTGAATCAATAGAGAACCGTATATTCTTCTTGTTGATCAACAATAATTACAATATCAGGTAACCCCGTCATATATTTAATCCCGCCCAGATATGTTTGCAAGTGAGATAATTGTCTCTTCAACATAGCTGCGTCTCTTTTCGGAAGACGATTGAGTCTCCCCGCCTTTTGTTCCGTTCTCAAGTCCCTGAACTTATGAAGTCTTCATAAAACATTTGTCAAATCAATCCAAGACTCGTCTCATAAACTCTTTTAATAAACCGAATCAAATCAAATGCTTGTCATAAAGCATTTCACAAATCAATATCTCTATAGCATTCCATAAATCATCTCAAAATCAAGAGCTTTTTGTAAAAAGATTTCACGAACTCAAAATATATAATATTTATCAACTTTGTTTCTAAAAAAAAACATATTTTTCCACCAACCAGTTCTCACACAATTCACAAATACCAAAAGTAGCAAATGCTCGAGTCATATTTTATGCAACAAACATGCTTATTCATAATTTATAATATATCAAATTTTTATCATTGTGAAGACATAAGTTTACAAATTCTTAAAAGAAATAGCACCACTCACTTTGGAACACTTACGTCTAAACAACAAGTGTTACTCAAATCGTCGAACTCGCGATCCTATTAAATAAGTGAGAAACAATGTTAAAATCAAATAAAATGTTACCTCAACTACGACTCAACTAAACTAAGCTTGAACGCTTACAAAATGACTCCCACGTGCCAAAAATCACTCACTCAAAGCAATTTCTCAAAGTTGTCCATAGCACAGAGCTTAAGTGCGAAATTTTGTCAAGCTATGACTTTCTCCATTGAATCCCATTTCAAACGTGCTTATAGTCAATCGAAAGCCCTTCCAACATATTACAAGAACCTCAATTTAGTCGACCAAAAATCGAGCCAAACATCAATGAAATACGGCCCTGAAGTCCTAGACACCCACTGTTCATCGTGAGTGAGAAACTTCAAAATTTTGTTTCGGGTAAATCATAAGTTCAAATCGAGATCCGTAAAATCCTACAATTTCACAACACCTTAAAATATTATTTATATATAAATATGCAGCTCAATGACTCAAAAATTGGACTCCGCCGCATGAATCTCCAAAAATTCTGAATTTCAAGCCCTGAGTCCGAAACTACTCCGATTGAATGAATAGGGAGCGCTTATTGGGCATTGCATTATAGGGTTGACTCAGTTTGGCGAGGTATTTGTGGCGAGAACATGAGAGCCATCCTTGTCTTTTCCCTTTCTTCTTCTTCTTCTTCTTCTTTCTTTTCTTTCCTTTTCCTTTCTCTCTTCCTCTACCCAAGCGTGCTTCTTTTTCCTTTCTTTCTTCCTTTGCCCAAGCGTGCTTCTTTCTTTTCCTTTTATCTCCTCCTTTTCCTTTTTCTTTCTCTCTCTCTATGTCCTCTCTCCCCAAGATCTTGGTCTCTACTAAAAATTCCACTATTTTCCTCTTCTTTTTGACCGTTCAACTCTTCTTCTTCTTTTCTTTTCCTTTTTCTTTTCCTTTGACTTTTTCAACCCATATTTTATACATATCACATAAACAACAGCTACAAGACCATACAGCATTATTCTAACATCTGCCAAGGCAAGACTAGCACAAGATATTACCATAGGGAGATCACTTAGAAACAAAGACAAGATGGTTAGGATAAAGCTACAAGCAGAGACATGGTATAAGCCACCCAATATGCATGAGAACGCAAAAGACGTTTCTGATACTTATGTCCCCACTTGTTCAAGTTCTTTTGTTAACATTAAATTGACGAGGAAAGGATAGCTCACTTCCGCCAGATTCCAAAACCAGTAAAAACATCAATAGTTGTCTTCGCAAAAGTTTCCAACTTAATTGCACCCTCCGAAGCTTTATGAAGCATTGAAGAGGACTCTTTCTGATCTGAAACCTAATAAAACTTCTCAATAATTAAATATGACAAATTGAGGGTGTTTGGGAATTACACAAAACTTGTGCAAGTGATAATATCAACTTGTCCCCTGACTACAGTGGCAAAAGTTGTATAACTAACATTACAGTTTAATTGACCCATGTCACTGTACATCATTGCCTTTTTATTTTCTCTGTGACCAAATCTGAAACAAGACCAACACAGATGTTAAGTTCTCATTCCATTAAGAGTCTAAGAATTGATAAAACCAATTGAAGAGGGAGAGAGAGAAACTGATTTCATCAGAGATGGTGAATAAAAGGATGTTATAACCTACATCAGAGATGGAGAATAAAAGGATGTCATAACCCACGTGACATAGTAGTATATAATTCAATCAACTGGCATGGGAACTAATTTCATTAGAGATGGTGGTTAAAAGGATGTCATAACCCACATTAGAGATGGAGGATAAAAGGATGTCATAACCCACGTGACACGGTAGTATATAATTCAATCAACTGGCAGGAACCATGAGTTAGCCGCAAAATAGGATTCTTTAATATTTTTTGGCATGTGAAATTGCAACATTCCCTTGAATCACGAGGAAAAATTGAAGGCAACTCCAAGAGTCATCTTATTTCACATGCAACTTTTCATCAATGTCCCTACAATTGAGAGTGTGCCTCTATCCTAACAAAGAACATAAAGCCCTTCTTTTTTCTTTCACTGTCATAACCTGAACAGCATCTTTATTATCAGGCGTGACATCATAGTTATAAGGTGTATTATGCTCCCACCATAAATCACTACAATGCACCCGCTCAAAAGATGCACCATCATCGTAGGAATGACTTAATAAAAGAGTGTAAAAAGCATGCAAATGAAAAAATGCTACATGGAGCAACAGGCACATAGAGAAGAAATAATGAGGTCAAATGCGTCCTTTTAGTGGGTTCAACAATCAGTGTCTAATCTTGTCAACATCTTGAAGATTACTAAATATACATTGCTTTAAGTTGAAATATAACTCACACTGACACTATGACTTTGGTATTGCCAAATTCAGCGTAAGCAAATCCACCAACAGCATTAATTGCATCAGTTCTGAAAACTATAAGTTAAAAAATCTCATGAGATACATTTGTTAGACACTAAAACGTGCAATCCTATGATCTCAATATCTAAAACGAGAACTCATATAATCAAGTAGAAATATTAACGCATTTTATTTGGAATCCATCGTTCTTGATGTGGAAGTGGAAAAGCAATGATCCAAGCACAAGTCCTTCTCTTCTATTGCCCTCTGTATCACTAGCTCAATGAGATAGCCTTCTCACCCTTTAGCACTAGATAAACGCTCATTTGTAAGGATAATTGTGAGAATTAAGGTTAGAGGAGAGATTTAAACATTATTTATAGAGTTTCCAAACAGGCCCTCCCATTACGGCTAGGTTCAACTCGACCCACACTAGCCAATCCCATATTATACTATTTAAGAAACCTTCTATCTCACCTTAGACCAACCCCATAAAATAGTAAATTAGAATATCAATTAATGTAGTCTACATTAGGAAAATTCATACATTCTCCCACTTGGGCTATATTAATTGAAATTGTACTGTATGTGCGCACATTGATCTAGAGATAATTCTTAATAGTCAATCCCATCCCGAAAAGTCTTAAACACCGAATCATGGCGATAACTGCATATATACACACAGAGCCTTCCATGATCATGAATGCTTTCAACTTTATTGATATGGATTCAATATGGTAGTATTGCAAATAAATAACATCTTTCATAGAGAAATCTCATTTGTCAATCACTATTCTCTTATTTTAAGTGTCACAAAAACCTGTGCTACTAGAGAATGTATTTATGGTTCTAGTGAACACACATATGCTTTGTCTTTATAGATAACATTTCTTTATCTATAACAAGACATATGCTCAAGGCTAATAACCGGATGCCCCTAACAAGGTTTATACAATACATTGAGACTTTTATCAATATATATTCAACATAATAACAATTCATTCAAAAATATTTCATTAAATGTAAAAGTTGATATCAAAATGTTATAGATATAAACTTTATTAAAGGATAAATTAAAACAACTCTTACTAAATAACATCATTCCAAGATGTTTCTAAGCCCATGCTAATGACATGTCGCTCAAACATACAAGGGCTTAGGCCTTTAGTTAGTGGATCTGCAATCATATCATCTGTAAGAATATGATGTACTGCAACGTCACCATTTTGTACTGATTCCTTTATGGTCAAAAACTTGACGTCCATGTGCTTAAACTCCTTAAGACTTCTTTTGTTATTAATAAATAATACTGCAACGTTATTGTCACAATATAACTATATAGGCCTATCCATAAAATCAAAAACGACTAACTCCCTAATAAGGTTTTGAAGCCTAATAGCCTAAGTAGTAGCTGAAAAGTATGCTACAAACTCCGCTTGCATGGTAGAAAAAGAAATAGATTTCTGTTCATTGGTTTTCCATGATACTGCACCACCTGCGAATATAAATATGTATCATATTATCGACTTCATATCATCTTGACAGCCAACAAAATCTACGTCCGAATACCCTACTAGTTGCAAGTCCGGAATATATTTATAAATTAGCATATAATCTTTTGTCCTCTTTAAGTACCTTAAAATTTTCTTAATAGCAACCTAGTGATTGTGTCCTAGATTTGATTGATATATGTCTAGAAGTCAAATATCTGGTCTAGTGCAAACTTAAGCATATATGATACTCCCAAGCATACTAGCATAAGGTACATCCTTTATTTGAGCTTTCTCAAAATACGAATTAAGGCATTGTGAGAGACTCAATTTATCACCCTTAATAACATAAGCATTTCTTGGATTGCAATGCTGCATATTGAATCTTTCTAAAATATGATTAACATATGCCCTCTAAGACAAACCTACTAAATGGTAAGAACGATCCCTAAGGACCTCAATACCAAGAACAAAAGACGCATCACCAAGGTATTTCATGTCAAAAAAATTTTATAACATTCATTTTATCTAATGCAGTAATCCAATGTCACTACTCGCAAATAAGATATCATTTACATAAAGTATGAGAAAAATATATTTCCTCCCACTTACCTTGCAGTATATACACTAATCTACTTTATTTTCAATAAATTCAAATGAATTAACAACACTATGAAACTTCAAATACCATTGTCTACAAGTTTGTTTAAGGCCTAAATAGATTTTTTCAATATACATACAAGCTTACCTGAGTCATATGCCGCAAATCATACTTTTCATTAGGTCTTCATTTAGAAAAGCAGTTTTAACATCAATCTGGTGTAACTCCATATCAAAATGAGCTACCAATGCCAAAATCACTCTAAAAGAATCTTTAGAAGAAACTGGAGAAAAAATTGTTTCATAATCTATTCATTCTCTTTGAGTGAAACCCTTAGTTAACAGTCTAGCTTTAAACTTTTCAATATTTTCTTTGAAATCCCTTTTAATCTTGAATGCCCATTTGCAACCGATGGGCTTATAACCTTCAAACAATTCAACAAGCTCCCAAACACCATTGTGTTTCATAGATTGCATCTTATCTTTCATCGCATCTAGCCATAAATCTGATTGAGGATATGAAATAGCATTTGTATAAGTTACTGGATCAACAACACAGCCGATATCATGATCATGCCCTCCCAGGTAGACTACATAGTTTGGTGGTATAGCTGAACATTTTCCCTAATCGATCTCCTGAGTGGAGCTACTATAACCTCATTCTGAATTTGAGGGGCTTGAGGAATATCATTAGGAACTGCCTCAACAACAAGATCCTGAACCACAATAGGCTCAGTTTGTGACATAGGAGGCTTCATAATTGTCTGCACAGGAAAAGACAGGGATCCAATAATCCCCATCATACTGTCATCTTCAATAGTTTGTGAGCAGCTACCATTTTCAGCTACATCAAATTCCAGAAATTTTGCTGTCTCAAATTCCACAATTCTTGTACCTCCATTAGTGTTATAAAACCGTTACCCATTTGAATGATTTGTGTAGGATACAAAGTAACACTAAGTAATTTTGGAATCCAATTTACTAAATATTGGATTTTATAACTTTACTTCTACAGAACATCTCCAAACTTTAAGATGATTCAAGCTAGGTTTACGTCCAGTCCACAACTCAAAAGGAGTCGATGGAACCACTTTAGTAGGAACATGATTTAGAATGTAAAGCATTGTTTTCAAAGCTTCACCCCACAGAAAATCAGGTAAATTGATCCTACTAATCGTACTCCTCATCATATCCATAAGAGTGCGATTGCACCTTTTGGCCACACCATTTTGTTTAGGACCCCCTACATAGTGAATTGAGCTACTATCCTAGAATATTCCAAGTATTTAGCAAACGGCCCTTGAAGTTGTCCAGCATTACCATGCCTGCCAAAATACTCACCACCACGATCAGATTTGACAATCTTTATAACTTTTACCAACCGTTTCTCTACTTCAGTCCGAAAAAACTTGAATTTGTTAAGAGACTCGAACTTTTCTTTAACTAAGTATAGGTATCCATATCGAGAATAGTTGTCAATGAATGTGATGAAATAAAAATTTCTGCACAAAGTTGCCGTGTATGGTCCACTAATATCAATGTGAATAACCTCCAACAAGTCAGAACTTCGAACTACGGTTTTCTTCTTTATCTTAGTCATCTTACCTCTACAATAGTCCACACAAGTCTCTAGATCACTTTAAGAATAGGTAGGATGTTAGCCTTTATTAGCTTTTTTACTCTTTCTCTAGAGATGTGACCAAGACATTTATGTCACAATGCATAAGACTATTCCTTAAGTAAAAGCCTTTTGGAAATAACATTTTCAGCTTAATAAGCAACATACATATCGTTGGGAGATAAATACAATCGATACAATCCATTGGATAAATAGCAACACCCAACCTTATTTGAATTATAAAACATAGAAATGCTATTACTATTTATTTCAAAAGAGTATCCACACATATCCAAACAAGACACGAAACTAAGTTCCGCCTAAAGGAATGAACGTAAAAAGTGTTTTTTAGCATCATCCTAAAACCATAATCTAAAATCAAAATAACATCTCCCATGAACTCAACGCCAACTTTAATGTTATTTTCCACAATGAGTTTTGATTCATCCTAATTTGGCGTCCTTTGATTTATGAACCCTTGTAGCCACCAAGAACTAGACGAGACTTCAGATAGGTTGGATTCACAAACAAATGCCAAAGAATCATTACCTTTAAGCTCACTCTTGGTTCTCTTAGATAGCCAAGCTTCATATTCATTGCACTGTTTCTTTATGTGTCAACTCTCCCTACAAAAGTAGCAAATAATACCATCCTTCTTAAAGGATGCTCTCTTAGGAACCAGACTAGCTTCAAAATTTCCTTTATTGTTGGGAGAACCAGCAGTTTCAAAATTGCCCTTATGAGCATAATTTTTGAACCTCTTACCCTTGTCACTACCAAAACTAGAAGCATAAAAGGCAATGTGCCTTTATCTTTCTTCAATTTTATTTTCCTTTGTCACCACCCTTGCAATCAGGTCATTAATTGACTAGGTCTCATCTTGGGAACTATAATTGGTCTTGATGATACCAAAATTAGGAGGAAGAGTATTTAGAGCTTGATGCGCAATGCAAGCAGTAGGAATAGCAATATTGAGACCCTGAAGTTTTGTCTGCAAATCTACTATCCTCAGAACATAATCCCTAACTCCACCAGAACCGTCATACTTCACCAGAACCGTCATACTTCATATTAAATAGTGTTTGCAAGTATGTCCCTATCTCAGCATTAGACGAGACATGATTTCTAGTCACTAAGGCTTTCATCATCTATTTAGTAGTGCAGTCTGCAAGCAAACCTCTTTTCGAATGTTCCTGAATGGAATGCTTCATGGACAGTAAGCAAATTCAATTACTCTTTTCCCAAATAGCAAAATGTGTTTTCTGAGCTTCTGTATTCTCGACAGTAACATTTGCCGGCTTATCGGCAATAAGAGCCATATAAACATATGTCACTAAAATCACATATCACTAAAATCACATATTATTTACTTCTCACATACACTATATACATATGATTTTAACTTTAGTGACAGGGAAAATTTATCATTAAAATCACATATCATGCTAATTACACTACTTTATTCATCAATATAAGTTAAACTTTATATATTATCAATGAATCACAATTTTTATAATATTTATGTGATAACATACCTGTAAACCAACACATGTATTTCCAAAATCATAAAAAAATACAAAAAAAAAAAAATACACGAAGATATACTAAAAATGCATGTATTTAGGGTTCCGTATGTATTTTCACATCCATAAAATCATCATTTACGTAAAATAAATATACCACAAGATAGAACATAACCATACAAGCATTTAGTCGCCAACCACGCACTCATCAAAAGTTCCTTGCGCTCGTACACGTCCGCTTGAGTGCGCGGCACATGGAGCACATGTGCGAGCGTACTTAACCCTGCAATCTGGTTCGACCAGTAGCGGTCCGATCGATTCCCAACTTGACCGTACGGTCCGACTGGTTGACCGATCCAATCAATAGTAACCCAGTTAGGGCGGGTCAACGGGTCGGATCTCAAGTCGGGTTTCCGAGTCAAAGGGTCGGGTCTTCGGATCGAGTCGAGTCTCGCAAATCGCGGTCTGCTGACGTCAGCCCTAGCACATGCAATGCACGCCCTAGCCACGCCCACGCGTGAGCACGTGTGAAGGCACATGAGGGCGCGTAGGCATGTGCTCGACGCCCCTAGCGGTGCATGGCCGCGCGTAAGGGCGCATGGTGCCTCCCCCGGCGGCGCGCCACCCATGATTTTGCTTGTCTCATCGAGTTCTTTTTGTTTATATAATAAAAATCGGATTTTGCTGCACAAAAGATCACGAAAATAGGGCGAAAATCTATGCATTCGAGTTTAGGTTATGACTATTCCGATACCACATGTTAAACACTAAAACACACAATCCCATGATCTCCACAGCTAGAACAAGAATACATATAATCAAATAGAAAGATTAACACACCTGTTTTAGAATCCATCGTTCTTGATGTGGAAACAAAAAGCGATGATCCAAGCACAAGGCTTTCTCCTCTATTGCCCTCTGCATCACCGGTTCAATGAGACGGCCCTCTCACATTTAGCGCTAGATAAACACTCCTTTGTGAGGATAATTTTGAGAATTAGAGTTAGAGGAAAAACTTGAGCACTATTTATAGAGTTTTCAACTAGATCCTCTCATTACGGGCCGGTTCAACTCGGTCTACACTAACCAGCTGCATATTAGACTATTTAAGAAACTTTTTATCATACCTTAGACCAATCTCGTAAAACGATAAATTATAATATGGATTAAGATAGCCCACATTAGGAAAACTCTTATAGCATTTCCAGAAGTTGAATTGCAAGTTCTGAAAATTAGCCCAAAGCTAGATAAGTTCAATAAGTTACAATAGACTAGGGGAGTAGAAACCATAAAGAAAAATTCGACAAGAATTAATTCCTCGTGTCAGAACCGAATCATGGGTGACCTGAGAAATACTTTTGACTAAAGCTTCATAAGCAGACTCAAAGACGAACCGGAACAACTGCGGAAAATCTACAATAAATGACCTTTCCCGAGCATTTGAATGAACCAAATTGTGAGGATGAGGCTAAAAGCCATGAACAAGAAAAATAAACCACTTATACAAAATTCTAATCTTCACTACCCTGCGTTTAAACCTAGATACAGTTCTCACCAGTCCAAATTCACTGTCAATCATCTGTTCAACAAAAAAAAAGTACATCAGATAGCCAAACTAGCCCGAAAACTACCAAAATTGAACCAAATAGGGATCTAGCATTTGTTGCAGGTGCCATGCTTCCCCAGTCAGAAATGCAATCTAAGAAATTTAGCACTACCTCAGCAGAGGTGGAGATGGAGGCATGACCATATGCATTACAACCTAAAGGGCAAATGAAGGCTATAAAGAGGAGAAAACAGAAATTTGTGATGGAAACTAAAAGGAGAGAAGACTCTAAATAGACTTTTGTGTCATTATCCTGATAAATCCATTGCCATGAGCTATATTCTCTTATAATCATCTCATGAAAAGAAGGGATAGTGATAGGCAAACTTTGTTTCTCATGGGCCTAATTGCAGTGTTATGCACTTATTAGCTAAGCCATTCACTAACTAGGGTCCGTGTGTGTTGTCTGGGCCCTTCTTAATGGCTGGGCTTCACCTCAGCAAAAACATTGAGCTCGGTCATAGAATTCTCAAATAAATTAGACCTGAATCCCATCTCAATTGTCAAAAGGTGGTATATACATGCTTGCTCATCGACAATTAAATGCTTTGACTAGTAAAAACAGATTAGGCGTAGTAAGCAGATTTGGAGGATTATATGCATTGATTTTTAAAGACAAATTTCCTATTCCTATAATGCTTAACGTTATGAGATGTTCAAGTGTTCTTTAAACTGGACAGATCTAGTGTTTTATCAACGTCGAATTCATTTGGCAATTCTACAATTCAGCTTTAACTGGGATATACCAAAAACAGTATTTTCCGACAACTTGAGGATAGAGACAGGATCGTTGTCAAATGCATTTAGGGATTCCGTGACCGAGTCCGGTGTCTCGGCTGAGGTGAACCTCAAAGCTACGAACGAAGCCCAGGACAACTCACACGAATTCTACCTCGTAAAATTGCTAACCGAGAAGCTGCGCACAGCGTGGCAACAAGGCACTCGAGGAATCAGGTCATGCTTAGTCCGGTTATCTCCATTTTACGACTTCGATATAAGAGCATATCATCATGATCCAAGCATTCAAATCATCGTCCAGCCTAAATAAGTAAAATCCATCTCTTGTTATTGTCTTTAAAGTAATGTGGTAAAGGTCAACGAAATTGCTGATGTGCTGATGTGACCGTCCAATTGACACTGTCTAATCACTAATTGTTGCGAAGAACAAGCAACCAAACAATAAAATAAACTAAACAAGAAAGTATATCGGATACCGAATTTATGTGGTTCAATCAATGTGACATATATTATGAGAAAAACAGCACATGATTCCACTATATATCATGTGATGCATAGAAGATTATAGTTACACTTAGTCACTAATTACTCTCAATATTTCATAACTCCTAGTTATATCCCATAACTCACATAACATTTAACTCTCACAATTTTTCGCAAAAAAAAAAAAAAATCTCAATATCAAGAAGGAATCTTATAATCTTACCACAAAACTTAATGGTTTTAAGATACTTGCAATTTCTTCAGATGTAATTCACGTGTAATTCACATGTTATGGCTAAGATTATCACCTAGAGGGGGTGAATAGGTGATATTGTAGAAATTAAAAGAGCTTAAACTAATATTACGAAGATATGACTTCTGATGACAGAGAGTGTAATGAATCTTACCAGTGTGCAATTCTATTACAATTAAAAATAAAGAGAGTAAGGGATAGAGAATTACACACAAAAGATTATAGTGATTCGGCTTTTGCAAACCTACGTTTACTCTCTCATGCTAACAGCCTATTGACTAAATTCTACTATTGAGAACCAATAAGAGGTTACAAAATCTGAGCAATGAATACCCAAGTTCATGTGAATAACTCCTCACACACCCCCAACCTTGAAATGATTACACAATGTTGCTCACATAGACAATGTATTTGATAGGAAAACACTTTCTAGACTTTGAAATTAAAAGCTCTGATTCTCTCATTTATTGTTTTTCCTTTCATTTTCAAGACCTCCTTTTATACTCCTTGCTATCTAAGCTAATCATTGGATATATCTCCTAGAGGATTGTCCAGCCAATCTACTTGTTGGCTTGGATCTTGCTTAGAAAATCTGATCGTTTCAAGGATGCCGAGAATAAAGCTTCCTATAGATTCTATTGCCCATATAGCAAGTTGGGTTTCCATAAGTCGAGTGCTTCAACTTGGAAAGAATGTTTTGTCTCAAGTCTAATATTCTAGGAAATCCAAATCTTTGAGAGATACCTTCGTTTGGAACTCCTTATATATAAGGTAGGAAATCCAATCAATCGCCACTAGCCATTCCACGATAATATTATCTCCTTCCTAACTGTTTGACAGAACATATAATGAAGGAAATAATTAAGCCATGACTCTGGTTTTGATTGATATCGTCTAATCATATTCCACTAAATTTTCCACCTGAAAAATACTTATTATCATAATCAAAATCTTTACTCCGAATAAGTTCTATCAATCTTCAAAATCAATTTGGGAAATTTCCTCAACAAAATCAACCAAAAATCCACCTCTTAATATAAAGTTCCAAATTCGCAAGTTGGCCGAACATCCCAAGCAGGAAATCTCTTATGTGAATTCAGAATTTTGCTAACGGGCTCAAACTAGAGATATTTTCTAATAATTTCCATTGGCTCAATGTTTGAGTCGAGTCACAATCGTTTCATTGAAATCAAACTTCACTACTAGTCTCCTTTAGCCCTGCACTTCACTATAATTGTGAATCTCATTGGAACACCAACTATAACTACAACTTTAACCACTCCATAAAAATCTCGTCTATCACAAATAAAGCAAAACCACCGTTACATCCATATCTGTAAGGATATAAAAAATATGCATTATCAAACTCAGGCAGTTTAGCTTTATAGCCTCTACTACTTTATATGCACTATTTTTGCTAATCACCATGTAAGTACCCGCTACCTTAAGGATTTTTTGTTGCAACTTCACCTTGTGTTGAACATTGTTGAGATCTAAATAAACATTGTGACGTTCCTAAATTAACTCACTTGAGGTATTGTTTGCTTTGGCCTATCCCATGCCGAGCCTCACAATTTTATACTTTGGCGCTCGGGCAGACACTTTTCCAATAGGTCACCTATCCTGGTAGTGCTCTAATTTAGTCTCGCTTAACTTTGGAGTTCCAATGTAGAGCTTGTTGTTACGTTAAAAAGCACTTCCTTGAGTTAATTTCAGTTTTCACATATATATTTCAGAATCACTCTCCCCCTATTTGGTGCACAGTTCGATTCATTCATGCCATCTTCGCCATCCTAAAAGCCTGTCAAAAGCCACTCCTTATCTAGGCCCTCTCTAGCCCTCGTGACCACTTCCTATCCTCATCTGATTGGGTCATTACGGGCCCACCAACTTCTGTGTGGTTCATCCCCAAACATACATCCACTAGAGAGGGTTCCACTCTAATACCATATTGTGACATTCCTAAACTAACTCACTCGAGGTATTATCCGCTTTGGCCCATTCCATGCCAACATCATGATTTTATCTTTTGCCATATAGGCATACACTTTCCCAGGAGGTTACCCATCCTGATAATGCTCTAGCCTAGGCTCATTTAACTTTAGAGTTCCCAAGTAAAATTTATCATTACGTCATAGGCGCCTTTGTGAGTTAATTCCAGTTTTTACATATATATTCTAGAATCGCTCTCCCCCTATTCACTACATAGTTTGATTTATTCTTGTCCCCTTCGCCATCCTAGAAGCATGCCAAAAGCTATTCCTTGTCTAGACCTTCTCTGGCCCTAACGATCAGTTCCTACCCTCATCGGACCAAGTCATTACAAACATTGCCACAATTATTCATATCCAGAAGTATTGGAGATTCGTCCAATGTAACTCCTCCATTGACAACCGATGAAATTAATTTTGGACACCATAACCAATAGCCCCGCTCACCTATAACTTAGGAATATTCATTTTCTTGCCCTCCCATTGAGTTTACCATCACTTACTTAAGCATAAAACAGGCAATCCAATATTCTAAGAACATGATAATTAATAGCATTACTTGACCACATTTTTTCCGGAATCAAACATTCGAGCGCAACCGATCATATTCCACAATTCAAACTCTTAAATGGACGCATTCAACGCCTATCACTATCTCATTTAAAGCTCATACAAGCTAATGTGCTACGTTCCTTTCATTATCATCAACGTATCTCGAACAATCTTGAGAACTCCACCTCTTGAAGTAACCTAACATCTAGTGGAATTCAAAGCATTCATGGAAATTGTGTTCTTCTTCAATTTGGAACATGTTTCTAGTCAGTGTCCTCACAATAATATCATATATTATGATTCTAATATATATCAAACTCACAACATCGCACTAAACTTTGTTCCCAAACTGTGCTATACCACTATTCATGCATTGATAAGTAGTAAATCAGTTCCTATTGTGGTATAACATGAAACGAACAACCAAATTCATAACCTATCCATCAAACAACGAACCCTTAGTTATAGATAAAACATAACCATCATCCATGAAGCATGGACACGTTGCCAAAGCTTCTGTGCCGTGCCTGACATGTGTCGATGTGTCCGACATGCTCGGACATGCGGTCAACACATGTTGAATTTTCCAATACGTGGTCAACTTTTCTCGATGCGTTTCGACACGTGTGTCCAAGAGAGAAGATCGTTGAAGAAGACAATGGAGGGTGGAGGCGAGGGCGAGGGAGCAGAGGAGAGGCGAGGCTGCAAGCAATGGCGAGGGAGGGCCGGAGGAAAAGCAAAGAATGAGGCAATCTAGAGGGTCACGACTATGATGCTAGATGGAAGGCGGCAACAAGGCTGCTGCTGTGAAGGAGGAAGGGTTGGAGGCGAGGCGGCGAGCAATTGCGATGAGGCGATCGAGAGAGAGCAGAGAGGATCATGTGAGGAGAAGGAGGAGGAGGCTGCGATCAGGGTTTTAGCAAGAAGAGAGGGAGGGGATGGGTGATGACTTTAATTTTTGAAAAAGGAAACGATAGGTGAGGGGGGAAAGAAACCGGGGGTGGAGAGGGGGCCGGCGGGGTTGGGGGAGAGAGAAACAAGGGTGAAAAACGAGGGAAAGAAACTGAGGGGGGTTGGGGTGGGGGAGAGAGAAACAAGGGAAATGATAGGTGATGGGGGAGAAACGAGAGAAAGAAACCGGGGGGTGTTGTGATGGTGGTGGGGTGGGGAGAGAGAAACAAAGGAAATGATAGGTGATGGGCGAAGAAACTAGGGAAAGAAACCAAGTGGGGAGGGGGAGGGGGAGGGGGAGGGGTTGGGGTGGGGGATCGAGAAACGAGGGAGGGAAATAATTTTTGGGCAACAAGGCTATTTTGTTTAGAAAAATAAATAAATGGGCTAAAAGTGGTTTCAAAAAATAAAAATATTGAATGTTAAATAATGATAAATTTTGATAATTATAGAAGATTATAGATTTATTTAAATAAGTTGATTTTAATCTTTTGTCAATCATTACTTTCGTCAATAATTTTTGTTAAAGTTAGAAACATGTTCTTAAATATGGATACGCATTAACTATGGATATGTCTTTCAAATTTCCTATGAATAGATTTATTAATATTATTAGTGTAAATTCATTGTAAGCTCTTTTTTTATTATTTATTTATTTGTGAATTTGAATCAAATTAATTAAAAAAAAAATATTCATTTAATATATAACGTGTGCCAACGTGTTGGAATTCTTTATCTTTGAGAAATGACATGTCGTGTCGTGTCGTGTCTTATCGTGTCGCATGTCAGTGCTACTTAAACCATCATTACCAAGGCACTATCAACTATTGCAACAACACCTTCAGTAAACTCAACTCTAATTTTCTTACATTTATTAGTCTTCGGTTTAAGGCAATTCATTTGAAGATGCCTCGACCTCTTGTTACAATTCTAATAAACATCAACACCAGTTCTAGACTCGCTTCATCTATTCAGGCTTGCAATACTCTTTCTAGCATGGGCACTAGTTCTTCCTCTGTCTTTATCTATTAAACCAGCAAATATGGGTTTACCATATTCCAATGGATGTCTTCACTTAGAATCAAATCACGAATCTCATCAAACGTCGAGTTATTTGACCCAACGGAATTATTGATAGAAGCTACAGTAGCATTCCAACTATCGGACAATGAAAATAATAGATCAAAGCACGTAATTTACTATCAAAATCAATCTCAATCGAACTCCATTGACTCATGAGTATATTGAATTCATTGATATATTCAACAACCAACACACCTTTGTTGTATCATGTAGACCTTGTTGATTGCAAATGACTTCTCATAGATGTTCGATGAGGCATTCATTAGTCCCGCAGTATTCTTCTTTTTTAAGATGTTAAATGCAACAATACGAGCTAACGTTAACTGAAGCACCCACACATGTCTATCTAGCAAATCTCAATTGGGTTGCTTCATCGAATCCAATTTCTTTCACAGACATGGGTAAGATCATATTTCTCTAGTAAAATTATCCTTAGTGTGCATCTTTCAAAATCAAAATCATTCCCAATAGTACTATCAATTTCTGACTTTTCCTTCTTCTATTACCATGATTCGCTTAAACTTAGCCAATCCTAGCTTCGATAGCAATTGTTGTGAAAAAAACAAAAGATCGAACAATAAAATAAACTAAATTGAAATAAATTGATTACTGGATTTATATGGTTTGGTTGGTGTGACCTACTTCTCGGGTAGAGCAACAAGTATTCCACTATACATCAAATGATAAGCGAAGATTATAACCACATTCGAATAACTCAAACACAACACTCTCAATGTATTTCAGCCCCCAATTACTAGCCTTAACCCACACAGTATCTAGCCCTCATAATCTCTCGCGAAACAATCTCTCAAGTCACAAAGTAACTTACAAGTCTTGCCACAAGAGTTGTTGGTTTTAAAGTACTTGCAATTTATTCAGGCTACAATCTCTCAATTCACAAAGTAACTTACAAGTCTTGCCACAAGAGTTGTTGGTTTTAAAGTACTTGCAATTTATTCAGGATGTAATTCACATGCATGTAACATTGTTATGGTCGAAAGCTGCACTGCTCGGTTATGAGCAAAAACAAACAAAAATCTATAGCCGAATCAAACTAGGAATAGAACTCATTAGGAAAATTCCTTCTTTTGTTCCACAACTTGGTCCAATTTTGGATTTTCTTTTTAATTTCCAAATTCGGTTATCCATGGGATAAATGCCAGACATCTTAGATAGGAAATCTCTTCAAACTCGAGACATTTTCTAACACTAATCTCTTTTTCTTTTGGGCGTGGATTAAAGAGTTGGGCTACCAGATCGTTGTCCTTTAAGCAAATGAGTTCGTGACATGTAATGGATTATTTTCTGCCTTTCTTGACGAGCATAAAGATCGGTTTCCATTCTGGCCAGCACAATGAGATACAGATGCAAGACTAGAACGTTTGCATTTCCAATCAGGAACAATAAAGTTGGTCTACCGTGGATTGTTGTTCCATGTTGGAACTCTTCTAGTTTGGACTCTTGCTGGTCTAATATAGTCCATAATGTTGTTCCAGATTAGTAACAATCCATCCCTATAATCATATACCAATACACTAAAATTGAAGCACACCTCAGTTCTCTGATCAAGAGACGCAGAAAGTGCAAGGCTTCGCTGCACGTCTTGATAATCTACAGAAAATCCAGGCCCACTGGCTTTTGTACCATGTTCACAGCATCAGAAGCCGACTCCAATGGATTATTCTCATCCCTTCGGGTGATCTCTATCAGCTCCCTTGCGTACCTGTCCCAGAACGACCTTGAAGAAGTCGATTTACCTGCCGCGGCATCCTTGTTGTCTCTCAGCTTAGCCTCCTCCTTCAACTTCTTATGACGGCGCCACTCAGATTGAATGAAGCACACAGCCCATGTGCGCCACTGGTGTGAGTAGAACCTGAACTTGTGCCTCATTTCTTTGCTGTGTAGCCTTCTAAATTGCAATGCCACGAACTTTAAGTCATTGGCCGCGAGAGAGAATGCTTCCACTTCTTTCAACGCCTTGACTGTGCGCGTGGATGTGGGTAAGATCGCGCCTTGACTAGGGTCCAGGGCCCATGTTAGCAGTTCTTCACCACAGAAGTCGCCGGGGCCCAGACGAACGGAGTTGAAGAATCCTGTGCGGCTGTCGTTGGTTGTCCAGGATTCGAGGTGGCCCCGGATTATGAAGAACATATCTTCAGTTAGATCGCCTTCACGTACTAAGTACATGTTTTGCGTGCACAAGACAGGTTTCAGCCTCTCGCATATTGCATCCAGGGTCCTCTCATCCATTTGATTGAATAGCGACACCTGTTTAATTCAGTTTTAGATAAAGAAGAGTCAATTCTCAAGGAGAAAAAAAAATCCCTGCACTCTTCCAAATCTTCTACCAAGATAATTCACTTGTAACTTTGTATGATTACATGGAATATACCGAACTTCATAGCTTGGAAAGAAACAAAGAAATTAGCTGATTGCTCATATCAGATGCTACAATGCAGCAACCTAATTAACTACTGATATGCCTTCATTGTTTTCAATTGGCTACAGTAGAAAAACAATCAGAAATTCCTTCAAGAGGGCATCTGATGATCAACTGGATCTTATAGTCGCACGCTTGTCGTTGATCATATGTGTAGTCATAGTCACACCCATATTCAAACCTTTTTATCAACTATAGTTATCCATGAAACACAAGTCCTCTTAACAGACTTTTCCTTTGTGCACGCCAAATTTCAAGCCAGTTGTTGGGGCCCTGGTGGATGTAAATATCCTCTTGGTATATCTTCAACGAGCCTTTTAAGGATCAAACTACAGAAAGCTCTTCACAACAGGGCAGATAAATGGCAGAAATGATTAGCGTGCTTACACGTCGAACTAGGTCAAAGCAAAGATGCCGCTTGATCTCTCTATGTAGGTCCACTGGAAGGTGTCTGAGAAGGGCTTCTTCATCGACACCTCGCATTGCTGCCCACTTATACTGGTCATACATCCGAACAGATTGTCTCAGCTTTGGCGGTAGATGTCTATG
Source organism: Eucalyptus tenuipes (assembly GCA_014182365.1). Lineage (NCBI taxonomy): Eukaryota > Viridiplantae > Streptophyta > Magnoliopsida > Myrtales > Myrtaceae > Eucalyptus > Eucalyptus tenuipes. The sequence goes on along the minus strand of CM024546.1, from coordinate 8,887,493 downwards.
ATGCATCCATCGCTCTGTATCTGTCCTCTGGATCATCCATTGGTCTATCCGAATGGTCGTGGAGTGGAGGTATCGCTGGTGATTAAAGGTAAAAGCATATTTTATCAAGATCATAGATTATGGTATGATAAGATCACTGAGTATTCTTGATTCTTAGAAATCAGGAACTTCACAAACCGTGTGAAAACGATACTTTTGTTGATCTATCATTGCTAGTGATGAAGGCAGTATCATTGAAATAAGAAAGGCATGGAATGAACCCTCTTAACAAATTGCTTTCCGGGAATAGAAAACATCGAGCTCAAGATGCTTTGATTGATTTCAGAGGTAAAATACAGTTAGATAAATGGAAGCTGCCAGAATCTACTTATGATGTTGCTTATTAAGATAAAAACAAGCAAGGGAAAGACATAAAGACAGTGTTGATAGAGCTTACTTGCATATTGCCAATGAGGAGTGCAAACAAAAGTAGTCCGTGAGTGGCGAAGATGTTTACAAAGAGTAGTTCACCAACGTAAGTGCTCGGTGTAAGGTTCTGCCCTATATCACTGTTCACATGGATCAGAACAGGGCCTTGTCAGTGATGAAAGACACAACCATTCAATCTCATATGTTGGTGCTGACCGTAGGATTTACACTTACTGCAAATGCATGCTTTTTACTTCTTTTTTGTCAATGAAAACATAAAGTTGAAAGGTATCAACCTTTAGTCCCACATTTTCACAGGAATCAGAGGCATGGAGCATCTCAAATATGCACTAAATATAGGACACAATCAATTTCTTGAAGCTAAGTTCTTGTGTAAATTGTCATACACCGACCAACTGATTCATGATGAATACTCGTATCAGTATGGATGCCATGTGCAAACCTCAAGTTGTTCAGACCCCACCAGTAACCGTAGAAGTACTTGCTGAAGAACTCGCAGCTCGCGAATGTGCTGCCCAGAGAAACATTGTATATGCCCCATGGAACAGGGGTATTAGCGCTACTTGGCTCACACAGAGTTGTCGCATTGGTTGAACCCAGCCAGCTGGACCTACCGGGGTTGTGAACATGGTGACAGTCGAAGAAATCGTACTGGCACAAAGGTTCTTGTTCACAAATGATTCCCCAGCAAGACTCTAGTCTCTGAACAAAAGTGAGGTACCAGCAAGCTCCTCCAACCTGTCAGATCGCTCTTTCGTGCAGCACAATCAGGATGAAGATTACAAGTAGAAAAAGAGCAGGTGCTGTTTTTCTTATGAATTCAATTGAAAAAGAAAAAAAAAAAAAAGAGGTTCTACTGAGATTTACATGCGCGTACAACATGTAGATCAACAAGTTGTATGCAGCCCCAGCCCATGCTTTCTGTGTTAGCGCACCGCTAGCATTAATAATTTCCAACCGCAGTGGCAGTAGAAGAAAAATCCTCGGCACATGCTGGATGAAGATGATGAAGAGGAGCACGTTTTTCGTTTGTATCGTGACTGAACCCCCAAGATTAGGAATTATAGCCCAAACCAACACCTAGAATCAAAATTCTACAACAATTCAATGCAAACTATTACTTCATGGTAATTAACCGCTGTACTTTAACATATTGATAGTACCTGAGGAAGAGGAATAGCTGCAAAAAGGTCGATGAAGAAGCCTCTAGACAAGTATCTCAACGCCATCTTTTTTGAGTCTATGACCAGTTCTCCTCTCCCAAACACCCGAGAAGAAGGTGCGACATAAGCTGTCTTAAACCGAACGATAATCTGAGCTGCGTAAAAGGCATCAAGCACCGATCTTATAGTCGTTAGGATGACCTTGGCCCAAAAATCGTCTTCCATGCACATATTGTTGCCGTCGAGCGATGGCACGAGAAGGAAAAGCGGGTCAACAAACAGAGAGACCACGCAAGCCATTAAGAAGATCCTGTTCCATCTATCAATGGTTTGGCCTTTTGGATCAAAGATGTAATTCTTCGCGCTCTCATAGTCCTCCGAGAATACTCTGCCCAGGACTTTGGATTTCAAGGATCCTCCGATCCTGTGGTTGGTATTCTTCAAGGCTGAGCTTAGGATCGGGACATCCTCAGTCGATGTCCGGCCAGTCAATCCATCTTTCTTCATTCTTTGAAGTTCTACCGGGAGGGATTCATCCGCTACTCTGTATTTTCACTTCAGCGTGAGCAATCGCTTCCAAACATGAAGTTCACGTTTCACACGCACAAACAAGCAGGCAATGTCCATCAATGCTTGGAGGCATATGACAGAGAAAAACCTCAGGATTGCGCGGCGATACGTCAGCAAATACCATGGAAAAACATGAAGCACGGACTATCAACCACGACCAGATCTTCGCACACGGGCAAGTGTTAAACATTCCCAGAATTCAGGGAGAGAGCTTACCGTCCGGACCTCGACCTTCTGCTCGCGCTGCAACAACCCACTGATGACATGATTGTCTTGTGGGATATGCAGGGCCGCAAGCAGCAACTTCAGGCGCTGAACCAACACCAGATTCGACTCCAGCTGCAGTCGAGGCTGCAAGAGTGACGATCATAGCTATAACAATAAGAACAAAATATATCGATATTGTTTCATGATCATGGCTTGCTTGCTTCGGCAGGAACGGACAGCGCAACCAATGGAAAAAGGAAACACCTTCCGCGAGCTGTCGTCAGCTTGATGACCCGTCCAGGCTCTCATTGCCCAGAAAGTAAAAGTCAAAACGTGCGCCGGCGTTGGCAAATCGAATGTTATCCGTCCCGCATGCACCCCGCCATGGTATATGTTTATTTCACCTTGAATCTTGAAAAGCGCCCCCTTTTTTTATTAGCATGATAGAACTCGGTCCACGAAAAATTCTGCAATTTGATTTAGTTTGTTTTATAACGAATGATTTGAAAAATATTTTCCTAAAAATAATTGGTTGTATTATTTACAAAATTAATGAACAAAAAATTCATTATCCTTAAAAATATTTAAATATAAATTATTGATGATAAGCGAATATTTTTCATTAATTAATTATTTAAAGCAATACAAGTTATTACTTTTAGAAAAATATTTTCCAAAACTATCATTTTTTCACGAAACGGCCCAAATTCATGCAACCTTAAGATAGTGTACCAGATGGTTTTGAGAATCTAGACCTATATCGTGCATTTAATTTACACATAAAAATCCAGTTTTTAAATATTAGGGCTTTGACGACTTTGGTTTCACGAATAAAAAAATTTAGCTTGATATTCTCTTTCTATCCGACGGTATTTCTCTATTTCTTTTTTTTATACGCTTTTTCTTTGTACGAAATTTCGAAATATATCATGCATGCGGGCCTAAAAGAATTGTTCCAACTTGAACAAGCCAAAAAAAAAAAGAAATTAAAAGAAGAGGAAGAAAGAAATATAATAATCTCAAACATTGAATCAAACCATGAAAGTTTCTATTTACCCCTTGAAATGGCAAGTTGAGGCTGATGTGGCGGCCTTGTAATGCCGACGATGTGCCATGTCAACCGTAAATTTGGAAACTTGGAAAAGAAAAATCATAAAAAAAAAAATTCAATATTCACAAAAAATTAAAAGAAAAAAGGGAAAAAAGAAAACATTAAGAGTAAGCACAACGCTTGTAAGCTTGAGCAAGGGAGAGAAGAATTAAGTTATTTTCATATATTAAGGAACTTAGGGTCGAGACGAGCCTTTGGCTTTTTATACGCACTTGCACTTTAATAATTGGTAACTTGTCAAAGACAAACTCATCTTTTTGGACGTAGACTCAAATAAAATATTTCATCATAATCGTCAAATCCTCTATAGTAAAATTGAGCGGGGATCGCCTAACCTGCCATCCCGGCATTTTGCCGTGGGGGGAAAAACGACAATCACTTTCGAAATTTCCCTTTTGTTTTTTCTACTAATGCACTTTCCTTAGGGTCACCCTTAATTAATGAAGGATGGACATAGCTTTCACAGGAGGAATTCGATCCCTTTGTTTGCTGGCATTTGATCCTCGCAACAGGGGCTGTACCGTGCCTTTATCCCCACGATGTTATATTCTTGGGAAAAAAATAATAATTCGAAGCATTAAAAAGAATAAAGATTTTGATTCATCAAGTGTCGTTCCAAAACTATATGTTTGAAAAAATAATTGAGTGCGTTCGGTAGGTTCTTCTTCGATTGAGCCGTTGGTTCTTCGTTATTTTCTTTTTTTAAAATTTTTTGAATGATGTCATAAACACTTTTTTAAATTCCTTTATTAAATTCAGTCAAGAGAAAAGAGAAAAATAATATGAATCGAGACGAGCATGAAAAGCCGGCTGAATGAAATCATAGGAGTGTATGTAATGTATCGATCCCATTTTTTATTTTTATTTTTTTTCCAGGGGCAGACTATTTTTAATTATATTTTTTGTTTGCTACTGAGGTAGCATATCTATCTCTCCCGACATGCGCATTCGCAAAATTATTATCTAAGTGTCGAATTTCAAATATTAATATGTTATACCATTCGTGGGTCAACTCCCCATTAGTGACTATCTCAAAATGCTCTATAAGCTAGATGTGCCTAAGATCTTGTTTGTTTAGAATTTAAGTTTAACTAGGAATTGCATTTTTTATATATTTTCCGACAAAATCTCCAAAAAGAATTATTAAAAAAAAAATTGTGTGTGAACCTAGATGTCACCATTTGCATATTGTTAAAGTTTCAATTGTCTAGAATTTAAAAAAAAAAAAAAAAAATCAAAATGCGCAATCGAGGTAGAAAACAAAAGTAAGTTCATACAAAACACTTCCTGTAGAAGCTACCATCCGAACACGAAGATGAGCCCTCTCGTTGTACAATCACAAGCTTTAATGGCAACAAGGATGTAACAATGAAAATCAACAGCTCCTGGTCTCCACTCATGTTGTTCAAATCTATATATATAGCTCAAGAACTAGGAAGCCAGGGAACAGGTAGATTACATGCATGCTCCGGTGACCCGACCAAAATTTTCTATTGAAAGATATTAGCATCTCGACACCTTTTTCGTCTTGAAAAAGAAGGCTTGCGATCTCTACAAACTATGCAATAACAAACAGACAATAATAATGTAAATGAGTGAAGCGAAAAAACAAAGAAGGTTTCAACTCTCCTCGGATGCGGAAGCAGCTTCTTTCAAGCATGATCTCATGACCTTCCCGAGCTTTGAGCAGGCATCAAGGCAAAGCTGCATAGCCTGTTGTAAATGCAACGTCAGTGTTTAATGACTTTCCATTTCCACAATCGCCAGAACAAAATGGAGTTTTTACGAAAATCGTAAAGGCTAAAGTTTGGGTAAAGAGAATTGCTAAAGCACAACCGCGCAAGTACAAGCAAGACTCCAGATCCAAAGAATATTTTAGGGAACCGAACATAAAGGTTCAGGTTCGAAATGCTTATCATGCTTGTCAATGCAGGAAACCAGAAACCTGAATGATAGAGATTTTACATAAACATATGCTTTCTTGCAAACTCTTTGCAATTGCTGCTACACATTAATAAAAACAAACGAGAGCAGCTGCTAACATGTACAAGCAGTCCAATAAACCGAAATACCTCTGAAAGCCAAAGAACTCGCCACAAGTAGCTAAGAAAAGCAGCCGAGTAATGCAATAATTAATTCTACCTTACGTAGAAGTTCTTATAAGCTTTCATGGGTTTATGTGCTTCCAGTTTGCTTTTGACTGGTTCCATTCATAGGAAATGGCCCGGAAATGAATTCGGAAATTTTAGTTTTTTCATGTATGGAAAATTGTCCATTCAATTCAAAGAACAAGCTACCTCATTTATCCTAATGTCCTTTCATGGGTTTATGTGCTTCCAGTTTGCTTTTGACTGGTTCCATTCATAGGAAATGGCCCGGAAATGAATTCGGAAATTTTAGTTTTTTCATGTATGGAAAATTTTCCATTCAATTCGAAGAACAAGCTACCTCATTTATCCTAATGTCAATTTATTCCTATAGATTTTATACCCTTTGGGGTTGGTTGATCTTCAGGGTTGACCAATTTGTCCAATTCAGACTCTCTTACCTCATTTATCCTTGCACTCGACCATTCTCCGGTGATGGTTAGCTGGGTGACTTCATAACGAGAAGGCATGCAAGTTATCATCAGACTTCCATCTTGGTAGCTTTCTTCTTCTGATATCGGATCAATGACAAGATTTGGACCCAAACAAGACTGGCCATGAAACAAACACAGCAGAGAAAGGAACAAAGGGAGACTTAAATAAGCTCATGTTGTGGAAAATCCACTGACGACAAAAAGAAATCATGTCATTCAGTCAATAATGACTACATCCTAGGAGACTTCACACTAATTAAAAAACAATCCAAAGACCCGAAGACATAACAATTAATAAGATCAAATTGGAAAAAGAGTAACCAAATAACCTAAAGAAATCTAAGGTTTTCAAGTACCTAGGTGCTGCTCTTTAAAGTTCGGTCATGGTTAAATTTTCCTTATCACCAGACCCCAGATACTACTTTTGCTATATTTTACGATCAGAAAGCACTTATTAGTTGAAGTTCCTTTATGCAGTCTCTCCTACTCTTGTTTATAAGCATTGTTTTCCAACTGACAAGTATTATGCATTACATTTGAAGTGAAAAGCTTCAGTAAAGAAATACATTTATCAACTAATAAGACGCATACCACAGAAACAGCAGTCACAAGATCATAGAGCATAATTCCAGCATCTGCCAAGGCAAGACTAGCACAAGATATTACCACAGGCAAATCACCTAGAAACAAAGACAAGATGGTCAGGATAAGGCTGCAAGCAGTGATGTGGTATAAGCCACATAATATGCATGAGAATGCAAAAGAAGTTTCTGATACTCGTCTCCATTTGTTCAAGTTCCTTTATTAGCATTCAATTAACAGGAAAGGATAACTCACTCCCGCCAGATTCCAAAACCAGTGCAAAGATGTCAACAGTTGTCTTCGGAAAAGTTTCCAACCTAATTGCACCCTCCAAAGCTTTATGAAGCATCGACGAGGACTCTTTCTGATCCAAAACCTAATAAAAAATCTCATTAATTAGATAAGAGAAATTGAGGGCGTGTGGGAATTACGCAAGATTTGTGCACGTGATAATATCAACCTGTCCCCTAACTGCAGTGGCAAAAGTTGTATAACTGACATTACAGTTCAATCGGCCCATGTCACTGTACATCATTGCCTTTTTACTTTCTCTGGGGCCGAATCTGAAACAAGACCAACACAGATGTTAAGTTCTCATTCCACCAAGAGTCTTAAGGATTGACAAGATTCTAAAAAACCAATAAATAAAAAAGGGTCAAATGATGTCATCGGAGATGGAGGATAAAAGGATGTCATAACTCACATGACAAAGTAGTATATGATTCAATCAATTAGCAGGAACCATGAGTTAGCAAATAGGATTCTTTATTATCTTTTGACAAGTGGAATTGCAGCATTCCCTTGAATCACATGGCAATATTGAAGGCAACTCCAGGAATCATCTTATTTGATATGCAACTTATATCAATGTCCCTGCAGCTAAGAGTGTGCCTCTATTATAACAAAGAAAATATAGCCCTTCTTTTTTCTTTCACTGTCACAACCTGAACGACATCATCATTATCACGTGCGACATCATAGTTATCAGGTGTATTATACTCCCACCATAAATCACTACAATGCACCTGCTCAAAAGATGCACCATCATTTTATGAATGACTGGATAAAAATAGTGTAAGAGACATGCAACTGACAAAAAGCTACATGCAGAAGCAGGCACATAGGAAAGAAATAATAAGGTCAAATACAGGTCCTTTTAGTAGATTCAGCCATAAGCATCTAATCTTATCAACATTCTGAGGATTACCAAATATACATTGCTTTAAGTTGAAATATAACTCACACTGACACTATGACTTTGGTATTGCCAAATTCAGCATAGGCAGATCCAGCAGCAGCATTAACTGCGCCAGTTCTGAAAACTGCAAGTTAAAAAATCTCATGAGATACATTTCCAGAAGTTAAACTGCAAGTTCTGAAAATTAGCCCAAAGCTATATGAGTTAAATAAGTTGCCATAGACTGGTGCAGTAGAAACCATAGAGAAAAATTCCACGAGATTTAATTCCTCATGTCAGAACTGAATCATGGGTGACCTGAGAAATATTTTTGAGTCTAGCTTCACAAGCGGATTCAAAGATGAACTGAAACAACTGCGAAAAAATCTACAATAAATGACCTTTCCTGAGCATTTGGATAAGCCAAATTATGAGAAAAAGGCTAGAAGCCATGAACAAGAAAAATAAACCACTTATACAAAATCCCTATCTTCAATACCCTGCATCTAAACCTAGATAGCGTTCCCACCAGTCCAGATTCACTGTTAATCATCTATTCAACAAAAAAAGTACACCAAATAGCCAAACTAGCCAGAAAACAACCAATATTGAAGCAAATAGGGATCTAGCATTTGTTGCAGGTGCCATGCTATCCCAGTCAGAAATGCAATCTAAGCAATTTAACACTATCTCAACAGAGGTGGAGATGGAGGCATGACCGTATGAGTTACAACCTAAAGGGCAAATGAAGGCTATAAAGAGGAGAAACGGAAATTAGTGATGGAAACTAAAAGGAGAGCAGACTCTAAATAGACTCTTTTGTCAATTATCCAGACAGATCCATTGCCATGAGCTATGTTCTCTTACAACCATCTCATGAAAAGGAGGCATAGTAATAGGCAAACTTTGCTTCTCATGGGCTAGTTGCATTGTTATACACTTCTTACCTGAGCCATTCACTAACTAGGATTCGTGTGTGCTGTCTAGGCCCTCCTTAATAGCTGGGCTTCACCTCAGCAAAACATTGACCTCGACCATAGAATTCTCAAAGAAATAAGACCTGAATCCCATCTCAATTGTCAAAAGGTCGTTAATATTTATACATGCTTGCTGACTGACGATTAAATGCTTTGACTGGTAAAAACAGATTAGGCTTAGTATGCAGATTTTGGAGAATTACATGCATTGATTTCTAAGGACAAATTTCCTATTCCTATAACGATTAATGTGATGGGAGGCTTGAGTGTTCTTCTCTAAGCTGGACTTGAGATCTAGTCTTTCATCCATGTCCAATTCATTTGGCAATTCTATGATTGAGCTTTAAGTGGGATATACAAAAAAAAAAAAAAAAAAAAAGCAGTATTTCCGACAATTGGACGATCGAGACAGGATCATTGTCCAATTCAATTGGGGATTCTGTGATCAAGTCCCATGTGTCAGCTGAGGTAAACCTCAAAGCTACGAAATAAGCCCAAGACAACTCACATGAAGCCTACCTCGTAAAATTGCCAACCGAGAAATTGCGCACAGCACAGCAACAAGCCACTTGAGGAACCAAGTCATGCTTAGTCCGGTTATCTCCATTTTACAAGTTCGATTATAAGAGCACAATCATTATGATCCAAGCATTCAAATCACTGTCCAACGTAAATATGTAGAATCCATCTCTCCTTTCTGTCTCTCCTCCCTAGTTTCTCTCTTCCCATCTTCCCTCTCACTCTGTTTCTCCCTCTATCTCTCTCTCTCTCTCTGTGTTCTACCTCTACCCCATCGCTCCTTCGCACCAGTTCATTACAACAGCATAGAGCTTTAAACCAGATTCCACATATTTCCCAACTCAAACCAGCGCCTCCCGTCAAAAATTAACGGAATAAAGCAAAACCCATGTGAGAACAGCAACCAGCAACTCCACAAAAGAACAGACAGACGGCGGCACCGCCGCGCTCCAGCGACGCCAGAAATACACAATAAACACGTTGGCTTACAAGCAGGCCTGCACTGCTGAAATTCGCGGCCGTCGGGGCGGACCCAGTCGAGGTCGCCGTCCTTGAAGAGCGGCGGCCGCTTCTTCTTCTGGTTCGGCGACGGCGAGTACGTCGAGGGCGCCGTCGCGCTCGCTCCGCCGGCCATCCTCCTCGGAACGACTGCGGTGCTCCTCTTTCGGAGCTCGAACTCGTACGGTAAGAAGCGGCGGCGGCGGCGACGGTGACGATTCGTGCCTGGAAAAAAAAAAGGAATTTGGGTTTGGCGACGGGTTTTTCGTGGGGAGTTTTCGAAAGTGGGCTTTGGGCCGTGCTTGCTTGCAACGGGCTGGGAAGAAGAACCAGAAGAGGAGAGCCACAAGGGCGGCTACAGAAGGCCCATCAAGCCCAATTCTTTTTTGGTCATGAGGCCCAATTCATATGGTGCGAAACCCAAGGAAGTGGGGAGAGAGAGTGCGTCCCAAGCTTTAAGTGCCGTAGGGGCCTCCACGCAGTGGCCCACACAATGATGTATCACTCATCCCCACCCCCATCGGATCGATGGCCCATCAATGGGTCTACTCGATTTATCTCTCGGTCGACATTGAGATGGATTCACAAGGTGCCTCATCTTGCTTGCGGGCTAATTCGCATGCATTTTCTCCAGGGAATGAAACGAAGTCGTTCAGGTCAGTTCAGTCTAGTCTAGTTTGAACCTAATTACTTTTATCTTAAAGGAGTTATGAGATCAATAAGTATTGGTTAGCTCTGCTACTAAAGGTGGTTTCATTCGTCTTTCGTCCGCCTCGCCTCTGGTACTCGTTCGTAACCGTCCCTCGAAATGCGATACAATAGTTACATTATGAAAGGCTTCTTCCTCACATTTTGCTTGTTTTCTACTATGAAAGCGGGGGTGAATGGCTCCAAATCAGTTTCGAAGCCTATTTTGGAAGAGAAGAAAAAGTACTTGAAAAATAAACATGGAGAAACAACAATATAATCACTTAACCAAACAAATATAATTTTTGTTATAAAGTCGTGTGACTTTTATAGTTTAAAATAAGAATTTGATTTTTTTATCAAAGATATAAAATGAGCTGGCTGCTGAGTAGATCAATATGGACCAGGTTAAGAACTAAAACTTCGGAAAGTGACAATTTTGATTCCCAGTTCTTACTTTAGAACTCATTTTAAATCAATTATCCCCATTGTTCAATATGTCGTGAACCACTTTTCCAAGTTCGAACTTTCGAAGCATCATGCTTCATTTATCCATTGCCCTTTCAAATTATAATTCACGAAGTTCGGCCTGTAGCTGGGTATGACTCTAGGGGGATCTTTAGAGGGTAAATAAATTATTTTTCACTATTCTACCTCTCTTTTTTGGGACATTCTTCGATTCCCAATTACTCTCGGGTTGGTCCGGGCCTTCCTGACCCGCTTGACCGGTGGCCCGAAAACAAGAACACATGTCTGAACGAAAGACAACAATTCAAGATAGCAAATCCCACGACGCACGAGGCCTTGAGAGGGAGTTGGGGTTTGATGGCACGTGCTCGGTAGGTTGACCTCGTGACCTCTACCAAATCTCCATCCCTCTCTCTCTCTCTCTCTTTACAGTCCATACCGAACTGCAAACGCTTGTCTGTCTCCTTCTCGTCTCGTTCCTGTCCAGACGCGAAAGAACATGCCAAATCACATTTTGACAAGCCGGTGCTGACAAAGTTCCTTGACGTTGACAAGTTCTAGCTTCCTTGCCAAGGCATGATTTCAGGTTGACAAGAACAGCTTCAATTGAGCTCGCGAGATGAGTTTAATCGTACTACAGGAATCATTGCGCCCAGATCAAAGGAAGGAAACAAAAAGGGAGAGATTCTTGAGCTGCGGTGATTCTTCATTTGGAAAACAATGTGAAATTATGCTATCAACTATTCTACTAGTTTTAAGTTTTTAGATGTATGCAAATAAAGAGATATCGATATCTTTCGTAACCTTTTGATTGTTACGGTTATGATAAGTTCATGAGATCTCTTTCATATAAACTTTCATATAAAGATAGAGGAGTTTGCATTATAATGCCACATAAAATGGCTAGCGCTAATATAGATAATTTTTTAGAATTTTTTAAAATGATTTTTCTTTTTTTATTTTCCTTTCTTTTCCTTTTTTTTTTCCTACCAAGTCCGGTGAGAGTCAACATTGACCACTAGGCAAGGGCCTAGGCGAAGGTCCCGGCCCTCACCCAAATCTAGCGAAGGCCACAACCCCTGCCCATGAACGGCCCTTGCCTATGGCCAACAGAACAAGGGTTGGCTAACGACCCTCGCCAGACTTAGGGGAAAAAAATTATAAAAAAATTATAAAAAAATTATAATTTTTTTAAATATGAAATTGTCCACATCATAGTAGCCATGCCAAATAGGACAGTCCGGTATCCATGTCAGCAATATCCGGTTAAAACATCATATGGACTCAATTGGTAAAACATGAAAAAGATTTAGAACTTAATTGATAAAATTGAAAGGTTTATAACTAAATTGGCAAAATTATAGTAGATTTAGGATTTCTTAAACAATTTTATTATCTACATTAGCTGCAAATTATTTTGGAGCCTCTCTCCAAAATGAACTTGTAAAGGCTTTTACACTGTCATTTTCAAATGTCTGCTGATTAAGCTCTTATGTTCAAAGTTGAAGATAGAGATCGAAAAGTCGATGTAAACGTTTCTTGACAACCATGTTAGAGGAGGACTTATTCAATCACATAGTTTGGGCTCCTAGAATATGGCACCCTTGGGACTTTCTATAATTAATTGAGGTCATAGCACTCTATCCATTTATTCGTTCGACCCAACTCTGAATTCATTTCATTTTTTTCTCACTAAGAATTCAAACAAGGGACACATTTACTATAAGTTAATTTTTCCTCTCACAAGAATTAGATTGGTGTAAATATGTTATAGATACAAGTTTGCCGTTTGTTGTGAGACGAAAATTAATTTAGAGTAAATGTGTCATGTGGTCCATGATTTGAGATTTCTTACGAAACAAAGATTAATTTGGTGTAACCACCCTAAATTTTTAACAGATGATCAAATAAGCCGATCATATTTAAACACCCGACACAATAATATGTTAGTGCGTTCTTTTCTCAATAGATGAATTCATTAAAGAAACAAAGTTCTCCTTGAAGTCCAAAAACCTGGAGTATATAACTCTAGAAAAGTGGGGGAAAAAAAAAGTCAACAACATATATCTAGGGTGAAAACCCTAAGTTCGAAATTCCGTCGATGGTGACGAATATTCCGAACCAAGCATTGTTCCACCATACATAATTCGGCAGAAGCAAATTCAAGTCATATTATTGTAGGTCTGCACCTATATATTATGTGATATGATAAACCGTAAATCAACATCTAACTAACGAGCCATATTCGATCATTGATCATAATTTTCAATATCATTTTGTATAATAATCTTTTGTATGTCAATATTAGTGTACTTAACACTTTTACCAAAGTTTTTATTGTTGGCCAATCTAGTTCTAATTTTTTACAATTTTTTAATGTAGTCCTTTCAGTGGAAAATCTTTGACTTGGATGCCAATAGAGGTGTCAAAATGGGTCATTGACCCATTTATTGACCCATTTATAGTTAAATTGAAAAGTTTACAAGTGAATTAGCTGCAATACAGTAAATTTATGATTTTTGGGACAATTTTCTCTTCAAAAACCAGTGGGCAAAGATGTAATCAATACGATGCAACTTTGAGCAAGACATAGTTTCGATTCGTCGTATGCTGAGCATCCATAATTGTCCTTAAGTTAAAGCTATCATTTCCCCTCATGTGCAACCGAAACGCGACATCACGAAACTAATCGCACGTATTTTCATCTCACAAACAGAAAAATCACTTCCTTATTTGGTCTCCCAAGCCGCCACATCAACACGACACGGGATATCGCAATTATCGCCCGCCGTAGAGACACTCCGTCAATGCTTACTCCCTAAGGAAGAGAACAAGTACTCTCCCCTGTTGGAACGTTAAACGACGACAACGACTAGTACCAACGGGCATGCACGGTCCAAAGGCCGCACCTTCGCATCTACCCCGGATCCCAATCAATGTTTGGTGTCTCTCCCGTACCACGTTTCTCTCGACCTACCCGAGGGGCGGCGTTGTCCGGAGAGGCGACGAATCATCATCCTGATGACCTCGTTCGTTCCTTCGGACTAGTAGCTCGTAACGGGTGACCCATGCATGTGCATGCACGTAACTTCAAAATGCTAAAGCACCGAGCTCACGTGCAAGTTGACCTTCGATCTAAGCAAAGGAGTGTATATGTGCGTTACATACAGCTAATTTAATGCAGAAAATCTCGACTCTGCCGCCACGTCAATTGCATAGGAAGGAGTAATCACTCGTCGTCGATCACGAAAGGACAGTGTCCGGATGCATGCGATGTAATTAGGGTCGTTCCTCGATAGTTTAAGGTCTTAGGATTAAAAAGTTATGTGCTTACCTTAAGTTTAGAAAATTATCCTCCTATAACGTAACGGAATTGTAAAATGGATGATCAAGTTTGACATGGAAAGCACCAAAGAAGTCATAAATATGTTAGATTAGTGTCAACTCGGTTATAAAATTTTCAATTGGACCGATTTAATCGTAAATCTTTTGTAGTTGTGTCAATTGAGTTCGTCCACCCCAATTTTGGCCAAAAATTGCTGACGTAAATGTCAATCATCTTACATGGCACAGCCAACACTAATATTGACAAATTTTACAATTTAAAAAAAAATGTTTTTAAAAATTTTCTTTCTTTTTTTCTTTTTTTTTTTTTTTTTCCCTTTCATGTTAGATGGTGATCTCACCAGCAAGGGCTGCCTCACCCAAAGTTGGCAAGTCGCGAAGGCCCTGGGTGAGGCCATTGCGGCCTCGTTAGCTACAAGCAAGGGCGCAAAGTGCTTTCATGGTCTCGTCGACAAAGAGTGAGGTCACGATGGCCCAACCCAGATCTGGCAAGGGCCTCCTCGCCCAACAAAATCCAAGACAAAAAAATGAAATGAAAAAAAAATTATTAAAAAATGTTAACGTCAACACCAGCTATCTTACATAAATCATGTCACGTAAAATGGTCAACAATCACATCAATGATTTTCGGCTAAATTAGTCGAATGAACTTAATTGACACAAATGCAAAAAGTTTATGACTAAATTAATTAAATTGAAAAGTTTATGATAGAATTGGCATAAATGTAATAAATTTAGAATTTTTTTTTTTGTACTTTTCCCCATTTTGACAGATTCATCTCAGGAAATAAGAAGTTCTCGACGGGATAATCCCAATAGCTTTACGTCCATCCGACACACCTGATATGGTTATTTCGTGCCCCATTTTTTCTACGTACGGTTTTAGTTTGCAAAACAATTTGAGTGTTGTGGCTTCATAAAATCCAAAGATGATTGTCTAGCGTTTAGGGCAATAATAATACTGTATCGAAATATGAGATGAGCTTGTGTACATTTCGAGACGAAGCTCGAAAAACATAACGCTCCCCGTTTGATGTTGAAATATATGGTTATTGAATCTGGCCATATTTTTTTAAAAAAATGGCTTGACCGTTCTACTGAGGACACCCACATAATTAAGGATTAATATGTCAAGAATTGTTATATATATATATATATATATATATATATATATATATGTATATATATAATTTCATACACATATTAAAAGACTACAAAAAGGTGGCACCACTATGGTTTATTGGAAAAATTTTCCAAGAAGTCCTAAATCTCTTTACGGTGGCCAATTCAATCATAAATCTATCGATTGTGTCAATTTAAATCTAAACATTTTGACAATTTGATAATTCAATCACTTCGGCTAAATTTAGCCAAAAATCGCTAACGTAAGTGTCGGCTGACCACAAACTGTCTTTTGTGACATAACCAGTCTTGACATGGATAATTCGTTCATTTTTTAAAAAAATTATGATTTTTTTTTTTTGGCCTATGGCCAATACTCAACCATGGCCAATGATTGGCCACAGGTGAGGGCCAACGAGGGCTCAACCCTTGCAACTTGGGCGAGGGCAGCCCTCGCTAGATTCGATGAGGAGGATCCTCACCTATTGGCCGATTACCAATCATGGCTGATTACCGACCACAAGCGAAAGGAAAAAAAAAGTGCAAATTTAATTTTTTTAAAATAAAAATAAAAATTATCCACATTGGTGATTTTCAAATAAAATTGGTCGGAAAAACTAACTTGATCTAATCATAAAAAAACTTAATGACTAAATTAGTTTGATTAAAAGATTTACAGCTGAATTAGCCATTGTATAATAGATTTTTAGGACTTTCGAAGAATCACCTTATGGCTTTCCGTTCATTTTTCTGTCTTTTTTTCAATTTTTCTCTTGCTAGGGAATGGGGACATATCAATAGATATACTAAGTGTCGATCCAGGTCGACTATAGTCAATTCATCGAATTAAATCGATATAAAGAGGGGATCGTCCCGGGCCACCTTCGTACGCTTACGTTTCTGCCCCGATCGCGTGGTTGGTTGCATGCATGTACCAGAAGGTGTGCACGTTTCGGGCTTGGAGTGGGTTAGGTGAGAGTGAATGTCACACCAGCCCCATCCACCCCATTAAACACACATTCTCATTTTCATTTTTTACAAAAAAATGAAAATGATTATTTGATGATCTTATTTGATTAATTAATTAATCAAAACCAAACTGTGCATCTTGATGTACACGCACGTGATGAGATATTAATGATTATTAGGTTGATGATCCTTTGGTGACCTGCTTTGCATGCTAGTTCTGAATTAATGCCAAATGGGGTGGCGTTGTAATGAATTCATAGATCCGCTTTTATGGGGATTTGAGATTTTTGAGGTTGTATTTCGGTGAAAATCAATTCCTTGGATCTTTCGTTGATGGATAGATGATTCCGACATTGGAAGTATAAAAAGAGAAAATTTAAGAAGAGTCTCGGCATGCTTCGAGGTTTGATTAATTCGGATGGAATTTATTTCCTGACAAACCTTCGGGACTCCGATCTGACTTTGGATCTGAATTGGGAGTTCAATTGGAAATGGAGCCTTCAATTCGAGATACATTTGATATGAAACTTGTGTCAAAATAGTTTGATTTAAATGCACTGGACGATCTTGGGTGAGGGGCGGACGCCATGCACAAAGGCCCATGCCCGTGGCTGGTGAGGGCCATGACACCCCATTTAGACCACATGTGGACGGCAATGGTCAACCGGCTACTTCGCCATCCCACAGTTGGGAAAAAATAAAGAAATGAAAGGAAAGAAAAGGAAATGACAAAAAAAAATAATAAAAACTTCAAAAGAATTTGAGAAAATTACAAACTTATTTGTCACCTCCGATCACATAAGATATAGGATAGCAAATGTCTATATCAATGATTTCTAGTCAAAATTGACTAGATGAATTACATTGGCAAATTGTCAAAAAGTCCATGACTCAATTGGTACAATTGAAAAGTTTAGAATTAAATTGGCATAACTACAATGAGTTTAAGACTTCTTTGGTACTTTTTTCAAAGTGGTTGGGGGCCGCAAGCTAGAATCCTTGGCAGCTAAAGCGATTGTGGCGACCATGAGAGGCCGGCGGAGGACGGGGGAAGGGATGCGATCGGGATTTTCCATTTGTTTTATTTTTTTTTATCTGAATTCTATCTTAATTCTTCTATGAATGCGTAAAATGCGCGCCATCGCGCCGCTGCTGCCCGGCCGCAACATAACTACTCTCTTAGCAGAAATAGTACACGGTAATTGCATGATCTTGATCCCAAGTTCTCTTATGAAAAGATATTACAAAAATCTTTCATCAAATTCCGTTGTGCGGTCTTAAGTTCTCTAAAGCTTATGCCTCGGTTTCGAGACAAGGGGGGACTGAAGATTGATCATGATCGGTAGATGATGAAAAAAGTGAACGAGAGGGGGTTTAATAAGCAAAATCGGAAAAAATATGGGACCTTGATGGACACCCGAAAGTCGGAATCTACGGAAACATCTCCCGTCGCAACATGCAATTGGACAAAAGAGACATTAGGCCTGTGCATGGAAATGCCGAATGTTAGACTTACGCTGGAACCAACTACAATTCCACCCTACTTCCGAAATGCTAGCATTGGCAGTCACACAAAACGAAAATTATACCTTTATTTATGAACACGATAAAATACTTTCCCCAAAAAGTAATATCTTTCTATAATCGTGCCCCTAATTTGTAACCCACCGAATCAGAAAATCTTTCGTCCGACACGAATTCGAGCCCTTTTTCCGAACTTGGGAGCGCATTTGCCCGCATCCTGATGACGTTCGCGAAAGCCTACTTTTGTATGAAAAGACCGAAAAAAAAAAGACTGACACCGCATTCGATGTTAGCTCTCGAGCCTACCGATCTCCACGAGTCATTACTTCGAAAGTAGCTGCTTCAGCTTCAGCCACTCGAATTTTCAATATTTCTTCGAAAAAGACGAGATATCTAAATCATACAAGTAAAGAGATCCATTTATTGATAAGAAAAATACCGGATCGTACAGCAGCTTACCAAACAAAGGCTAAGAGAAAAAAGGCAAGCGGTATTACTGGCATAAAATCTACAATTCTCCCATGCGCATGTACTCGCAAACCCTGAAGCGACATGTCGGGACCTCCGAAGTTCCCCGACCGGGCATGAGGTATAGCCACGCAAGACTCGGAAATCCATCACTTTCGAATCGGGAGCCGTGGCCCTCCGGCATGGCAGGACAAATAGACAGGCCGCCGCCGCCATAGTCCCGACCACCACCACCACCACAACAATAAGCGGGAGAGAGAGAGAGAGGCGTCGTCACTCGTATCTACACCATACACGCTACCAACCTCCCCCTTCTCCATCCCCAACCGTCGCATGCCTCCCTTCCTCCCCCTCCTCACGCGTCTCTCGCGTCCGTCCCTCCCCCGGCCCCCCGGCCCCACAGGCCCCCTACCTCATCCCACGTGTCCCCCTCTCCGCCCCTTCGATCCCATGAAGATCCGACGGCCGGCGTCCCCCTCAACTAACACGCGCGAGCGCGCGCGCGCTCATCCCCACCTCTCCCTCTCGCTCACCCAACGCTCCTCCTCCTCCTCCTCCTCCTCTTCGTTACGTTACCCACCCGCTCTCCTCTCCTCTCCCTACCTATTTAAACCCCCTCCATCCCTCCCAGCACAAAGCTGGTGAACCGATCTCTCTCTCTCTCTCTCCCCTCTCTCCCCCAGCCAGTTCTCCCTCGCATTCTCGGGGAATCCGAACCTGCGATCGCGGCCGGCGGAGATGGAAGTAGCGGCGGCGGCGGTGGTGGCGGCGGCGGCGCGAGAGAACGGGAACGGGAATGGGAACGGCCACGCTTTGCCCCGCAGCAACGGCTCCGCGAAGCCGAGGGACGATCCGCTGGGGTGGGGGGCCGCGGCGGAGTCGCTGGCCGGGAGCCACCTCGAGGAGGTGAAGCGGATGGTCGGGGAGTACCGGCGGCCGGTGCTGCGGCTCGGCGGGGAGACCCTGACCGTGGCGCAGGTGGCGGCCGCGGCGAGGGGAGCGGGGCTGACGGTGGAGCTGTGCGAGTCGGCGAGGCCCGGGGTCGAGGCCAGCGCGGAGTGGATCATGGAGAGCATGTGCAAGGGGACGGACAGCTACGGCGTGACGACCGGATTCGGGGCGACGTCGCACCGGCGGACCAAGCAGGGGGGCGCGCTCCAGAAGGAGCTCATCAGGTACGTCATTTTTACTATTTATCTCAGCTTTTATTTTCTTTTTTATTATTTTGTTTATCTCGCTTCCTTTTCTTATTTTTTATTTATTTACTTTTCGGTAACGCCTTTTTTTCTGAGGACGAATTTTGACTCTCAAATGGACGTGGAAATGCTGACCGAAGACGACACATAATCATCACGAACGGTCTTGCATTAAATGGGGGATCTAAATTGCTCAATAAATATAACTTTAGTGAAATAGACAGTTAGACTTTAATACCCAATTTATGAAATTATTTCCGGATCTACGATTATAAAAAAAATTGACCCTTTGGCCTTTCTACTTTAGTACACGCTGTCAAAAGGAAGAACAAATTAGACAAATTTTGTCGGTGCGATCGGGAAAAACCCGACGAAGGTTTGCCTTTTCGTCGTTCGTGAAGGGATCCCTTTTCCCAAAAGATCTTTAGGAACCTCCCTCCCAGTTGATCACTGCTAAAAAAAACCCTGGCGAACGTGCCGAAAAGCAGTTACCACGCCATGAAATTTGGAGCAAATGCCCTAGGCGACCGTAACATTACATGGTAATCATGTAAAGAATGTTGGACACACGTCCATTCCGCTAGATACCTTTGTATATATGCTTATAGATTTTCATTAATTGATTAGAAACGGTTCGTTGCGCCTTGTCAAGGAATTACGTCACGGATTTAACCTAAGAAGTTGACAGAGCTTCTTTGAGGATGCTAAATGGCTATAAAAGATAACCTAAACATTTAATTAGCTTCTCTTACTTTGTTATTACCTAAATTAGATCAGCTCAATTTCTTCTTCTTTTTTCACTTATTAAAATGTTTTTAAGCAAAAGTAGCATTTTTTGGTATCACCAAATTATCCATACGTTTGGTGCGCGCATGTGTAAATGCAAATTATATTCTTTCTATTGCATCAGTACCATGTACTAGCATTTGGTAAAAAAATAAGGAAAATCAACAACTATTGTTAAAGAGAAGGTATCACATTTATTGTCTAACAATATTTTAACAGAAAATGAAAGATTACTTTTCGAATAGCAGACAATGCCATTATTATTGATGGATGTTAATTGAATTCTAATTATTAAAGTGGGGATGAAATATTTAAATAGAAAAAAGATGCATTCACACTGCACAAAATATTTATAAAAATAATAGAGGATCGCACTTTCTTTTTGATAGAATTTCGTTTTTACTTTGAGTGATTTGTAATTATTGAAAAGGCTGATTACAATTTTAATCAGAAGAGACGAATTTTGTTCGACCGAATATTAATTTATGAATAAATTTTTGTAATCATAACCTATCGAAAAAAGTTTTCACATTAAAAAAAGACACTTTTCGTATATATGGAAAAGTGGTTTCTTTTAGTTTAGCGGTCAAGCACTTGTCGACAAGTGCACCTAGTGTCGACAAGTGCTAGTGTCGACAAGTGCACCTACCCGAGCAAACCTTGAGGTTACTTCCCCAATTCGACTTTGAATATTTGGGATTTTCCTTAAGCCAAAGAGCAAAACCTGCTAACCATAAAGTCAATATTGTTTTTTTATCGTTTCCTGGTAGAGAGAGAAAAAACTTATGTGAGCAAACGACACTTTTTGAAAGAAAGGCAAGACGACAAGAACGACGTTTCTGAAAATACAGCCCAAAGCGACTTTTGTCGGGGGACAGATTGTAGGGACTAGGGGAAGCGGAAGCAGAAAGTATGTATAGGCTAGATGAATTTGATTCGTCAACTCGATCACGCTTGAGTACGCGTTCTAACGTGAAAACAGGGGTGATCACTATGCCTCTGCACTGAGAAAAAAAAATGAGCATTTGAAGTCTATTAATCATGCTCACTTGGTGTTCTTATTCAATGAATGATGTGATGACGACAAGTGATTGAAAGTTTGAATTTTCCCTGGACAGATTCTTGAACGCCGGTGTGTTCGGCAACGGTACGGAATCTTGCCACACGTTGCCACAATCGGCCACGAGGGCCGCGATGCTGGTGAGAGTCAACACTCTCCTCCAGGGCTATTCCGGAATCAGATTCGAGATCCTGGAAGCCCTCATCAAGCTCGTCAACAGTGGCATCACGCCGTGCTTGCCGCTCCGTGGCTCGATCTCCGCCTCTGGTGACTTGGTACCCTTTTCCTACATCGCGGGTCTTTTGACGGGACGTCCCAATTCCAAAGCGATCGGACCCGCTGGGGAGTCCCTCACGGCCAAACAAGCGTTTGAGCTCGCTGGGATCAGTGGTGGATTCTTCGAGTTGCAGCCGAAGGAAGGACTTGCCCTTGTGAATGGCACAGGAGTTGGGTCTGCCTTAGCTGCCATAGTGCTTTTTGAAGCTAATATGCTCACTGTTCTCTCAGAAGTTCTGTCTGCAATATTTGCTGAAGTCATGCAAGGAAAGCCAGAGTTCACTGACCATTTGACGCACAAATTGAAACATCATCCTGGCCAAATAGAAGCTGCAGCTATAATGGAGCACATTTTGGATGGTAGTTCTTATGTCAAGGCAGCCAAGAAGTTGCACGAGATGGACCCACTTCAGAAGCCGAAGCAAGATCGGTACGCGCTGAGGACTTCGCCTCAGTGGTTAGGTCCTCAAGTGGAAGTGATCCGCTCATCCACCAAGTCCATTGAGCGAGAGATCAATTCAGTTAATGACAACCCTTTGATTGATGTGTCGAGGAACAAGGCCTTGCATGGCGGTAATTTCCAGGGCACCCCTGTTGGTGTCTCGATGGACAATACCCGGTTGGCTATAGCTTCTATTGGAAAACTCATGTTTGCACAATTCTCCGAGCTTGTCAATGACTTCTATAACAATGGGTTGCCTTCTAATCTCTCTGGCGGTCGAAACCCCAGCTTGGATTATGGTTTTAAAGGTGCAGAGATAACAATGGCGGCTTATTGCTCTGAGCTTCAATTCCTGGCCAACCCGGTGACCAATCATGTACAAAGTGCTGAGCAACACAACCAGGATGTGAACTCATTGGGATTGATCTCTGCTAGAAAAACAGCGGAAGCAGTCGAGATTCTACAGCTGATGTCATCAGCCTTTCTAGTTGCGCTTTGCCAAGCAATAGACCTGAGGCATTTGGAAGAAAACTTGAAGAGCACAGTGAAGAACACGGTGAGCCAGGTTGCCAAGAAGGTGTTAACCATGGGACCCAATGGAGAGCTCCATCCGTCAAGATTCTGCGAGAAAGATCTGCTCAAGGTGGTCGATCGCGAGCATGTATTTGCATACATTGATGATCCATGCAGTGCGACTTACCCATTGATGCAGAAGCTTAGGCAAGTGCTTGTCGATCACGCACTAGCCAATAGTGATGAGGTGAAAGTGAACTCTTCCATCTTCCATAAGATAGGTACTTTCGAGGAGGAGCTGAAGGCCCTTTTGCCTAAAGAGGTAGATAATTGCCGGAGTGCCTGCGAGAGTGGAAATGAAGCTATCCCGAACAGGATCAGGGAATGCAGGTCATACCCGCTGTACAAGTTTGTGCGAGCAGATTTGGGAACCGAGCTCTTAACCGGAGAGAAGGTCCGGTCACCTGGAGAGGATTTCGACAAGGTGTTCACAGCAATGTGTGCGGGTAAGTTGATAGATCCTCTGCTGGAATGCCTTAAAGATTGGGATGGCACCCCCCTTCCCATTTGCTAGAAGAGTACTGCCCAGGAAGAGGATGGCAATTTGCTCCTTATGATGTATTTTGTAAGTTGAAAGGAATGCTGCTGGGAAAAATTGGGGATTGTGCCTTTTTCTGTATAATAAAGTCTGTGGAGTGCTGTTCTTTTCCCTTCATTTATTTTTATATGTTCTTTCAACTTCCTTCTATAAGCATTAGGCATATTCCGTAAGCTTTTATGATTTAATACAGACATCTTCTAAATTATTCTGTGAGTGGTATTTGCTTTGAAAACCAGATGTAATCTATGCCTAGGCAAAGTAAATCAAAGGATATGGCACTTCTCATTGAACATGAGAAGGTGATTGACAAATACAAAGTAATCACTTCACCAATCTACCTCCGAAGGGTAATTTATTCTACTGCACAAAGCATTTCGAACTTGTTTCTCGAAACCAAGGCATGAATATTTGAAAACAAGAGTTCATATCCTCAGCAAGACCAAGACAAACCAGGAACACTTTGCAGTGGATAGATCAACGGTCCCAACTGCTAACAAATAGAGATATAGAAAATGCTTAATTTAGGTGTGACCTCTGATGTCTAGCCCCCTAGTCAAATGCATCCTGGGACCTCGTTTGTATTCGTGCAGATGATCTGACACGGATGCTCGTCCGTAGTTTGTACCATAAACCCGTCACCGCCAGGTTCATCTTCTTCCGAGATATATCTAACCAAATACAAAAACAAATAAAAACGCCTCCGTTTTTCAGAGATACTTAAACTGGGACGGCACATGCCGTGTCATGATGATGTTTCAAGAATCATCACTCTCTTTTTTGTCTCCGCTCTTGGCTTTGGCCATGTTTTTTTATCTCCTCCCTTGCATGTCCTAAAGTTTAACCGACTGTATTCTGAAGTTTGTTCTTTTTCGTAAAGAACGGTTGAAATTGAATCGAGCATTTGAGACTTTTTTTTTTTTTTTGGGTCGGGGAGCATTTGAGACTTCAGTCAGGACACATTCGGCGAACATGATACTTGGACCGCTTAATTCTGCAAAACTTCCTGAAGACATTTACACTTTAGGGTCTTTTATTGTAGCAGCTTCTATATTGCTGAACATTCGCATGCCTTCCGAAATGACTAGGTCAACCTCGTATGACTGACCCTCCATGGGGCAATGTAACTTTGGGAGATGCTAGCCTAGCAGCCACCGTCATCCATGACGACGGGGGACTGTGGGCCACAATTTCCATCTCAAGGAAATGGGCAACCGATTGGACTCCTATGGGAATCTAAACATTGACAATATTATATTTGATGACCTTAATTAATTCAACAAGGAAGTTAGATGAAAAAACAACATATTCCATGGAATGAAGTTTTTTTTTTTTTTTTTAAAGAATCCTTCCATCATTTTTATTTATTTATTAACAAATGTCTATCAACTTTTTGGCAAATGTCAACGTATAGTGCTTCCACTATAATTCTCCTCATACTGGTCAATTTTTGTTGACATGAATTGCTAAATTAATGATACAGATGCTGATAAATACATATGCCACGCCGAAGTACACATGTCATGTTATGATTCGTTGAAAATTATTATGAACCGAAAGGCACCACATCAAACAATATAAATAAATAAAAACAACTATGGTTGCAGCCGCCATAGAGAGAAAGATGGAGTACCATCGTGGCTACCATAGACGTGAGCTCAAGCTCTAAGCTTGTGGCAACCATGATTGCAGCAATCACAACCACTATAGTTTTGAGTTGTGAAGCTCTAGGTCATCGCTGCTCAATATAAGCTTGCGGTTATGGTAGCTCATTGGTGGTCATGAGTGGTTACAAGTCATAGTTTTTATATTGTTATGGATGTCTCGTGGGTTTTCTTTTTCAAGTTTATCATTTCTCTTATTTTGGTCTTATCATACTCATATTTAAGAAAGTTTACTTAAAGAGATTAAAGAAATCCCAATAACTAAGATTTCATTCCAATTTTCCCAAAGTAACTAGATGAACAATTTAGTTACCTTGGAAAATTAAAGGCAGAGAAAGCACCGTGTTATTATATAATTATTTCCCTTTTTCAAATAGACAATGAAATTATCAAGAAGTAAGTATTTTTTCACTTTAATTTATTGATTTTTAATCTAAAGAATCCCACTTTGGGTGGGACTCGAGTTTTCTCAAGGGAACCAACCAAACAAGTTGTATGGTTTCTTGGAAAAACTTGTGGTGGGGAGAGCACCGTTACTCAGGAGTAACGGTGCCGTCACGCTGTCATTTTCCTATAACTTCAGTGATAAATATCCGTTATGATATTCTTAAATCATTGTGTGCTGACTCATTGTGATCCGGTGTACTATATGCTATATTATAGTATTTTCTCCGATTTTCATGGAATTGCACTGTATTTATTATCCAATCGAAGGTCGTTTCCGTCCGGTTTCCATGAATAAAGTCTCTGGTATATACACCCAACTCATAGAACATACCGTAGATCTATTTTTCTGACTCTCATATTTGTAAGTGGAATAATTGTCTCTACAGCAGTTATCCTTAAATGATATCTTTTTGCAGTTTGTTGATATTCTTTCTAGGGGTGTGCAACGGAAACCACCCGAACTGGAACTGGACCGAACCGAACCGGACCGGCCGGTTTTGGGTGGTTCCCATGGTCGGCGGTCCGGTTCCCGGTTCCTAATCTTGGAATAGGCGGCCGGTTGATCCGGTTACCGGTTCCAAGGTGGGAACCGGACCGACCGGACCAATTTTTTTATATATAATTTATATACTTATAATATGTAAACACATATAATATATAAATATTATATATGAAACTTATTGCAATAGGATTTGCAATTGAAATAACAACCTTTTATGTGGCCAAAAGACCATCAAAATTCTTGTTATTACTCTTTATTTATAGAGAAAACTTACTTGTTAATTTTATCTTCTACTCGATGTGGGACAAGACTCTAGGAGTTCCTCATGCTCACACTCTCTCTCTTGCTCCCCTCACTTGCAAATGACAAGGCACTTCAAGCCTCAAAGAGTCCCACATTGACTAAACATTCAAAGCATAAAAGAGAGATTGTCTATAAAACCTAAGCCAAGCATAACTTTTAATCAAATTGTTCATGACTTTTATGCTTAAAATTAAGCGTGAAACACATGAACTATGATTAATATTCACACAAGTGAAGTTTGAATATTTTGCATGTGGAAACATGTGTGAGTAGTTTTATTAGATTGCTTGGAAATCGAATGGATTGATCGATCTGGAGCATGGTCGTTCTTTAGTGAATGGTCGTTCTTGAGTGAAAAAGAAAGAGCTGATTCTATTGGACCGGACCGGAACCGATGGTTCGGGCCAGTTCCTAGTCCTAGGACCAAACGGTCCGGTCCACGGTTCCCAAAATTGAGAACCGGTACTCCCGGTCCGGTTCCTGGTTCCACCCTGGAACCGGACCGAACTGGGAACCGATCACTCCTAATTCTTTCGGTCCTTCAGATTATGTATTATGTTTAGACTCGATCAAAGTAACTGGCTACAAGCAAGCATAGAAATGTAGGCAAACACACTGCAGCTCTGAGTTCATTCCTAGATGTTATGATGCTTATAGGGATAAGCCCCATCACCGACAGTTGACCTTCACGATCAGCAGTCCACGACGCGTGCATAGATGTGATCAGAGCAACTTGCCAGCTAGATCTCGACGCCTAAATAGACCACGACGCGTTCACCTATACAAGTTTTGCCAGCCCACGGATCTGTCATTTCTTGTTCTTTAACCTCCGTGCTATTGTGCCTATCATTTAGGAAGGCATCACAACACAATCTCTGACGGAGATGGGCATTCATGAGCCAAGGGCTAGCGCTGTTCCGGGTGTGAATTGTGATTTTGGCGAATAAAGGTGCCTTTCATAATCATTTTGTTCTTAGAAATAATTTCTTCTCAGAAATAGTTTTGTCACATTCTGTTCCCTAGTTTTTGAGCATTTGAAAGTATTTTATAACTGTCCAAATTTTTCATTCCTACATTTTAGTACGGCCATCAAATTCTTTTGTAACTTAGAATTTATTTATTTTTAATAATTTTATTACATTTTTCCTCTTCTTTTTTTCTTGTTTTTTCTTCTTCTTTTTGTAGCTGGTCGCCGCCAGATGAGGGCCAATGACGTCACCAAAGCGTCACCGACCCTCGGCGAGACCGAGCCTTTCCAAATTGGCTAGGTCGAGCTCGCCCAGCCATCGGCGAGACTCAACCTCGTCGGGCCATCGCAAGGTCAACCTCACCATGGCTGGACAACATCGACGTTGCGGCGAGGTTGAGCTCACCCAGCCACTAGCGAGGCTATCAGCCATTGCCAAGGCTAGTGACCAGCAAAAGGAAGAAGAAGAAGAAGAAGAAGAAGAAGAAGAAGAAAGGGAAAACAAGAAAGTGGTCTTGATTCTGAAGTTGTTATTGGAAATAAAGAAGTCATTTTTTTTTTTAACTTCTTGATTCTAATCCAAATTTGTTTCCAAAAAGAAAAAAGTTATCATTTACGTTCTTTTTTGTTTCAGAACAAAATAATAAAATTAGACACTATTTGACCAGTTCCAAATAGGACCTAAATGGATTAGCCTGAAGCCAAAACGCACAAAGATGCTTGATTCCATTCTTAGAGACAACTTTGGTGCTTTGACATCATTTGGCAACGAAATAGGCACCTCCAATACGCGCGATTTACCCCGACCTCTGCTGTGGTTTTGGAAAATCCACTGCCAAAAGTGGAGTTTCCCTATTTGTAGTGCAAGGGAGGCCAAAAAAATTTCTCTCAGCCCCATCATTTTACCCACTCCAATAATTATTCAAGCACATAATGCGGCCACCCACTCGATCTTGCCTCATTTGGTGGATTGCCCATCATGGAAAAAGAACGGCAAATAAATTACTTTATCATTAACATAAAAGGCCAAACAACTCTCCCTCTATAAATTATTCTACCAAATTTCTCACATCACTCCACCATCAAGTCAAGCTCTTCAGTTCTTGTGTTCTGGTAAGTAATGCATTCCCTTTCAAGAAAAATTCGCCGTAAAGTATAAAACCTGTTCTTTTTCTGGGTCATCGATACTTTTTCTCAGCTGGAACGTGTTTTTGATATGTCTCTTTATGTCCAGTGAAAAAAGGCTTGAAGAATGAGGGCAGTGATGCTTGTGTTGGTCCTGTCCATGATGCTGAGCACTGGCTTGGCCATGAACAAAAGGGCTCAGTTCGTGGTTACCAACCACGAGGAGCGGAGACAGTATCTGGAAAAGAACGATGACAAGTTCCAGGACACAGAAGGCACAACCTCAGACAGCCACCATTACATACCTAGAGAAAAGTTCACCCCTTCCACGGGCACCACCGATGGTTCTGAAAATGCTGGTGGAGACTAAAATCTACCCTAAGTTCTGGTTTAAGGCACCAGTGGTATGATGAAGCTGTGGTACTGGTAGTGTGTGTGCATTGTATGAGCTATGTCAGCTTTTGCAAGTTATGTGAAATAGAAGAGAGTTTGCTGTTATTGAAGTCCTGGTGCAGTTGTAAGTATTCCTGGTTTTATGCATGAAATAAGAGCAACAGTGACTTTGTAGTGTGCAACTATAAGCTACCCATTGAGCAACCCTGTCTTCTATTTATACTGATAAGCTTTCCATGCAGTATCATGTATATATCTATACATACAAAAGGTAATTACTGATAATATTTGCCGCGGTTAATATTTATTTTCCCTTCACAACCTTGATTACATTATACAAAATGTTGGTCACTATGTAAATTCTCAAGAGAAATATAATTATATGCAAAAAATTATAGCAAACTAGATATTCACATGCCCTCTCTCGTAACTTTCCTTCATTTCATTGAAATTTTCACCTTCGATACAACGATCTATCGTATCGTATCCTTAGGCATCGCTATGCAATCATTTATGTGATCAACTTTGTGTAGAAGAAACGGCGAGTAAGTTGTTTGTTTAAAATCTTTTTTAGAGTAAAATAGTTTCTTTTCTTTTCTCCATTTGATCCTCCTTCTTTGTAGATAGTTAAGGGTGATTTCTTCAATATCATCTTCCAATTTCATATATTTCAATTTCCATTTTACGGAGTTCTCCTTTTCGTGACCATTCAATATCTATCCTCTAATTTGGCAAGAGTTAATCGTATGTCATCCATGATAGTGAATCACAAAAAGAACTATTAGATATCTTATGAAAATACGCATATTCAATTTGAATTTCCACGTAACATTTTTCCCCAAGAATGCATAGCGAGCATTCTCATGATTTAATGTCAGAGAAAGAAGATTCATATATTACTCCATTTTCTCGTGAAACTTTCATTGCCGACTGTTGTTTATTAATATAATTTGCATTTATTTTCAAGTTAATTAGTCCAACTTCGTTAATTTTAATTTGGTTATATCATGAATATTGATTAATGTTGTTTCTTATTTTACTATATTTAATATGTTATATAGACATTCATGTCACAATAGTGAAATATTAACGCCCCCAATGTTAATATCTCTATGAGAATTAAGTTGATATTAGATTAAAAGGAGCATGAGATATATTGTTTAGAATTTAGAATAGAATTTCTATAAGATATGTCGTAAAGCTTGACGCAAATTATACTCTGAACTTGAAGCTTCTATAGTTGAACAAAAAACATTTAAAAATATAAACAAAATCACCAAAACGCATATAAATGTTTGAAAGATATAATAGTGTGTCAATGAACTCTGTTGGATACACTTCATTAAAATTGCCTTACTATTCTTTCAAAGAGTCCAAACATGCAATCATTTAATATCATTTATTCGTCAATTGGTACGAAAAATTGAGATGTTATTTTTCGTCTTGATCACTATATATGCTAAATTGGCATGTAGTTTTTCATAATCATATGATATCATTTATTCATGAAATATGTTCTATCACATAATTTAGAGTTTTTTATGATTGTCCACCATTGTTCATTTGTAAAAACAAAAAAAAAATTGTTATATCGTTTATCTTCATATTATTCAACTCTTTCACAATAAGAAGACATCGCATAACTTTTTAATTGTCCTCTACCATCGTGCTATCACAAAATATATACTGTTATGTTATAGAGCCAATTTCAATTTCAATTAACTTAATTCTTCAATAAACTGTTTCAATTAATGGCAATTTAGTATTACTTTGCTAATTTTCATTTGTAAGTAATGTATATGTTATCATCTCATCTAAGTCATCTTAAATAATTTGTTTGTAAAATATGAAATATGTTATGAAATACATGAATGAATATTCATTATATTCATCTTATCTAATGTACTTATTATGATACATTTGTATCATACATTATAAGTACATCTCCCTATACAATGAATGTTCATCTCCCTATCCAATACATGTATTATTCAATACATTGATATTAATGATAAGTATATCATTGTTTTCTTATAAATAGGAGCTTATACATAATAGAAATAAAATTCTCTCTTCTGACTTTCTCTACAATCTCTAGTGTCTGATTTTCTCTACTCAATCTCTCAATTCTCTCTATTATATATTTGCAATGCAATATTTTACAACACGTTATCAACACGAAGATGTACCGACTGAGTAAGTAATTTTTGCAAAGTAGGTGTTCGTTTTATTAATCAACTTATACTTCATCTTCTTCTATCAATTCTTCATTTTTATTTTTCTTGGCTCGAAACCAAATTTCAAATCTAAAAGTATCATTCTGCTCTTGAAGTGGCAGTGGATATTTGAAAATCCTTTTAATTAATTTAAGGATTTATTTTTGCAAGGATTATAGCAAATATTGAAAAGCTCAAATTCCACATCCTGGAAGTGAGTGGAAAGAATTATCTATCATGATACCTTGACATGAAAATGCACCTCCAATGGCAAGATCTCGTTAATGCAATTACAGAGGATGAAACCTCAAATGCAAAAGATCAAGCAAATGCGCTGATTTTTATACGCCGTCATTTGCATGAGAGCCTGTAGTCTATGAAGCCCAAACACGTTGCCGGAGCTTCCATGTCATGTCCGACGCGTGTCGACGTGTTCGACACGCTCAGACACGCTGAATACGTTCAGACATGCGGTTAACACATGTCGAATTTTCCGACACGTGGTCAACCTTTCGACACGTTCCGACACGCGTGTCGAGAGAGGTTCGTTGAAGAAGACGATGGAGGGTGGAGGCGAGGCTGAGGGAGCGGAGGCTAGGCCGAGACAACGAGGGAGGGCCGGCGGAGAGGCTGCAACTATGAAAGAGAAAGGACCAAAGGCCCTTCAGCGAGCAACTGCGAGAGAGAGCCGTGCGACGAGGTGACCGGGAGAGAGCTGTGCAATGAGGAGGAAGAAAAGCCGTGGTTAGGGTTTTAGCAAGAAGAGGGGCAGGGTGGTGGGGGATGATGGAAAGAAATCGGGGCCGGAGAGGGCGGTGGCGTGAGGTGGGGAGAGAGATAAACCGAGGGGGAGGGGTGGGGGAAGAA
Source organism: Eucalyptus tenuipes (assembly GCA_014182365.1). Taxonomy (NCBI): domain Eukaryota; kingdom Viridiplantae; phylum Streptophyta; class Magnoliopsida; order Myrtales; family Myrtaceae; genus Eucalyptus; species Eucalyptus tenuipes. Next base: position 8,855,741 of record CM024546.1, on the reverse strand, counting down.
ACCGAAGCGGGAGGGGGGCATGGGGGAGATTGATGGGGCATGGGGCGGCGAGTGCGGAGCAGGTGTTGTCGTGCAAGGAGGGGGAGGGGGAGAGAGAGAGAAGGGAAGAAACCCTGTTGTGCAGGGAGGGGGAGGGAGAGAGAGAAGGGAAGAAATCCAGAGAAGATTTTGGGGTGGCGTGGGGAGCAGGTGTTGTTGGGGAGGGGGAGGGGGAGGGGGAGGGGGAGGGAAGAAATCCGAGGAGGATTTTGGGGTGGCGTGGGGGATAGGGGAGAGAGAAACGGGGAGAATTTAGAGAGAAAAGAGAGGGTTTCGGGGGAATAATTTTTAGCGGCAAATTATTTTTGTTATCAAAATAAATAAATGAATTAAAAAGTGATTTCGAAAAATAAAAATATTGAATATTAAATAATAATAAATTTTGATGATTATAAAATATCATATATTTATTTAAATAAAGTTGATTCTATTGTTTTGTTAGTCATTAGTTTCATTCATAATTTTTGTTAAAGTCAAAAACATGTTACCAAATATGAGTCGCATTAATTATGAATATATCTTTCAAATTTTCTATGAATAGATTTATTAATATTATTAGTGCAAATTCATTGTAAACTCTTTTTATTTATTTATTTATGAATCTGAATCAAATTAATTAAAAAATTATTTAATAATAACGTGTCCCAACGTGTCGGAATTCTCTATTTTTGAAAAATGACTTGTCGGCGTGTCGTGTCGTATCGTGTCGTGTCCGTGTCGTGTGTCCGTGCTACTTAGCCTCGCAGCTCAATATTTATCCATTCGAGACCCTCAAACCTTGTGGAGGAGGTTGAAGGATAGATATGATCATACCAAAACTATTATCCTCTCTCAAGCACAATATGATTAGCAAGATCTCATAATGCAAGATTTTAAATCAGTGTTTGACTATAACTTCGCTTTATTTGATATTGTTTCTCGGCTCGAGTTATGCGGTATCAAACTCGCTGATGCGGAATTATTAGAGAAAACTTTTTCCACCTTCCATGCTTCGAATATTGTATTGCAACAACAATACCGGCAATGTCACTTTGCCACATACTCTGAATTAATTTCTATACTCCTTACTGCCGAACAAACTAATGAATTGCTGCTCAAAAATCATGATCTTAGACCTACTAGCTCAAAAGCATTACCTGAAGCACATGCTAACTTTGAGAAAAATACTGGCCATTTTAAGGGCTATAAGCGCAGATAAGAACATAATCCTAGAATGAATGACAATAAATTTAACCACCCCAGGAAATCTAATTTTGGCCCGAATCATGGCAAAGAAAAGAAGCCAAAGAATGTGATTAATAAAAGTATTTGTCATCGTTGTGGTATGAATGGGCACTGGTCACGTACTTGTCGTACGCCAAAACACTTTGTTGATCTATACCAGACATCTTTAAAAAATACGAGCAAGCGTGGTGAATCTCATGCCATTGAAATCAATCCTACTGCCATAACCACTGTTGAGGCCATCAATATCTCTGTTGGTGGGACTCCTCTTGCTCCTGAAGTAGCAAATGCATCCATGGATATCTCTGATTTCTTTGAAGACCTCCGATTACTTTAATGAGGCATCAGACTGGTAGATGATAATTTGAACTTCAAATTCTATTATTCTAATAATTTCTTTTCTAGTTATTTTGCTTTAGATGTATTACTTTTTATTGTTCTATAATATGATTATGAAATACTTATGAACCTTATATAATATTTTTTTTGAAATTTTATTTGACTCTATAACTAATATGCAAATTTTATTATACTTGACACCTGAAGTTGTCATTATAAATGCAAATGGAAAATACCGAGAAAAAGGAAGATGTTTGTTTGCTTGATAGTGCAACAACACATACTATATTTCGTGGTAGACACTTTTTCTCGAGTATGGCATTGCGTAAGGCACAAATCCATACAATATCATGTCATGTTCCGATTATTGATGGTTTTGGAAATGCCACAATTGTTTTACCAAATGGCACCATCTTTCATATTGAGGATGCGTTTCTAAGCAGTAGATCAAAAAGAAACATGCTCAATTTCAAATGTGTACGCCATAATGGGTACCATATTGAGACTATTTATGAACAAAATAAGGAATATATTGGCATTTCCTTCTATAAGATGGGCCTAAAGACCATCCATGAAAAGCTAGACACTTCTTCTATGGATTTGTATTGTGTCATGATTAAGGCTGTTGAAACCTATGCTACCACATCATGGAGATTGGTAAACCCTGATCAATTTGGATTGTGGCATGATCGCCTTGGTCATCCTAGCGCTTCAATGATGTGTAGAATAATTCAAAATATAAAAAGGCACCCCTTTAAAGAATATAAAGGTATTGTTGTCCAAAGATTATAATTGTGAGGCTTGTTCACAAGAAAATCTCATTATCAAACCTTCTATAATAAAGGTTAATCTTGAATCCCATTTATTCTTGCAAAGAATTCAGGGTGATATTTGTGGACCGATACAATCACCAAGTGGACCATTTCGATATTTTATGATACTAGTGGACGCATCCTGTAAATGGTCCCATATTTGTCTATTATCTACACGCAATGTCACATTTGCACGTTTACCTGCACAGATTATAAAGCTCCGCGCATAATTCCCTGATTATCCAATTAAAAGCATAAGGATGGATAATGCTGGTAAATTTACATCAAATGATATTGTTCCTCGGAAACGAAGGGATAAGAATCAAGAATCCGCTCCAGAAGAACCTAGCGTTGTGCTTGCTCCCAAATAGCTTATTGCCCCTGAAGAGACGCAAACCCATGAAAAGAACACCAACCTCGGGAATACTAAGAATTCTATTACATATTGTAATGAAATTTGGGATCGAAATAAAATCGTCATTAATGATGCTTTCGCATTCTCAATTGCTCATAAAATTATGGATGATGATTGTGAGCCGCAATCTATTATTGAATACCGTCAAAGGCAAGATTAGCCTAAGTGGGAGGAAGCAATTAAGGCTGAATTAGCTTCCTAACTAAACGAGAGGTTTTTAGACCCGTAACTCGTATCCCTGATAATGTAAAGCCCGTTTGATATAAATGGGTATTTGTCTGGAAACGAAATGAGAAAAACGAGGTTGTTAAGTATAAAGCCAACTCGTTGCCCAAGGATTCTCCCAAAGACTTGAGATTAATTATAATGAGACATATTCACATGTTTTCTCATTAGCCTAATAATCTCTTAAAGATTGGAAATGCGTCTTATGGACGTTGTGACGACATATTTATATGATTCATTAGACTCTGATATTTATATATGAAAATTCCTGAGTGATTCAAAATGCCTGAAGCATGCACTCTCCGCAATTTATTCTCAATAAAATTGCAAATATCCTTATACAGGTTAAAGCAATCCAGACGTATGTTGTATCAACGCCTAAGTGAGTACCTAATTAAGGAAAGGTACAAGAATGATCATATTTGCCCATGCGTGTTTATGTTGTATCAACGCCTAAGTGAGTACCTAATTATTGAGGAAAGGTACAAGAATGATCATATCTGCTATTGGAAACAAAACAGTGTGGATGTTTATTAAGAAATTAGAAACCAGATTTGCTATTGAAATTCGGTCAAGTTTATTTCGTTTCAGACATCTGATATAAATTTAATTGGAACTCCATGGAAGAATTAGGTGGTGTTTTTGTAGGAACTTCAAGTGGGTAGAGTTAGCTAAAACATTCTCACCAAGAGTATCAACATAGGGGTCCCCATTCAAGTATTTTTGGTACAAGGGGTCATTTGGCTTCCTATGTTTTCGTCGAGGTCTTGTAGTATTTGAAAATGGAGTTTGAATTTAAAGATTTGATTATGGTAAAATTAAACTTTGTCTTGGTCTAGAGCTTGAGCATAAAGCAAATGGAATAATTATCCATCAATCAGCATATGTTGAAAGATTGCTTAAACGCTTCAACATGGACAAAACTCACCCATTGAGCACCCCTATGGTTATAAGGTCTCTAGATCCCCAAAAAGACCCATTTTCCATGTTGACGATATAAATTTAATTAGAACCTAGAGAATTTAATGAAGAGATATTTGTCTTGGTCCTTGAGCATAAAGAAGTACCATATCTCAATGCAATTGGAGCTTTGATATACTTGGCACAATGTACGAGATTAGATATCGCTTTTGCAATAAATTTATTAGCACGTTTTAGTTCTGAGCCAACTCAGAGACATTGGAATGGAGTTAAATATATTTTTCCATTATCTCTGAGAAACCATAGATTTGGGATTATTCCAAGGATTCCACTAACTCTGGTTTAGTTAGATATGCTGATGCTGGATATAGTTCTGATCCACATAAGGTTCGCTCTCAAACCGATTATTTATTTTGTTATAACGGCACCGCTACTTCTTGGCGTTCTACGAAGCAATCGCTAGTAGCTACATCATCTAACCACTATGAGATTATTGTTTTATGTGAAGCTGGAAGAGAGTGTGTTTGGTTAAAATCCGTTATAACACATATTCATATTTCTTGTTGTTTAATACCGATTACAAATTCTCCCACTATAATTTATGAAGATAATGTTACTTGTGTTGCACAAGTTAGGGGATAATATATCAAATGTGATAGGACCAAGCATATTTCACCGAAATTTTTCTATACTCATGAACTCCAAGAAAGTCGACAAATTGATGTTAAACAGATTCGATCCATAAATAATCTTGCAGATCTTTTTACCAAATCATTGCCAACATCAACTTTTAAGAAATTAGTATATGGCATTGGTATACTGCGACTTCACAATATGTAAGATTGATTAATCTCAGCAGTGGCTATATGGCTCAATTGAGGAGGAGATATTATGAACTATGCATTGCACTATTTTTTCTTTATGTCCGGTTTTTTTCCCGCGGGGTTTTTCCTGCTTAAAGTTTTTAACGAGGCAATAATGCATCCATAAAATGGAGAGATCATAAAATTTGTGCTCTGCACTCTTTTTCCATTTTGTCCTGTTTTTTGTCCCACTGGGTTTTTTATCTTAAGGTTTTTAATGAGGCAGTATCATTCAATACACATTCGTAATGAATACAATGAATATTCAAGGGAGAGTGTTATGAAATACATGAATGAATATTCATTATATTCATCTTATCTAATGTACCTATTATGATATATTTGTATCATACATTATAAGTACATTTTCCTATACAATGAATGTTTATCTCACTATCCAATACATGTATTATTCGATATATTGATATTAATGATAAGTACATCCTTATTTTTTTATAAATAGAAGCTTAGTTTTTTGTCATAGACATAACAATGATATACTAGAAATAAAACTCTCTCCTCTGACTTTCTCTACGATCTCTAATGTTTGATTTTCTCTACTCAATCTCTCTATTCTCTCTATTATATATTTTCAATGCAATATTTTACAACAGGATATCATATCATGTACTATATTGTCGATATTTTAATATCATTTTTTTTTAAATAGAGCAAAATGTTTTGTCAAATGGGTATCCATGATTATTCAACTTTATTGGTTATTATCTAATGTAAAGTGTTAGAAATGAGAACAAATATAAGACTTTGTTTTTACCGGATGTAAGCTTTTCATTTATAAGAGTCATTATATGTACAAATGAGGAACACAATCCTCTATGGTTGTAATCAAGGAGATAGGATCTCCACCATTAAATCAATGAGAGATCCATGATTATAAAACCTATAGTATTAAATTGAGAAGAGATTTATGATTATAATTTGAGGGGTTTATGTATGTATAAGTTTTGCTCTCCCCCATTTGTAACACCACATACCCAACATAATAAGAAAAGCAATAAAGCATCCCAAAAAAAAATACTCATTTCTCTCAAGTTTCCATTTACAACCCATGTAGTGTCGAGTGAGGAAGTAAACAATTGACAGGAGAAAAGTTGAGCTTAGGAGACTTTAGTAAGGGAAAACTGTCCAAAAAGTCCTAAACCCATTACATTATGGTCAATTCAATAATTAATCTTTCAATTTTTCCAATTGACTTCTAAACATTTTTACGTTTTATTAATTAAGTCAATCCGCCCAATTTTATTTAGAAATTGCTAGTGTATATACTAGTAGTCCCATGTAGAGTAACTAACACTGACATTGACAAATTTGTATTATATTTTAAAAAATAATTATTATTTTATTCTTTTTTTTTTTTGTTTTTCTTTCTTTCTTTCCATTTTTCTACCAAGTCTAGCAGCCCTCATAGGCCAATAAGTGAGGGCCACGACCTTCGCTTGCGGCCAGCAAGGGTTGGCCAACCCTCACCTATGATCAAAAGGGTTGATAGCAGCCCTCGCCAAGCTCGGAATGAAAAAAAAAAAAGAAAAAAATTATAAAAGTGACAATAATATTATAATAAAATTATAAAAATTGCCCATGTTAGTACCAACTATGTCACGTAGGATGGCTAGCACCCACGTCAGTAATTTTCTACTAGAATTAGCTAGATAGACTTGATTGGCAAAACATAAAAAGACTTAGTATTTAATTAGAAAATTTTAAAAGTTCATAACTCATTTGGCTATAGTATAGTAGGTTTAGGATTTTTTGGTTTTCCCTGTAGTAAGGAGTGAACAAGTCAAAAAAAGTTTTAAATGTCAAATGGTCACAATATCACGTGTCCTTAGCCTAAATTCACACGAGCTTTACCTACTTTAATATGTTGATTTGTTTTGGAGAAGTAGACAGAAGGAAGAAAGCAAAAACGAAAAGAAAATTTTGGTCAAACATTGATAATTCATTGTTTATTTGTCAATCAAAGTTACTAAAATGCAATTGTCATTGTCACTATTTTTCTTTTGGTAAAGGTCACCAAAAATCTCAAATTTTGCCAACCGTGACACATTTACCAAAAAAAAAAAAAAATGTGACACCAAAAACCTCAATTTTTTTGGATAAATGTATCATATAGATACAAGTTTAGGATTTTTTGTGTCACAAAAAAAAATGAGATAGATGTGTCACTTTATACAAGTTTGAGGTAAATGAATCACATAGGTACAAGTTTAAGATTTTTGGTGTGACAAAAAAAAAATTGGAATAACCGTGTCACATTTAGCAAAGTTTGAGATTTTCTATGACTTTTACACTTATTTAAAAAAAAATGTCAAACAAAAGGAATAGCAATACTAATGGAAACTTGGGGCTCGAATAATAACCATTCTATTACATAAATTTATTTTTGTTCCTAAAATAAAGTTTCTAGTTATGTTCCCCGAATGAGTTTCTAAGTAAAAATACGCGTTTGATAACGATATAAAATTCCTCCCTCTTAAACGACGATAGTAGATAGCTAATTAATAGTGAAGGTGAGTGATGAAAAATGTTTTTATTTCTCATTTATATTCCAAAAATAGAGAAATAGAAATTTAAACTTGTCATTTTTATTTTAAACCTATTTCTAGATTAAAAATTTGTTCTAGAAATAAAAAATAAAATTGCATTATCAAATGGATTTCTATTAAATGAAATTAAGTTATCAAACGGATTTCTATTCCAAACATATTCCCTAGAACGAAAAAATAATTTTGGTCGGAAATAGAATACTAGGAAAATCCAACGAATCTTTTGTGAGACTAATCCCATTATTCCTAAAGGAGTTTGGCCAAATGATAACATCAATGTACCTAGGGATTACTCAAAGGATTGTCTCAAGACTGAACCTCTAGTTAATGTTGCTTTAGCAGAATTCAAAAAGAATAATCTAGACTCATCGTCATCATTTAGGACCCATGGGGTGCCCCTTTCTCAAGATCCTTTAAATTTTGGATTGTCACCAAATCTAGAGAGTCCCTCACATTAATGAATGTGGATAACTGGCCCCAACTAGTAATGCTTGAAACGCATATTTCTCTTCAGTGGGCAAGACTTTACAATGAACTTAGACCCAACAGATATTCCATCATAATCAAGAGATGTCCCACCAAATTCTTATCGGTCTCCTCCTAAAAAGTCACGACTAGAGATCCTCCTGTCAGGATTTTTGTGACTTACTGAAGAAAGTATAAAAGAAAGACGGAAAAGACGAGTATGGGAAGCTGCCATGCGCTGTTCAGAAAAGGCAATGGAAACAGGATGCTCATCTCCTTCATTATCAGACAATGATTAATGGTGTTTGGATGAGTCACAAAATCATAAATGATTTTGGATGAGTCACGTTAATGACTCATGTAACATGAATCATGATGATGAGTCATAATTTAGGATGAGTCATGATCCTAGGCGTCTAAGTATGTTTTATGAGGCATTAATATGCCGGTGTTGTTGAAGATGTAATCTTGCTCGTCTTTTCTTTCCCTTGTGCCTATAAAAGGCATGGTTTGTAATATGTTGAGGCAAGACTAGCCTTCATCAATAAAATGGTGGGTCAAAACTAATTCTCCCTCTTTCTCTTCAAATTTCTATCATGTATTAGAGATCTTAGAATGGTAAGATAACACCTTATCTTAGCAGACTGGATCTCATGCATCAAAACCGAAAAATCTTATGCAGAAAATCTTATGTTTGGAATTTTTATTCTTGAAAGTCTAGCTTTTAATTTTTTAATATTTTTATTTTATTTTTCCTTTTTTTTTTTTTCTTTTTTTCTTTTTTTTTTTATTTTTTATTCCTTTTGGATACTAAAAGTTGGTCGTGACAAGGTAAGTCCTAAAAGAAGCATCCCAAGGGAGATTGAATACCGCTAAAACTCTTGTTTTGAACATAGCCTCTTTCACCCTAGTACTCAAGTCTCCTTTCTCCGTTTCAATGAAGATATTGTCAACGATCTTCCCACACATCTATTAACCCTATCTAATAAAGAAAATTTTACATTTGCCATCATTGACGTTACATAACACGCGCAAACAGTCGAACTTTTTTTTTTTTTGATATTTAATAAGTATTCTAAAACACTCGATTAAAAAGATCCTTTCAATGACATTATTTTTTATTTTGACTTTAGGAAATATTCCAACTAAATTGGGTATTTTAGGTTAAAAACACTTTGAAATATTGTATTCTCTTGTATTCGTAAAGCAATCCAACCCTCATTTTTTGTAATGAGGCCAATGAAATACTCAACGAATCCCATGAATTGATTGAATACAAAACTTTAGCCTCTAAAAATGGCCCTAACCTGAACAGTTTAGGCACCGTTGGTTAGATTTAAGCAAGTGATCTTTAATTCCTAAACTGAAAATCCCCGCCCGACCCACTGCTCCTATCCCAACAGATCAATCCATTCCCAGTTAGTACATCTACTATGGTGGATAAATAGAGTGCTTCCAATCGTGAGTTTTCCTCCTGCACCGTAATAAGTTGTAAACGCTTAGCTGAGTTCTTCCCCCTCCATTTCTTCAACCTAGCTAGCTGAATACCCTTTCAACCTGCAATCTTATTTGCAGGTGGTTCCAATCATAGTGTGAGATTGTTAGGCGTGACATTCTTCTGTCAGTCATAATCACTAGATGGAGGTTCGACCGGTTGGGTGAAGCACTCATGTCTCGCCCACATGCGATGGCACTCTGTCACGCAGTACTGAGAGCAAGACCGTCATTTTCCCGTAATGTTTTCCCAACGCGTACCATAAAATGAAACTAGAAAATTAGAAGCACAAGGATGATCATGCGGTGGAGACCCATCTCTAACAATATCATTCTCAATGATAATCAGTATAATATGCAGCTTGACGACTCAGTACCAGAGCGAGTGTTAAATACATTGTACAAGAGCATAGACACGAGAGTCCTGTTCCTAGATTCTCACCCATGATCAAACCTCGAATACGGATTGCATTTTTACTGATGTTACTGCTTACTACCCTCCAAGACCGTAAGGGTAGAGCTTTCTGTGAGTTTAATGGAAAAGGAAGTTCTTGGGACCCTGGACATGTGTTCTCATGGTCATGCGCAGGAGCTGGCCAGTTCTTTAACACGGCATAAAACAGATTCTGGTGCTTGATGAGACAGTTGCTTTCTTACTTGCAAGCCCTGCACCAAATAAAGCTTGGTAAGTACATGCTACTAATCCCAGCAAGGGCGGGTGAAATTTGGTTCACAAAAACTAAACAAGACATCATGTCCAGACCTTCCTCTTTTTACGCAACTGAGTGCAGCTAGCCTTCACCAGATTTCGCCATTTATCCTGAAAGCCCATACCCATTCTCAATCTTAGCATCGGATGTAAATTACAAAAACCAATAGTCTACCCCAAGAAAATTCCGTGAATCATATCTACTTTCTAATGAGTTTCATTCTGCTCAATATAAGGGTAGATGTGCTTAAGTTATGACCATAACAGTAACATGCACCTTTAGGTCTACCGATGTGCGATGCTTAGATGATGAGAATAGCAGCCGCTTTATTTTAGACCACCTTCCAACTCCCAAATGAGAAACTCCCTCTATCAATTTCATCACCTCAGTAAGAGTCCATGGCATATGATGCTTTCTCCGTCTCCTACCCTTTTGCATATTGCTCCTAATGACACGTTCGTCTTTCACAACAGTTTGCAACTTAGCTGATGGACACGGCAGATCAGATCTCTCACTTGGAATGGCATGTTCAGTTTTTGGGCATATGTCAGAGTCCTGGCGCTAAAAGAAATGGGGAGTTATTTCTCTTCAGAACACAATAAGGATACAAAACAAATCCATAAGCCAAAACAAATCAAAGACGAGTCAAAAACTGCCAAAAGCCTGTAATTCACAGAAATCGGAAATCAGCATCATACCTAATATCATACTGCAGTATGAAAAGACAAGTTCATTAATCAACTATAACAAGATAAATAATTAAGGTAATCTCATATTTTAAAATCATCAGAAACATACTGAAACCAGCAGCTTTTTGCAAGGTGAAATGGGTAGCTGAGGAATATTGGGGGAGTTCATGGGAAAGGGCAGCAAACAAGCTGCTATTACCTAATAGTAAAAGGAAAGCACTACAATCGTGCAGGAAAACATGACAACACAAGTGACCTTTCATTTGCTCACAACGAGAAGCAGAAATAAAACTAAGATATAACGTTTGGCAAAAGTATGCCTGCAAAAACGTACTATGATACATTTTAACTCTATTTGCCATTGGTTGATGTCTTTATTGTATGATACAATCATGTTGTCACCTTTCACAGTTTGGCCATAATAATGGAGAGCAGTTTCCTCAAAATTACTGGTATTAAAAAACAAACTTCCTTCAATAAAGACTCAATCGACTGCTTGGCTCTTTCTTGCTAATTGTGAACACCAACTAACATCCAAATATGGTCTTGAGCAATGCTTAATCCAATAATAAATACCAACTTAAAGGCAACAAACAGCCAACACACACCAGAAAAGAGAAGACTGGTTGTCCCAAGCTCGTGAAAACATCATTTGAGTATGACATGCGAGAGAAAATAAACTGTTTCTTACCAAACACAATGTATTTCCCTTTGCTTGCCCTTCTTCAACTGGAAGGCCAAATGGAACCTGGATACAGGCTCCATCAAAGGATCCTATCTGATGACCAGATCCGGCTGTTTCATTCACCTCCTCCTCACATTGCTTGTGAATTTTAGCATCCACAACCTTATTCTTTGGACTTTTAACAGATATGCTGGACCGTCTAGGGTGACTCCTAGACTTGAACTCTGAAGATTCTTCAATATACCTTCGCGGCGGCTTGTGGACTCTCTTTCCCGTTACAAGTCCACCCATTTCATTTTCATCTTTACCATGAAAAGAAATGTCAGATTCGCTAGCCCCAGAAGAGTAATTTGTTTGAGAATCAGAACTACTGCCTTTCATTTTCTCGTCCATCTTAAAACCACCATCCAGCATCCATTTAGGAGAATTAAAAGCATTTTCCGAGGACTCAGTACCAGAAGCAACTGTGCTTTTGTCTTCCTTTTCTTGAGAAATGCTACCACAACATGTCAAATTCAAAGGTCTATCCAACTCATTGTTGTTGTGTAAACCAAATAAGATACGACGCTTCAGACACTGTTTGTCAATGACTGCAGTTTCTCGTCCAAACATACTGTGGAAGGCATCCTGTAGCTCTTGAACAGTCATATGGTCTAATGACACAGAGTTCTGACATGATGTGGACTCAGTTGCTGCAGTGGTAGAACAGGCTCTTCCATCAAGAAGCATCAGCTCACTTTGTAAAGCCAGAGTTCCTTGCAGATGAGAGTCTTCAGACGGAAAACAAATGATGTTTGACGCATCATCCATGTATTCAGAATCTAAGGACAAAGTAGTTAAGTAGTTGTTTCCATCCATATATTCCTAGAAATGAGTGAAAGGACCCACAATATTTTTACCCATAAAATGCTGTCCGGCAGCAGGTTGGCAACATTTGTCCTCATGGACTATCTTCTCACCTTTGGGTTCAAGCACTTCACCAAAAAGCTAACATATATAATCATGTCAGAAAACAGAATATTAGTGTAGTTTGACTCGAAAGGAATTTCCCTTTCAGCAACAAAAAAACAACAAAAGCTTCTTGTGTAGGTTCCTGACAGAAATCCACTTTACAAAGCACTAAGTACAAAAAGTTATAAAAGATATCCAATATAAACTGCTTCCCAGACAAAATTTAACAGGTGTGGAATTAATCAAAATAGGAGCCCATGTTAGCTAGTACTATACTTAAGACAATGCCAATCATCAGAATGAGAGGGAAAAATAGAAAGGAGCATAATAGAATTTTTAGAAAGTCTAGCATAAAAGACAAAGCTACTAGATAGAGGGAGGCTGCATCTATACGTGGCCCAAACAAACCCTGTAGACAAATAATGTGGTAAACTGTCAAGAAGATGAACATGAGTGGAGGTGACGCCTCCAAAGGCACTAAAAGTAAGAGAATATGAAAAGAAGAATAACAAAGAATCTAGCAATTTTAGCAACAAAAGGACAGTACAGAAAATCACACTTTCTTAAGAGATTGTCACGAAAAAAAGAAAATATTGAGACCTATTAATCTTAATTGCCATTCTGCTAAACCTATTAAATAGTTCACAAGAGGACGTACTTCGGTCTTTGTCTGCTCTCCAGCAACAACTGTAGCAGCCACTGCAGGTGAAAATGAAATCTTCTAAGCATGTGTTCGTAGATGATGTTTTGCATTTTACATGTTAAAGCAAGCAAAGATCATCAATCTTTTATGACAATCAACTAATGGGCAGCAAATTCCAACTGCAGCACTGAGGTCAATCCAATGAACAAATTGTTGTTACATAGTAAGGTAATTCAGCTTCAGCTTATGTACCTACCAATACAAAGAAAGACATGAGAGCATCAAGTCCTTATGCACTTATATTCATTCATTGATGACAGAGAAGAAGAAGAAGAAGAAGAAGATCAATGCCATTATGCTGACTAAGCTACAAGCAGGTAGGAGCAATTAAAGAGAGGACTTGTTTCCACTAGGAGTAAAGATTTTTATCATTCCTTTATAACCAAAATCCACTATAAGAACAACATTCAGCTCTTCAATTCTGTCATTCAAATGCTAGGCAATGGCCAAAAGTGGAAAACAAAAACCTTGACTTGACATATTGTTCACAGCCTCTGCCAAGATTATTCACCTGCTAAAGAAACTAAAGACACTAAATTCACACTTGCAATTTTTTAGAAGAAAAAATAGCCTGTAACATCCATACCATTGTCGACTGTCATCTCATCATCATCAAAAGCACAGGATATATTATCAATACTGAAGCACTTCGGCAAGTCAAATGTGCCCAAACCAAGATGGGTACTGGCTATGTCCCTGCTACATTCGGGCCCCAAAAAGGAATGCTCTGCTCCCATATCTTCATCTTCAAAGGCAGTGAGGAAGGATACATGCTTATCAACCTTCGGGCAAACAAGAGGAACAGTCATCGAAATATTAAGTCAGCTAAAATTGTCCAAACACTGAATTGAACTAGAGATGCAATAACATAATTCATTGCTGTGTAATGAACACTTATTTTTTCAGGCGAATCAGTATAGCAGCAAAACATAATGAGCTCCTTGAAAGTTGAAACAGCTATATTGGAGCAAGCCCGGCAGTAGATTCTTTTTCCTCTCATTTGCTTCACTTCTGGTTCAGTATTATGTAAATCAGAAATGAAGCTGGAAGCAACCGTTACCAACAAATCTCAGATTTAACCCATAAATTTCAATTTATCTTATGCTAATATTTTGAAACATATTTAAACATAAGAGTTTTTTGTTTAACATAAAAATTTAGTGTCTTGGATACATTTTATGCATGTTATATATCTATAGATCTTTCTTAGACAATCATGTCTAATTAAATACATGACCAAAAGAAGCCTACACCTATAGCATCACATCTTTTACAAGGCATGCCCCGGGTTCCAAATAATGTCCTAAGTGCCAGAGCAAACAACACTCCAAGTAATCTAAGATTTGGAAAGATAGAACTCAGAAACTTTGGGATTCAGGTGAGTATGGCAGTACAGTCAGACTCGGTTGTTATTAATTATTGTAGTAACATGTGATTGTCTTAGGTGAAACTTTTTGATGTGCTAAAGTCAATAAAACACAAGTTTCAACAAGACAGAATTCAGTTACACCAAAAAAAAGTCTGACTTCTTTAAAAAAAGCTAAAAAATGAAATTGACTGCTTCCTTTTCTTAAGGAATAGGGCTTTGCCCTTCTTTATTAACAAAAAAAGCTAATGAATAGCAGGAAACCTATGCCTTTTATAGGCAGAGAGACAGATTTTGTAGATCCAAACTTCTTTGGATAATAAATAATGTATCAACCTCCAATACTTCTCCCAAGTACAAAAAAACTCGACGCATGCGCAAAATCCAGATGATAAATGAATACGGCAAGAGAGAGAGAGAGATGGAGAATGGCAAAATGTGCTTCCCAGTCTCCATGGTTTAGGAGACTTTTCTACAGTAACTATAACAAATCTATCGTCAATAATCCTGACTAAAAGTGTTATAACAAATCATACATCAGTGCTGCAAGTCTAGATAAACAGCAATGTCACTGTACATCAAAGAAACACACCTCCTCACGAGTTGTAGTAAAGGAATAGAAGCTCTTCCGTTGTGTATTACATACAGAATAAAATAAATAAATACAATAATCGAAGCTGACCAGTGGCGTGGATGTCACAGAATTCATTATTCAGGTATTGAGGTTCATAAAGGAAAACAGAACAGAAAATCTTTGACTTAATGAACTGGAAATTATTTACCTCAGCAAAGCCAGAAGCGAAAATGTTCTCATGCTCGTCCATAGCAAAGGAGGTTTGCTTTGCTGCTGCATGCAACATGATCCTGATCTTACAATGTCCTGTGTGTCATCTGCCATCAAAGAAAATTTAGCATCCAATGAAAATCTCAGAATGTTCAGACTCGCAAAACAAATTAAAGAAGTTGTAAAGTTATCCCTGTGAAGAACTTCCTGTGTTAAGGGAAATGTACATACAGACGATGCACAGAGACAACTCCACTTGGACTATGCAGTCAATGGACAAAATCACAAAGACCCATTTTTCCATTGCCAATCTATAACAGATTATGCTCTTGGACTATGCAGTCAACAGACAAAATCACAAAGACCCAATTTTCCATTGCCAATCTATAACAGATTATGCACTCGGACTATGCACTCAACAGACAAAATCACAACCCCACTTCGACTCTGCACTTACCAGCTATTTCTGCATAAAAACACTAAATATAAGCAAGAAATTCGCACCACCGCCAGACTAAAGTCGGTATAAATATTTGCAATCGCTAGCCACCGACTCTGGCATACCATTTTCGAGCTATTCCATTGATTCACGACAGATAATATCACCAGGCCGTTTAGCTTTCCTTTCCTCATAGTCGGCTAAGCACCATCAAACACCGAAAAACTCCCCACAAGACACCCCCTCGAAGAAGCAAGAAAAAAAGACATGCAATTTCGCACGCCCCGCGGCGCCAGCAACTAAACCCGCGAGCGCCATTGCATGCGTCCCCGCGACACCCCCAAAAAATAAGCACGCCACGCGCGAAGAAATACAAGCAAGCAAAAGCACCGCGAAGCACGACGCGGCTCCTCACGAATCGATCGAGCCCGAAACCGCGAGGCGCGCGAATCGCTCCGAGCACGCCACGGCGACCGCGACCGGCGACCGCGAGAGGGATTGAAGAGACCGACCTGGCCGGGACGCGCGAAAAGGAGGGGGAGAGGCTTCCCGCAATGATGGAGGGGCGCGGGGCGCGGGGCGCGAGGGGGACAGCGGAAAGCGCTCCGACCGCGGGGGTGGGTGGGGGCCCTACCAACCGCTCCGAAACAATCACACACCTCGCGAAGGAAGGAAGGAAGGAAGCGACGCCCCGAATCGCCGCCGCGGGGGAGGCGGAGCTCGCCCTAGTGCGCTCCGATCGACGGCGGCGGCGGAGGCGAGGGGCCGAGTCACCGAGCCGAGCGACGGAGCGAGGGACCGAGCGACCGAGCGAGGGCGAGCGGGGGAGGGGGAGAGTGAGTGAAGTAAAAAGAGAGGGAAAGCGGATGGGCGAAAGGGACGGACGCGAAGGTTGGGAAATGGGGGAGGAGACGGGGTGTGCTGCGGGGGACGCGACATAGAGTGGCGCGTGGAGTCCGGCGCGTGGGGGTTTGCGCGGGTGGGGGTGGGGGAGAAGAGGTTCTGACCTGACTCTGACCGAACCCGAACCAACCGGCTCTCCTCTCCTCTGGCTGGCAGGAGGGCAGGAGGGCAGGGGCAAATTGGGTAGGAACGAATGCCTTTTGACGGCGTTTGAGGAGTCACGTGATGCGGTCCAGCAGTCCGGCAGCTGCTGCTTGCTTCGGTTCCGCGCGCGGTCCAAACGGCGCCGTACCGGGACGTCGCGTGACCCGAAGTAATTATTGCCTTTTTCTTCTGTCCGCGGGTCGGTAGGGAAAGAAATATAAAATAATCGTTCGACGCTCCGTTTGTTTGGAAAAAAAAATAGAAATTTTATGTCATGTTTGATGATAATATCTTTATTTCTCGATTTTCCTATCATTTTGTTTTCCATCACAGAAAAAAATAGAAATCTATTTCATAATTTCAGCTAATTTTTTTATTCCCGAAACATATCGATGGCTAAGAATTAGATTTAAAACAGAATCAATAAATAAAAAAACTCACTTCTTTATTTCCAAAAATAATTTTTGAAATACATCTTTTTTATTTTGTTTTCTTTTTTTTCTTTTTCTTTTTTTTTTTTTCTTCTTCTTCCTTCTTTAGTCGGTCGTCAGTTCAAGCTCACCTAGCTACCATGAGGTCGAGCTAGGCTACCTTGAGACTAGCAGTCGACTCTCATCATTAGCTAGTTGTTTGCACCAAGAGAAGGAAGAAGAAGGGAGGAAAGAAAAAAAATTTTAAAAAAATCTCATAAAATTATTAAAAAATAAAATGAATTTTATGTCATCAAAAAATTTAAGAATTGTACCAAGCAAATTCATATTCTTTTTCTATTTCAAGAATATAAATTTTTTATAATTACCAAATACTTTTAAATGTTCAGAAACTCCTCCAAGAAATAGAAATAGAAAAAACTACTTCCAAATAAAAATTAGTCTCAAATACATAAATATTACCAAACACACGCTTAGGTCCATAGTAAATCCCCAATTAGATAGGAGATCATGTTCAACGTTAAAAAATAGTGTTGTTTCACTTATCAATTTTGGGCATGCAACCCAATGGCAAGGTAGTTTCGCGAAGTGAGAACATTTAGGTATTAATAACCAACCAAACAGTGTATGATTCTTTTATTTTGTTCCCCATAACAAAAAAAAAATAGAAATCCATTTAGTAACTTTTTTGTTATTTGGAATAGAGTTTGAACAAAATCAAGAAGTAATAAAAGTTAATTTTTTATTTCCCATAACAACTTCAGAATCAAATTCATTTTCATTTTTTTCCTCTTTTATTTTTTTCTTTTCACTTTTCCTTTTATTCTTCTCCTTCTTCCTTTAGTTGGTTATCTGGTCGGAGTATCATCAGCCCTTGAGGCAAGGGCAAACCTCGCCTAACCACCAGGGAGGCTTGGCCTCATCAAGGGCCGAGTCGGTCGACAACGCTCCAACAAGATCATTGGCCAAAAGAAGAAGAAGAAGAAAAGGGGAAAAATATATATATAATAAAATTATATTAAAATTAAAAAGAAATTCTAAATCATTAAAAAAATTTCTGAGGTCCTACCAAACGTCTTTCTATCTTGAGAATCGAAATTTTGGACGATTATCAAATACCTTCAAATGTTCAGAAACTCGTATAGATAACATAATTAAAAAAAAATCATTTATAAGTATAAATTATATAGGGAACAAAATGGTTATCAAACATTCCCTTAGTTTTAAATATGGGATTCAACTCCCGTACTCTGTAAAAGGGCAAAGTAAAAGTTAAAAAACTTTTTTCACCTGATCAATTTTGACATTCAAGGAAGTTACTAAAGTAAGTTTGTAAAGTTTACAATTAATTAAGAAAAATCATGGCAGCCGAAGAGTATAGTTTGTGCATGGACTCTGTTGGATTACAAACTTGAAATGAATGTAGTGATTGTTTTTGGAAATTTATTAAGAATGCGAGAAAATAAAATCTAGTGAATTTAGGCCGTTGTTCTATTTCTCAAGAGAAATTAAGAAAAATCGTGGCTTTCAAGCTTACAAGATTTAGAGGTAATTTATAATCTCTAGAGGTAAATTATTTAACCATAACTTTGATGGACTTATAGGTACTTAATAATTATCGAGACTAATTAGAAAGTCCGTCTCCTATTACAATTCAGGGTACCTTGCTTCTCTAATACTTAAAATGTTGACTGATAACAATCTTGTGACAACATAAAAATAAAAAGTAATAACTATAAATGCGATCGAGATTACGACTGAAATTATTGACTACTTGAAGCCCATTGTAATTGGTGGAGGTAAAACTGCTGAGAACACAAACCATAGGTTCCGATCTGTAGACGAAAATTACAGTATGCTAGGGTAATTATTTGAGTGATGCCATCGACAAGGTGCAATATACAAAAGGAAGTTGCGCGTAATGATGAATAATTGTTAACCATGACGAAGCACCCCGGATACGACTATTTGAGATGAATTACAACATCACTTGGGAATTATGAATGAATACTCAAGTTTTGAAGTATAGAGGAATGTTACTATTCTTGGTACAATGATACAACATTAAAGTTCATTTGTATCGCAGAAAATGAATGATTTAAAAATATTATTTAAAAAATGATTATTTGCATCTCTTAAAATAATAAATTAATCAACAACAATTTATGTTTAAATATCTTTGTAAATAATGAAAATATTTTTCATTTATTTATTTTTGTAATCAACACAAGTAATCGATTTTAGGAAAATGTTTCTCAAATCATTCATTTTTCGTGGAACCTAAGTGCAATTAGATTACCATAAGTTTAGCCGATTTCTCATAACTTTAAGTAAGCTACCAATTATAGTTTGAGTTAATTTACTGTTCTATTAGAAAAAGAAAAAAAACTAAACGTGATCCTTCTTTATGAACTTTATAGCTAAATTCTCACTGGAAAAAGAAGAGTACAAACTATAGGTACAAACAAGATTACGATGACTTGTATGGTCATTCCGGAATTATATATATATATATATATTTTTTTTTTTTTTTTTTCTAGGGTGAATATTTCCTCGTGATGTAGTGATTTAGTTCTTGCAATTTTTCTACGGCAATTTACTTATGATCTTAGTCCTCACCTTTATACGAGGGTGGTAAATTACTTCTATCATTCATGAAAATTCGTCATTTACCTTCAAAGTCTAAAAAATAACAGGGAGTAATTTGCCTTTAAAGCAGTAAATTCCCTTCTCATTCGTAATCCTCGAAAGGGGTGATTTACTTTCAAAACAATAACATCTTCTAAGAGAAGGTAATTTATCTAATAGGTTGCAATACAAAGTAGTAAATTACCTTTGTAATTAGTGCATTGAGCGAAACAACCCAATGATCGTAATTATACTTATTCTCGGTAAATTGTTAACATAATCTAATTGTAGCAACGGATCTTATCATACCGTCGATGCAAAATGATGTTTATAAATTATATTTTGTATTCCTAAAATAAGTGTTCATGTCATAATTTACCTTTCGATTTGTAAATAGACATGTTGATGCAAGCTTACGAGAACTAAACAGAATCGATTTAACCACTAAATTTAGAAAAAAAAAAAAGAGCAAAGATGATCATCCGAATTTGAAAAAAAAAAAAAATAATGTATAGGGTTGCCTTTTTTTTTTTCCTCTTTTTTTCTAGTTGGTGCTTATTTGTGATATCTTGGATACGTGGTCTTTATATAGGTGGGGAAAAAATGATTTTGATTAAAGTTGGCGTTGGGTCTTGAGACTTGCAAAATCAATTGCATTTACAATTGCATTAAAGAGGGGAAATTGGAAGTTGTTCTTAGCACCTCATTAATTGAACCGCGTGATCACCTCTTTTACACTTATAAGAGTTAATATACTTAAAGGTTAACCAACTGAAATTAACTTCGACAATATCCAAGTTGGTATCCCCATAACCCATTTACCGCCAATCAATATCTTTCACACAGAACAAATCCCAAACTAGATTCGAGTTAAAGATATCGGTTAGAGACATTTTTGTAAAGGAAATCGAATAGCGTAAATGAGACAAAATATATTATCATCCAAATCAGAAAAAAAAAATACTAGTCTTATTTAACTTGCATTTTTTCACGAGTCACTTAATGTATGTATCTCGATATCCAACATTTCTAGATCATTTACTTTTAGGGCACGCATAATAACCACAATTTTTGTTCCAGAACTATTTTTCTGTTTTAGATTCGTTTATGGAATAAAAATCCATTTAGTAAAACTATTTTATTTTCCCAATTTTTGGAATAGATTTTTACTCAAGAAATAGACTTGCAACAAATATTAGAAGTGATTTTTTTTTGGAAAAATCTCAAATAGGGGAAGTGGGTTCATTTTCTCAAAAAAGGACCCAAAGTAGACACTGTATCAAATAAGGACCCAAAGTGGCTAATTTTGTCTCGAATAAGGACCCAAACTTTCAATCTTATTTATAGCCTGGGGTAGTTTTGTCCAAGAACATTTTTTCTTTTATTTTTTTTCTTTCTTTATTTTCCTCACACCTCCTCCTTTGCTCTACTTTGCCTCCTTCAACACCATAATCAGGCCCCTACCAGCGTCCTCGTGAGCTTCATGTCATCACGTAGTTGGTCCTAGTGACAAGAAGTCGAATTGGAGTTATTTGCTACTGGTCACCTTCTCAAATGCTAAAATCTTCAGTTCCTCAAGATGCATCAAATCTCGGCTCGCTTGTGCTCAACCTAAAGCTCGAATTGACCTCAATCTAACGACGACGATGCTAGATTTTCTATCAGGAGCAGTGGTCGATGAGGTCGAGAGCTCAAATAGGACTTGTCAATGGCGGCAATGGGGCAACGAAGTACAACAGTTTCTATAGTTAATGATGTCAAATACGACTAATGATCGATCTCAAGATGGGGTATCGATTGAGGAGAAGAGCTGTGTCGATGAGAATGGCAGAAGTGTGAGTGGATGTCTCCAAATTAGGGATTATTGAAAGGAGCCATTGGCATTGCAAAGGGGAAGGGGGATCTTTGAAAGATTGAATTTACGCAAGAGAGGCAAACCCAAATTTGAAATTGATGAGGCAAACTCTTGCCGAGGTTGAAATAGTCGCCAACTGCAACAAAATTGTTTTTTCGTGTGAAATTGTTGATCACCAAGTGTTAATTGAATAAAGGCATAAGTTAGTCAAACAAGACGATCTGGCGATGCTTAGATATTGCTACTCTGTTGTTGGCAAGTAGGACCGAAAACAACACAAAAAATTGCAGTTGCTGGGTTAGCGGAAGGCCCGGAATAAGTGAAGTTTGATGTACTCTCGAGGTGAGAGGAATACGTCGCCAAAGGGATTAGTTGCATAGCTTGGGAGTTGGACAAGAAGTTGAGTCTCAGCAAAAGCAGATTCATATTATGGCTTTGAGATCAGAATTTGCAATGAATGTTGGAATAACAAGAACTTATTTTTGAAAGCTCATTTCGGCTTCGTGGAATAGTCTACAAACCATTTTGAGGAGCAAATTTAAAATCTTCAAAGAGTTAGACTACGTTGTAATGGCTCGTGTTAAAGAAAACCCAATCTTGGTCATACAACGAGATGATACAAAGAGCCATGGAGGGGCTAATAATGGAGGTGATGTAAAAAGTGAGAAAGATGAAGAAAGAAAAAAGAAGAAAGAGAGAGACAAAAAAATAAACCACAATGTTCTTGGACAAAAGTACCCCTGGTTGTGAATAAAATTAGAAGTTCAGGTCCTTAATTGAGAGTAAGTTAGCTACTCTATGTCCTTATTTGAGATAGTGTCGACTTTGGGTATTTTTTGAGAAAATGGCTCAACTTCAAGTCCTTATTTGAGATTTTCCCATTTTTTTTTTTACTTTTCTATTTATGGAATAGAATTGAGAAATAAAAACTCTTTTCATTGTACGTTCTCGCTACTAGTCAACCGCCCATCTGTCGCCGCTGGCTGCCGCTTCTCGATTGTCGGCAGTTGGTTACCGTCTGTTGACTACCGTTCGCCATTATTCGAGAGGAAGAAATTTTGTGTCGTTATCAAATGAATTTCTATTTCGAGAATATAATTTTTGTATCGTAATCAAACACATATTTTTATTAAAAAACTTATCTAATAGTAAAAATAGAAAAATCTATTTCTTTTATATAAATCAATTTATGATCGGAATTGTTATCATTTGCGTCCTAATGCAAACTATTTAATTATAAGACAACTACATTATATTTTATCTATAATTTTAGGGAAAACGACATAAATAGCGATCGAATTTTGGCACAATGTTTAATCTGTCGAATGCCCTGAATTTTATCGCAATATTTTAAATTGATCTGATCAACACTTTCTATTTTGCAGAAATATTTTAATTTAAGTCCCCACACGTGTAATCTGCCAAGCTCCGCCGCAGCAGGATGCTACTCAATGCCCTCTTTCCCTCCATTTCGGTCCCCCTTCTTCGCGCGCCGCTGCGCATCGAACCTCTCCGCAACTCCGACGGCTCGAGAGCTCCGGCGGCCATGGCGGCTTTCCTCCGTCACGCTTCCAAGTCGCCGCAGAGCCGCGCCTCCCTCGTCGCGCTCCGACGAAGCTTCGCGACCGGCTTCTCTCCCCACATCGCAAAACCCCGCCTAAACCCCTTTCAAGGTACCTCGCGAGTCCACTCGCGCCGACGCCCGGAAACGTCGTGCATTCGTCGTCCGCAATAGGATTCCGTTCGCTTCTGATTGCCGCACGGCAATGACGGATCCGTCGTGCCGAGTGGAATGGATGCTCGCATTTGATTGCGTCGCTTTGGATTGAACTCGTGGCGCGTTTTGCAAGTTCTGTGTTTCGGCGTGCGGGAAATTCTGTTGTTTCGATCGATCGATTGAGCGGTGGGAGAACGAAATCACCAATAGCGTCGACACGGAAATTGGGCTTTTCTTTGATAAGCTGATCGCCGCATTTGATTTTCATGATATAATGTTGGAGCATCCTAGCTACTGATGTGCTCGGATGAGTGTTCTTCTTTGTCTCGCTTGCATTTTTGCTTACTCGTATGTTCTAATGAAAGGGTTTTGCAGCAAGATCATTGGTCAGTTCCTCTGGAGCAATTGGCGGGTTCGATGAGATGGTGGCGGCGAATAATCGGAAGTATTACATGATAGGTGGGAAGGGAGGTGTTGGGAAAACAAGTTGTGCCGCTTCCCTCGCCGTGAAGTTCGCTAATCATGGCCACCCTACCATAGTGGTCTCGACTGACCCTGCTCATTCGTTAAGCGATTCGTTCTCCCAGGTACCGGAAATTGCTGGCAAATTTTAAAATTTGGATCAAACTGCTTTTGCATTTGTATGTCAAGATTTCGTCCCGTTAGTTTGTAGCACTTTCATGATAAGTCTCTAACTTGCTTCCTGGCTGGCGGACAATCAATCTAGGATTTGACTGGAGGGGTGCCTATTCCTGTTGAAGGTGTCGATGCTCCGTTATATGCTTTAGAGGTCTCTGGTTAGCTTGAGGACTGATAGTTCGAGAAGTTGCTCACGATGAATTTTTTCGCTTCACTTGCCCATTATTGATACACATCATCAGTTATCATGTCGCTGCAGGTAAACCCTGAGAAGTCCAGGGAAGAGTTCCGCACGGCTAGTCAAAAAAATAATGGTGGTGGCATGAAAGATCTAATGGATAGCATGGGTCTGGGTGCAATGGTTGACCAGGTTAGACTTCAGCAACTTCAATTTGATGATTCAAAGAAAATACGTCGCTTGAGATCACAATATACAACATAATATGATCATCCGTTTGAATCCAATTATGTTCTACTTTGTTTTGTTCGTTTCATTTTACCTATTTCTGGTTTTGGTGTTGCTGCTTATCTTGTTACACTTAATGCTTCAGTTAGGAGACCTAAAACTAGACGAGTTGTTGGACACTCCTCCACCTGGGTTGGACGAAGCTATCTCAATCTCTAAGGCACGTCCCATCTCCTGTAGCGTAGAATACACATTCGAGAATCCCATCCTTGTTCTAATCTTCCTCCTGACTTTCTTGTTGTAATCAGGTTATGCAGTTTGTTGAATCCCCAGAGTACAGTAATTTCACCCGTGTTGTCTTCGACACAGCGCCCACAGTGAGTGAAAGTTCATGCTGTAGAAACTTCTTTTTGTGATATTCTGCCATCAGCTTAAGTTTTGTGTTACTCTTGTCTTATTACTACATAAATTTGTTGCTAGGGCCATACTCTTCGTCTGCTGTCCCTGCCTGATTTCCTGGATGCATCCCTTGGCAAAATGATGAAGGTATGGATCTTCTGTTTTGTAACTGTCCTAAAATTATGCATGTGGTGGGACTGCATTAAGAGAAGAATGTTGCATTTGCCTTATATGTACCCTTCACAGCATGAGTTTAGGTGGTGTCTCATATCAAGTTATGCTTATATATTTCATTCTAGTTGTCCTCTGTTATATTTTTGCCGGAATATTAACAATTGATACTAAAAGGAAAATGACAAATGCTTTTGTCAATAATTAATGCTTCAGTGCAAATGTTTATGGTGGTGAATAGAATTAATTGTTCAAGTTTTAAATTTCAATCTTAGTGTCTGATTTTGTATATTTGTAACCATTTATACTGTGAATAAATATACCCATATCAGCTGAAGAAGAAGTTAGCTTCTGCAACTGCAGCCATCAAATCTGTTTTTGGGAAACAAGAAGAGCAGAAGGATGTTGTAAGTACAGCATTGTGAGATGGTATCTTTGATTTATATCTATTTTCTATTGCATTGAGAGTTCTCTTTATTATATGATATCAAATGTAGTCTGACAAACTTGACCAACTGAGGGAGAGGATGAGAAAAGTTCGAGACCTTTTTCATGACCCAGACATGATGGAGTTCATCATAGTGACAATTCCTGCGGTAATTCTTTTTATTATGTTGTCTATCACAGCCTTTGATGTGTGGAAAGATGAGGAGAAGTTTTTCAAATTTGAACTACAATGTGTTTAGTTCCAATATTTTTCATGTCAAATGGAATGTTTGCTTTTCGCCTGAATAATCAAGACAGAGCGCAGCAAGACTACAATTTTCCATGTCTATAATATAGCCTTTTTAAAAGCAAGACAAAGAACCATGTAAGAAAGACAAAGAACCATGTAAGAGCTAACAATCAATCCACGTTCCTCTTTGCATGAAAAAATAAGGTCAGGATAGGTGATATTTTGGTTTTTAGAAAATTAGAGAATATCCATGTGATATTACCACAATTGATGGAATTTTCACTATTCTTTGAAGATGCTATCTTGTTAACAAACTATTCCACAATTCAAGCAAACTGTTCTTTACTCCATCTTAAAGCACACAACCTTATGCATATGATTCTGCACTGGGAATGGTGCATGTCATTGTGTATTCTTTTAGCTTGTTTGCTAACTCCATATTCTTTTTTGACCTGAAAAATGTGCTTCCTCAGCATGTTTTTGAGTATAAAGTTTGAATAATACACATGGGGTGTGAATTAGAATGATGGCATCTACCACTCTTTGGCAATGGGCCATTTAACATGCATAAGACACTAATTATTTCTGTTTCATGGCATTTTCAACATCAATTCATTTCATGTTATATCCATAGTGTGGATTCATGTGTATGTGTACTATGTACTGAAATTGCAAAGGAAACACTGTTTTTATTGAAGCTTTGGATTTTTAAGGAAAATAGACTTGGCCACTCAACCTTTTGCGCTCGTTTGCTCTCCGCGTTCCTCTCATAACAGCTGTGTATATGTCGACTTTTTTGGGGTGCCCTTGTCAATTTTTGGATACCTTTCTAGGTTATGGCGATAAGTGAATCATCGAGATTGTGTGCATCCCTGAGGAAGGAAAGTGTTCCTGTCCAGAGGCTCATTGTTAATCAGGTCCTTCCTCAGACGGTATCAGAGTGCAAGTTTTGCTCTGTGAGGAGGAAGGTACAATTTAAACTTCTCCAACACCATAATTCTTTTGGGAGTGGACACGGATGTTTTTCTTATCCAGACTAGAATAACGGACTTGAACTTGTGGAATGTCCTTGACTTTTACTTAGATAAACATATGCTCACTAGTTTCTCCATAATCTTTGCTGCTAAAGTGGATTCCCCAATTTTTTTTGCAGGATCAGTTGCGCGCCCTTGATATGATCAAAACAGATCCCGAGCTTGCCGGATTAAGTGTGGTGGAGGCACCCTTATTTGATGCTGAGATAAGGGGCGTTCCAGCTCTTAAATTCATGGGGAATATGATTTGGAAATGAAACTCCGATCCCTGCACATATCTTGATTTTGTCACCAAGGGCGACCGCATTTGGGAGCAAAACTTCTTGTTTCAGAAGAAGGCAAAGTTTTCTCCGCTTCCCAAACAACTCGCAGTTGCATCTTGAGCCCCATAACTTGTTGAATCTCTTTTTCGCACAACTTCTAGTCTTGGATTATCAGGACTACGACTAACCTAAAGATATACGATGCTTGTTGGCACAAATCCAGCTGATGTTGGTCGGGAGGCTCAAGGCACGGATTAACTCCGTGCTCAAAGTTAGTTGGAGGGCCTTCTTTTCTCTATGCGGAACCAACTCTATGATGGAGAACCTGGAGAGATTAAAACAATACCGCGGCTTATCAACTTCTTCTTACTTCGGTCTCAAGCTACCTTACCCCATTTTATCTAACTAGAATCAGACTTTCTGTATCGAATGCGTTTGTCTTTGGAATTGACTTATTGTGTCAATTTTGTTTCGGAATGGAAGTGGTGGGACTTGTAACGTAGAAATGCAGAATGTCGAACAATTTCGACCTTCTTATGGTGTCGTGTTTCGGAGTCTTCTGAAACGGCTAAGTTCACTGATCTTCCATTGCTCCCTGACTCCCTAATTCATGTGGAAGGTCACAATGGTTGCCGAGAGTCCTACAGCTTCACATTCGGACACGATCCCTGACCGCCCGACTCGGGACATTTTTCAAAAAGCTTGGAGCTAAATTCATATTATGCGTGGATTTGCACGATCCGTTAGGCCCTGAATCTCACACCCGATCCGCCCCCAGCCCAAGCCGGAGCCTGAGCCCGGGCCAGCTCGACGACGGCTTCTACTCCACGCGTTTTGGAACTCGTGATTAACCAAGGCGGTGCAAATTTCGGGATGGAATGATTGGAATCCGTATAGCCATGTGCATGGAAAGAGATTTATCGATCTGGGCTCTTATCTGATCGAGGACAGGCGGACAGATTCGGCGTTATCTCGAACGATGATGCATACAATTTACAAATTCGGAAGACGAAGGGTGAAATTGCGACGAATTTCACCAGCTAAAAGCGAAAAAGAAAAAAAGAAAAAAAATTTCGGACGCGCGCGATCGAACGAGGGACCGACAACCCGACGAGCGGGGGGAGGCGATGACCCGAAACAGGAAACAGCATCAAAAGGAGCACACACGACACGAGAATCCTGGACGCATGTGCGCGACGGGCGGGCCCCACCTGTCCCCCCGGGGAGGTGAGCACGTTTCGCCCCGCCATTGGCCGCCGCGGATGGGACCACAGGGGAGCAGGGCGGGACCCGTCGCCTGACCGACGCGGTGAGAGAAGGTGGCGCCAGGCGCCACGAGAAAAGATGCTCTCGCCGTCAACTAACGGCCCCCTCCCTCGACCCCATCCCTCGCCGTCGCCGTCAAGCCTTCGGAGCTGAAATGGTTGACCGTTCTACCGCTCCTTCTTCTTCTTCCTCCTACTTCCTTCTTCTTCTTCTTCTTCCGTCATCTGCTGCTGCTGCTGCTTCTTTCGGCTGCTACCACTGCTTCGGGGCTAGCGCGCTCGACGCGCATTTCGCAGCGCATTGCCATGTCGTGACTCCGGCGGAGTTGCTGTGCCTCTCTCTCTCTCTCTCGCTCTCGGGCGCCTCTCGTTCTCTCTCCACGCGCGGCATCTCTCTCTCTATAGCTTTGGTTCACGCTTCAGGTCCGTGCTGCTTGCTTGTCGCTGCCGCTCCGCCACTCGGCCTTCGCTCTTTTCTCTCGTCTTCTTTTCCCGACCACAGTGTCCGACTGCCTTGAGCTGGACATGGCTGAATGACGATGGTGATTTGATGGGAGCTTCGGTCCTTTTGCTTCTTTTTGGTTTTTCCTTTTTACATTTGCGCGTGATGTTCTCGTTGAATTTAGTGGATTGATCTTGATTTACCCAGAGCGCTTTTACCCCCGGGGAATGTGGATCGTAGATTTGTCTATAGAAATTTTGGCTGCTGCATTCTCTAGTCGACTGCCCAAATAGGCTCCTGGAGACCCACATTTCGCTGTAGGAGTCATATGCAGCCGCTTCTAGGAGCAGTTCCGTTTGATCGATGGCGTATCCTGACGAAATGGGTTCGTTTGGTCTTATCGTAGATTGCCCAAAGATCGTTTCTTTATCGCGAGTATTCGAGCTGTAATCTGTTCTCCTTGTGCGCCTGGCGCGAGACTATCGCCTTCAGATTTCGCATTACGCTGATTATGTTGACATTTTTTTGTAGGATGGATGTGGAGGCAGGAGTACTTCGAAGAATGGGCAGGGATCTGTCTGTTGGTTTAGGGGAAGGCTACACAGGGCATGACTGTTAGTTGTGGCAGGGTGGGATCTCCTTGATATTGTTCTACTGGGTTAGGATGCTGCCTTTTCAGCTAATGAAGAGCATCGCTTGAGCCTTGTGTTGTGAACAAGCGAAGATGATTTCGCACGATCAAGATCATGAATTTGTTCAGTGGGGTCTCCAGCTCTTTGACAGCAATCCATATTCCGATTGCGGGTACTGTAGCACCGTGACTAAGGATAATTTAGACTACTGTGAGGGACCCTACTTTGAGGAAGATGATTATAGCATGGAATGTGTGAATGTGGATAGTGATGAACTTATAGCACGTGTTCTTCAAGAGGAACTATCTCAGCTCGCTGTTACAGAAGCAGATCAATCTGTGCATGAAGAACCGGAACAGTTGCCATCATCTTTCTTCTTGCACGATTGGCCTGACCAATCTGTTCAGAACTATGCTTCAGGTTTTTCTTAAGAATGAAAACAGCTTGAACTTTTGCGCCACCATATTAAGACATACACTTTATGTTTCGAGTTGTCTATTGATTAGTTGTCCATTGTGCAGGACAGGAGGAAGCAGAAGCTATCTTACATTCCAGTTCATGTCCTAGCCCTGATGAAGAGGCTTGCTGCAGGGAAGACTGGCCATATTCCTTAGAGCTGCCAGATGAGTATGCCTATGATGGCGAACTGGGAAGGAGGTTAAATCAGATGATTTGTGTTCCGGTGAGTTTCGCATTCATCAAAGAGATGTTTAACTATCTTAACTTGCCACAACAGCAGGCCTTTTCTCGCCTTTGATTAATTGCAATTGCTATATTTCCTTTTTGCTTTCACAGTGTGAGCAAGTTCTCACCCTATCATTTGGGGAGTTATTTAATCTTTTAAGAACTAATGGGATTGACCTCTTGTTTTGAGAAGTTGAATTTGGTATGCATGCTGTTTCCAAGTGCAAGAGTTGTTAAATACCTGCTATAAGAGTCTAATATTCATATTGCATTCGACTCTGTAACTTGATGTGTTGGATTTTGATTAAATTCATGTATCTTATATAATTGAGAAATTTACTTTCCAGTTAGATAGTATCCTGGAAATTTCCTTCTGCATTACATGCACCATGTCTTTTGTAGCATTGATGAGAACTACTCCTTACTTCTTTTCTTTTCTATTGGGGATCTATGGGCCTCTCTTTAGTTGTGCTGTTCCTCTACTCTTGTTGGAAGTACAGAGAGTCAGATTCTTTTTTAACTACCTTCAATTGACAAAGCACAATATGGTTTTCCTTTTTCTCATTTTCTTTCCTTTAATATTTTGATTTTGATCTTTTGGTCTGCTGGACTATATATTATCTTAGTTGCTTGAATTATTAGTTTCTTGCTGATTTTTTGTAGCACGTGCCAAAAACCAATGGTGAAATTCCATCGGTGGATGAAGCGACTTTAGATCATCAACGGCTACTTGAGAGGTATTCTGTCCTTTTACTGGATACACTTGTTCTTCTTTTTTTCTTCTCTTATTCTACAACTTTATCCTCAAGCACTACTTTTGATGTTAGAAAGAATCCATTACCCTTGACATGAAAAGCATATGAAGCCTGACTTTTCCTTTTACAGATTGCAGCTTTATGGTCTGGTAGAGCGCAAAGTTCAGGGAGATGGTAACTGTCAGGTTTGTGTCTTGAGTTTTGAGATTTTACAGAAACCTGTCTTAGTTTATTGAAGGCGGATTTTTGTGATTGAGATCACATGTCTGCACAATGTAAGCTCTCATCTTAAGCTTACACTCTTCACCAAGGACTGTGTGACCCTTTCCTATTAGAGACATGCTTCGTTTTCCCAAATTTTTTGCTTCTTTATCTATCATGGTTCAGCAGTCCAGATAAAAATTGCAATTCAGTATGCATGCCCCCAGTTGAATAAATTATCAAATGGTGAATGCATCAAGTAATGGTCATCAGGTCATGTAGGAACTGGATTTGTAGGTCTTGCTATTATTTTAAGGAAAAGATTAATCTCTAAGCTTCAATATTCGATTTTAGAAAACTAATTTGACTTAGGAACAAGTAAATGGCTAGTGAAAATTACAGACTGTGGAATGCTAGGATTTTTTTAATTGGATTTCATCCTAATCTGCTAATCGAAGAAGGTCCGCTGAGTTGGAATGCAGGGAGCACGAAACTCACCTAAAGTTTCAGCCATTCTATTGCTGTTTAAGAATAAAATCATGTTGACAACAATTGCAGTAAATCTGTGCATTCACCAAGCAGGAGAGTAGTTTGATCATGACTAGATTGTTGCGAACCGCATGGGGGGAGAAATGCAGGATGGGAAGAAAAGAGGGTGGGTCATGAGAAAGAGACAAGACAAAGTGAGCAGAGAGACAAGGAGCTTATGTTTTTTGTTTTAATTAAGGTGCGTTTGTTTTATGGAAAACCAATGACCAGAAAATATTTTTCCAAAGATGATCACTTGTGTCATTTAAAAATAGTCAAGAGACACTGTATTCCATATCGAGGATAGTCTATCCCTAAACATTTTATTTGATGATAAAAATATTATTTGTTAATCTTTTACTGCAAGATATGTATCGGATTTAGGAAAATATTTTCCAAACTGTCTACTCTTCATGAAACAAACGGACCCTTGTGACGATTTCTTTTCTGTTCCTTTCTTTTTCTTTTTCTTTTTCTTTTTTTTTGGGCGGGGGGTGGGTGGGGCTTGTGCCATAAAATGGACTTTAGATTCTAATTGATTCTTGAAGGAGATGGTGTACTTGTCTAACTGCCCAATCAAAATAAATTGCATATCTGCTAGGTTCATTATTTGAAATAATACCAATGGACTCTCAATAATGAGACGTTGCATCAGGGAGAAGCAAGTTATACCTATAACTGAACTTTAAGTCTAGCTTAGGTCCATCTGCTAACCCCAGACCACAAAAAACTCAAAGTTTCTAATTCTACGATTTTATTGAGTTAATGTTGGTGGTTTTGTGCGTGTAGAGTTTGCCTTGTGAATAATTTGCTCATCCTCTGAACTTTGGTTTAGTTTTTGGTTTTGGATTTCTTTCCTCGTTCAGTCTGCGTCATCAAGCAGCAATGAGCTCAATTATATAACAGGTTGACTTTATAAAGTACTAGTACACAATGCTTATATTTCCTCAATATATCTCGATTTAGTGATTCTCTATGTGTTCTGGTTGCCTGTCTGGTGGTAATGAAAGCTGTGGTTCTTAAAGTAACATGCGCACTGTATCTAATTAGCTTCTCAATGATTCCAGTTCCGAGCCCTGTCTGATCAGATCTACCACACCGCCGAGCACCATGACTTTATAAGACAGGATATCGTTAAACAGGTTACTTATCCATTTTCATATGACCAAATTAGTTCATCGAAGTTTGCTTTTTTTTTTTTTTTTTTCCTTCTGTTTTTTGAATGATTAGTTCATCCAAGTTTGTTGCTGCATAACCCTCTGCATACTTGGATGGTAATGCTCCTTCCATCACGTTGTTTTGACATATCAGCTGAAGTCTTGCCCAGAGATATATGAGGGATATGTGTCTATGGCTTACGATGACTATTTGGAGAAGATGTCTAAGTATTTCTCCACTCTCTACTCTCAACAAGTCTTCTTTCTCCTGGAAACCGCTGATTTTTTCTACTTGTGAATGACAATAGGACTGGTGAATGGGGTGATCATGTCACATTGCAGGCTGCTGCAGACATGGTACATATTTCTTTTATTGTGTGTGATTACTATTTATCAGCTTTACTTGGGTGGTCAGAGCTCATCCACAAATAATGATTTCCATTCTAGATCTGTTTTTTTGAATTCACCCTGGCCCATAGTCTCATAGTGCCTAGGAACTTAAAACTTGGGGTCAGGTGGTGATGGGATTAAGTCATGCTGAGTTTGGATTCCTATTCTTTTCCTTTGGGGCCTGATGCTTTCATGACTACTTGGTAAGAATCAGATGTAGAACTTTGTACTTGAAATCTTGCATCATTTTAAACTTTGTTCTCATAACTAAAGGTAAGTGCATAGATGTTTGACCACTACGTAATTGAAGAGGTTTTCAGCCAATGCATTGATTGAGATGCAATGAAATGTCTTGATGCATGTTGATGGTTTTTCTGCAGCTTGGCGTTAAAATATTTGTCATAACTTCTTTCAAGGACACATGCTACATTGAGATTCTTCCAAATGATCAAAAGTCTAAACGAGGTACATCCATCTTGAACTTTTTTCTTGGGACAGAAACAAGTCCATCCTAGCAAAATACATTTATGCATTTGAATTACAAGCTAGATCTAGCTTAATCCTCCATGCTCCTCATAATGCTGTCAAATGCCCAAGATAGCTATATTTATTGCTGAAAAATAATTTACATTGACACCATTTTTTGCTGGTAATGCTCCATATGCAGTTATATTCTTGAGTTTTTGGGCAGAGGTGCATTACAACTCAATACACCTGGAGGGAGGTATGAGGCCTCACGTTTGCTTTCTGCAGCTTAGTAACTACATATGCTTCAGGACCAGTTTGATTCATCTCTCTAGAATGAATTGGAACCACTCAGTTTTATAATCTCTCTGCGTTGTTGCAATAAGTCATAACTATATCTGAATATTTTTAGTAGAAGAGTCACTTTCATTTCCATGGGGAAATATTACATTGTGGGTAATCGACTTCTCATATTAAAGGCCAGAAATAAAATAAAAATAAAAATGAAGATCATTATTGGAGAAGAGGGCGGTATTACTAATTCACCACCCACTAAAAGGGTAATCTTGGCATTCCATACCTGTATTTTAACTCAAAAGCCAGAAGCTCCACCCAGCAGCTGGGGGAGCATCTTCTGCTTATGGCTTCTACTTGAGTTGTGAATTTTGCTGTTGGCTTTTTGAGTAGCTTTCAATGCCAACGGCTAATTTTGATGTACTTCTGTTTTACGTCTTCAATTGAAGAGAACATGGCTATAAAAAGTGCAAAAGGCATAACTTGTAAAGGCAAAGATCCATTCCAAACAGGCTCCGAACAATATTTATAGGGATTTGGCCTGATGAGGCAAAGTATTGCATGAAACTAAGTGTCAACTCTAACGACGGGATCATTGTTTGCTTCTCAGCTACTAGGTGCAATTAATGTTGTGTTATTGTTAATCCTATCAGGGGCCATGGAATCCTAGATGTAGGTTGCCCTCATAGTTTTTCTGTTAATATTATGATCCTTTACTTGAGTCATGCCACGAATTCAGATGTATCTTCGTCTAAGATGAAGAAGAAGAAAGGATGGAGGATGTTTCGAAACAAGCACTTGGAATCTTCAGAGGAATATCATAGACAGAGGGTCTGATAGGTTCCGTTTCTTCTCCAAAAGTAATGGAGCTGACTCAATCACAGCAGAAGAATTCCTATTATCTTTCTGTTATGTACTTCCAGGACGTGCTTTCATAGTTCGCATAACAAAGGGAGGAGCTTCAATCTTTCTTGTTCGACCGGCCTCGGCTCCGTTGTACATCTCCTAACCTTGCCCGGGACTTTTCCTTTTGGCTTTATTCTTTGAATAAAATGGTTTCATCCTGTGGAATTCTTTCACAGAACAGCTAGGCATGGCATTTCATTTTCTTCTCTTCAGAAAATTGCTCTCTTTTTATGGAGTTCTCAACTGGAGCATGTGATTTGTAGTCATTTAATCAATATATATATATGGAGGTATCCCCGGACCAGGAGGAGTGAACAAAAGGCAGAGGGAATCGATCGACCAACATCACTTCATGCTTAGGCGAACTAATGAAATATTGAGTTCTCTTTCGCTACATTGCTATTAAAAAAATTAGAAATTTTAGTAAAACTTATCCTCAAGTTTCAAAGATCTACTAAAACTTCTATTTTTTTTTTTTAAAGTAGTTTGAAGTAAAACTAGCATGAACTTACCACTTTGGCATTAATTTTCATGACGGGAAATATAATTTGAAATAAATATGACACAAATAAACTAATTTAAGATTTTCAATATCATTCATTAATTTATACATAGTATGACAAGTCTATCATTTGGGATTTTCATTATCGCAAGTTAATTTGGACTTAGAATGACACATGCAGTGGGGAAAATTATCAAAACAATTCTAAACCTATTGTAATATTTTCAATTCCATCCTAAATCATTTGTAGTTGTGTTAATTCCGTTCATTTGACCAATTTTGGCTATAGCCAAGATCGACATGGATACTGGCCATTCGACCAATGCTGACGTGATAATTTTTAAATATATTTTATTTTTTTTCGATTTTTAAAAATCTTTTCCTCTTTTTTTTTTTTTCCTCTTTTTTGTTTTTTATTTCCTTCTTCTTTTGATTGGCGAGGGTGAGCTCTATCTCACCCAATGCTACGACAGTGAGGGCGAGAGCTAGCCTTGTCGACGAGGGCAAGCCTCATTGGCCCTAGCCTCTAGTTAGTTGCCAGACTGGCGATCGGCCAAAGGAAGGAGGGAAAGAAAAAACAAAAAAGAGAAAAAGAAAGAAAAAGAATAAAGAATAAAAAAATCGAACAAAATTGACACGATGACCATCGCAAAATTGGTATAGAAATGCGATCGGAATCGAACCGATGACCATCGCATTACAAATGCGATGCTCTAACCTCTGAGCTAAGCGGGCTCAAAAATAGTAGAAATTGTACATGCATAGGAATTTAGTAAACTCTTGAGATCTTTTCTATTAATATGAACTATTCATTATTAGCTATTCATAATGAATATGATGAATATGGATTCATATGAATTGAATATTGAATATAGAAAAGTCGAATATCCAATAAATATTGGATAGTATAGAAGATAAGGATTCATATAGTGATATAGAATTTTGATCTATTTCTCAATTATATGCTTATCAATACTTAATATTTTAATATTAATTAGATAATAAGAAATAAGATTCTCTTTTTCATTTTTGAATGCATCAAATGACATTTTTTTCTTTTTTTTACTAATTCAATTCTATTACTTTTTATATTATCACTAATAGTTTATTAACTAATTTAATTTACTGTTATATCATCTATATAAAAATTCGAAATAGAATCTAACGAAATAGAATAAATAGAATCGAACTAAATCGAAATACTAAATAGAATATAGAATAATCGGATTAGAATCTTATTCTACATTCTAGAAAATAGAAATTCTAATCGTTAGAATAGTCATTTTTAATTTAACTACTAATTCAAATTAAAATAGAATATAATATGTATTTCTAACTAATATTAATAGTTATTAGTTATATATAATAAATAATATTTCTCTAAATTAATTAATATTTTTATATAGTTTATAGAATTCGAAATAATTAGAATTATGTTCTATTTTTAAATTAATGAAATCATTTCTTATAGAAAGAAATGATTCGTTATAGCTATTATAAATGATTAATGTGTATTAAATATACAATACAATTTAATCAATATCCAATTTTGATTTTCTTTTTTTGAGTTATCTTATAGAAGGTCGACTCTACTCTAAGGAAAGGATAAGATAAGAAGAAAAAGAAAAGATGCAATAAAGAGAAATGCATTCCAAACCATAATGAATGAGACATTCCTCTGTTGTCATTCAGAAAAAAAAGAATCGACCCTTCGAGTATTCCAAATTGCACGAGAAAAATGAGAGTAAAAGAGGCATAGATATGTTATATGATATAGATCATATCCATCTATATTGAATTGCGGATACAGAAATAATAGAATTATTTCTGATTGGATCAAATGGAGGTCTATGATAGATATTAAAGAAGATAGGGAAGAAATTGAAAGAACAAGAAACGCTTTTTTTCTAGTTTATATAGAAAAAGAAAAAATCGGTATCTAATGCAAGATTTCAGCATAAAAAAAAAAGGGGATATGGCGAAATTGGTAGACGCTACGGACTTAATTGGATTGAGCCTTGGTATGGAAACCTACTAAGTGACAACTTTCAAATTCAGAGAAACCCTGGAATTAAAGATGGGCAATCCTGAGCCAAATCCTGTTTTACGAAAACCAACAAAACAATAAGGGTTCATAAAGCGAGAATAAAAAAAGGATAGGATAGGTGCAGAGACTCAATGGGAGCTGTTCTAACAAATGGAGTTGACCACGTTGCGTTGGTAAAGGAAAAAGAGCCTAAATCTTCCTTTACATCAACTTTTTTTTATTCACTCCACGAAAAAAAGAAAAAAATTTCTTTTTCTATCTATCTATATTTTTTTAATCACTGAGGTTTAATTCAAAGATGAATTATTTATGATGATAAATGCAATCTTTAGGAAAACTTTATTCAAATAGTGATATCCAGGTAGTTTTTTTTTCAATTCAATAACTATAACTATTTGAATTGAATGATTTCTTATGAGTATTTGATATTCGAAGAAGTCTAAGATTGTTGAATATATCCTCTCAAGTTACTTGAAGATGCAATGTAGATTCAATACAAAGAACTTTTTCTTCCTAATATTTAGAAATTAATAAATAAAATAAAAATATTGCATTCATCCAATAAAAAGAAAATCGAGGATTAAATTGAATTCTTTCTAAGACTTCTTTAGAAACCAATGGAACGACCGAACAAATGACTATTCATGATTCCCTAATTGAATCAATTACATATCAGTTCCAAACTAGAGGAATGTTATGGTAAAACTTCGTTTGAAACGATGTGGTAGAAAGCAACGTGCGACTTGAAGGACATGATCAGTTGTGGATTCTTACACCCACCCTTTTTATTATATAGGAATGAAGGTGCTCTTGGCTCGACATCCTTTGTTCTGTTCCACTCGAAACCTCATTTTTCTTGGGTTGTAGTGTAAACAGTATGTGATGTAGCTCGAGTAGAAAGTATTGATTCATTTCTCAGGGCAAGGATCTAGGGTTAGTGCCAATTAATAAGTTGGAACAACTTCGTAAGTGTAGTCTATTTTCGATTTCTAAATCGAAAGGATCCAATTCGAGCAAGTTTCAAATCCAAAAAAGGAAAATTTGTTGGAATTAGTGAAACTCTTTTGATCAAAAGTGTATCTTGCGGGAATCAACCGTTTATGATTCTTTGATAGAAATAAATCAAAAAAAGGGCCGTGTTGCTGCCATTTTGAAACGATTAAAAATCACGGAAGTAATGTCTAAACCCAATGATTCAAGGCAAAGATAAAATATTTTGGAACAAGGAAATATCTTTTTTTTAATTGTCTCGACAACTAGATCAAGAAAAAGGAGTCCAAATATATTCTAAATGAGACAAACAAAAAGGGGTTAGAGACCACTCAAAAAATCAAATACATAAGGGTTTTCTTTTGAGCTATTTCATATTTCCGAGTTACTCAACTTGAGTTTTGAGAATACAAATGATTTTTTTTTTTTTATAAAGAAAAGAAGAATAAAAAAGTATTAAATAATCTTAGTCTAATTGATTTGATTTAATGCTTTTATAGATCTATTTGACATTCGAATTGTATACATAGACATATCTTCTAATTTCTCGAGCCGTACGAAGAGAAAGCTTCGTATACGTTTCTAGGGGGGGTTCTAGTTTATCTACGTCTATCCCAATGAGCCGTTTATCGAATCGTTGCAATTGATGTCCGATCCCGAAGAGAAGGAAGAGATCTTCGGAAAGTGGGTTTTTATGATCCGATAAATAATCAAACGTATTTAAATATTCCTGCTATTCTATTTTTTCTTGAAAAAGGTGCTCAACCTACAGGAACTGTTTATGATATTTTAAAGAAAGCGGGGTTTCTTTTTAGAGAATTTCGTCTTAATTAAAGGAAAGTCAATTAATGAAATACAAAAGAAGAGGGTGTGGGTGATTCGTATATAGCTTTGTATAA
Source organism: Eucalyptus tenuipes (assembly GCA_014182365.1). NCBI lineage: Eukaryota > Viridiplantae > Streptophyta > Magnoliopsida > Myrtales > Myrtaceae > Eucalyptus > Eucalyptus tenuipes. The sequence goes on along the minus strand of CM024546.1, from coordinate 8,816,627 downwards.
GTATAAGTTTTTTTCTACTATACTTTCCCCACTCCCCTCCTCTTCTTTTGCTCTATTTATACTTTTTTTTATTGTATTCTTTTCTAATTATTCATATTGACAACAGTGTATTGAACAAATATAATTCGATCGTGTAGAAATGGATTTATTTATCTTCCTTATATTTTTCTTTCTTAGATTTCGTTTTTTTACTTTACTTCATTCAACAAAAAGATCTATCTATAAAAGGTTTAAGACTGAACTTGCCAAAAATAAAGATTTATGATTGATTTTAAAAATGTACAATAGGTTAAGATTGTTTTGGTAATTTTCTCTACCTCGGGGCATATATATGAGCTTGTAAAACTCTGACATCTTATGTTGCTGCTTTTGTGAGGGCAATGAAGTTTTCGTCCTATGAAAAACGCACCGTATTTCTCACTAGTTACCTCAACCATCGTCGATTTCGTTAGTTAGTCAATTACCGATAATTCAACCATCTAAATCGACAAGATCATCGATTAGTCTACATCGCAATTGGTCAGGAGAGTCAAGAGACCATTCTCTTGTTGCGCTGGTTTTCCTTGTTCATTCCTTCTTCGATTCTCTTCTTTCCTCTTTACAAGTCGTGAAACAAGCTCATGCAAAAGGGAGAAGGATACCGGAAGTGACTTAATTTATGTATGGCGCTCACTTTAGTGCCATAACTTTTCACCGGCTCACTTAAGTGCCAAAAATTTGAAAAATGATATTTTTAGTGCCATCACCGATCAACTTGGCTGAAAATATGATGTGGATTTTTTTTATTAATTTCCTAAACTGACATGACTCGCTAGAGGCTTTAGTTAGCAGCCAAACCACAAACAACACTATCTTCTCACTTTCCATGAAATAAGAATCCTTAATCCCCAAATTGGAAAAGGAACCCAAAGTTGAAGCCCTAACCGGCCATTCAACCAAAATCACATCCTAAGTCGGTTTGCCTCTAAAATCAATAACTCAATCTTGCAAATAAAGGGCAGGAGCTTCAATTGCGGCTCAAATTCATTTTAATGAAGTGAAGAATAATGTGAGAGTTATTGTTATTGAGGATTACTGAGTCCAATAAGAATATCTTGGACTCAATCGAATTTCAGGAGAAGACTCCCGTGGATGTGCCATATATAGAGAATGCTTGAAGTGCAAATATTTCAAATGGGCCGATACAAAATTCTCTAGTGGAGTGAGAGAAGTGATCTTGAAGCTACTTGAATGACTGGATGAACCTCCACCTACAATAATGGGTGAGTTGGAGAATGTTGACTCAATACAAGCTCGAATAAATGCTTCAGAATCTTTGACCAACCAATTGAAGAAGGAAGTTTCAAGGATGAAAATTCAAAGAAAGTGTTATCAAGCGTTAATTGTATTATTGTTCACTTGAGTAGCCTATTTTGTAGTCAAATGTAAAGTGAGTAATGAGAATAAGTTTTTTTGTCTACCATAATATGTACTTATATTGGGTAATTTGTGAGTATAGTTATGTTGTTGGTAAACTAAGCACTAATAACCCAAATTTTCCCTCTTCACCTGAGCCCTAATTTTTTTCTCCTAAACCCCCAATTTTTTCCCTCCGATTGACTGACTCAAAGAGTATCATTTATGACTAACCTAACTAATTAAAAGCAACGAAGCAGTGAGTGACGACAGCAAGCGAGCGAGCGACGGGCGACGAGCAAGCAGCGACGAGTGAGCAAGGGTGCCACATTGTTTCTTAGAGATAGTGGCGTTGACGACGAGACAACACGATCGAAGTCCTAAATTTTGTTCATTTCGGACAGCATCGTGCGCCGTCATTTTTGGGCAACGATTTGATGTGGTGTTGTTTAGTCCAACCCAGCCACGTCGGACTAAGTGACGCCGTTTGGCCAGTCCACGTGGACTGGAATATTTAAAAAAATTCCAACTCAGCCTCTTTTTTTTTTTTTTTTTTTTTTTTAATTGTGAAAGCCATGTAATTATTTTGGCTAGAACATCTTGCTATTGACACTTAAGTAATCATTTTTTTTTTCCGATTTGGCACTTAAGTGAACCAGCAAAAAATTATAGGACCAAAATGAGTGCTGCATACAAGTTAAGACACTTCTAATGTTCTTCTCCCCATGCAAAGCCTTCTGAATTCCCGAATCGATCTTGCAACACTTCTGCGGTATAACCATGTCTCTCGCCTGCTTTTTATGGCAACATGTGACCTGATGCCGTACGAATATTTCTACCAGTATTACCCCGTACACGTCCTAAACATACAAGAGATTCCGGTAATTAGGTGTTTTTACATTAAATCCATGAACAGACTAAACGCAAGATCTGAGATTGAACATCTCGAGAGGCGTGCACTTCACCCATTGACAAAATTCCTTGAGCTCTCTCTGCTCCCAAGTATCTAAAAGGTGTGAGCTTCACATAGCGACAAATAAAAAAATGAGGCCACCAACAAGTGGTCCACCCTCATCTTAAGCTCTGCCCTGGAATATTATCTCCTGCACTGCTGCCCTCACCGAGGGAGATCAGCATATCGGGAACTTCTTCAATACCAATCGCAGGCTGACGGAAGATGAAAGAAAAGTAAGTCTCTGAAGCACGGTTTCAACGAGAGGTCAGAGGTACCAAAGGAACGTGTGGTTACCTGAACTAACTGCAAAAGACGAAACAACAAAAAATCGATGATCATGACCAAGCAAAACAGCTTGCCAGCCCAGGATCCACATGAGAGGTACCTGATCAAAAGTTAGTTAGTAGCAATGCAAATTCTATTGCAATCATAGGCTAGTCAAAAGAATGTCAAACGGAATAAAGCCCTGCTCTGAACAGACCTATTGCAATCATACCCCTGTAATGTCTCAAAATATGTCAACTACTCAATTACAGCAAACACTAAGCAACTTCGCAATAAATGACAACCTCTGGGACATATCATTGGGATGTATAGTACATCAACCCGGCATTTGTTGTGAATGTTGCAGAATCAAACCGATATGCAGATAAATCACATGATTTTATGGATGCCTGAGCTAAACTATAATTTGGCAATAGAAAATCTCATACCGGCCGAGCCGTTCCAAAAGATTTTGATTGGAGCATTTCATAGCACGGTCATAAACGATCTCTGTCCTTCTAGCAACATCATGCCAATCATAGAGCTTCTTCACCTGACAGCAAAAAGAAATTCAAATTGGGCTACTGAAGAAGAATAAGTTGCCTCACTTAAGACATTACTTACACGCTTATGCATATCTTGTGGATCAATCGTGGGAAGTATAGTAATTGCTTTCTTGATTGCTCGCACCAGGTCAAGAGGATCAGGTTCTGCAAGTATAACCATGTCATCTGGTAGAACCTAAAAGAGCACAAACAACTTTTTAGCTTGTTTCAGGATATATTTTAAGCAATTAATTGCTATAATAAAAGTGAACATGCCTCTGGCACTCCCCCCACACGTGTACTGACAGTCAGTAGTCCACAACTGGCAGCCTCTAAAATGGCTATGCAAAATGCTTCTGTTAAAGAACTGCAGAGAAAGTAAATCGGAAATCAGACATGAAAAACTAATATAATCCTTAGAGAGGACAATCCAAACAATATTACAAAAAAGAGAAAAACAAAGGTTGGAGAAAATCTCAACATGATTTTGCATTGTAAACACAGAGTAGGTCTTAATATGTATAAGGATAACAAGGTAACCAGTCATAGATCTTTCCTTTAGTTCATATTACTTAATCTATCATTTATTATGTTAATGGAAGATGAAAATGCAAGAGGTGACCTACAAAGGAAAAGGTTAACCCCAGTTTATTTCCCATAACTTAAACCATAGTGCAAAGAGTGCAACAACTAAAAAAAAGGGGGAAAAAAGAAAAGGAACAAGGTCTTCTCTCCTCCATGACTAATCTTTTCCAATCTTTCAAACACTTCATGATCCACATAGTACTACTAATTACTATATATGTCTTTCATTTGTCATATTTCGAATCAATACTTGGTAGCTTACCAAGGCTAAACAATCACACAAGCACACATAACAATCAGATCTTAACAATTTGGTATTTTAAGGAAGGAGGGGTAGAAGTTTCAGCTTGTATAAAACATTGAGCATAATTCACTGGCCTATGAGATGAGGGAACTATATGAAGTTGAAAAAGAAAGCGTTCATAGCTTCCTAGGATACTTTATACCTGTTCAAGAAAATGTGGCCAGAAATCAATACAGAGCGTACACGAGAATGAGGTATGGCACCCAACATTTCCACTCTGTCTTGAAGGAAATGCTTCTCTCTCATTTCCTCCAGTCTCACTCGTTTGGGTCCATCACCCCCAACCACAAACCGTACCTTGACATGTAACATGGCAAAATTTGAGAGCATGAAGCTGAACAAAAACACTTAACCATGACAGTACATCATTCATAAATCACATATCTATATAAAAGTTCAGCTGATAAATATCCTAAAGATACTCGCACGAAGGCACTCATCTATGGGAAAAGCCTTTGAAGTAATTGCAATACGTTAAACCTACGAAGGAAAACACCTGCAATGTGAAAAGCATGCGGAAAGAGCAAAAACAAATACTTCATTCTGGCATATTAATAGAAAATATTCCCATTTCTTAGCTACAATAAAGTGCTAGTAAGTATCCTACAGTTTCAGTTTCTTAAAGATTCCAAAATACACTAAATCTGCATCCAACTAACTCCAACAGGAGGCAACAAGTTTGGTGGAGAGTGAAACTCATGCTTGGAAAGGCATTTGGTTTTCTTTAGATAATTCAAAAATCCTCGAAAGTCCAGAAGAAAGATATAGAACAAGATTTGAATCACCTCTTACACATTTATCTATATTAACAAACCACAATAGACTTAGGGGAGATGCCAACTAATGAGTTGCAGAAATCTCAATGTCTTCATATTTTCTCATCTAATTCAACTTTTGAAAATGGTTACAGGCTTTGTGCCTTCAAATGCTTTTCTTATAACGTGAAAAAGAAAATCTTCTGAAATGCTGATGTTTTTTGCCTCTGTCCATAAAACAATTCGATCGGTGGTATAGGAGTAAAAACGTTGTTATGGCATAGACAGATACAAGTAAATGCACGCACACTTGGACGTCTGAAACAAGAGGTGGGCTAGAGTGGATAAAAGCAGAATGCATCCGAGAATAATTCGCAATGCAATTTTACTCAAGTCAGCGATGGGAATAGTTTGATAATCACAGGTCTCTTCCACCAAAGGAACACACTGAACATTAATCTAATGTGCAGGCATTTTGGCAACTCAAGATACGCAGAGAAGAAAAAGGTGCCGAGAATGGAGATTCCAGGAAAGGTATTATGAAATTTAGAGACTGAAACATAACTTGGACTCCGATCTAGAGTTTCCACACCAACACCCCATGGCTATCATTTAGATGGAAAAAATATCCCATGAGCTTTGATCCACAGAGGAGGCGTCCACAACATCAACTTTATTTCAGCAAAAGAAAGGCAAAAGAACTAAGCATGATTATGCATAGGTAAAAATAGTGGTATGAAGAACATACATGAGGATACAATTTGCATACTTCTGGAATGACCTCAACCAGTAAATCTGCGCCTTTCCGGTAAACCAATCTACTTACAACAACGATGACGATTTCATCATTACTTCTGGGAATCTCTGGAGCAGGTGTGAACATGGCTGTGTCTACCGCATTAGGTACAACATAGACCTTCTCCGGTGGAAGCCCTGACCGAAGAACCGTATTTTCCTTACTAGTATGAGATACACAAATGGCCTGACTCACGTCTGCTAGAGTAAATTGCAATAACTTGTTCATGTGAATGCTGCCAACATCAGCAAAACCGTAGAGTGAATGGTCAGTAAATACAACTTTATAACCCATTGTGCGCGCGTGCATCAAGGCTTCGTGACAAAGAGTTGAGAAAGCTGAATGTCCATGCACCAGCGTGATTTTTTCCCGAATGAGTATGGTTCTCATGATCGGCAACGTCCCGTAAAATGTTGGCAGAGTGTTCTGCATGAGAAATGATCTCCAAGGAATGTAATAAACCCTCAACCCATGAGTCATATATCTCAAGCCGGATCGATTTCCATATGCATGCGTCAGAACCACCACCTGAATCACATATGGAAACATCCTACCTAATCAGCCACAGCTATAATTCTACAGAAGCAAAATTATAAAGAATATATTAAGAATATATAAGGAAATGCAAAATCTAATAAAGATATTGCAAACACAATGGACCAAAATTGCCCATTATACCCAACAGGTCGCATTGCACTGCTTAGCTCGCCTCGTCGAAATCTAAATAAACACGCGTTGCAAATCGACACAGCGAGTGAGCAACAGAGCCAATCACTTACCTTGTGTCCCAGCTTCAACAAGCATTGAGAAAGACAGTATATATGACTCTCCACACCTCCAAAGTTGGGATAGAAGAAATCACACACCATCAAGATCCTATGCCGTTCCCGGTCGCCCATGAGGCCGTCCGCATTCCCTACAATCAGAGCCAATTTCTACTCAAGAAAGCACGATATCGCCACGCCGGAAGCTACGTAGGGAGGGGCCACGCGAAACAAAACTCGAGTGCTCGCAGACCGGAATGCGCAACGCAAATCGGAGATCGGCGACGATCCGAACGAGAAATCAGCCCAAATCTCGGTGACGAACCATGATCAGAATCGACCTCAGCAATGAACGACGTCAGCGAGGGACGGCGCGAAAGCAAGAGCGAGAGAAGATGGACGGGGGTACCTGGCTGCGATGGAGGCGGCGAGCGGCGCCGGCGCCGGCGCCACCGTGCTGCGCGGAGGGAGGTTGCTCGGGGGTTTGAGGGTCGACGGAGAGAGGTTCTTTCTACTCCTCTGCGAGAGCAAGGGCCTTTTTGTCCAGAATCAGCAAACTAACTTCTTACAAAATAAAAATGTCACTTAAATTTGGGAAAATTACAAATAATAATCCGAAGTATTTTCATTTTCTCAAATAAGAATCTTAAATGATTCTTAAATAAGAACCTGAACTGCCCATATCGGTATCAAAAAGGGTGGTAACAGCGGTTTTAAATAAGGGCTTAACCTCGCCAGCTCGTCGATCAATAAAATTTTTTGGTCGATCGGAGGTATTTTCTTCCGAATACAATTTAAATTAAAGTAAGGGAAAATTTAAAAAAAAAGTTTTGAAATGTCCTAATTTTCTCAAATAAGCTTTCGGAATGGATCTCATTTCATATAAAGACTTGAAATGGTTATTATTATTTTAAATAAGGGTTTTACCTCGCTAGTCACCGGCCGACTAAATTTTCCGATCGGTCAAGGACATTTTCATCCAAATCTTCTTTTCTTTTTCTTTTTCTTCTTTTCCAGCATCGGCCAACGGCTATTGGTAAAGGCTAATGAGGGTTCAACGACCCTCACTAGATCTGGCCAGGGTCTGCCTCGCCAACAGCCAGTGAGGGCTCAACAACCCTCGCCGGCAGTGAGCGAGGGCTTGTAGGCTTTTGCCTAATCCTTACCAATGGCCAATGAGATCACCAAGTTGTAGGCAAGGCCACCCTCACTAGGGGTCGGTGAGAGCCAACCTTGCGATGGCCGTAAGGGGCGACCTCCCTAAGGCAAAGGTTGCCTCACCTAGGTGAGGCTATCCCTCATCGGATCAAGCAAGGGCGACCTTCGCCTAGCCCTCTACAAACACTTTCGGTTGTCGGCCGACCACAACAAAGAAGGAAGAAGAACCACATAAAAAAAAAAGGAAAGAAAAAAGAAGAAAAAAGGACAAATGATGAAAATGCCATTGATCGTTGGAAAGTTAGCCCCTTATTTGAAGCGGACATAATTACTTCAAACCCTTATTTGAAATCGACATAATCACTTCAAGATTTTTTTTTAAACAATATTCACTTCGGATTCTTATTTGAGAAAATGATGACATTTCGGTCTTTATTTGAAATAAGATTCACTTTGGAACTTTATTTGATAAGGGCACTTTGAGCCCCATTTTTGTGAAATTTTCCTTAAATTAGATTAAATTATAAATTAAAAAAGAAAAAAAAAAGAAGAAAAGAAAACACCGGTGGGTTGGCGCTCCCTCTCCCACCTATGGCAAGGGTAGGCCAGCCCTCGCCTTTGATTGGCCAAGGTCGTTGGCCGTCCTCGAGGCACCAGTGATCTCGTTGGCCTTCGCCGCACCCAACGATGGGATGGTTGCCACGAGCAGGAAGGAGTACCCTCCAACCTGTTTTTTTAAAAGGAAAAATAGAAAAAAAGAAAAATTTTGAAAATTCAAAACATTTAAGAAGACAAAATTGCCCTTTACATTTAGTGAGTTTATGCCTCTCTTTGAAACTAATATATGCACTTCATACCCTTATTTGAAACAATATCCATTTCAGGCTCTTATTTAAAAAAATAAGGGTATTTCAAGCCTTTAGTTGAAATGATGTCCACTTTGAGAAAATAAGAATAGACCCTTATTTGACATTTTCCCTTTAAATTTTGAAAATTTAAAAAAAAAATCACATATATATTTAAGCGTCTGGTTTCGAACAAAAAAAAAATTTAAGTGTCAACATTTAAATATTGTGAAATTTCGGGTACTTTGAATTATAAAAAAAAAAACCTCAAAGTGCGTTCATCGTAAAATTTGAATTAAGTGAAAAGTAGAAAGTAAAAATTTATTTAGACATGCTGGTAATTTAATTGCTCGCTCATTTCTTATAATTTGAAATAATTTTCATTTGTATTTAGAAGTATTTTTTAGTTTAGTATTAATAAATAAATTTTTGAAAGGATGAAAGGCAACATATAAAGGTGATCGGTTTTAGGGTGAACAGTTCGTTTAGAATCACTTCCAAAAAATTGAAATCGAACAATGCTCATCAGCTTCATGGACTCACTTAAGAAACAAATCAAGCGCTAGTCTAGTTCTTCGATGGGTCTATGGAATTAGTCGAAGTGTCCCTAACAAATTCATCCAATGTTCTCCATGATCCCTGCACCACTGCGCCTCGGCTTTGTCCAGACCTCACACAGCCGAGCACCACCCCGCCAAACGCCAGCTTCTTGCTGTGACGACTTCAAGCCATTCGTCAGCTTTGCCTAACGACGAAGCAGCAACCCCATGCCAAACTTTGCCGAGATCTCCATCAAGAAAGCTACTAGTTCTTTGTAGCTATTGCTTTCTCCCGTTGCCCACGCCACTGCCTCCATACGAAGTCGATTTAGCGCTGCTAGACACTCTTGTTGGTCCTGCTCGTCACCGGTTTGTCCTTCACAGTTCTTGGAGTTCACTTACCATTGCTCGCTGCCTGTGATCTTTGATTCTTTGCTATCTATTTCTTGGTCAAACTCGGTGGTCTTCACTATTCAGGTGTCGTCGCTTATGCTGCCAAACTGACCAGTGTGCCCATGGGTTCAGAGTTGTTGCCTTGCTTTCTCTAGCAACCGAGAGCGAGAGTGGCAGAGGGAGCGACAGGGCTGGAGGAGATTGAGAGCAAGAGTGAGAGGGAGAGATGGAGGCCAACGGGAATGAGAATGAGAGTGAAAGTTGAGAGAGGGAGGCGAGGCCATGAGTGAGTGGAACGAGAGACGGAGAAAGACAAAGAGGAAACTAGGGTTTTGATATAAAAACATAAAAATTTTAATATATATTCACCGGTTCAATCTAAATTGGTGGTTCCATACCTAGAAGAGAGAATCGGATCGAAACTCACCGATTCTAGTCAATTGGAACTGGGAATCAAATCAGTCCCTCAATTCGATTGCAGATAGTTCTCATTTCTTTTGCATACCCTTATCATGCATTACGTTTAAAACCACCTTCATAGTTTTTTTTTTAATCTATTCACATTGGAAAGTTTCTTAACAATCTTTGGTTTCATTATCTGCGTTAGGGGAAAAAAAGCACATACCGTGTTCATAAGATTGCTAGTGAAAAGGGTTTTAAATTAGCAAATGATAAAACAATGTACAAATATTAGCTCCATTTAAGGAATACATAAAAAAATGACTTGGTATATTTGAATCGTGAATCGTGAATCTCGAACCATATCAAATTGCAAGATCCGGCAAAGTACATAAAATTAGTATTTTGCATCATACACATTTATAAATTTTGTATATCATCGTGTAAGATTTATGGTTTATAAGAAAAGTGAATTTGAGTTTTGAGTTCATGTGATAGTATTGTCGTACAAAAAGATATAATTTCTACTTTTTTTTTATCAACATGAGCAATATTTTCAAATAGAGCTAGTCCTACAGAAAAAGATTTCCAAAATATCGTAATTTTCTTCAAGTTTTTTAGGGATAAGTGCATTAGAAGTCCTAAAATTTGTCATGAAATTGCAATAAAGTCCTAAAACTTTCAAAAAGTGCAATCAAATTATAAAACTTGTCAAAGTGGTTCAATCTAAGTCCTTCCATTGATTGCACTTTTTGAAAGTTTTAGGACTCGGTTGCACTTTCGAGACAAATTTTAGGATTTTATTGAACCTTTTGAAAGTTTTAGGACTTGATTGAACTATTGTGATAAGTTTAAAGCTTAATTGCACTTTTTGAAAATTTTAGAACTCGATTGCATTTTCATAATAAGTTTTAGGACTTCTAATGTACTTATCCCTTTTTTTTTAACTAGTCCTTAAAGAAAAGGGATAAGTGCATTACAAGTCCTAAAACTTATCATGAAAATACAATTGAGTCCTAAAACTTTCAAAAAGTGCAATTAAATCCTAAAACTTGTCACGAAAGTTCAATCAAGTCCTAAAACTTTCAAAAATTTCAATAAAGTCCTAAAACTTGTCTCGAAAGTGCAACCGAGTCCTAAAACTTTCAAAAAATGCAATCAATGGAAGGACTTAGATTGAACCACTTTGACAAGTTTTAGGACTTGATTGCACTTTTTGAAAGTTTTAAGATTTGATTGCACTTTGTGACAAGTTTTAGGACTTAATTGTACTTTTTGAAAGTTTTAGAACTTAATTGCATTTTCATAACAAATTTAGGACTTCCAATGCACTTATCCCAAAACTTTTTAGATTGATTGCATTATAACTTTTTCAAATGGAGGATGCCAATCAAAATCTCTTGAAAAAAGAAATACTATAATATGATAAAGTGTTGGAAGAGACGTGAAAAACATAATTTATCCTAGTGACTTCCCATTTTTTCATCAAATAAAACATCTATTCATTAGGAGATTAATCTAACATGGCTACAATACCAACTTTTACAATATTGTTATCAAATTTTTATTTAAAGTATACTAAACCTTACAAAGAATATATTGCAGAACAATGCCAAAAGATGCACCAATCAAAGCTCAAATTAAAGGATGAAAGTAAAATTGAAATTTCACGAGACACAAGATATACGAAAAGATGCACCAATCAATCCTCTTGTGATACGTTGCGTTTTATAACCAAACGCTTCAACCAAAAAGCTTCCTTTACCGCTTCTTAAAAAGACAACGGAGGCTTCTCCTATTTCACCCAAAGTTCTATAACCAAACACTTCAATCAAAAAGCTTCCTTTACTGCTTTTGCTACTACTATGTATTCTGCTTTGGTGATAGAAAAAACAACTGTATCCTGCAAAATTGCTTTTCAACTAACCGTGGAACCATCAAGCGTGAAAACAATACCTGTCAAATATCTCATTTTATCGAGATCGTCTGCATAGTCAGAATCAACAAAATCAACAACTGAATATCCTATATCACAACCTCTATAAAAAACTAAACCCACATATGAAGTACCCCGAATGTATTGAAAAATCCATTTCACGGCTCGCCATTGAGTTTTACCATGATGTGTCATATACATGCTCACTACAAACACTAGAATATCCATTTCAATCTAGGAAATATCTAGACAAGTGCAAATCATAGCATACACGAGACTACCCACAACACTAGACTATGGAATTCGAGACATTTCATCTTCCTCTTCTTTAGTTTTAAGCGACAAAGAAGCCGAAAGCTTAAAATGGGACACCGAACGAGTACTTACCAATTCAGCATTCTTCATGCCAAAGCGCTCAAACACTTTCTCAATATACTTCTTTTGCAAGAAATATAACTTCCCAATCTATTTGTTTCCGTGAATATCTATACCTAGAATTTTTTGATAGTTCTAAGACCTTTTATCTCAAATTTCCTCCTAAGTTACCTCTTCAACTATTGTATCTTTAACATGTTCTTCGCTGCAATAAGCATGTCATCTATATATAACAATAAATAAATAAAATAACCGTCATGTAATCTCTTATAATACACACAACCGTCATGCGCACTTTGCGAGTAGTCATGATTCAATAGAAAACTATTAAAACTCTTGTACCATTACTGTGGAGATTGTTTGAGACCATACAAAGAACGTTTCAACCTACAGTCGTGATCTTCTTTACCTTCAACAACGAATCCTTAGGGCTTAGACATATAGATTATCTCTCGCCATGCAGAAAGACGGTCTTAACATCAAGTTGCTCAAGTTCTAAATCATAAAGGGCCATTAACGTGAGCAACACACAAATGGAATTATATTTTAGAATTGGAGAGAACACTTCATTGAAGTCGATCACATCTTACCCTTTGCTACCAAAAGTACCTTGAATCTCTCTTCTTTAATTCTTAGAATTCCCTCTTTTCTTTGAGGACTCACTTGTATCCAACAACTCTTTTACCCTTGGGTAATCCCAAGTTTGGTTCTTATGAACAGACTCCATCTCTTCATTCATTACAACAGGCCACTTCTCAAATTTAAAACAAATAGTAGCTTTACAGAATGTGGAAGATTCTTCAATACCAAACTTTTTAGCAATTGTAAGAGCATATGTTACCAAATCAACAAAAACATACCTTTGCGAAGGCTTAATTTGTCGTTTATTCCTCTCTATAGCCAAACTCTAAGGTTGCTCACTTTCTTTTACATCGTCTTTGATAAAATCTTAATCTTGTTACTCATCGTTACTTTCTGGCTAAAAAGGAACATCTTCAAATATTCTTTGTGAATGCTTTACATGAAGCTCCACTTCTTTTTCAACATTCGTCTCTTGGATACCTATAGATTCGGCAACAACATTTCTCTTTTCAAGCATGGAATTTTCATCAAAAGTAACATCCCTACTAATTATAAACCTTGATGACTGAGGGTCTAAACATCATAACCTAGATCCTTTAACCCCATCCGCATAATCAACTAAAATACACTTATTGACTCTAGATTTAACCTTACCTTCTTTTACATAATAATAAGTGGGACATCTAAGTATTTTTAAACTAGAATAATCAGAAGGTTTACCTAACCATACCTCATTATGAGTCTTATATTCAATTGCGATTGAAGAAGAACGATTAATCAAATAACATGTCGTGTTCATGGTTTTAGCCCAGAAATCTTTCCCAAGTCCAGTTTTAGAGAGCATACACCTAGCTCTATCTCAAAGTGTTCAGTTTATGCACTCCGCCATCCCCATTTTGTTGAGGCTTGTACCTAATTTTTCGATGTCAAACAATCCCCAAATCTTCACAATACTTGTTGAAATTACCTCTGCAAAACTCAAGACTATTGTTCGTTTTAAGATACTTTATCTTCTTCCTAGTTTGATTTTCTATCAACATCCTCTACTTTTTGAACGTATAAAAAACGTCACTTTTACGCTTTAAGAAATAAACCTAGACTATCCTAGAAAATTCATTAGTAAATGTCAGAAGATAAACTATACCACCCTCAGATGTTACCTATGTTGGTCCTCACAAATTGGAGTTAATATAATCAATTGTGTCCTTCGTTGAGTGAATCCCACTACTGAACCTAACTTTACACTGCTTCTCAAAAACACAATGTTTGCAAAACTCAAGGGAGACCATATGATCCTCACAAAGTAAACCACAATTTACTCAAGATAATAATTTCTTTTTCGCTCATGTGGCTCAACAGCATATGCCACAACATTTATTTTTCAAAAGCTGAAGAGGATGATATATTTAAAGAATCCACGACGGTACTTCCCTGCAAAACATAAAAGTTGTTCTTCTTATTACCTCTCATCACAATCAAGAAGCATTTTGAAATCTTCAAAACTCCACCTTCATCTATGTACATGCACCCAATGGAATCTAAACTACTCAATGAAATAAGGTTTTTCTTCAAATATGGGATGTGCCTACCTTTGTCAAAATTCTTATTACATTGTCATGACATTTGATCTGCATCATACCAATACTCACACTTCTGCAAACTACATTGTTGCCCATCAAAACCAAACCACCATTTACTTTCTCATATGTGCGAAACCAATCTCAATGTGGATACATGTAGTATGAATATGCTGAATCCAAAATTTATTCGTCATCGACACGACAATCTGAAGATAAAACAGTAAGAACATTATTTGCATAAGTTGACTTGTTATTTTCACCAGACTAGCCGAATCGGAACTCTCCATCGACTTCTTGCCTTTGCTTTGAGCACTGGACACTTACTTTTGTAGTGTCTGAATTTGTGACAATAGTAACACTCTACTTTACTCTTATCTCAGCCTGACCAAGACTTCGAATGCCCTTTATTATTATTATGCCTATTACGATGATTCCACCTTCCCCTCACGACTAAGCCATTAGCTTTATCACCACTACTCGCATTTAACTTTGTACGCGTCTCCGCAAAATGAGGCCTTCACATCCTCAAGAGTTATGGATTCTGTGACGGCCCAAGTGGCGGTGCGCGGGGAGGAGGGTTGGCGGTGCGTCCGCGCCTCGGTCCCCGGACGTGCGCAAGGAAGGGGTCCGTCTCTCTTGTCCCACATCGCTTAGGGGGGAAGTCTTGGGCCAGTTTATAATGGCTTGGGCCCCTTTAATCTATGTGACGCGTTTTAAAACCGTGAGGACTTAGTGTCCAAAGCGGATAATATTACACAGTGGGGCTCGGGTCGTTTAAATGGTATCAGAGCCGACTCCTGACCGCGTGTGGGGCCACAGCGAGGGCGCGGTACTCCCAAGGGGGGGAGAGTGTGATGGCCCGAGCGGAGGTGCGCGGGGAGGAGGGTCGGTGGTGTGTCAGCGCCTCGGTCCCCGGACGTGCGCAAGGAAGGAGTCCCTCTCTCTTGTCCCACATTGCTTAGGGGGGGAGTCTTGGGCCAGTTTATAATGGCATGGGCTCCTTTAATCTGTGTGACGTGTTTTAAAACCGTGAGGACTCAGTGTCCAAAGTGGACAATATTACACAGTGGGGCCCGGGTCGTTACAGATTCCCTTCCATATAACATAGAATTTACAAAATTTTCATACGAGCTTGGTAGTAAGCATAACACAATTAGGACTTGATTTTCATCATCTAAATTCAAATCTAGATTTTTCCATATCCATTACAATCTTATTAAATTCGTCTAAATGTTCTTATATCTTCTTATATCTTTAGCATGTAAAGGCATTGCTTCAAAAATAATTTTGTCGTAAGAGATTTCTTCATGTAGAGGCTCTCAAGCTTATTCCACATTTCAGAAGTCGTTTCTTCATAAACAACTTCACGAAGCACCTCATCAGACAATGGCAATTGGATGTGCTCTCTCTTCCATCTTCTCGATCTCAGCCGTAGCCATGATGTTGGGATTCTTTCCATCCAAGACTCTAACTAAACCTTCCCAATGCAACAACACCTTCATCATGATCCTTCACAGCCCGAAATTGTTTTAGCCATCGAAACGTAAACTTGACAAATGCCATCTCGAATAAAAAAACCAAAATTCATTCGTTGTAATACCAATTTATTGTGGAACAATGCCAAAAGATGCATCAATCCAAGCTTTAGTAGTAAAGAACGAAAGAAAAATCGAAATCACACGAGATGCGAGATATACGTAAGACCCAAAATGGGAAAAACCACGGGAGAGAGGAGTTTTACTATCTGCAACAACGAGTATGAGAGTACAAGCCAAAAACTCAAAAAACCACTTAGTGAGTCACAAGATCTAAATATTTAATAAGAAAATAGTAAAAAAAATGCAAGGAAATTGTATGGAGGCTAAGAGATGTGTTATTAAACACATTAATTTATAGTCTCCCTTCAAAAAACCCTAAAATAAAAGTACATGGTCTAAAATACTATTATCTCTAATTTGAAAGTCAAAATTCTACAAAATAAACACGATTACAAGCTTTATTTAATACATACTAGAGGTATGTACTGGAAATTATGATAGATAAACTTAAGACATCATTTACAAGATAACCTTTGATACCTCACCAGACTATAGAAGTTTTTAAGAATAGAGAAGGAAGAATTTTCTAGGGAGATAGAGGTTTTGCAGGAGGGCCATGCTTTCTCTTTGAATAAGGTAATTTATGAGGATTTTGGGGCATTTCTTCTCTTTAAGGTTGCTTTTGATTTTATAGGCAGAGATTGCCTGGAATTCCTTCTTCTTAGTTCTCTATGCTGAGTGCACCTTCACTATTTTTTGTTTGTTTTGGTTTTTGTTACATTTTGCATATAATTGTTGAGTTCACCTAAACACTAATCTACTTTTATCGGGAGAAGTTTTTTTTATTTTTTCTTGTCTTCTGCCGACTCTCCTAGTAGTGCTGTTACTATTCTTCTCGTATGCTCCTAGGATGATCTCTTCATTAAGTTACTTTGTCTCTATCCCGACATGCCATTGTTTCATGCGCCGGTTATTCTATGCGACAATTAGCTTCTCAGGCAAAACTTGCCGGTGCTGAGTATGTTATGTAATAATCAAATCCTTTTAATTGTTGACCAGCATATCGCTAGCTTGAGAAGCCCTTTGGGTCTTCACCATTGAGTTCCCCGTGCATATATTTCAATAGTTCCTTCTCTTGTTCTGACTTAGAGATGTCAATTATGTAAAGGTTTTCCAAATAAGCTTCATTGAAAACACCATTTAAATATTTCATCTAAGGCAGTGGATGGGGCAAAAAGCTTTCATGAATATATTTATCCTACCATTTCATTAATATCACTTTTCAAAGTGTAGAAACTGGATGATGGTCTTTTCCTAATGAGAATCCAAGGGAGCTTGCACAACATGGTGAAATCGAGAAGTTTTCGGTTTTTGCGAAATTAGCATGGGTTTGGAAAATCTATAAATTTCATACATTATTTTCTGACTTCTTCTGGAAAGCTGTCTTTCCATCATTTCCAAACTATGCAAACCAATATATCTTTCTTCAATCTCGAAAAGCTTAATCAAATTGGGCAAAAAGCTTTTATGACCATATTTATCCTACCATTTTATGAACATCACTTTTCAAAGTGTAGGAATCGGATGGTGTTCTTTTCCTTATGAGAATCCATGGGAGCTTGCCCAACATGGTCGAATAAGACAAAGAAGTTTTCTGGTTCTGCATGGCATGGCTTTGAAAATCTACAAATTTCCTACATGATTTTCCGACTCCTTCTGGAAAGCTATCTTTTCATCATTCCAAACTATGCAAACCAACATTTGAACTGATCTAGAAACTCTTGCCACTGGCATCTAGGGGCGCATTTGGCAACCAGCCAAATGGTGAAAATTTTTATTCTTTTGTTCCCTGAAATTAATTTAGAATAGAAATCTGTTTGGTAAATTTTTTGTTCCCAATAATAAATTTGAAGTAAAATCAAGAAGTAAAAAAAAAGTTAATTCTTTGTTCCTAGGAATAATTCTAGAATCAAGCCAACCAATTTTCTTTTTCTTTTCCCTTCTTTTTTCTTGTTCTTCTTCCTTCTCTTTTCTTCTTCCGCTGTCGCCGCTACCAACGGTCCCCAGTGACCAGTTGGTCAAGGTCCGATGACCTTGCCAGAGGCTCACCAAGCCAGGGCGAGGTCCGATGAGCTCGTCGAAGGCTCGCCCAACCAAGGCTTGATTGACGAGGCGCGGCCTTGCCGAGGGCCGGTGACACTCCGATGAGGTCGCCGGCCGAGCTTTAAGAAGAAGAAGGGAAAAAAAGAGAAAAAAAAAAAAGAAGAAGAAAAAAGAAAAAAAGAAGAAGGAAAAAGTGATAAAATTATTAAAAAATTTAAAAGAAAATGGTTTGAAGTATAACTTTTAAGGATTGTGCTAAACGTAATTCTATTATGGGAATATAAATTTTGGACAACTATCAAAAGTTTTAAAATGTTTAGAAATTGTTTTCGGGAGTAAAATTAAAAAGAATCATGTTTGATCGAAATTGTTCTTTGAAACATAATAGTTATCAAATGCGCCCTAGGTCGGATAATCTACGAATTCTTTTATCCATTTTTTTTAAAAGGTTAATACCCTGAAAACCCCAAACGAGTACACCTGTGACAAATTTACCCAAAACTATTTTTTTTACCATAAAAATCCCAAACCGGTATACCTGTTACAAATTTACCCCGACTGATCACAAAAAACCTTAAACTGGTACATTTATAACAAATTTACCAAAAAATAATTTTTTTTACTGCAAAAAAACCTCAAACTGGTAAATTTGTGACAAATATACCATCCGCTAAATTAGATTAATGCCACAAAAAAATCACAAAAATTATAAACTGTGACAAATGGAGCGTAAAATCTCAAATTTGTATACCAGTAAATTTTTACGTGTCATTTAACTTAATAATTTGACAATAAAATTTAACAAAAACTAACATGGGTAAATTTATCACAAATGTACTAGTTTGGGGTAAATTTTCAAAGGTATACCAGTTTGAGGTTTTTGATGGTAAAAAAAATAATTTTGAGTAAATTTATAATATGTATACTAGTTTAAGATTTTTCAAGATATTAATCCTTTTTAGAATATGGTTGTGTTGGATTTCGAATGGATAGCCTCCAATCCGTAAACTAAGGGTGCGCATGGTAAAATTTCTTGGCTGGGGAAGAGTTTTTTTTTCAGAAATAGTTCTTTTCTATTTCTATTCCTAACAGTTTACGAGCAAAAGAACCCGTTTGATAACTGCACATTTCTGGAAATTTCTATTCCAAATTTTAATTTTTTTTTTTTAAAAAATTAAAAATAAGAAAAAGGAATAGATTAGATATTACATAAAATTGACAAGATCAAAATATTATTAGATTAATAATACATTTGCTTAGGTGTAAGAATTCTAGTCGAAGATGAACCTGTAACATAGGTGGTATTGTAATAGAACGTGAGCTATTATCTTATATCTGTGTGTGAGGATCTTTACTCATGTAGTTTATAGCCTATTGAATTTAGGTAGCGTTTTGAACTATAATTCTCAATAATATATTTTCTTTTTGCGAATTTTAATGTTTGGTATAGCAAATATTACGGAAAAAACACAAGGGATATTGTTAGCCAAATTAATTTGTAGTAATTTCCTTGGAACTAAGTTTTTACTCTTTAAAAAAAAAATTGTAATTCTAGTGCATGCGTGGCCTGGGGATTTTAGTCTTCTACTCTTGATATGGATGTCGGGTTGGGGTTGGAAATTTCCAACTATTGGAATGGTTCATGCATGGCATGGCTTTACTGTCATTATGCATTTAGTTCATAGTATACTCCTAAAACACTTAGTAAAGACCTCGGTCTCTTGTATTTTTAGCCGTCGATGCATCCCATCTTAATGCTACTTTTTACCTTGCTTCTTCCGAATTACAAACTATTTTATTTTCGTGTTTCACATAAGCTTATAAGATTTTGGCTAATTTTGATGAAGGGAGGTGTTTTTCCTCTCCTCTTTTGCTTTTTTTCTTTCTTGACTAGGATGCAAGTTTCGGACGGCGGTTTGTAGATTTTTAAGTGTCAACTATACAATAGCTTACAATTTGCTTCTCTTCTATTTGTCCACATTTATGATACATTCAATGGCATTTGTGCTCACGGAGATAGAATTTGATGACCTTAATACGATTAATAGAAATGTATTCATAATAGTTTACAAACACATCACAAAAGTGTTTTCACCAAAAAACAAAAACACATCGCAAAAGTCGGAAATAAAAACTCATGGAATCCCTTGCATATTGTGATCCCTTGCCATCATATTTGCAATATCTTTCCTGATCATGTTTATCTTAGCCGCCTCATCACCTGGTGTATCATCTACAACCTCGTCTTGTGTAGGTTCAAATGAATACCCCGGATCTCCATATAGGGCAAAGTTCCTGTCCATCTTGTCTTGGTCGCGAATATAATTATGGAGAGTACAACATGCGATTACAATATATGCTTGCTTTCGAATTGAAAATGGAGGCATGTGTTTCAAAATGGAGAAGCGATTTTTAATGCCCCAAATGACCTCTCGATAACATTTCTCAACGAAGAATGCTTATAGTTGGACAATTCTTTTGCTGATCTGGGCCGTCTAATTCTACCCCTATAATCATTCAAATGATACCGTTCACCTTTAAATTGAGTCAAAAATCCTGGAAGTGCTGCATAACCAGAATCTACTACATAGTATTTTCCTACAAGAATATATACATAAACTTGTTATGATATGCAATAGCTATACAATCATAAAGAAAATCACTTGATATAGACAAAGCAACTGCCTGGCGGTGATCGAGGAAATTGCAATTGAGGAGTCTCGAGTGCTGCCGAGAGAACCCGACAATCATTGGTAGATCCTTCCCACCCAGCATATACGAAAGTAAATTTCATATCGAACGAACAAGCACACAGCACATTTTGAGTGGTAGTCCCTTTCCTGCCTCTAAATGGGATTTGTTTCGATATAGAGACGGATGCATTAATGTGGGTGCCATCAATAGCACCAATGCAGCCCTATGATTTTATGAAAGTATAGCGTTAGACAATATTATTAGCTATATATATTTTAATAATGTAAAATTGATATAAAAATCATACCTTGAAGTAACGTCTATGGTTAGGATCGATAAGAATCTCTTCTGGAACAATATCAAAAGAAGGCGCCCTGATAATCTCTTTTGATAATTCGAGAAGTGCTTTTAATACTAAAGTAAAAAACTTACTGATTGTTTGTCCCGAACATTGAAATCTCTCACATAAATCTCTATTGGAGTTTTTGTGACCAACCATAGATAAGAAAATCCCAACCTTTTCATCTACCCTTACATATCGAGTATCTTTCAGCCAGCCTCTTGCCTTCATTAGATCACATAGGTTAAGAAAAACATGTCTCTCTAACCTGAATGCTTCATATATCCTATCTGAATGTCCGTAAACAATTTCCCTTACCCATTCGGCTCCTGATAATTTACTGTCCCTAATAGGCTCTTTCGTATGCAAAGACATGTCCAAAGTAACAAGACATAACCATGCTATTATTATGTCAATATCAACCTCATCCAAATACCATTCAACTGCTGCTACCTCTCCATTAGACACACTATTTGATTCATCTTCCATAGTACCTATGCCATCACACAAATACAAGAAATTCAATATAAATATATGTACAAAAAAAGAAAAAAAAGAAACCAATAACGTAAGTAATAGAGTGAAAGCAAACCAAATATAAAAATTCAACACAATCCATTATATCCAAACTACAACACAAATGCAAAAGTTTCAACATCAATATCTTGAACAACAAAATAACAACCAACAACATAAAAAACATAGTCTAATAAAACTCCATGCAATCCATGATACATTCCCTAACATCCACTAAAGCAATCGGAGAAGTCCATATCTCATTTCACTTGGGGTTTTGATAAAAGCCTCCCTCCACGTGGCATTAAGGCAGGCTCGTTCCACAGCTTTGCCGTAAAGATATGGCTCCAACGTAGGCATGGCAAGTAGGATATCAATCACAATAGATACAGAGAATGGGTCTATAGGTGGTGATGTGACTTGTGAGTTGACAGAACCACTCACAGATTAACTAACCCTACTTTTCATCATCTCTTGTAAGACTTTGCAGGTGTTAGCAACATCATTTGATTGACTCCTCCTTCTCCTCTTACTATTTGGAGTTTTATCCATCCTATGTTTGTCATGAACTGGAGTAGGAGTTTTGTCAGACATAAAAACTTCCTCATCGTTCCGGTGTTCATTAAAGTCCGCTGGTCCATCATCTGCATCATCGCCACCAATGCCAAGTTCATCCGACATCACAAAATTTGCGGCATTTCCTACTGCATACTCCCCAGTAGCATATGTATCACCAAATACAGTACACAAGTCGGGATATTGAGGAAATCCATCCTTCTTGAATTTTGCCCACTCAATATTATCCTGCAATTTTCACAATGACAACATATATCAGCAATACAATTAAACATCTTGCCATGTACATCTATAGTGATCTCAAAATGATCAAAGGTTAAATCATACCTTGACGTGAGATTCCCATATACTTGGATCATCAACAACAACTTTTTTGTTCACATTATCCCAGCCAAATTCGGATTGTGAAAGCAGCTTCTTGAAACTAGCATACTGCTTCTTCAATTTGTTCACCTTGTTCTTCATCTGTACTGAAGTATATTGAAGTTCTATTATGTCCGTATGTTATTCCAGCTTGCTTTGTTGAAAGTACAAGAGGTGCGATTTCCCTTTTTGACCTCTTCTACCAACAAACTGACGTACAAGTTGGTTAGAGGCTCAGTCCACTTTGCAGTGAATGCCTCTTTTTGGGATGCCATGTAACCTTCACTAGTTGAGCATCATATGAGTTCAAGACAATTAAAAAGAGAGTGCAACATGCTGCTTCCTTCTTTTCTCATTATAGCAGCTACAAGCATCAAACTAGAATCAATGGATCCAACTCTAAACTTTGGATAGCTACCCAATGCATAAAAGTTCCTAAAAAAGTCAGTATCTTTGTCCTTTTGTGTCATAATTTTCACTTTGAGTTACTTTTTTCCTTTCAATGCGTAAATGCCGCTATACCTTCAGTCATTGCAGCTTCTGTGTAGATCGTACATTGCCATCCAACCATACTACGCTTGCCCTATACAAGCAGTGCATCGACACACACATACACAACCCCCGGATTGGCTAAAACAGATCCTTTATCACAGCCTATCGCTAAAATAGAGCATCAACAACTTCAACTACTCACGCACACGCACAAGCGCACACACATACACAACTATCTCATTTCATTTCATACTTCCACTAGTTTTGAGAGACAAAGAAGCGAGAAAAGTGCACCAGAATTTTGGTGTTGTTCATCATATCAGCTCTAGTTTGTTTTACTCAGCCTAGCTGATACATGTGAGAATCAAGGGCGACACAAGCACGAGGGAAGCAACATGAGAGAGGCGAGCACAAATAGAGGCAACGCGACGGAGGCGACACGATTCAACTTCAGAAAAAGTGAGAATCACCACTAGAACAGGTACAATCAGAAGGAATCAAAGCAACAAACCTGATTTAGGGCAAGACGACCACGAGGCGATGCGACCAGAGGCGATGCGATCAGAGAAAAGTGACCAGAGGCGACGGGACTAGAGGCAACGGGATCAGACAGAGGCGATCGGAGGCGACGGCACTGCAGGCGGCGGATTCAACTTTAGAAAAGGTGAGAATCACCACTAGAACAGCTTCAACTTCACATAACCCGCGCCTTCAGCTGCAAAATTTTTCCCCACATTTTCTAAAGATCAGACATTTACTTGAAAACCAACAGCTTCAAGTAATGTGTAGAACCAACTTTTTGGACCCCAAATCTTAAGCACATTAGAGTAGTAGCTCCAGCAGGAGACTATTAATTAGTCGAAGACCTCATCCAGATGTTGTA
This sequence comes from Eucalyptus tenuipes, assembly GCA_014182365.1. Lineage (NCBI taxonomy): Eukaryota > Viridiplantae > Streptophyta > Magnoliopsida > Myrtales > Myrtaceae > Eucalyptus > Eucalyptus tenuipes. The sequence continues at coordinate 8,792,952 of CM024546.1, read as the reverse complement.
ATACCCCTAGTTCTTAATCAGTGTTCGTATTTTGCTGGGCAAACTAATCTTTAAAAAATCAATCTGGCGAACCTAGTTTCTATGTGGGTACATCTTTGCAAGGGCAAAGGTAAGAACTTTAAAGAAATCTGCATGAGGGTCTTGCTTATCAAGCACAAAACGATACTGCAATTTTAGGATGAATGCTTCCATTTGGATATCTAGTTCTGTCTGTTACCTATCATTTGACAGAAAGCCAAATAGAAAGCCAAATAGACTATGACGAACCATTTGTTTCGGCTTAAATCCATCATCACAGTCTCAAGTGCTGCGAGTATTCTTCGCTTCTTGCATATCAAATTTAGTCAACCAAATTTGAACAGACGCATCAATGCTCAGAAAAGCGGCATGTTCTAGCGGAGCAAGAAAACAAAAATCGGGAAGCGGCAGGGGAGGGAAATGGAGAGAGAGAGAGAGAGACAGAGACAGAGAAAGACAGAGATAGAGACAGAGAGGGAGGCTCACGTTGAGAAAAGCAGCGTCCAAGTAGGAGAGGTTGATCTCAACGGAGACACCCGTGAAGAGGGAGATCTGGTCGGAGCAGAGAGGTTGCGGCGAGACTTGGCGAGGAGCTTGTTGAGCTCGATGCGAGACTTCTGGGCGAGCATGAGATCGGAGGAGGAGGAGGTTGTTCCGTCGCCGCCGTGCAGGGCGGCGGAGAGTGTCACAACCCTAAACTCGACCTTTCACAATTTTATAAAAATCGATGAACACACAAAAATCATTCTGGAACAGCAGATTTTCAGATAATGAGGAGCAGAATTCATGAAGACGTGCAGTAAATGGAAAACTATGCTACACTTTCCTGTTGGACCAGAAAACAGGGGTTACATAAAACAAGACAAATTCAAAAGGGCAAGTTTTCAATCAGTTTGTTTCTCTTTTCAATCTAGAAAACACAATGTCTTCATTTGCTTTCTTTGGGGTTTGCTTACTCTATTTAGCTTGGTAAGTTGTCAACAGTAACTTTTGACTGTAACATGGGAGTCATTTTCAGGCACCACTTCATTATTAGAGCAGCGACTATTAGCCATATGCAACTTTTACTGAACAAGATCCTATATAATGTCTGAACGCATTTTTTCAACCTGTGAAATTATGATTTGGACTAGTTCAAACAGAGAAGTCTACTATCACAGCATAAAGATGGAACACATCCTATCATGTACGATTGACCAAGGAAGAATGCGTCCCAAAATTTGCTCTCTTCTTGAATATCTAAGCAGCAAGTTCACCAAACATTTATTTATAAAGCATTGCCACGTTAACACAACTATTCCAAAAGACTTTGCTATTTCTTAAATGCCTCTGCAAAAGAAAAGCAGGTAACCGTTCTTTCTCCATTCATCGATTTCAGCAAAGGAACTCGTAGTACATTTTCACAATCAATGCGCAGTCATATGAAAATAACAAGGTATGTCCGGCAAACAGATTATGTCCCTCCCACATGATGAGAACCTAAGATATGGCCATCAAATCTCCAAGAACAATTGGCACAATGAGAGGTATCAGATCTATATACTTAGTAAATCAACTTCTAAGAAATGTTTCATATCAAGACGTTTTCAGATTTGACATTATCATGATCTATTTCTCGGTCATGCCTTTGAGGTGTTTCGTCAAATACTACACGTGCAACAAAACGATCAACTCAAGCTATGGAACGGAACCGAAGCCATGTTTTCATCTAACATTCTAAAATCGGTATTAAAATCACGTAACCATCACAAGTCATCCGATTCAGCTCGATCTTAAGTGAATTACACCTGAACTACGTGAACGTGATTCTTCTACACATCTCACCGCAACAGAGCAGGAGAGAGGGGAATGAGTTTACCTGGTTTATCGGTGGTTCGGATAACCGGCGAAGGAGATTTTGTTGCAGCTGTCACCGATCGGGGATGGGAATACACCGAGCGTGAAGAGGATCAGCACAGCGAGACTAATGACCGCTTCGAGCTCTTCATCTTTGAAGCCAGAAACACCGCCGACGATTTCTTCTCGTTCTCCATCTCTTCCGACTCTATCTATCCAGAAGCACGAACCTCCGAGTAGCGGAAATCCCAACAGAAGAAACGAAAACCGATCGCGAGCGGAGATCAGCTCCGAATTTCAGCGCCGGAGACGATAGGCCGAAGCAAGGATGTGACGGTCGGCAACTGGATTGCGGCAGTGGCGGCGCGCAAATCGAATCTCCGCCGCGAAGGAGAGGGACTTGGCGACGAGTTGGGCAAGCTACGGAACGGAGGCCACAAGACCGTGACGACAGGATTGGCGACGACGGGACCGGCGGCTACCGGACCGGCGACAACGGGACCGGCGGCGAGGACGGGACGGGCGGCGACGGGACCGGCGGCGACGGGAGGTGATGAGATCGGACAGAGGCAAGCGGACGAAGGGAGAGGTGAGCTACGAAGGGGCGTGAGTTGAGGAGGGAAAAGAGAAACTAGGGTTAAAAGAAGTTGTTCCTCATTTTTATTCCCGGGAAGAGAAGTGATTTTTTTTTGTTTCTCATTTCTCTTCCAAAACCATTTCTTGGCCAAGTTTTTATTCCTAACGTAAATTTTTCTCGTTATCAAGATTATTTTAAACAAGCTTTTTTTTTTTCTAACAAAAGAACGTAAATTTTAAGGAACAAAATGTTGTCATGCAGCCCCTAAGAATCTCCCTATTCTTCGATCAACCGCAGGCCGACCGGAGTTAATTGGGCAAGGTTAGTTGACGGATGGACGAGAGAAAAGGAAAGTTGGTAGTGGCTTGCCCATCAAGTGGCTGACAACCCCACTTTAGGTGGCTGTAGTTCGAGCCATAAATGGAATTGTACGACTCAAAGTGGTCCATGTTAAACTCTCTCTTTGGCACATCAGCTCCACGACACCAAAAAGCCCTACCGAAGATCAATTTCAACCGGGCTATGACCCAAAGAGAAACCCTAGCTCGGAAAGGACTACTAAAACCTTGTATCTCTAAACGAATCCGGAGCTTTCTTATATCTGTCTAGCATACTCGATTCGATCTTTCAATGCCAAGACTCACATAAAACCAATCCTTACCAATCCCTTCATCTTAGAATGAACGGTTTAGAGTTTGATCAAACTCAAGGCAAGAACATTGGTCCCATGTCCCATGCACGAAATGTGACCGGTTAAGACCAAAGAAGGGAAAGGGTAAAATGGGGTTGCTTCAATGCCCTCGACGCCACTGTTGAATACGTGATCTGTGGAAAGCGATCGGAACTGCCCCACGAGAGTGATCGCATGCCATGCGAAAGCCAATACAAATATTATGGTCCTTTAAACTTTGCCATACAATGTCTCCCTTCGTCCGCACTCGTCTGCTGGACCTGGATCTGGACCATCATTATTCACCCCTCGGGGGACCATCAAATTTTCTTTCTGAGGCCTCAATTTCACCTGCAAAGTCAGCATAGGACGCAAAATGAACTAGAGAAAGAAACGAGAGAGAGAGAGAGTAGTCTCACATCAGGTAACAATCATCACCCAGCTGTGATTGTACCTTCCCTGAAGGATCTAGTTTATGAATGTAAACCAACTTGGTTCCTCCCATGCCAGAGGAAGAAATATGGCCACGTCGACTGCAATATGTTAATAGGCAGATATTGTATGGTTGTTTTCCGGGTGCATAGGATAAATAAAAAAGAGAATAAACAAAAAAAGAAATAAGGTGTGTGAGAGAGTGTAAATGTAGCTATTTGTGTTTTTCTTTTTTTTGTCGGTCATACTCTAACTCTTACTCTCAGACTTTTGATCTGCCTTCTTACAAGGTATGGAAATCGAAACCCACACTTGAAACTAAATCGTTCCTGCTCTAACCACCTTCTCCCCCGAGAAGGTATGAATTCGAACTCCCCACCTCCCCCTTCCATGTTAGAAGAGTGGCCATTAGGGCAAACCCTAGTGATTAATATTGCTACTTGTGTTGATGTAGGACGTATATCGCTTGACTTGACCTAGTTCTTTTACCATTTTCCTTTGATAATCTCCTCTTGCTAATTATCTTGCATCATATGTGAGGGTAGCCTTCACCATACCACATTCCATCCTCGAAAAGAAATAGGTTTATTCTTGCAAGATAAATACTTTGACCAAGATAATGGGACCATTTCATCTCGCAATCAGATACTCTTGGGATCATGCGATCACAACTATATAGGATGCGCAAGAAGATTCCTACATATAAATACGGAAGAAGATCCCCTTGTGGCGTAGGCTGTGCTTCCTTGGCACCTCGATGAACTCACAAGTCACCGTTTGAGGTTCTTGGAGACACCAAATAGAAGGCACCATACGGGACAGAGGGATCCACGTCCAATAAGTAAATGTAAAAACTAAAAAGAGGTTCGCATTCTCATTCTTTACAAGGAAGTACCCGAACCCAGTAGTAACAACCCGTGCAACAAGTACTTCGACGTTAGATGAAGTTATTACTATTATAAGTTATGATAACAAAGAGGGTCATACCATGTTTCTCAAAAGCAAGAGATACTATAGACATTAGGGAAATTATCAAAAACTCTTCATCCTTACACGTACGAATTAACAAGGACATGTCTAACATGAGGGCCGTCATCTTACGGGAGAATGCAACATCGACTAGTAAGATCAATATGGTATGCATTTTTTCATTTCTAAGATATTTTCATTTGATAGTCTGAAGTAACTACACAGAAATTAACATGTGAAATGCATACAAGGAGTTTCCACAACGCATGTTGACCACGACACAATGATAGATCGTGGCTGTTATTTCCCCACGAGTTGTGGAATCGTTGCCAAAACCGGCCAAGCTGATTGAAGAATTGGAGAGAGCTTCTACTATATAACAAGCTGGTGAGGGACTTTGGTGCCCAGCTCGATCATCACTTCTGCATACAAACTTCTAGGGATGTAGAACCACATGTGGACCTATATCAAACGTTGGCTTCTATTCTTCATTTGATGTCAGAAATAATATTCACAGAAAATGACACTTCTCATGCAAGCTCTTAAGATGAATAAATTACCTTTATTCCAATATAAAAAAGTACTTCCTCATACCAAGTTGAAACTTGCTATGGATGATTATCCCGACGCTCACAGGATAAAAGATGGAGATAGATAGGAGAGGAGAAAGAGAAGCACTGGACATCGAGAAATAGTCCTAATACAGCCTGTTGTAAAATTACTGTTATATACACATCGTGGACTCATTACTTCATAGCTTTGAATAACTTTTAGGAAAGACTGTCTGTCTAACATAGCTACAGATCACAAAACCTGAGAAAGAATCCCAACACCGTTCCTCTCATACCCTTTTTGGATTGTTATTCTCGTCATTTGGTTTGTTGTTCTATCTCCCATCGTCTTTTTGATGCAGTTATATCAATATTTTGTGTATGCTATGAATACATAAGGTGAACACGTTTCTTGAATCTTGACACAATTTAAGTCTTAGGCTTAAAAAAAGAAGAGAATTCGTCCAACAGTACTGCAAGAATCATTTCAACGAATTTCCGCGTTTTGATACACCTGTGTGGCCGTGGATGCATTAAATGACAATCAAGTACTTCATTCATCAATTTGGCAGACCAACGCGAATATGCAATTAACACCCAGCCACTAAATCATTTGCTTATATTTGTGGTATTCTTACTAATAAAGCCATACAGGCTATAATTAGCCGTAGATAAGAATGTATATTCAAGGAAACTACAGATTATGCACCCCATTACATGATAACAATGCACATATCCGTTCATCAATTTCGAGATCATGGCCCGTTGGCTACAGTCCGACCAATTGAAAGAGAACTTCGTCAAATGCCTCAAGGCTTTGTCTTGAAAGATAGGGATGGGGAAAGTAAAGGCTTGGGAGAAAATAGCCGAAAATTTGAAATTTCTCCCTCACTTGTGGGGCCTTATGTCAACAGCTTTAAAACTGATTTGCCGACTGATTTCCCTAGTAGTACTTGTTTGCTTCTAGTTGGAAGACGAGTCCGAAGCTTGCGGATCCAAAAGACGTCAGTGAAAGATTATTGCAAACTTAAGACCTCATAAGGGAAGAAAAACTTCTTGTGGTAAAGCGGGTTTCTTTACACGCTCAAATCTTGAGACGGTGATGCGGATCATACTCTGCATCTTTAAAATGGGAGTTGGATAACAAAAGAGCCACACAAAAATCTATAATATCTTCAACTGGACCGAGTCATCATTGTCACAAGAGGATGACAATAAAGACATTGGGAAGGAAACTTAAATTGCTTTGAGTACTATCATTGAGGAGAGGCAAAAATAGGTGGAACTGAGGTCTGAGCTGAGTATGTCAATGAGGGTCCATGTGTATCGACATGCCCAATTTGTGGGTTGGTCCACTGAAGAGAGTAATGGACGATGACTATTGCTAAGGCCAAGCAACAAGCAGCGACAACAGGACATTCCTTTCCCCACTTGATTCGCATATATGTATTCCATATATCGAACTATACACTTTCCATATGCATACAACTAAAACTACATCAAGGTTGACCTTTGGCCCAGATGAAAAGCTACATTGAGGATTCCTTTACTTCTAATTAGGTTCACCTTGCGATTCCTCCATTTTATTAAATGTTCATCCATCGACTAACATGCGCATTTTAGTAATGTCGTCTAAGTATAACTTCCATTTGGAAGGCGGGTGTTTCAAGCAATCAAAACTGCCCACTGGGGGCGAAAATCTGTCCCAATTATTAGTAGAAGGCACTGCTAATAGGTTCACATGTGTTGAAAGTGGTACTTACCCTAAAACGAAGGTGTCATGTAGAAGGGTACAAAGCAAACTTCCGTTGAACTTTGCTATTTTCAGCTCATTCCATAAGTCCCCAATGAAAAAGTTGTATTCATAACGCCTCTCTTCCCAGCTTTTGAATCAGCCTCTTCAACAATGGTATCGCCTAGAAATCAGTAATTTGTAACAAAGACCAAAATCAATATATGATAGAAGAAAAACTCTCGAAAGCCATGCATTTTCTATATTAATCTGGATAAATCACCTGAATCACAATTCTACACACATCACAATGCATATTCTTTCTTTAGTCGCAGAAAAAACTGTGCTTTCTGCATTCATTTCAAGAAACTACCAGTCAGGGACACTTTCAAGAACTAACAAGGACAGCAATAATGATAAAAGTTAAAGAAAACTGCTGAAGAATCTACCATTTTCCCACTGAAAGCTCTTCTTTCCTCAGAAGATCAAAAATAAATCTTGCAAATGTCAGAGAATAGCCGCAAGTTGCTCTATAAAACAGCCTATAGAATCTTTAGGGTTTCTTCCTCCAAGTAGAGACCAAACAGTAGAAAAAAATTAGCGGAATGCAAATAGATCATACCCTGATATTTCTATGGGTATTTTAATATATAGGGTACTGATGCAAACAGGGAAGTGTTAGTATCTCCTCGTTAAGGCCTAAAGTGGGAAATGGGGAGGCGTGAGACAGCGAGTGCTTCGTGCTGTACTTTGCAAGAGTCGTTTTATTGCCGATGCAGCATCATCAAGATTCTCACACTTCCTAGGGAGCTTTCTTTTGCACTTGCCCACGATTTTATCATGAATTCAAGTATAATCTTCAGGAATCTTAACCCAAGAGGAAGATGCAAAACTATATGTGAATCTTGATGATGCTACACCCGCAAAGAACGACTGTCGATCCATAAACACCCCCAGATGCTCCATCAAAATGCATCGAAACCAGTATTCGCAAATAGGGAGGACAAGAAGAGAACAGAAATGAAGATGAACCCCATGTCTCCTTAGTCTTGTTTGCTAAAAGAAAAAAGAGAAACTTTGGCTTTCTTTTAGATATTTCGAGGAAGAGAATCTGAGCGAGTAAAGAAGAGTTGGCTCGTACAGATTTCAATGTTAGGGAACGAATACACAACATCGACAAAGCTGCATCGTGATTGGGCAGCTTGCCAGAGTTCATAGATCCTCAGGTCAGAAAAAGATAAAAAGGTGAGGAAAAAGGAAATTAAAAATGTTAGCTTTGCTCAGTTTCTGGCCGAAAAGAGAAGGATGCTTTCAGGGTTATTCAGGTGTTAATCAAAAGTAGCGCCCGCAGCTGATCTGGAAATGGGGGCAAAAGGGAAAAGAGAGAAAAGAAGCGAATCAAGAAGAGGAAAGTGGTGAAGAAAAAGCTTGAAACTTCTTGAGAATCAATTGCAGAGACGAAAGGGAGGAAGAAGAAGAAGAAGGAGATGAAGGAGATGAAACTCAAAAGCGAGATGACACAGAGTTGAGATCTGGGAAGGGAAAAAGAGAGAGAGAGGCAGAGAGAGAGATAGACTTAAGACAACACTAGATATGATTTGCCCTCTGGGAGACGATGGATGGTATATATATGCACAGTGGCTTGGTTCTCATTGGACGAACCCCAAACTGATTCACCAACTCTTCCTGGTTTATTTTTTTGCCTTTTTTTTTTGGTGGGGAGGGGGTGTGGTGGGGGCGGTGGGGCGGCTGATCGAACGCTGGAGCTCTTTTAAGTTTCTCGGAGCTGCGCCGGGTCATTGACTGGAGCTTCGCTGTATGTTTTGGCACTAATGGGACCGCAAATTACGGGCAGAAGAAAATAACAGGCTTAAACTGATAAACCCTAGTTTTATTCCTCTGCCAATCCACCTAATCAAACGGACCTTTTGATCGACCAATAAAAAAAAAAAAATAAACCTTTTGAGCTTTAATTTGGCGGGATCAGTTAAGTGGTCTTGCGTTTGATCTAAGTGCATGCTCGACGTAAAATCCCACTCAAAGTAATAATAATAACCTAAGTGACACACCAATTATCTCTTAGTGGAGTTTTATCGGATGCCCATGAAGGAATGGTTTGCATTATAAGCATAACAGAGACAAAAATCCTGACTATCCACAAGATAAATCTTTGAGTGGTTCATCTTGCATAATGGGATTACATCGGCTGGATTTAGGTGCTCTTAGAGCATGTCTATTCGAGTCTATTATTTCCAGTGCTAGATGATATAATTTCGAACAAAGCTCTTAAAATTTTTTACACTTAAATTATGTTGATTGATCAGATTGGACGTGAATGGCTACAATCAAGAAATACTTATGAAAATCTTTGCATACATGGTATATTTCAATTTTATCTGCTTGCGTGAGTTTTGTGATCCATGATTTTTTTTTTGCCAAACTCATAGTAAGTCGTTGACACTTGACATCACTAGTAGACGGTAAAATTTTCAAGGTGAGGGATGGATAATGACTATAATTTCCTCCATGCCCTAATGGAAGAAGAGTTTCCTCCTGTCATATTTTGATTGCTGTGTTACGAGTTGTAAATATCGAACAGATTAATTATCCATTCAATTCTGAATCTAATGTATGAATGCAAAACCAATCCTAATTTTTTTTAAATTTTATCAATGTAATCCTAAATCTTTTGCACAAAATTATAATGTACTCCTTCCAACCAATTATAGCTGGAAATTGCCAATGTGGCGCCCAATCATAACCAGCCGTCATATATGGGATGTTGACGAGACTAGTTTCCTTGCGCTACGTGAGCAATTTCAAGCATCAATTGACGAGAAAGAATATATTGTAATTCTGCACAAAGGTTTAGGATTGCGTTGGTAAAATCGAAAAGTTTAGGACTAAATTGACATTCATATAATATTTTCAGGAGCGAATGGATGATTTTTCTAATATCAAAACAAACCAATATAATAACATATAATTATGGGTGATGTTTATAATTTGTAATTTACCAATCACGAATATGGTTGGAGGAAGTCCAATTAGGGATGAAGGAAAACATCACAGAATTAATACAAAATTGATTAATGGTTGCGCTGCCTTTCAGTTCTCTTGAGTCCATCTAAAACTTGGCAGTCTCTTTTGGCTTGTTCATCCTCTTTTCCCTTCTTCTTTTTGGTTTTTTTGGGTTGTTTAATCTCATTTAATTGCTTTCGATTTTTATCCTTTGTCAATGATTCTTATGGAGCGGAGGATGCAGCAAGCCACACTTGAAACATGACAGGAATAATTTGCAATACTTAGCTAATAGCAATAAGATATATACGATAACCTGATATAAAATTTGACAGGTTACATTATAAATACGTGATAATTGCACTAATATCAAGTGATCATGGAAAATTAAACATGAGTACCGCCAATACCAGTCATTCGGAATGCCAAGTCTACTCGGGAACCGGTCATCCATATTAGACAAGCCGAATAACAATAAGGGCAAAATCTTGGTTATCTCTTAGAGAATCCAACTTTGAATCCTTTTGACTTTCAGATAAGCTCAATAGCATAAATTTTCATGGAGTCGCCAAAACTTATGATCTAAAGGAGCTTTGACATAAATTCTCTCTCTTGATTAAGGTAACGCAAACACTCTAATTTCACTATAGAATAAGATATGTCCAAGTAACCTTAACAAAGTCGAAGTACGCAACAGAAAATTTACCATATTTGGAAAGAAAATTAACCAAAGATTGCACTAGGATTGTTAGTGGTGAATGTGGAACTCGAATTGAGAATTGTCGATGGCACTAGCAGACGGACAAGCGACGAGAACGAGTTCCAATAGAACAAAAGTCATCAGTGGAGGATAGTTGTAGAAATGTAAAGATGTAAGATTGGTCAGTTAATTTCTTGAAATGTTCGATTAATAAACATGTATTTACTTTGCTTGATTCTAAAAAGTCTGCTATGTTAGGCTTCTTGAAACTTTTCTCGATGCTTGAACATTAAAGGAAACGGAAGTAAAAAATGGCCATTCCACAACAATTTCGCAACAACGTCGACATATTCCCGAGCTCGGGTTTATGTCCGGTTGAATTTCGTCAAATCAACCTTCCAGTTAATTCTTTCTCTTTCTTTTCACTAAGATCATTTGAACTGGTGATGTTTTCGTGTACAATATGGTGGGGAGCGCCTCATGACCAAATGAGCAATGCTGCTCTGGCTCCAATTATTTGTTGCCTCGGCTTCCTTTTCAATTGCGCTTTTCCGAAACCCCACCACTTTCGGTAATGATGTTATATATAAAATCACACATAGGTTAAAAGAAAAAAGAAAAAAAATACAGTGTTGGTCACGTAGGATCGTACGGACGGAGCCCCTCCTCAGGTGATTGCTTGACGGGGAGGGATCTAATCAGCTAATTCCCTTTTTAATCCGTTCTCTCCCTGGGCATAGAAAAAAAAATTATTCTTGAAGAGAAAAAAGAAAGGCTTAATGAGGTCCCTTGTCGCATTCATGAGACAATAAAATAGCAAACTGGGGCAAAAAACAAGAAACAAAACGTGATCGATATGAATCTACAAATCCTCTGTCGAGGTGCTCGACCGGCTCGCAATCTCTTTCGAATCTTGACTTGGTGGAGCACATTGTTTTGTAGGGTGAAGACATGGAGTGAGACAAGTAGGGAATAGGCACAACTCATAGGGTTAATTTAATCGAAAGGATATGACTTAACGTGTAATGTGGTTTCTAAACTTTGACTTGATATATAATGTGGCTTCCGAACTTTTAATTAATTTGATGTCATTCTTGAGTCTTTAGTGTATATATTCGGTCATTGAATTATATAAAAATGTTCAATGTTGTCATTCAATTAATTTAAGTTCAAAGGCAACACTAAACATCTTCATATAATCATCAACAAACTAAATTAAGAAAATACAAAGCTCATATATCACATTAAACAATTTTAAAGTCAAAAATGAAATTACACATTGAACTAAAATTCATGAACCACATTGCACATGTAAATAAAGTTTATGGACCATTTATATTATATTCCCTTTAATTGTTTACGAGTATGTACAAATGAATTTCACCTTAGACCATGTCTAGTTATCTGGAATGAAACCTGTGGAAATCAAACCGAGATCATCGTTCCCTTCGGGGATTGTGTTTGGGAGCATGCAAATGAAGGGGATCTAATATTGGAATGGAAACATCTCATCGGATATGACCTTGGTGGATGGGTGACACACGATATCATCATTGTCGACACATGGATCAGTTTGCAAATGACGCTTTGTTACTAAGTTAACAATCAATTATCATGCCGGATCCTACCTTCTTATATGTTGAGGACTCATGATATATATATATATATATATATATATATATATATATATATATATACATATGGCAAAGAGATGTAATATTATATGAGCCTGCTCACCAGCTGTTCCCATAATGTGGTACACTACTATATGATTTTAAATATACCCCAATCACATGGATTTGAATCACGTATATAAAATTAATTTTTTTCCATACTTCCAACCACTTCGAAATTTTCAATTCTTTCTTTTTGTTTTTTTCCTTCGTGTTTGATGCAATGAGCTGGAAATGTTATTGGGCCCACCCCGCTATGATGGTCACGTCAAAACGTTCCATCCATTCAATATGTGAACTGACTCGTAGGTCTTGAGATGATAACATCGAACGTATCCTAACCCACTTGAAGACCCCCAAAACGATAAAATATCAAGAACATTAATTATGCGGCAAAAGCATTTCAGAAACACATGACGTCGAATGATCCGAATCCTACGGTTCCACATGAGCGGAAATGGCGAGGGAGATGGGCGCGGGGGGTGGTTCCGTCTTGGTAAAGGCAAGCTTAGGCCTTGCGAATTTAATGGGCAATTAGAAAGGTCGGTCTACTATAATGTGTCCCCCACGTATAATACACATCCATCGACATGCTATTCCAGAAACCGAGAAGAGGGGACCAAGTCGGTTAGTCCTAGAATTGGAAACTTGACTAAACCATTGGCTAGTCCTATTGAATGAAACCAGTTACTTTTTTATTTTTTTTTATTTTTTTATGTATGTTTCCATCCAAATATTTTATTCTCCAAAGTATAACTAGGACACAAATTTAGAGCCCGAGACAAACTATTCGGATATCTTATTATCGAATTATAAGTTTCTGTTTCCTCGGAAATAATAAACTTAACCCATTAATTTTTTTCAAAGAAATAAATAAAGGTGTGTATATATATATATATATATATATATATATATATATATCCCTTAGAACTGAGAATCGGACTGCCCAAACACCGATTTCACTTTCAGAAATCATGCACTAGACAGACACTCCCGAGAACTAGACCAAATTGTTCGGTTCAAGTAGTTCCCAATTTGAGCGGTCTGTTTTGCATACCTCTATCGTTGGCCTAGGGTTAAGAAAGAAAAAGACTTAAAAAAAAAAAAGAATTGAGAAATTTTTGAAAATATTTAAGAATTGTTCACGTCAATGGCAGACACTGTAGAGAGATGCAATTTTTGACCAAAATTGGCCGAAAATGAGTAAATTGGCAAACTTTCAAAAGATTAAAGATTAAATTGACACAATAAAAAGGTTTGGAACTTGATTGATAGTAAGTGTAATAAGATTAGGACTAAAATAGCTAAATTAAAAGATTTAGAGTTGAATTGGTACAAATATATTAGGTCTAAGACTTTTCTAGTAATTTTTCCCGAATTATCATAACCAAACCGAATGTATATAATGAATCACGCGTATGAAAGTGTTGAATACCATGGAGCCACTAATAATTTATTAAGGGGTAGAGGCACCGTAAATCTCGAACTTTGTTCAAATTCTTTATTCAGGTTTCTGAACTTTTCTTGCAATTGGGTTATTAAATTGTCGAGTTCATCATTCCGTCGAAACAATGACGGAAGTACTGACGTCACCTTTAACTTACCGATAAATGCCAGCTTGACATTACGCGTGGCATTACGAAAATATTAAAGTAATTCAGAAATAAAATAAACAAGATAAAAGTATTAAACAATTACGCACAAAAGGGGAGTTAAATAAATAAAAGACATATAGAGAGAGGCGGTGAGGCACCCCTTGGGTTGTGCGCCCCTTGGCCCCCCAGCCATTGACCCCCAGCTCTCATCCAACACCGGCAACTGTTGGCTGGGGGTCGCTGAACCTGAGCCAGATCAATCGAGCGACCCCTGCCAAGCATCGGCTGGGGCCACGGGACCTCGATGATCACATTAGTGGTTGCATGGGATAGTACCTTGCCTGGGGTCACACCACTTAAGGCCATATATGCCTTAGTTTAGATTCGCGTGACCATAGCATTTGGCATCTAATGTTGTAGCACTAGGCAACGCTGGGCAAGGGTCAGCCGACTCTTGGCCAAATCTAGTCCGAGCTAGCTCACATCCCGGCAACACCTTGCAAGGGCTCGGCAACTAGGCTCAGTCATAAGTGCTTTGGGTGCACATAGGCTGGCACGTTAATGTGTTGGGCTTGGTAAGACCCCTTTCACTATATCTAGTTTGGTGTTATAGATTTGTATTATTGATCTTGGATTTTGGATTGTATAATTCTTGCATGGGAACGAAGCAAAAGGAATTTTTTTTTATCAAAAGAAAATTATATTCATTGTGTAAATAAGTACATGAAAGGTACATAGATTTTCATGATAAAACAAATTGAGGTAGAGCAAAATTTAGAATATTGCACAACAAAGCCAAATTTAAAAAACAAGAAGGATCAACAGAGCACCACCATGGTATGCACACACTCGTTCTGTAATAACAGATCTATCCAGCATTAATTGGTGGCTAATTATTAAAGCGTTAAGCACAACCAGAAAATTCTTCTCCAATAAATATAGCGTTGCTAGTTGGCGGTGCAAGTTTAGGTTCGACTTCCTCTACATCGTCACTGTACGGAGACAACTGAAGTAGGTTGAATAAACACAAATCTAACATTTGGAAGAGCAAATCTTTATAGTGCAACGAGACGCCAGAGCTCCTGCAATCATCATTGGAGTTAGAGGTTATATACACGAACATAGTAAGGGAGTATCGAATTCCCAAAAATATTATTAAACTCCTAAATCTAAATCGAAAGAGAAGAACTCCTAGGCCTAGAATTAGATTAGGAGAGGTCAAACTTTCAAATCTAGAACTAAACCAAGAGAAGAGTGCTCCCAAATCTAAATTGGGAGAGGAAAAAGAAGAATAGCACAAATAAAATCAACAAGAGATGGAGGGGAGGGTGAGACTAGCTCAAACTTTAACCATGACTAAAGGTCGAAAAAGACTAAGCAAAAGGAATTAAACATGCTAAATATCAACTATATTTTTATGTGTATTGATTGTTTATTGATTAGATAGATAATACATAACTTCAATGCACTATAATTTTTTTACAATTATTCTATAATTCCATTAACAAAGATTGATTTAAGAAGATAATAAATTCTTTTAGTTGGCAAAAATTTTACAATATATCGAGCTAAGAATTTTTGTGACGGCCCGACTTGACAAGGTCTAGGAGTGCTCACAAAAACTAGAGGGTGAACATGGTAGACTTCTAAAATGGCGGAGAGGCATTGATGAATCAAATTGTTCACTGAACGGGGAAGAGTGTTCATAATATATATATATATATATATATATATATATATATATGAAATTGTAACTAACTCATAAGAGATGACTTGTGACTCAATGCACTCACAAGAGATTCCCAATGATACATTGGAGGAAGGTGAGGATGATGTCAAGTCCGCATGGCCCTTATAGTTTGGGCCACACACGTGCAACAATAGCAATTACAATGGGAAGCAAGGCTATAAGGCGGAGTGAATCCAAGATGATTGCCTCAATGCAGATTGTTCTCTACAACTCGGGAATATGAAGTTGAAATCGCTAGTAATCGCAGATTAGCATGCCATGATGAATATGTACCCAAGTCCTGTACTAGCCCATCACAACCTGGGAATTGGTTTCACCCAAAACATCGGCTCAATGATCACCCATATGGATGCCATGAATGTCATAAAAGGCTTTAGGTGGTCTTGTTGGCGCATGCCACGACCACGACGGGATCTTTGATTGGGATGAAAGTTGTAACAAAGTAGCCGTAGGGGAACCTATGACTGGACTAAATCCTTTAGCAATGGAAATGCCTTCTTCCCTCACAAGCACCCACTCCTAATCAAATGAAAAGCAGCGAGCTTCACAACAAAGCGAATTGAGTCGGGCTAGTAGCGTGCATCTATTTTTCAATTGACTTTCAATCAAAGCTTAACAGATAGGGAAATTGTTCCAAACTTAACTTGGGTTGAGAGAGCATTGATATTTTAAGGTCAACCGTACTCAGACGAAAGCATTATCGATCACTATAGGACAAATTAAGGACAAATTAAAATGGACAATATCTCAAATGAGTTAGCGTAAAGTATCGCGATTTTAACATATAAAGTAGCCCTGTCAAGAGAAAAACGTATCTTGGAAATTGGTCTTCTAGAAACGTATGCTCTCGACTGTAAATAGAAAGTGGCGGGCGTGAGAGAGGGGGGGAGAGACAGAGAGACAGATTGGCAGGGCAGCGCTGGCCTGCTGGGGCAGATCGGGAGGGTGGGAAGGATGAAGCGTCACGTGGAGTTCACCGTGTGAACGCTGAAAAGATGCCCGAAAAGCGTACGGATCGGCCCGCATCGCACGTGATGTTGGCGGGGGCCAGCAAGGACACGGTCAGCCGCACCGATCGCCATCATCGTCGTCCCGTCGTCCCGAAGACGGGGTCGTTCTCAACAGCGGATGCGGGCTCAAGGAACGCCTCTACTAATGATACAAAATCACGTAATGGAATCCATCGATTCGACCTATCAAATCCGATGCCGACCCGGTCATGGTTGGTGTGATATTTCCAGATCAATCTCGCTCGGGAGGGATCGACATCGACGCGCAAACAACCAACGGCGACATGCGATTCTCCAAAACTTCGGCCACGAGATCGATTCTGAACGTGTCGAGCCCACCAAAAGAACGCAGGAACAGCCACACGTGGCCGCATTGGCTTCTCAGGCTTGCGAATCAATTCAATCAGACTCTCGAAAAGCAGCTCTCCAAGAGTCTTGAGATGGTCTTCGACCTTTTTCGCTATTTTTACATGGCGGATCGACGGTCGACGTGGCTTTTCTCATCGATATTCATTTGGAGTGTGGCTGGCATGAACTCTCTCTCTCTCTCTCCCTCTCCCTCGTTGTTCTCACATTGGTAGTGATGTAAGCATCGAGGTTCTTCGATTACGTCAATGGAAAAGAAGAGAGGACAGAAAATTGCAATGTACTTCAAGCTAAATACCCTAATTGAATGGAAAAGTGGTGGAGATGACGTCATTACCATCATTGTAATACATAGTATTAGGGAGGAATAAGAAGAGATTAGGTAGGGCGTGAATAAGTCAATCTCGATATTGGCCTATCATGTGTCGAGCCTAATCTAGATATTTGAGATTTTAGATATTAGATGAAAAAAGATCACATCAATAAGACGATATTATATATACGTGAAGAAAATGAATCTCGAATCCTTGAATCAATTATGATTTTCGATTATTAGGGAACTAATGAAATAAGAACAAACGTGACATGAAAAAAGGATAATTTTTATGTGTGAAAAATAGTTCCCAATCCTAATTAAATTCAACTAGATATTTGGAGATTGCATTTCGGTATTGGAATTAGACAAAAGGACAAAGTTCACCCTAATTAAAATCAACTTGGGATTTTTCGTTGGTAGAAAAAATCAACTAGAAATTAAAAAGTGCATTCATATTGGAATTAGACAAAAGTACATACTTAAAGAAAACGAATCTTAAATCCTTCAAGTTGAATTTACCGTTTAATTATTAACTAATGAAATACAAAAAAAATGTGGAAAAACATTTATGAATGTAAACTAGTCAATAACCCTAACTAAAATCAATCAGAGATTCAGATATTGCGTTCGATACGAGAATTAAAGAAAAGAAAAGCACACACTCAAAGAAAAGGAATCTCGAATGCTTTAATCGAACTTATCGTTAATTTACTCAGTGAACTTATGAAACAAGAGGAAAAAAAATCATGAGGAAAGGGATAATCTTTATGAGAAAATGAAACTATAAATATCCCCAAATCAAAATCAACTTGAGATTCAAAGATTTTATTCGACATTGGAATCAGACGAATAGAAGGTTCACACTCAAAGCAACGAATCTCGAGATCCACTGAACATACCATTAAAGTGGATTAGTAACCTAATGAAATAAGGCAAAAACAAGATGTGGAAGAACGATAGTTTACAAAAGGAAAATAGTAAATGTCCCAATTGAAATCAATATAAATTAGTAAATGCATTTAAGTTGGAAACAGACAAAAAAAAAAGTTGGAAACAGACAAAAAGTATATATTTATTAAAGAAAAATGAATCTCAAATCCATCGATTGTGAATAATTCGATGTTGGCATTGGTTCCATCCCAGGTCGAGTCTAATCTAGACGTTCGAGATATTGGATGGAAAAAGACCACATCAATAAAACAATATTATATATACTTAAAGAAAACGAATCTCGAATCCTTCAATCGATTATGATTTCCGATTAGTAGAAAACTGATGAAATAAGAACAAATATGATGTGAAAAGGATAATCTTTATGTGTGAAAAATAGGTCCCGACCCTAATTTAATTCAACTAGAGATTCAGAGATGGCAATTGACGTTAGAATTAGACAAAAAGACGAAGTGCACACTAAATTAAAATCAACCTGAATTTTTTTTTTGGTTGAAAAAATCAATTAGGAATTGCAAAATGCATTTATATTGGAATTAGACGAAAGTACATACTTAAAGAAAACGAATCTTAAATTCTTCAAGTTGAACTTACTGTTCAATTATTAAATGGTGAAATACGAAATATAAAAAGTAGAAAAACGTTTATGAATGTAAAATAGTTGATAACCCTAACTAAAATCAACCAAGGATTCAGATATTGCATTCGATACCAGAATTAAAGAAAAGAAAAGCACACACTCAAAGATAAGGTATCTCGAATTCTAATCAAACTTATCGTGAATTAAATCAGTGAACTTATAAAACAAGAGAAAAAAAAATTATGAGGAAAGAGATAACCTTTATGAGAAAGTAAAACTATAATATCCCGAAATCAAAATCAGCTAGAGATTCAAAGATTTTATTCGACATTGGAATCAGACAAAAAAAGGTTCACGCTCAAAAGAAACAAATATTGAGATCCATTGAACATACCATTAAACTGGATTAGTGACCTGATGAAATAAGGCAAAAACAAGATGTGGAAGAACAATTGTCTTTACAGAAGGAAAATAGTAAACGACCCTAATTAATATCAAGATAAATTAGTAAATGCATCTAAGTTGGAAACAGACAAAAAGTACATATTTATTAAAGAAAAATGAATCTCGAATCTGTCGATCGAACTCACCGCTCAATTAACTTTTATGTAATCTTCGTGTACGTAAAATGTTTAATAACCCTAATCGAAATCAACAAGGGATTCGCAGGTTGAGTCTTTATCATTGTTCACCAAACTATAACATGAAATCATCTTATTAATCACATGTTACATTAGATTAATTTTGGGTACGTTGCTCAAGTTCTAACAAAGTTTAAGTGATCAGAATAACAAATGTCAATACTAGTGAAAAGAGCAAGGCATTGCAAAGGCAAAACAAAACTATAAAAATAGCATAAACGATATAATTAATGTTTTTAATTCAAATGATAATAAAACTTAATTGAAGGTACCAAGAAGGTTTAGCAGCTTTAGAAATTATACTACATATATTGAGTTCGCTAAAGCAACGAAAATGTTTATAGGCAACCAAGACCGTGATTAATGGAAGAAACCTAGCCAAAATCTTCATGAGATGCTCAATTGATTCGACTTCATCATTTTCACTTGCCATGAAAATAGAAAAGAAAAAGATATGGATTTTCAACTCGGCATTGTTTGTAACGTGACCCTAAAATCAAATTTGTTAGCAAAGAGGTAGCCACCTACTCGAGACGTTACCATAATAGTTCTATAGTCGTTACGGAATATTCAGTTGGAGCATTTTCAATTGAAGGTAAATACTAGAAAGACGAGAGATTATCCGACTAATGATGGATTTTTATCTGGACAAGAATATTAGAATATTAACAACCATGATGATGACGAGGATGATCAAATTTACCCATTTGTCCGGATATTACGAAAGCCTTCGTTGAGAATATTCTGCAATTAATTTGTAGAAAAGAAAAATCATATGCACCAATCTTCATAATAGCAAAAGAAGTTGGACTTCACGTGAGCTCGTGCTATTGGGATCGCGATCTCCTAAATCAACGGTAATCGTACATCGGGCAGTCGCCGACAATGCATATGATAAAACGGAGCGTTTGTCCAAATGGAGCGCTTGGAAAGAAAGAGTCCAAACATGCGGCCCGAGGCAAAAACCCCTCATAAAAAAATCCCAAAAGTACGAGAATCGTTTGAGTTTAGCCAAAACGTCGATACTAACAACATTAGCACCGGTCGAAAACGTGTCGTTCCCAGCCTTGGGGGACATCAGTTCGTCTTCCCAAGGCTTATAGCCCCGGAGAATTAAATTGACGGATTAAGTAGATAAGGGGCTTTACAATAATTCATTAAGGCGGACACATAATTAAGATTATATATTCTAGACATGGATTTTGGTATTTTCAAAAAGCCACCTCGGTATCTTCAAAGCTTACTCAAAATGTCCCCACGGTCCTGGCGCTTTGAAAAAAATCCTTAATTATCAAATTGATTAAAAGCTGGGGAGGGCATAAGTGGGCCCTTAATCTAGTGATTATTGGGTAATTCACTAGATTTTGGGATTCGGACCACGTAAACCAAGCTCCCGTGCGGGCCCATTGGGCATGAAGCCGGTTTAGAAGGCCAGTTACCGATTAGACTGGGCCCATTCACGGACGGGCCCATACAGGTCTTGGGCCGGGCTCAAGATCTAGACTAGGAGGTTGAATTCTGCGCTTTTTCTCTTTTTGGGGCCCAATTGAGTGGCATCCGGGCCGAGCTCGAGATCTAGCCTCGAAGGATAATTTGCACCTCTTCTTTTCGGCCTGGCCGTTGCACTTTCTGCCCGTTCAATTGGCTCCTTAGTTCATGTGACTTAGTTCTCTTGAAACTTGTCGGATAATACTATCCCCGATTTGTCGTGGCATCTTACGTGTCGCCACGTCAGCACGCCACGTCAGCACTCTGGGAAGAAGAGGGGTTGGGGAGAAAAACGTGAGAGAGAGGAGGGGACCGCCAACATGCCAAATTCAAAGATCTAGGGGTAGCCAAACCGGACAGAAACCTAATTGCAACCTAAACCGAATTGACTATTTCATGCATTTTTTGTTCAATTCAGGGTTCGGTTTGGGTAAAGACGTGTATTCTTCTAGACCCTTGGGCAAGGCAAGAGTTCGTTAGTGACAAAAGTGGTACATCAATTAGATTTCACGTAATTGTAAAAAGTTGTAAGACCGAATCACATTAAATGACTTACTTGTATCATTTTATGCGTGTGTTTTGGAATAATATAAATCCAACATTGCCAAGTAATGTTGACTTTTTGAATAAATCGTGTTCATGGTGCGCGCATTTGCATTGTTACAAGTGTTGTGCACCTCACCATGTCGAAAATTGCCACTCTATGAGGCTAGATTCTTTTAACCCTACTTGTTGAGCCAATTACTATTTTTCAAAAGCCTATCAATCCATTCAATTGGCTTTATCACATGATTAAGGTTCCTATTATAAGCAATCTTTTGGGCTAAATCCATAAGAAAAACCATAAATTATATCCATTATAACATAAATACTCAAAAAAAATATATTGTATTACTGAATGGTCACTATAACATTAATACCTCGAAATTTTTTTGAGTCACCAAAATTACCAATGCAACAAATAATTAGGATTTTTTGGTCGCATGGTACAAATCTGGGTATTGGTGACACGAAAAGAATTTAAGGGTTCTCATGTGGAAGTGAGGAAAATTGATATGGTGTATTTTTGCCGTACCGGTACACATTTGGAAGTTTTGATACGAAGTTTGAGATACACGTGACATAGTGGATATAAATTAGGGCATGGAGCGTTACTTTTGCTCGTTGTTTTCAAAATCAAGAGGAGAGAGAGAGAGAGAGAGAGAGAGAGAGAGAGGGAGAGGGTAGTTTGTATCTTTTTTTTTTTTTTTTTTTTTATTTCCCCGCGGGGGGTTTAATTTGGCAAGTCTTGTCAGCCAGATTCTCATGGGCGGATACTTCAAGGACAAACGAGTCCATCTCCACACTCGTTCCTCCCCCAAAACAATACGACACGAGAGGAAGATAAAAATCAAAAATCAAAAGCAAGACGCATCAATTTTTTAATACTTTCCCTCTCTTGTTTTTTCGGTCTCCTCCCCTTTCCCCCATTTCTAAGGAAGCCACCGTCCCAGAAATTTCTTCCCGATTCCGATCCCTTTCGGGCCTTTCCCCCTTCTCCTTTCTTTAATTCCTCAACGTCCTTGTCCGTCGTCCCTCTCTCTTCCCCCAATCCGCCACGCGCACCCAAAAAAAAAAAAAAAAAGAAGAAAAAAGAGAAGACGAAAAAAGCTCCCACCTTTGCCTCTCCAAACCTTTGCTGCTTCCCCCAAAAAAAGCTCCGGCCTTTCGATTCGCTCCCCACCACCTCGCGACTTCGGAATTGGCTCGGTCTTTCTTCTGGGTCACTTCCATCTCTCTCTCTCTTACCGGAGCCGGGTCTCCTCCAATCTCCTCGGATTCCGGGTCGGTCTCTCGGGGGGTTCCAATTCGCCCCCGCTCGAGTGTCGACGCGACCCGATTCGATCTCGGAAGGGGTGGGCGGCGGATTGATCGGCGGAATACAATTCGCCCCCGTCAGGTTGGTTCTTTGGTTTTTTTTTTTTTTTTTTTTTAACACCCTTCTTTCCCTCCTTCGAATTTTTGCATGCTGGGTACTGGGTAGTGTTCGATTAGGACGTGGTTGAGCTACTTCGTACTTCGATTCGTCCGAGTAGTGTTGGTTTTGTGGTTTTGTTCGCGTTTTTTCGTTTCGTTGTCGTCTCTTGGGGTGACGGCGCGCCGAGCTAACTGGAGAGGTCGCGTGAGATTTTTTTTTTTTTTTGGGGGGGGCGGTGGTTCGTGGTTTTGGGGGAGGAGCTTGATTGGCGGTGGGATTCGCGCGGTGTTGAATGGGAAAGGAGTGTTTTTGGGATTGATTTGTGGGGGAAGATGAATTTCTGGGGCGGCTATGGCGTGCTTGCAAAGACTGTGTTTGCAATTTGCTGGTATAGCTCCGAAGGATGGATTTCACTGTCCTGAACTTGAGGAGTATTTGTTTCGGAATGATGAAAGGTGGGTTAGGGGGGAGATAGATAGAAATAGAACTGAAGACCCTCTTGGATCTTAATGAGGTCAGACCGATGGGAAGCCGACTTCTCGTTTGTTGTTGAAGTGGGTAGTTGTGGGGGTGTGCTGTTTAATATATATGGAGTGCGGCGAATTCTAATAGTGGAATGTACTAAAGGGCAATGGAGAATTTTCTGGTTCTTGCCAGTCAATTTTTGGGCAAAATGTTCTGTTGGACGGTCCAGCGCCTCGTGCCGGCACAAGTAGAGGAGTTCAAAGTCGAATGATTGCTGGTTTTTTCTGACTTGTGTTGAAATAATTGCCTGCTGTTGAGGCTTGAGCTTGGGCAATCTGAGATATTCGGAGCTTAGACTGTTAAGAGAGCTTATATTCAAGGCTTGGTTTCTTGTCAACTCATGGGTTTAACTCTTCTTGAGACTTATTTGATGAATGCTGGGGTTATCAGAGCAGATATGGTCAAGAAAGGCTCCTCCATTCTATCAGTTTTGTAACTGTTTTTCGTCCTCTCTTTTGAGGGCTGAAAATGAGTTATACTAGATTCTTGAGGGAAACCTAGGTTGGTAAACTTGGAGTGAGGTGATGAACACATTGAAACCGGGAAATTCCTTTCTTAGACAATTTTTGGGTCCAATGCTGATTCTTCGGGGATAAAATACATCTGGTACTTTGCACCAATCCGCTTAAATTATTCTTTACTTTTCAGGAGCATATTGCACCAAATCCAGCGATGGAGTTTGGGAGGATTTAATTGTAAACTGCTCTACTTTCTGTTTTACTCTGGCTGTGTATTGTCTCCCTTTGACTTAAATCAACACTCCCTGAATAGTTAGTTCCAGTGACCCTATTTTCTAATTCTGACAGGTGGAAGCTGTTCTAGTTTTCCCTTCTATGCTTTCCACTTGGGCAGTTGTACCTTTTCCCCCCTTAATTTGTTGAATTACAATAATAATATTTTTTGCCACATGCGACTCTGCTCCACTTGGAGTTTGGCACAGGATTGGCATGTGAAGGATGTTTGATTAATTAAGCTCTAGCCCAATTCAAGGACTTGTACAATCTGCTTTATTTTCTCGCTTGCAATTAATAGTATATTCAAGCTCTTACGCCCTGATCATCGATTATTTTCATTATATTCAATATCAGACAAGCCTATAGTATTTCCCCTGTGGTATGCTTGGTGAGCGCAGGTTTCCATGCTTGAAAATGAAGAAGGATATAAAGTACATACATAGCATGTATATTTGTGACATGGCAAACTGCTTTTCCCCTCATCTCTCTTCAACCACCCATCACTGTCCGCTTGCTGTTGACCCCTCCTCACTGCCGTCAGCCCCTCCCCCACTGCTCATGCTTGGGTCTTCCTCCTCTCTCAGTTCATTATGTCTCTTTCCCTCTTTCCTCTGTGAATCTGCATTCTCTTGGCGGCCGGCGACGACCTTTGACTTGGGGCTGTGCACTGCCATGGACAGTCATGGTCTGAAGTCAGGGAATGGACAGGAGGACGGTGTTTAAGCCCATTTGAATTTAGAACTGGTTCTCATAGCCATCACAAGTCCTAAAACATTCTTTCCTTGTCACCAGCTGCGGTGTTTTTTTTTTTTTTTTTTTGGGTACTCTTTATTCCCTTTTCATTACTTCCTAGAATTTCCACAAGTATAAAAATGGGTCTGCTTGTAATTGTATTGTCTTGCTCTCTACGCTTAAGTTTTATCTTAAAGGACATTTCCCGTTATGCATGCTTCCTGGGATCTATAACCCTTTTATAATAACAATGGTGACAAGGCAATTGATAAGATCTTTCTTTCTCGTCTTTTCATTAGTTTCTTGCCTTCTCTGGTTCTTTTGTTCCCCCAGATGCTCTATTATATAGGCCTTTTTAATCATTGTTACTTTTCCAGGTTTTATCTGTAGCATAAATTCGCACCTTGATGAATCTCTGTTGCTAGACTTGTGTCATTCCCAAGATGAGTAATCAATGTCCTGAGGATCCTGTAAGTTGCAAGCCTCTGTTACATAGCTTGACCTTGCTGAAGTACAATAGATGAAGGAGTTACTATTTGTGCAGGAAGAGCAAACTGTGGTGGGTTTTGAGCTTCCAAGATCCCCTGATTCAAGTTACAACTGCACGTATGCCAGCGAAGACGAGGCACGAGACCCGCCTCTCGTTCCCACAGCAACTTCTGAACCCTTTGCTTGGCTGCCCCCCGACCAGAGATGGCCCTGAAAGCCTTCCACCTCCCATGAGCGTGCTTCTAAACCACCTTTACATCGAGAACCGGGAGGCTCCGCGCTCTGTTGTGGCTCTCGGGTTCACCCACCGCTTCCGTTCCAAGTATGTCAGCGTCGTGTTGTACAAAGCAGTTCAGAGAAGAGGGGGGACCAGCTCTTGATGGGATTTATTTTCTCATTTCATCGAGTTACGATTCGACCGTCCTTCATGTGACGGTAGCAGTACCTTGAAAAGAAAATGACTTGAAGTAGCTAAGCCGAATGCTTATTGTTTCTCAGAGGTTCTTCCTGTGCTTGGTTGATGCTCCATGTCATTCGACATCATTTGTTTTACAATACAACTTAGTCTAGTGCTTGGATTGAGCATTGGGAGGTATGCTCTCTTTTGCCCTGCTTTGATTGCGCTTAGAAAAGCTTTACAAAGCAACTTTCGACGTTCTAACTTCTAGAGTCGTTTGAGAAATTGCACTAATCATAAAACTGGTAACAACCATAGCCATGATCAACATTTTGAGAGTTTCTTTTCAGCTGATATAGTTTACCACAAAATACTTAAATTTCACTCATTAATACAACAAAAGTTATTTTTGGTTATTTAATACATATATTTGTTGGCATACATTTACACATTTTTCATGTCCTTGCAACACGCAAATCTTTAATGAGGAGGCAGGATCTAGCCTTTCTTTGGAAATATTTTTAGAGAATTCAAGTTTAGTGAAAGTAAACCATTTTCTTTTTAGTTGTTTGTTTATGTTGAAAACAAGTTGAAGAAATTGATTTTATGATATTTAATAAGTGAACCCACTAAAAATAGTTAGTACCGTTAAAAATGTATTTAATGAGTAATGACTAACAAATTAGAATCAACATCTTCTTTTGTTTATTTTGTAATCCATCAAAACAACATATATTTTTAACTATACAAACTACCTTAGTGAATTCACCTTATTTTGGAAAAATCATAAAACTTTTTTTTTTTTAATTTGCTTTCAGCACACACAAACATCATAAAATGGTTTAATTTTCTAAAAATTGAATTTTCTAAAATTATTTTCCAGCTGCAAGAAATTTTTAATGAAACAAACAAACCATAAATAGGTCACTTTCTAAATTAAGAATATTTAATATGAAAATTGGAATAGTCTCAAGACGCTACACATGCAATTACATGTGTATGTCTTTATTTGTACTTTCTGAGACTACGTTATATGTAGAACTAAATACTTAAATTTGTTAATCTAAACCATTTTGAGGTCCAAAGTGAATCGTGTATAACCTTATTGACCAAAATTTTCATTGCTTCAAAGTTTTAGAACGGAGTATCATTCTAAATTCAATTACTTTGGATTTCCTTAAGTGTATTTTTCTTAATTTTGTATTTGTATATTATATTATAGAATATGCTAGACACTATGAAGGCATTAAATGTAAATCACTAGGCAATAAAGCACAAGAATAGTACATGATAAATGTAAAAAAAAAAATGATTTACAAAAAATCGGTTGAAAACTAAAAATAAGAAAGCATGACATCGTTAATTAGTTTTCATTGCTTTCTATTGAGAACTTGATTATAATATGATATAAAATATTTCTCAAGGTTTTGCCGCTTGTACAAGGGGAATCATCGTATCCACGCAAAAGCTTACTTTTTTCATAAAAGAAAAAAAATGATCAGTACCATAAATATAGTTGGAAAAGCACGATGACGATTTCAGTGATCGAACATTCTTGGATTGAAAAATATTCATATAAATTGCAAAATCTTTCTGAACACATTCTCTGAACTTTCCAACGTGAAATTCATGAAGATAAAGGGTAAATATCTTTCTTAAATAAGGAGTTCTCATCAATCCTATTGCACCGGCCATCAAAAAAACCTATTCACCGATGACGCCCTCAAAACTCTCCTGAGCTCAAAAGAAGCAAGCACATCAAGGCATCCATACCCTATTTGATGAAATGGAAAAAAAAAAAAAAACTAAAAATCCTCAGATACATAGTGCTTGCGAAATCGATATGGTATTATTTTTAATGTCATCGTTTCTATTTTCAAGAATAGGTTATATTCAAGGATGAAAACTACTCTTTTGATTTATTTTATGTATAGTGTAGATCACAATTTATTTTTAATGCACAAGAGAGATGACATGGGATAGCATTTCTTAGATGTTTCATTTAAATCAACATAACAAGCATCGTAATTAATTTTATTTCTGTTTACGTGTGTTCTTACTATTGATTATTTTTTATCTGATATGTTATTGAATATACTATACCCGTCGAAGTCATTATAAATGAATCACCGTACAATAAAGTAAAAGAATAGGATATGATAACTTAAAATAAATTTAATTAAAAAAAACTGGTTAGGCACTAAAAAAGAAGAAGATAATGTCACATCAATAATTGCTTTACATTGCTTTTTACGGACAACTTGACTATAATATGATATAAAGTACTCTTTAAAGTTTTTGCAGCATGATCAAATACTTTTAGGACATTAGCATCTCTATTGATTCCTTATTTTCACTGAATGGCAGTGTCAATATCCAAAGACCTTCAAAAATATCAGTATCAACACTATTTTCACTGAACTCATTGGATCATTGGTATTATCAAAGTCTTCCACTTCATCTAAAAAGAACTGCTGCTGCCCATAATCTGTTACTTTGATAATTAATACCCCTGTTTCTTATGATCCTTTTAAGTATATTGACAATTGTGACTCTACAACGATTCATTCGCATAATCCTTTCAAGTTCTATTGAATATCATCGTTTTAGATTTCGGGAACTGTACCATATCCCTGCAAAGCACAGGTAATAAAACTAACATTTTTTCAGCCTTCTTTCCAAGAAAATATTGACTATGTCAGATATTACACATGAATAGAATAGTACCGTAAATATATTTAGAAATAAAACTATGATCTTCATGAAACATAATCAGACAATATTTGCATGAAAAATTAAGCAGTAAACAATCATAAAAGCTGCAAAATCTTCATGGAGATCAAGGGTAAATATCTTTCTCAAACAAGAAGTTCTCATCAATCCTAACACACCATCCATCAAAGACCCTATTCACTGAGGATGCCCTCAAGACTCTCCCAAGCTCGAAAGAAGCGAATGCGTCGAGGCACCCGTACTCAATTTGACGATGCGTGAGCACCTTTTTGTCCCACCTACTCAATGTAATCTCCTTCGGCTTTTCAAGCTCTTTATGGAGGATCTCCTTGAACAGCTTCTTGAGACTCTTGTAACCCCACAAATCGTTCCGCAGCCTATTCATTGCTAGTCCACGGATGTCGATGGTGCACGACACGCTGAGTCCGCAGTCTTTGGTGAGCTTCCTCGCGTCTTCATCCACACCGACTCCGACGAAGGTGTAGTTCACATTGGCGAGAAACATGAAGAGTGACTTGGGAATGTACCTCGCGTGAAGGAGCTGGAAGATCAGGCACTTGTGGCCAACGCAAAGCTGAAGAGTTGCAGCCTGGGGAAAGTCGCTATTAGGCTCAGAACTCAGGCACCACTCAATATCGAGACCGATGATCAGCCGCCCGAGCTTGCGATGATGGAAGTGCTCGACCTCGCGAATCCAGCGGCTAACAACAGCAGGCTCGTCGGTGACCCATGCCTTGATTTCATCCTCGTAGAAGAGGATTGTGTGAACAGAAAACATATTTCCCTAAAAGTCGAGGTAAAGCGTGAGATGAGTGTGTAAAGCAGCGATCGAATAAAGCGGGACACATTATGTCGATACAACAAGGCTTGAGTCATAGTCTAAGTCAAGTTGAATTAGGAAATATTCAGTCGAAGCCGCGTTGAATTAGGAAACTTCGAGTAACTCGTCATCTAAACTTGTTCAATGACCGGCATATTTTGAAATCGAGTAAGTCAATCTACATTCTTTCGTATGTTCTTATCTTTTCCCTTCGTTCCGAAGTTTTTTGCTTTTGCTTGAAGCGCAAGTTACCAAAAAGCCATGGAAAAAGAGATTCCTTCGTCAAACTCAGGTATCCATCATTGGCAAATGGTATTCAGTCTAAACTTGCTGTCCAATTTTCCTAGTGACTTTTCATAATCGTACCAACAAAACTTTTGTATTTTGAGTTTCACTAAATTTTATTCAAGAACTTAAAATCAACATTTTTGTTGAATTCTCTGAAGCTTGCTGACATTTTAGAGATTTTTGTTTTTTTCATGGTTTTGGGACATAATTAATGCTAGACGTTTTAATTTTAAAATGTAAATTGAAGTCCTTACAGAAATACGAAGGAACCATCCAATGCACTTTCCTCTTTTGAGAAGGGCAAAACAGTTTCGTAAGTTTGTGTCCTCTAGCTACTATGGATGTGGAAATTGAAACGTTTTAGGGTTCTAGATGTTGATCTTTAGAGTTAGAGAATAAATAACCATAGAATGTTTCTAGTGACTTAACTTAAATTAGAGTTGTGGGATATCTTTCGATAAGAGTGATTAATTATAGTTAGAGTACAAAGTGAAATGTAATTATAGAAAGACCCCATTATACATAATACCCATCAACATACCCAACTAGGGAAAAGTAACAAAAAAGTCATAAATCTATTGAATTGGTACCAATTCAATTATAAACCTTTCAATTGGACCAAATTATTTATGAACATTTTCACATTGGTACCAATTGAATTCTAAACCTTTCAATTGGACCGATTTAATCCTAAACATTTTCACATTGATATCAATTCAGTCCACCTGTCAATTTTGATCGCCTAGCGCTACATAAACACCAAAGGATGACCGGACACTAACTTGGCAATTTTTAAATATTTTAAATATTTTATTTTTTTATTAATTTATTTTCCGTTTCTTTTCCTTTTTCTTCCTCCTTGAACTCTCTCACAAAGGCCGGCAAGCCTTCGGTGAGGTTTGCTGGCCATTGGGCGAGGGCCGCAAAGCCCTCACCAACTGCCAGCAAGGGTCACGGCCCTTGCCCGGCCTCGCTTAGGGTGAAGCCACCTTGCCTACGACCTTGGGCAAGGTTGAGCAAGGGCTGCGACCCTCGTTGACGGCTGGCAAGGGCTTTGCAGCCCTCTTCTAGTGGTGGACGAGCCTCATCAGAGGCTCACCCACTACTGCAAGAAAGTCCAAGGAGGAGGAAAAAGGAAAAGAAAAGAACAAAATTAATAAAAAAAAATTGAAAAAAAATAAAAATTATTTAAAAATTGTTATGTCAGCATCTGAGCTTATATCCAAGTCAATGCCAACCGGTGTCCACATTAGCATCGGCCTGCCAAAATCGGCCAAATAAACTAGATCCGTATCAACGTTAAAAAGTTTAGGAATAAATTTGTTTAATTGAAAGGTTTAGGACTGAATTGATACCGATATAAAAGAAGTGTAGGACTAAATTGGTCCAATTAAAAGGTTTAGGATTAAATTGGTACAATGTAATAAGTTTATGATTTTTCTGATACTTTTCCCTCCCAACTGATGGAAAGATAATTTCCTTTTTAAGTTTTTGGCTAGCCCAACACAAATATGATACGATATACATTTATGTCATGATTAATTATATCAAATACATATTCTCCTGTGATAATAAATAGTAACAACAAACTAGATCATAATCATAAATTTATATTTTGTTAGTATTCAATTGGTGGTAATTGATCTCACTTGATGCTTTGAGTTTTAAATTTGAAAATGTAATCGTAAAGATTCATATATATTGATCTAGGAGCATTCTTTCCAACGGTTTCTAGATGAAGACAATTCGTGATTACCAAAAAAAAAAACAACTAGATCGTAATTATAGATTGCACAACATATTTTACCAATATTGAATTTGTGATTTGCAATACTCATTTGATTTATAAGTTAAATATGTAACATCACAATTAAAACTGACGGGTGGTAATTATCAATTATCGATAATATAATAGCAATCGAACAAATTATATACCGTTGATAACGACTGTAAAGACCACTAAAAATTGCCTCGAGGTTGAACGTCCTTTTCCACAATCAGCAGGAAACAACAGACAACCTTTACTCCTCAGTTGCTAATGAATTGCTTGCGTCTGATTAGAAGAACTGGGGATGAGATTCAACGGAGAAGCCACTGAGGCTATGGATCGATGGATGCAGAATCGATAGAGCAATGCCCGCTCCGGGGGAAAAGGGAAGAGAAATTCCTAGCCACGGTGGTGGAAGTTCGGGGATGAAGCTTCTTTTGTCGGCGGCACACCGAACCTGTGAAGGCGCAGAAGATCGAAAGGGCCGTTGCTGAGTTCTGCGATATGAAGTCGAAGAGGTGCAGCAAAAACGAGGGCAGAGCCACCTCAAGAAAACATGGATGAGGACTGCCGAACACCTGAGGCAGGTCATGGTAGACCCGTTTGTGATGGAGCACTAGATATCGAGGAGTCTCGTTAAGGGATAGGAGCGATAGCCAGGAACAATGATGGCATGTTGATTGGTGCATCTTTTGTAATTTCGTAATATTCGTGATACGTACACGGTTCTATCCAGACTAGATTTCGTTTTGTACATTGGCTAGTAAATTAGCCAATCTCAAGCCGTTAATTCATGAAAAGCGAATCATCTCGCCAGGTATCGGAGCATTAGTCGAAGGACAAAACGCCAGAACTCTCTCTTTTTGTCGTTCTACTTTGTAGGGTTTGTTCGACGTAATTACATTTATTGCGCATTTCAAGCTTGATGCCGAGCTTACATGTGGGGTGGGGCTGTAGATTGCGGCACACATCAATTACAAGTAAACCAAATTTCCGGATAGCTCGCCTGACATGACATTTCGATAAGATGAGCAGAGAAACATGTTTGAAAAAAAGGCTTTCATCGATTGAATTATTGGTGCTAAAACCTTTCATGCATGCCATGCACCTCAGCTCTCCATTGACTTCCTCGAGGATATGGCTCGATAAAGCAGATAATGATAAAGAAAACAAATGATTATTCATTTATGTCGTCTGTTCTTATCCTCCAACAAAGAGGGAGAAGATAAAGGGACAATTGTACTTCAGCTAGATGAAATGCACATTCCTCACCACCTGTAGGGACATTATTTTGAGGAACAAGCCTCCAAGATCTGAGTCATTTTTCATAGCAAAGATAATATAAATTTGAAAAGTAAGCAAAAGCATTTACGCTTTGGATATTTGAACCTTCTAGTCATCTCTTACAACACTCCTATTGATGTTTACATTTTTTTAAATATTCTAATCTTTTACTCATGCAAACCCCACCATCCACGTATACCAAGTAAGGCTTTACCCACAAAACAGCTTATGTCACCTCAAGACTATTCTGAGCTGGAAATAATGTGATTCAAGTATGGGATGTGTCTCGTTTGATAACCAAGCTTGTCAGTACAATATGCACGACCATACCACAAAATATAATATATGATGAAAGACGCATTTCATCAAGTGATAATTATTACACATTGTGCCATCGAGATTTCATCAATCTGAACCACTTGTTTTTTTGCGAAAAATAATTCATCGATGAATTCCATTTCTTGATTGATAATCTTGAGACCTACCTTAACAAAGCATCGAGAGGCCTCTCATCCTACCATAATTTATTAATAACCGAAAGGCCGTAGAAGCAGAAGCCAACACCATGACCGAAAACCTACGTAATCAATCCCCCAGTTGGAAACCTTCATATCCTTGTCCTACTAAGCAATGAATAATAGAGGGCGATCGACGGAAGCTGCTATAATGCAGCACTTATCATTAATTTTTGCGAATATTCTCTTGACTATCGAACAGACCCCTCGTCATCGTGTTGTATATATAAACGGGCGACCATGATGCAGCAGCTGTTAAGGAACGTCAAAGGGCTATAAACAGTTTCAACGTCTGGTTCGATTCTTACAACTTGTGTCCACAAGAACTTAGTCAGATTCTTTGTTTTTGAGTTCTTGGACATAAACAAATGACTCGAAGCTCTCTGGACATGTGAAGGGGTACTGTTCGACATTATCATATATATTCTTGTCTCCATCAGCCCAGCAAATCTAAAATTAGGCGAAAAAAAATGGCGTTGTGTATCATTTGATCTGCAAAGTAGGAGGAGATACATCTTGCGGGGCATTGGGAATGGGTGAAAACACTTCTTTATCGAGCAAGTTTGTGCTCGGGGCAACTATGTAGGGAAATATATTATTAGGGTTTTATTTGAAATGAACAAATAGTTAGTCATTTTGACGCTATTTGACTTTGTGATATTTCCCTTTTCCTGCTTTGTATTTTCGTGTTATACCACGGTAAAATTGGTTAATTCCTTTTATCACATGGAGAGTTCATTTGCTGAGACTTTACGTCATTGAATTTCTCAACCCTAATCCTGCTATTAGGGTTGAACTTAAAGGAGCTCTCTAGAAGGAGAAACTAAATATAAATAGAAGTCAACGCTGTTTGCTCAATCTGGGGCAAGCCTGCAAATTTCTGAGTCTCTGCAGTTAAATTGAAATGTACTCATCATCATCTCATGGAGTGCCTTTTGGTTTTCTGCTAAAGATCTCATGGAGTGCCGAATGGACAACGTAGGATCGCCATTTTATACTTTCCCTATTTGCTTTCCCTTTTTTGCATGTGCAGAAACAGCAGGTTGAGCAAGAACTACTTGCGCCGGTCGACTTCATAGCGAAGAGACAGAAAAGCAAATCAAGTTTACAGCTGAACTGATAGTTATGGACACCACATATGGGTCAACTTAAACAAAAATATTGTTGACTGACTCCTAGAGATCAGGTAAACGTTGCCCTCCAAAACACAAAAGGGCAAAAAGCTGGTGTGTTCTTATCACTCGTTCTTGCTTATTCTTGCCATCTTTAGAATGAAATTAACTCATTACTAATATGGCCTCAACTTGGACAGATTGCATAATAGTCTCACAACATATTTCCACACATCTCTAAGGTTTCAATCATCTTTTTTGCGATGTTTATCATATTTTCATCAGTGATTCGTACTATTTAATTCGAAAAAAAAAAAAAAGAACCAAAAAATTATGTGTCAATTCATATCTAATTCGAGTTAATCAGGTCGTGACTTGTCGATATTTCGACTCCTCAAAATAAACAATCTCGTGTCGGGTCAGCAATTGCTACTTGACTATGAACTGGAGGGCGGGTCCCAATTTTAAATACCTCGTGATCCCTTGGGATAAACGATGAGACCCTTCCTTATTACTAGTAGATGCGGCGAAGTGGATTCTCTCTGTTTTCTTTGATTTTCTATGCAACCTCACGACCATTCGGAAACTCCATCGGCTATTTTACAAAGTCAACCCTAGATCCTATATATACCTTCTCTCTTAACTCCTCCACACAACAAACCATCCAAAAAACACCCAAACTCACAAAGACACATCTCTCTTTTTAACACAAATCACTAAACACACTCCTTTCGTTTCTCAAACACAGATCATTCGCATCTCTCTCTAAAATGGCGGAAATTGAAGGCTCACCGGGAAGCTCGATGCACGGAGTGACCGGCAAAGAGCAGACATTCGCCTTCTCTGTGGCCTCCCCGACCGTCCCCACCGACCACACGGCCAAGTTCGCGCTCCCCGTGGACTCCGAGCACAAGGCCAAGGTTTTCAAGATCTTCTCCTTCGCCAACCCCCACATGAGGACCTTCCACCTCTCCTGGATCTCCTTCTTCACCTGCTTCGTCTCCACCTTCGCCGCCGCCCCCCTCGTCCCCATCATCCGTGACAACCTCAACCTCACTAAGGCCGACATTGGCAATGCTGGCGTTGCCTCCGTCTCTGGCAGCATCCTGTCCAGGCTAGCCATGGGCGCTGTCTGCGACCTCCTTGGGCCCCGCTACGGCTGTGCCTTCCTCATCATGCTCTCCGCCCCCACCGTCTTCTGCATGTCCTTCGTCTCTGATGCCGGTGGCTACATAGCGGTCCGCTTCATGATCGGCTTCTCCCTTGCCACCTTCGTCTCATGCCAGTACTGGATGAGCACCATGTTCAACAGCAAGATCATCGGCCTTGTCAATGGCACTGCTGCCGGCTGGGGCAACATGGGCGGTGGCGCGACCCAGCTGATCATGCCCGTGGTCTACGAGCTGATCCGGAGAACCGGTGCAACGCCCTTCAGCGCCTGGAGGATAGCCTTCTTCATCCCTGGTTGGCTTAATGTGATTATGGGGATTTTGGTCCTCACTCTTGGCCAAGACCTGCCTGATGGGAATTTGAGCACACTGCAAAAGAAGGGTGATGTTGCCAAGGATAAGTTCTCCAAGGTGGGTGAAACTAAGTGCTTAAATTGTTGTCGTCGTCGTCATCACTGTCATGGGACATTGTTTCAGCTAATAAATTTTGATGTCCAGGTTTTGTGGTATGCTGTTACAAACTATAGGACTTGGGTCTTTGTTCTGCTCTATGGCTACTCTATGGGTGTCGAGCTATCGACTGACAATGTCATCGCCGAGTATTTCTATGACCGGTAAACTCATGCTTCATTGAACCATTGGAACTCCTTAAATTGTAATCTCCCTGGAAAAAGTGATTTATGATATCTCTTGCCTAATGACAGGTTCGATCTTAAGCTCCACACTGCCGGAATAATCGCCGCTTCGTTCGGGATGGCAAACATAGTGGCTCGTCCATTCGGCGGATTCGCTTCTGACTATTCAGCCAGATACTTTGGCATGAGAGGCAGATTGTGGGTTCTCTGGATCCTCCAAACCCTAGGAGGAGTCTTCTGCATCTGGCTTGGCCGCGCAAACTCGCTCCCGATCGCAGTCCTTGCCATGATCCTTTTCTCGCTTGGAGCTCAAGCGGCATGCGGAGCGACTTTCGGGATCATCCCCTTCATTTCCCGCCGGTCCCTGGGCATCATATCTGGTCTCACTGGCGCGGGAGGGAATTTCGGCTCTGGACTGACCCAGCTGATCTTCTTCGCTAGCTCGAGCTACTCCACAGCGACTGGCCTCTCCCTCATGGGGGTCATGATCGTGTGCTGCTCGCTGCCCGTGACCCTGGTGCACTTCCCACAGTGGGGGGGCATGTTCTTCCCCCCATCGAGGGACGTCGTGAAGTCCACGGAGGAGTTCTACTATGAGTCCGAGTGGAACGAGGAGGAGAAGCGCAAGGGCATGCACCAAGGGAGCCTCAAGTTTGCCGAGAACAGCCGCTCGGAGCGTGGGAGGAAGGTCGCCTCCGCGCCGACTCCACCCTGCTCGACCCCATCGCACGTCTAGGACTTTTCCGGGGAAAATCTTCGATAGAGTCATGGTGAGAAGGGAAGGATTATAATCACCAGGTGCTCAGTAAGAAGAAGTGCTTCGTGTATGTGTCTTGTCTTCATCTTTTTAATCACGAGTTTGTTTTAACTGCTAAGCTCTTGTTATGCCTGAGATAGTGCCATCTGACTGCCAATGGCGAGGAAGGTGACTATGTTTTGGTCCAAACATAAAACATAGTCAGATCAGGTCATATACCGTGTCATCATCAAATTTACTTATTATACAAGTATAACGCTATCATATTCTGACCATCCAAGGTCGAATTTAGCTTATACTTGCCCCGGTTCTTCCATACATACCATTGCCATATGAAAAAACAAACGAACGAATTATGTATCAGCAGCAAACGCATTATTCATTATTTACCCTCCTTAATTTCAGCATCTCCAAAACAAATAATTTCTTGATCTAATATCAAATGTTGTGCTCTCTTTTGGATTCAAAACATCCCACGTGATTGCTTCCGATTGGACATGCAAGTTGGTCATGTCATCAGCTAGAAGTGTACATGTCTCAGACAAATAGGTGCGTCGTGGAGTTGACTCTAAGGAACTCTAGGGGGAACGTTAGAGTCACTAAGATTCAATTGCAATAGCTCCCAGATGAGAAAGCGGACCCTTCAACTGATTATTAAAAAGACTAAGTTCTTGTTTAATGTACGCCTTTGAAGTCTTGTAAAAGTGTAATCGGGATATTCCAGATCGAAGACGTGGCGTGAATTCATTCGGAGAATTATTTTAT
This sequence comes from Eucalyptus tenuipes, assembly GCA_014182365.1. NCBI lineage: Eukaryota > Viridiplantae > Streptophyta > Magnoliopsida > Myrtales > Myrtaceae > Eucalyptus > Eucalyptus tenuipes. Next base: position 8,755,396 of record CM024546.1, on the reverse strand, counting down.
TGTGGAGGATCCTCCATTATTTCCCCCTGGTGAGAGGAGAGACGTTGACTCGGAATATTTTAAGAACCAGGAATAAAGTGACAGAAGAAAACATACGAGAGGAATCTTGTGATTGGAAAAGATTGCCGAAAGCCGTATCCATATCTGATGGAGGTAGACATAGGTTGCACCCCTCCCAACAACAGACGGAACCTCTGCACTTGGACAGGCAGAGACATTAGACATCTCACCTTGTGAAATTTCTTTTTTTTTTTTTAGGTGGCGGGGGGGGAGGAAGCGGGGTGTGTGGTTTTGTTTCTATGGCTTTATCACTCTTCGATTTTGCTGTGAGTCACTTACCTTAAAATATCATTCAAGAGATTTACTGTAAAACGATGTCCGTGGGACTCCTCTGCGTTACACTTTTTTACAGTCATATTTGACATTTTCTCTTTCGTTTCATTTTGACTCAATATCCCAGAAGTACAAATCAAAAGCAGAGGGAGCTACTGTTTTGCCTCTGATTTTTGTGATTTAAGCTTTCCCCAGGTTGATGTTTAAGCGGCCTCCGATGGTAAAAGAGCACATCAGATCAAATGCTATAAGGCATTTAGCAGAAATGGCGTTCCAAAAGCCCTATCATCACATGAAATTAAGCCAAAGGATTCTGCTATTTAGTGGAAGATCCGCTTTCAGTTCTGCAAACCTTGAATCTGTCAACTACCTCGCTTATCTCATGGACTGAGTGCGATGAGTTCATCTAAGATTTACCAGCATCAATCGCTCCCTTCTTATCTTTCTATCTTTCGTGTAGGCACTTAGCTGATTGTCATAATCAAACTATTACGGCCAATAACTACCTGATTTTCAGGTCATAATTAGGGCCGGCAATTTATGATACGACCCATTTGCACTACACACAATTAAGTGCGCTTGAGTCGGGCTTAATTGTGTTTGTGTGAGAAAGGCGCCATGACACAACAAACATGTCGTTTGCAGGTTAATTATAGGGTTGACCTTTCTCGAGCAGATTATGTGTTAACCCTCGAACAACACCCTTTAACATGTTAAATTGATCAAACTAATACTATTACCCAAGTTAACAGAATACATCTAGATATATCTAAACATGTTAATAAATGTTTAGACACATTTTACATAGTCTATACAAGAGTTTATAACTTAGACATGTCATAGTCTCGTGTTGTGTCACCTAATCTATAAATATGTAAGATTTGGGTTTCAGAGCTACAACACAGATGATACACGTATAGTTCAGGTTAAACCTAAAATTGACACAATACGATTATAATACAAAGACATCGACTTCCCAGCTTTAATCATAACGATGTGCAATGAAAGATGTGTCAACAACATTTATCAGCGACGTAGCTTCTTCTTTTCCCCTTCATTTTGAAGATATCTTCTGCATCTTCTGCATTTCCCAGTTATCCTCAGTAAAGTAAACGACATGATTGGATTTGCAGTTAAACAACTCTTTAGCAAACCTAATATTTTAATCCCCTAAAGTGACCCCTTCTTCTTATCACACAATTCTCAAGTTTTCCTAATATGAAGATCTGAAACAAAATAAACATAGTTGTCCTTACAGAGACTATAACGAACTAAGAGTAGTTGTCCTTACGGTGACGATAATGAACTAAGAGTAAATTTGATAGCAATATATCAGCACCATGTATCTTGAACATTTGTAGCAGGCATTTAATTTCAGTCTAACATGTAGGTATCTTATAATAATCGACATGTTTATACATTACATCTACATTAAGCAATGAACACTAAAACCACCAAAACTGAAGATGGCTGAGCTGAATTTGACTTATACAAATAGAAGTTTCTAAACTCATCCATTTACCCATCAAGAGTCACTTGAGCAGAGCTATAAGCTTAACTTCCCTCGCCCGCCACAAGCTATACAAGAACGAGAGGAAGAGCACTTCGTACAGTAACTCCATTTTTTTGGAAGCCTGTCATCAATTATCAGATTGTCAATCTATCGCACAAGGCGAATTAGAAGAGTACTAAAGGAAGTTTGCCAAGAGAATTACGCTGCAGTATATCGGGTAGCCATGTTCTTTGCAGTCAATCTTGCCTTCTCAGCACTTGCTTCTGACAGTCTCTTAAGCACAAAACCTTCGCCTTTGCACTCAGAGCATATACCTGAACCTCCACAGTCTTCACAAGTTTTCATAGGGATCTGCACTCTTCAGGCAAAGATGGTATAAGAAACAGGACTTCAACATGCATAATATGCTGATTATGGATAGTTTACAGGCGGTCTGGAGAATTTCAGTCAGGCATGATTATGTTCTAAAAATTACTCTGATTATTGTTGTTTGATGACTCATACTTGTGAGAAGCACTGGAGACTGTCGTATCATTAAAATGAGTGAAAAGAGAAGTTTCCATTCGACGAACTCATAGCATTTGGCATCTGACAGAAGTCCATAAAACCAAGTGGTGCAATTCATCTAGTACTATCTCTGAAGAACTTCTGTATGCAAGCAGAATTTTCTGTTTGTCGGCATAAAATTCGATGAAACTAATGTTCTAATTTGATGAAGACCTTAGGCCAAAAAGACAAAAGATATTCCGCAAAGAACCAATTGAAGACATTCATCGCTGTATAATTGAATTATAGGCACTCTTCAAATCATGATTTAGTTGAAATTTTCCACATCAAGCTACCATGCAGAAATCTCCCATCATCAGTCTCCTTCAGTATCGCACGGGACAGGTTTAAACTATGAAGAAATCAAAGGGAAGTGCCACAAACGAGATATCTTTTGATAGCATAATTTACCATAAGAAAAAAGTCTCTATCTCTGTTAGCCATGCTCGGTATTACTTTAACAATTAAACCTCATTCAAATCAGCATATGACCAAACACACTCAACATCTTGGAAACAGGCAGAAATTGTTGCAGGAAAGGATAAAGCCGGGAGGAGGTAATAGAAGCAAGAAAACAAACATATTTCACAAACTGAAATTCTCAGTAATATAGGTACGTAGGTTCCTTGATAGCAGCCACAAGAAAATTAACCCATTTTATATCAATCAACTGCTTAAAAAAGGTGTACTTGATTGCACCTCAGTCTCTTCAGAAGCTTTGGTTCTCTTTATAAGAAGTGTCGTGGCAGCACCCACTGCAGTGGCAGCCAATGCTATGGAAATGGCTGTTTCTGGTAATGCAGAAGAAACTGGTCGCTTTCTTTGTTGAATGTATCGAACTTTAACTCCAGTGGGGAAACAAGAGCCAACTGTAAGTGCATCATAAACTTTACCTTCGGACTCCCTACTTGCTTCAAAAACATAAAAATAAGCATCAGATTCAAGAGCCCTAGCAATATATAGCAAGTCATGCTTTCTATACGGTAACAAAACTCAAATTTTTAAGTTGGTTAAGCTGTCTCTCATGATAATTGGTTTTCAAAGGTCAGATATACTATCTACTCACGTTTAAGCCTCGAGGCATAGTGCCAAGACAGGAGCGTCTCGATGTGACTCTTGGTCACAGAAGCTACCCAAAGGCACTGGAACAGTTCCAAATTGAGGTAAACCATAAGTCAGGACAAGAAATTGGAGGGCACTACTTGGATGTTTAACATAAGGCCACAACGGCCACAGCCCATAACACGGATGTGCGATATAGCTATCCAAAAATCTCCGCACCCATCCCGCCTCCCAGCGCAGAGCAACAAAAAGATAACTCAACTTCAATCACAGCATCAACAGCCACAGCACACAAAAGCGGCCATCTTTCCAACCATCAATCCAGAGGACCATCACAAATGGCCATGAAATATTAACAGCGAAAGTAGTTGATTGCCAAATTTTCAGGAGAGACCCACTTCACCAAAACCCAAATGGCACGAATGAAAACAAACCCAACCCCAATCAAATCTCGATTGCCCAGTTAAGGCCTCATATCGAACCGCTGCCTCTCTCGTCAACCTCAGACCGCCCAACCCATTCAAATTCAACACGTTTCCTGACCACCCCAGGACCCAGTGGGGCTGAGCTCTTAACTAGGGTCACGTCCTCGGCACCTAAACAAGAAATAACTGCAAGACAAACCGACGGTTGCAGAATGCAATTACTATGCCAAGCAGATGGCGATCGAAGGTCGGCGCATATCAAAGGTACGAAATTGCTATTTGACAGTAATGGGTGATCTTACTCCTGTTCAGGAAAGCCGGAGAGCAGTTGCCAACTACAGCGAGCTCCATTTCGAGTCGAACGCAGGACAAGGATGTTGGAAACAGCAGGACAGGAAGTTATCGTTAGCCTCTCTTATCTTCGGCTAACGGAATCGGCATCGAATCGATCTTGCCCCCGGAAGTTCACTTATTCACAGCAAAGCCATTGCCCTTAAAGGAATTAGGAGGACGATACTTTTCATTTTTACTTTCGCAATCTTTTCTAATCAAATTTATGTACTTTTAGTTCACATCATACCACCACGATGGTGTTCGACGGTCACGGCAACTGGATTTAGCCAAATTTTAATGTTTGAGAGATTTGATTAAAAACTTCGTCTAAATAGAATGATTAGATTCTAAATTGAAAGTACGGAAACTTGATTAGAAATGACGTGAAAGTACACGGAAGAAGAATAAGATATTTCCCTAAAATTTGTAAGGGGCTCATATGGTATAAATGTGAATCATAGTTGTGGGAAAAAATTAGGGAAAAAATCACGAAAAACCCTAAACTTTGTCCAAAGTGACAGATTTATCTCAAACTTTTTTTTGTGATATGAAAAACTCTGAACTTTACCAATCGTAACACATTTACCCCAAATTTTTTTTTGTGACATAAAAAACCCTAAACTTCTGTCATGTGACATATTTACCCCAAAATTATAGGGTATTTTGGTCTTTTTACTTTTTAAATTTTTTTCTTATTTTCTTCTTCTTCCCTCCGCGGTCACCGCCGGCCGGCGGAGGGAAGCTGGCGTCCGGCGAGGGTTGCCCTCGCCGGCATCGGAGAGGGTCGCCCTCGCCCGGGCCGGCTAGGGCCGCCCTTGTTGGGCGTCGAGCGAGGGCGGCCCTCGCCCGGGCTCGGGCGAGGACTATCCTCGCCCGATCTTGACGAGGACATCCCTCGCCGCGAGGGTGACCCTCGCTTGTGTTGGGCAAGGGCCTGGCGAGGGATGCCCTCACCCAACCCAGTTAAGGGCCGCCCTTGCCCGACACCGGCGAGGGCGGCCCTAGCCAACCTAGGCGAGGGCAACCCTTGCCGGACGCCGGCTTCCCTAGGCCGGCGACGGAGGGAAGAAGAAGGAAAAAAAAAAAGGAAAAACAGAAAAAATAAGACAAAAATGCCCTTGATGGGGTAAATATGTCACAATTTGAAAAGTTTGAGGTTTTTCACGTCACAAAAAAAAAGTTTGGGGTAAATGTGTCACTTTGGTCAAAGTTTGGGATTTTTTATGGTCTTTTTCCAAAAAATTATAAGGCAAAAATAAATATTATCTTTAATGTTTTATATGCGATTCTTTAATTTTTCAACGTATGCCAAGTTTAAGTTTATAAAAGTTCCTTTCTTTTTTGGAAAATTCAACTCTTCCCATTTATTAAAATTAAAATTAAATTCCTTAATAGACAAAGCTGCTCAAATATTTGTTTTTCCACAATATTGACAAATTGAAAAATTTTCGTTCGTCCACGCTTTCCCCGGGGGTGTCACATGGCAAAGACGGATGCTTCGGTGCGGCGCTCTTAAATATGCTCGCCACGTGGCGGGACACGAGAGCTCCAGCTTGGCAGGACAAGGTGGCAATTAAGGTTGACCTCTCACTTGAAACCCTTCCGCTAACGATAAAGTTGTCGCCGAGGTTGGACGGAGGGATTTAAAAGCAGCGTCTCATCACGAATGGGGTGGAGGAAAATTTGGCATCAACATTTGAAAAACTTACGTGTAATATAAACATCCTAATCCATCATTTCTCTATACGTTTTTTTTCAGGAGATATCCGTATTTATTTTGCAAATTAATGAGAATTTATTTTTGGTCCATTTCGTTTTTTCTTCTTGATTTTGTTGCCGTTCTTAATTAATTGTAGTTTCCGAGCTTTTTGTTATCAATAACTATTGTTAGGTAAGCCAACATTCTAGTATAACTAGCTAAAAAAAAGTGATGATATGATGATATCTAAGCAAGCAACGATAAGATGATTTAGGTGGTATCTTCAACACAATCACAAAGCATGCGATAATACGAGGATATCTAATAGGTTTATATATTTCAAGTGAGCAATCAACCTTAATTTTTATTAGTGAGTTCAGTTCACTTGAGCAAGCAAAATAGGCCAACATTTTAAGGGACCAACAATTCAATTCTAAAAGATTAATTTTAAGAACTCCGAAGACTAATAATGAAATATACATTTTAAAAGATAGTTTCTAGATACGTAAGCCTTTTAATCAACAAAACTCATAAAAGAGAACATTGTTCTCGACATCACTAAACCTATCAAATGTCTACTTAAAGAGAGATATACGAATGGTGTGCCTGTTTGTTTAGAAAAGTTCTAAATTGTCGGAAGATGGTTTAGAACACATTAACTGCCGAACAAATCTAATATACCGGTGAATATCTACATAATCTAAACAGGCATTTTTAGTCTTATCTTCCCATAAACTCCCACCAATCACAAATAATATCGTCACGAAACTCTCAACTCTCGGATTCGCAAAGCATTTCCTTGAATCCTGATGGTATTTCCGAAGCAGTCTGGTCTTCAAATCTAATGAGAAGGGCTTGCAATTCACCAGGAAACTATCTTTATGGCACAGTGCAAGGCATATTAAAGGCCATTGCCACGCCAAGAGCGGGAAACCTCTCCCACCTTGAGGAAATCAAATGAAACCCGCAAGTACTAAGACTAGAAATCATTAAAGATGAAACCTGCAACGATCTGACTACAGTGCAGTAACGAGAGCTCACGAGCATCTCCCTATCTCCTTCGGTCCTCCCCACAAAAAAAAAAAAATAAAGGAGGAAGAAGAAGGCGAAGGAGAGGAAGCAAGAACACCCACCTCACCATCTCATTCACTGATGGCCTCTCTCTCTCTCTCTCTCTCTCTCTCTCTCTCTATGAGTTGTGTTTTCTCCATCTCTGCACTTTTCATCAGCTCCTCACGAGCCCATTTAAGACACACACACCCCCCCCTCTCCTTTTCCCTCTCCTTTTGTATATATACATGAACTTCAAACGCACACAAACTCGCCATAAGCTTAACCCTGATCTCTCGCCAAGTTTTAAAGGGGTTAAAAGGAGAGAGAGCGGAACCGTTCGTTCAAGAGACTGCCCGTTGAAAGGATGTCTTCTTCGTCGTCAGCTGTCCTCATCCTCCTCCTGTTAGGTTCAGCGGCGGGCTTCACTGCAGCGGCGCGAGGCGGGGCGATGCTGTCGAGCGTCCCGAGCACGATGATCCCCCTATTCCCGGCCTCGCAGGAGTATGCGACGATGAAGCGCCCGTTTCTTCGCAAGGAGACGCGCGCCTTTGGGGCGAAGCAGCTGAGGAACTGCATGCCAAAGGGGTCTCCGCACACGTCCGCACCGAGCCGGTACGTGAACTATGAGCCTCTCGGGTCGTCGGCCCGGTGTTCCGCGCCTAGCCCAACCAGGCCTTGATTCCCATCATCGTGGATGGATAATGACCCTTGTGGGAGGCGAAAAAGAAAGGAAGAATACTAGAAGTACATGTGTCTGTCTTCTATTTACGGTTGTATCATGGGAAGTTTGAGGAGAAGCAATGGCCATGTTGTCCGAACTATCTTTTTACTACATGCCGAGACGAGAGCTATGTTTGGATTTGTATAGGCTCTCTCTCTCTCTCTCTTGGACCATGTTTTGGTTTTTGCTGACGATGATAATGTGCTCAAATTTTGTGCTATCTTGTTGGTGACACTTGGAAGGTCTCCATATTTATGTATAAGCTTTGTTTAGTAAAAGACATGCTTAGATCCACCGATGCTTTTCTTTCGATTTCCGTCACAGATTGGTTTCCATTTGCAATGAGAAAACACCCCAAAAGGATTTCCAATCTACGATGTAATGTTCGAAAAAATTCGGACGGTTCTCGAATGAAAGAATTCCGTGAACCATGCATAGGTATCTATGTATAAGCTTTGTTTAGTAAAAGACTAAGCTTAAATCCACCGATGCTTTTCTTTTGATTTGCGTCACAGATTTGTTTCCATTTGCAATGAGAAAACACCCCAAAAGGATTTCCAATCTACGATGTAATGTTCGAAAAAATTCGGACGGTTCTCGAATGAAAGAATTCCGTGAACCATGCAGAGGCCCGTCTCAAAAATCCATGCATGTGCGCCGGGATCCAGTGCAGCAGTGGCAGGGTGGAGAGCGGTGTATGCTCCGACTAGGCCACAGCCGGGGAAGTGCATTTATTTCATGTGAACGCAGGGGAGGAGTCATGTAATTCATGCGATGCTGTCATAGATGCCTCGGCCTCTCCTGCTTCTGACAGCAATCCAGAGAGGGGAGGAGGACAAATAACTGTGTTCACCGCTTTGTCCCCTGGCTGTGGCTGGACCACAAAAGTCTATCAGACATGTTGAATGAAGAAACCCGTGCATCCTGATACTCAGCTCTGTTCTGCACGACAGCAGTGGCGAAATCAAGCATTTGAAACCAGCACAAACTGCCATCGCCCGAATTGCCGGGAAGTACAGGCACTTGACGCCCACCGCAACTTACTCTAAAATTCAACCAGAGTTCCCTCCCCTCAATACTCGCTGGTATCGACACCTAAGAACACAGATGGAGACTATAACCTTGAATCCGCCTTTCGTGGCCGCAAGATGGACAGGGTTCGGACGATGCAAAACACAAGTAAGAAAACCGAAATAATATTTAATTGAGAAAGTATAGTAGTACAATCTCATACTCTAGTGTTGTACTCAAACTCAACAGAACCGACACAAGGATTCGTCCAGCAAAATCTAGAAGTAGGTCTTGCCATGCTACAGTGATAAATCGCTAGCGGTAAGGGACCAGCAAACACAGAAAAATATCATGTGGAGGTCACATGTAGGCTTGAAATAATAACCAAGCCTTACAGTACCTCTCTTCCTGCCCTAATGGCTTGCACAGCAACTGCGATGGCAGATCCATGCTTTAGCCTTGAGCAGTGGGTATAGATAGTGTGTGACGAACCCGGTTTTGCAATATAACATTACTAGAGGGGGATCACCGTCTTCATACTACAATAGAGTTCAGTCTGATAAGCCAGCCTTACTCCTCAGGTGCTCCTTGAAGTCCATAATATCACCCTCCCACCGAGTCACTGCCTGATTTTCACACACCCATATCTCATGAGCCACCTGGTTTATGAGCCTGAAATCATGACTCACCAGCACCAAGCCCCCATCCCACTCATTCAATGCCTCAGCCAGAGAGTCAATTGTTTCAATATCCAGATGGTTAGTTGGCTCATCCAGCAAAAGCATGTGAGGCTGCCTCCATGCCAACCATGCAAAGATCACTCGGCTTCTTTGACCATCAGACAAGTTCTTCATGGGCATCACCTGGGCCTTGCCAGTCAGACCAAACTTGCCAATTGCCGCCCTCATCTTCTCCTCCTCATTCCCGGGGTACTCTTTGATCATGAACTGGAGTGCTGGCAAATCCAAGTCAAGTTTCTCAGCCAGGTGTTGGTGGAACTGTGCAATCCTTAAATGATTATGTCGCCGGACCATGCCATCTAGAGGTACCAACTCCCCTGTCATTAGCTTCAGCAACGTGCTCTTTCCTGCTCCATTAGGTCCCACCAGAGCAACTCTAGAATCCAAGTCAACCCCAAAATCAAGATTCTTGTAGATAAGATTGTCAGGTGTGTAACCAAAGGTTACTTCTACAAACTGGAGCACTGGTGGGGGAAGCTTCCCAACATCAGGAAAACGGAAAACTAGGACCTTGTCCCTCACAACCCTTTCAGTAAGCCCACCACGCTCCATCTTGGCTAAAGTCTTTTCTTTGCTCTGGGCCTGACGGGCCAATTTTGCAGACCCATGTCCAAAGCGGGCAATGTATTCCTTCATGGAAGAAATCTGCTCCTGTTCCCATTTGTATTGTTTCATCTGATTTTCTTCCAGTTCAGAACGGGTCTGGACATACTGATCATAATTGCCAGTATAGATCTTCAGTTTCTTATTTTGCATGTGAATGATGTTCGTACAAACACCATTCAGAAAATCCTGTGAATGAGATACCACAACAAGGATTCTCTCAAACTTCTTCAATGTCTCCTCAAGCCAGACACAAGCCTCCAGATCTGCCACAGGGATAAACAGATGAGCTACTGAAAGGATTAACATCAGAAAAAATTGCACATTGCCAAATATTATCCACAAATGGAAAATAGACTAAATAATCTAACTACATCAAAGGTCTAGCTCTAGCAACGCAAGCTAGTTTGCATTAAAAAATAACTCTTTTTTCCGGCCAAAATTGAAAACATTACTCCAATTTCAATAAAGCATGATTAAAATATATTGAATTTGCGTGTCATCATCTGTACATTGTAAAAATTTCATGTTATTATGGTTAGAAAAAAAGTTGCATCTATCATAAGATTTAAACTAAGTAAAAACTAGAAATCTATCAAACACGTCTATAATGTATATTGTCTTAACAATTTTGTCTGCTCTCGTCAATTACAATGAACTATGCATATTCGGCTTCTTGACCAATAGGAATATGGGAAGGCCACTGAAATAACCATTGATCCTGAGAAAGAGTAGAACAACTAGCACCAGTAATGACTAAACCAAATTTTCAAAGGCCACAAAAATAAAAATAAAAACTGCAAACATGATGCGTTAACTATTAGCTGATTCAACTTACCAAGGTGGTTAGTAGGTTCATCAAGCAACAAGATAGTAGGATTCATAAAGAGAGCTCGTGCTAATGCAATCCTCATTCTCCAGCCACCAGAGAAATCTCGAGACTTCTTTGCCTGCATCTTCTTATTAAAGCCAAGACCATACAATATCTCAGCAGCACGTTTCTCTGCAGTCGCTGCATCCATAGCTTCCAAGCGCTCATAAAGACGATCCAGAGCTTCTCCACCACCATCATCCTGAAGATAAAAGATGATAAAAGAACAGGGAAAAGATGTCATTGAAAACCAAGCAACAGCGCGACAAAATAATACAGTCATGTGGTGAGCAGAGAGCAATTGGTGGAACTCAAAGGAAAAAAAAACTAGGACAGATGGCTGCAAGACGCACCTGTGCTGCCAAGGCTTCAGCTTCTTTCTCTAATTGCAATCTCTCCTCATCACAGCTAATGACAGCCTCGAGTGAAGACATGTCAGAAGCTTCAATTTCCCTACTTAAATGATATATATCCATGTGTTCTGGTATTGGAAGCTCTCTGCAACCAATTGCAGCTAGGAGTGTGGATTTACCACATCCATTTAATCCAAGCAAACCGTATCGCCTACAAATTGAAAATGGCAATGTTAAATGAGCCATTAACTTCCAAAGATATCTTGCTTGATTTACATACTCACACATGTAATATCTAACGCACCTGCCATAGTTAAGCTCCAGGTCAGAATCAACAATAAGATCATGTCCATGGAATGTAAGTGAGAGAGACTCTATCTGCAGCAGCAAAAACCTCAAGTCATGAATGTCCAATGGCAATGACAGATATAGCGACCCAAAATAGAACAATTATGCATATGATGGAACAAAGTAAATATCTTAGTCATACTTAATCAGACAAGATGTTGATCAAGATCATTTATTCAGGAAAACACCCTCCAGAAAGAGCAACACAATACCGGTTGAAAGACCTCATTTAGAGACAAGAATAAAGATACCCAGGGCATCCAGTAAGAGGTCAAACGGGAGAGTGTAATATTTAGGACATGAGGCAGGCTAGGACTATATCCAGACCTGCAATCCCAGTTCTACTGTGATTACATACATGTACAGTGAGCTACCCTCCTTAGACTTAGCACCTAAGCTAAAATACTGCTCTCTGAGAAGATACAAGGACATGCTCGAAATGACACTGACATAACAATAGATTTTTCGTCATTACATATTTGGGACAACAGTGTCACTAAAGCTAACATATTTGACCACTTTCACTGGACACTACAAGGATGACCAGAAAGAGTTTTGCCATTTAGATCAAGCAGCAACATATTAAAACAATTTAAATACCGAAAGCGCCTCTAGGTTATCTTATAGAAGTACAGTAAAATCTCTCCTCGAAACGCAACATTTCCCTTCATCCATTCAACAGAAGGGCTCCCATACCATAGATTTCTACGATAATTTCCAGACTAGAATAGTCATATCCAGTGTTGAAGTTCTTCGAAAACGTTAAAACAACAACATGAGGTTCTCTGCAAGAATCGACCGGTGTCAAATCCTCGACAGCAGCCAAAACAGAACGTCAAACACCAACCGCCCACTCCAATCAGCGAAATTCACTAAAACCAACGCATCCATCAACGACCTCATATCAACTTCGGCCGCAGACAAACTCCCAATCTCCAAATCTGACCCCAAAATCAAACAAAATATATATATCCGCACAGATAGAAATCGTCTAAATCGTCTCATCCCATCCACCAAGCAAAACACGGATAAGCCCCACTTACACGGATGTCCCTGGAGAGAGGATGCGAGCAGAGCACCCCGGTGCACGTCCGATCCGAAATGACCATGCTCCCGACGCCGTCGGCCAGCTTGTCGGCTCCGTTCTGCGCCTCGGCAGCGGCCGACGCCGCCGCCGCCTTCGACGAGGTGGCCGCCGCCGCCGCCTTCCCTCCCCTCTTGGCCGCGGCCGCCGCCTTCTTCTGAGCGGCCTTCTTCTTGCTCGCGTCCGACACCATCTTCAACAGCCCCAAAAATGACAAGAAGCAAGCAAGCAAACCCTAAACCAAAAAACGACGAACGAAGAACAAATAAACCACGAATCCCCAAAAAACAAAAACACAAAAAAAAAAAAAAAAAAGCAGACCGATCGGCGCGAGAGCATTCGCGAGTACCTGGGCGGCGGGAGCGGGGAGGCGATCTTAGGGTTCCCGAGCGCGGTGGCGGCTCCGCCGATGTCCGGAGTGTGTTCGATCGACCGCACCGTCGCGGATGGAGAGGATTTCGGGAATGGTGGTGTGGGAAAGCGGGGAGATCGCGAGGTATTTATAGGGGACGAGGATGGCGTGTGAGATCGTCGGACTCGAGCGAGGGTTAGGGACTCGACGCGGCCACGTGTCGGGAGGCACCGGGGCGGATGAGGGCAGTTCGGACTTTTCGCCACCCTCCCCAAAAGCCCATTTCCTCCCTGGCCTTCGGAATATTCGAAACCCCCGGGGACATCACGTATCTTGCAGTTTTGAATAGTCTTCGCTTTTGCTTTAGATATATTCCAACGAACGCATTTTATACTTACCAAAAATCGAATTCTCGAGATCTTCACGGGATGAAAAAAAAAAAGGACAAAATTTTAGTTAATAAGAGTAGAGTTTGGTCGTTAATTAATAAGATTATTGATAACTTGAATGGAATCGACAACTCGTCAGTGAACTCATTAATAACACAATATGAAGTTAATGATTTGACAAAGCCATCGATATTGCAATCGACGATAAGTTGGTTATGTCCATATCTATTAATTTAGGATTTGTGTACCTTGATTTGCATAGGTACTCACGGAGTAGCTTCCAATACCTACTATTAGGAACCTGTTTGTTTGTTTGAATTCCAAAACTGTGACTGTATACATAAATCCACGTGAAGGATAATAACTACCAAAGTGTACTCTTTGCAATAAGGGTTAGCAAAACGAACAATTCGAATCCAACTAGATATGCCGAAAACTGTGTTCTTTGCCATAGGGTTTAGCAAAACGAATAACTCAGATCGAATCACGTATTCTAGTTTTAAGCGATTCTCAAGAGCACCAGTAATTAAATTTCAATGTGTTTATCAATTCATGTGTGGAACTGCCCATTTAGATCATTTTTTAAAGAAAATGCATAAAAAACTCAATCTATCTCTCTTTTTAGACTTCACTCATGCACACACAAGTCGCACGGCTCTCATTTTACTTATGCATGTGACTAAGATGACAAGAATAAATCAAAACACAACAGTAGTTACTTATTCCAACCAAATTTTGCCACAAATTGAAACTTTATTTGCGAAACCTACAATGTTACGAGTAACTCTTTTTTTTTTTGGTAGAAATGTTACGAGTAACTTATTGGCTATAAAAAATCATTGATTTTCGAAAACATCTTCAATTTCGTCTTGGATATTAACGACAAATCAAAAATAAAATAAAATATGCCACTAGTTCCATTGGCCTATTCGGGAATCAGACTACCCAAGTTGATCACCTGTACTTTGTGATGCCCCTAACCAATTAATTAAACAACTTAATGTTCTTGCCAATTTATCTCTATCTTTACTTTTCCGCAACTTAAACATCTTTCAATTTATGTACTTTAATCATACTTTCAAATCCCCTCGTCAATTAAATTTTAGTATGTATCTTAATTGTAGTTTTCGGATCTTCGTAATCGATTAAATTTCGATGTTGTATCTCTCAATTATCATACTTTATCATCGATTTAATTCCGACAAAGTGTTTTATACTTCGTCATCCATTAACTCCGGCAAAGCATATTTGTTTCTTGTGATTCATCGAGAATCATGTTTAAAATCTCCACAGAACTATCTCCTCTTAATAAAAATCAGAACGCGAATTTCGATAAACGATGTTTTGTAGACAATGAAATCACAGCGAAACAGAATGTTAGTGCGTAAAAGATAATAGACTGCTTCGAGTTCGCTTTTCTCGTACGAAAAAGGCAATACCGCTTAATTTAATCATTTTTTTCTACCTGACTGCGGCGTACGAAGGTGTCTTGCTTCTTTTTTAGATATTTTAGACCAGCTGGACGGTAGTTTATTAGATAACATGTGAAATTACTCGCCTGACCTTAGATATTTTAGACCAAACGAATTGAATTCCGACTACCACTGCACTGAGTTAGATTTGAGTAGTTCATGCACCGAATTGACAACATATGACTTGAGCGGCTCCTTAACCCATCGAATGCTTTTCCGTATGTTGCGATATGTTCGTCGTGCTATCAAAAGTTAAAATTATATATATTCCGTTGTGCTTCTGTAAACTTGAGCTCGACCATATGCCCTAGTCTCGAAATATCACATCGAATCGAAGTTCAAAATAATGTTAACTGAGACTAATAAGGAAGCCCACTGATTTGGGTATTGATCAAGCTATCGAGATCTCTTGCTAATAATCTTGATTATACTTTGCTTTGTCTATAGATTACTCGCGATCTTGTATTGTCTTTATTTTAGATACCCGGCCAGCAGCTTGCGAGGAATGGTCATTAATTTAATGTTCCCGTCGAAGGCCCATTTCACTCTGTTTTGCGACTTCAAGGAAGAAGACCCAAATTAGGTGGGCCCATCCCATCCCATCTCTCAAAATCAGCTCCGCTAAGGCCCAATTAGATCGGCCCAAGATCTCGAGGCCCATCCTATCTCAGTTCTAAAAATCAGCGCACTTAAGGCCCAATCAGATCGGCCCAAGATCTCGAGGCCCATCAAAGCCATTAGCTCAAAGCCTCTTCAGGCTGATGAGCCTTTTTCTTGTCGATTTCTAAGAAGCGACGGTCAAAAGTTGGGAGCTAGCTCATGAATTATTTGAGTTAATGTTGACATGCTAAGACTTATGTATCTACATACGTATAATAATTTGCTAGTCTGTATAGGGTTTTCAATTGATGGTGTATAGAGCGTAACATTTACGTCAGCTTAGTCAAGAATGGGGGCCTGAGGTCAACTTTGGTTCCAAATGGTTTCGAGAGTGAACCGGTTCAAATCGAACGGATTTATACGAGGATTCATGTATTCACGTCTTGTATGCATACTCACATCATCTAAAGATACATTTCTATGCGCATAATTTGTGAGTCACGTTTACAGATATTGACATTCCATCTATTAAATCATATCATCTTTTCAAATGGGTTTTTAACTTTTTCGCAAACATAATTATATGCGAAAATAAATTTAAATCTTTGACACACTTTTCTTCTTTTAACCTTTTGCTCACAGCCATTGAAATTGGCAACCTCTCTTCATACCCCAAACAAAAACAAAATAAAGGCAAGAAAAAAGTTTAGAAAAGAAAGGAGAAAGGAAGGGTTTGGGGTAAAAAAAGCCCTCGACTTTTTATGCATTTTAGGTCTATGACACATGGGATGTGCTCGTGCAATCATCACGTCTAGTGTGAAAATTTTTCAAAAAAAATTCTCTAATCACATGGATGGGAATCTAACCCCAATTACCTTTTTTTTTTTTTCCTTCCCTTAAAAATCTTAAGGTCCCAAAAGCATCCACGTATGCACGCATGCACACTCCCGAGCCTTTAGAATTATATAAGTCGAGATTAAATTACATCGATCACGTCTCAAAAGATTGTGAAATTACTACAAAAACGTCGTCTGAACATAGAATCTGGGTCAAACGAATTGATGGATTTTTGTGGGTACCACATAAATTTCATCGGATTCGACTCATTAGATTCGATTCGATATATTAAATCTAGGTTTCCCACTAATTTGGTGGACATTAAAGACAGACTTGATGAGGTTCGTTGAGTTGGTTTGGTGGATAGAAAATGCAAAGGATAAGCTCGAATTCAATGGATTCCAACACAAAGGATTACAATCTCCTTCATTTTTTTCATTTTTCAGCTTTCTTTTTTTTTTTTTTTTCGAATTTCCCATAATTGAACCCACGGGGAATATTCGAAATTCCTGACGCCAACGTGCAATTTGCTTCTCCAATCAATACAACGTTGAACTTTTCCCTTTTCTTCTGACCCAAAAAAGAAACAAAAATACAGACACTTGTCCCTTTTCTTGGTGTGTTTTTTCTTTTCCTTTTTTCCATTTTATTTCATTTATTTGTTGTAATAAAGAATGGATTTTGGCCTTCCCCCCGGGCACTTTATGTAAAGTCCCTATTATCTTTCTTAAAGACGGGGAGGGAAACATTGGGTGGGGCCCACGTCGTACACATGCGTGGATGTCACGGGCACTAACGTGCACATGCATGCATGTCTAGCGCATTCACACATGCATGCTCAACCATCTCTAGCACATCAAGGAAGAATTAAATTAAAAATTTGATCATGTATCGGCCGTGTAAATTAAATACTACTACCAAAATTATAGAGTCGCTCATTTAATATTTCTATTTTTTATACTAACGGTATATGCTATAATTACCATAACAATATACATGCAGTGTCACCCTCTATTTTTTATTATAGAAATTATTCTTAACGTCATAGTTTTTATTTATTTATCTATTTTCTTTTCGTATATCTTGTTACTTGAGCAATTTAGCTAGAAGCAATTTTTTTTTAAAGTAATCTAGTTTTTTATTGCACAACCCATTGGAGAAATCTAGATGCAAAGGTCGAGATTGCTCTCAAATCTCCATAAGTCTAAATGAATAATGGTGTGAATTTGAGTCAACATCGTCGTTTTTCCTTTGGTCAAAGGACGAACATGATCGCATATTTGATTTTCTAGGTACTCCGTGCTTCTCGCGCTAAAGACTTATTGCCATAAAGTGTGACCCTCAAGGTCGAATATGCCTTGGAAATTCTCTGATATTGTATTTGATTAATGATGACGTGACATCCCTAATTTTTTTTTTATCGAAGGCATCCTTGGTTAATCAAGTCAATATAATTTGCAGGGCGATACTTGACAACTTGATTTGACAGGAGCGATGTTAGATAATGACCGTGTTTGATAAGCACTTTAATGCATTGCATTTCCAATGTCCTCTAAAGTCTCAAAGATGAACCCATAAAAAAGTTTTGGTTTAGTATTTTCATAATGCTAATATATTTTTTTCTTTTCAATTTTGCTCTCGCTAATTTTACGAAATTCCATAAGTGCCTTCACCGCTTTCCACCTCACGAGACATCGCCATAGATGCTAGATTCGATAGCCAGCAATAATATTTGGCACTCGTGACCATTGACAATAACTGTCGGTTATTGACGTCTAATGAATACTTTGAGTGCACTTTTTTATAAAGAGAATTTAGCAAAAGTCATTTATAAAGTAATTTTTCGAAACACCATTTAAACCAAATCACTTCATAATAGACTTTTGAATTGCACTTTACCAAACACCCTTTACATTTTGAAAATGCTCTTTTAATCCAAACTCATTTACGTTTTTCCAAAGTTTTTTTTTTTGGCAAAAACACAAGCAAACCCAATCAATGCCATGGAATATTTTTCTCTTTTTGCCATTTTTATCTTTACGGAAGCGGATACTAATGGTTGGAAGAGGAAGGTGCCTGAACTTTCCACGCACGCACTGGCGACTGACAATGGCATGGCTTTTTGCCTAGAAATACCCTTTCTCTCGCTCCCATCACATTTCTTTTTTTTTTAGGTACGACACAAACAAGAAGAAAAGAAAAAGAGAAAAAGCGAAAGAGAAAAAGAAAAAAAGACGGGACATTGGAAAAAAGTTTGGAAGCATACGAGATGATAGAGAGGAGGAGCTTCTTTGTTGCCTCAATAATTAGCAACGTCCCCACCCATCTCCAAAGACCCCCAAAAGTCAAGTCCACATACGCACTTACCTTCCAATCTTCACACCCCGTCGAACCTAGCATGATTGATTTGCGTAGGGCGAAAAAAAAAAAAAAACCCACGTTACAAACCATCCGAGGATAAGACGGCACTAGTGCCTTCTCGATACCCAATCGAATCATGTAATTAATCATATTCATATTACTTTGAATATGCGATACGATAAGTATGTTCCACATTTTCATCCTATCATATATTAGGAGATTTTATTTGAAAAAGAAAATATTCAATAATAATGAATTCGGAATTCATAACCATTAGTTCTAATGCACGAGATCTCGTATCACTTATCAATGATGCCATATCGATTAGTATTACACAGAAGAAATCAACTGTGGATGCCAACACAATTAGATCTGCACTCAAGCGGGCGGGGGGGCTTTCGTATCTGAATGGAGCAGGCCGACACGTGACTTTTGGTTAAATGGACTTAAATCGAGAGGGGTCGAGGTGGAAAGGGAGGACGTGTCTGCTGTGCAGCTTCCGAGGAAGGAGCGGGGAAGGTGTTTTGCTTAAAGAGGTGGAGGAGCATGCGGTGTGGAACGCCACCATTTTTTGCTTTTAGCGAAAAGGGCACCATTGGAAAAGAAAGGAGAAGGGAGGGCACGCAAGCGCACGCAGCGCTAATGCGACGAGAGGTTCGTGCGGAGTTCCGATCGGACGCCCGTTTGTCGTCTTTCGACTAATGTCGCGATTAGGGCCAATCGAATTTGGTCGAATTGGGTTAGTCAAAATTTGTTATGATCTTTTAGATCCGCATTAGCAAGAGAAAGTCGATCGAGTGATGGCGAATGCTTTGATCGGTGGGGCCATATCAACTGGGCGAAGGCGATGTTTTACAAGAGATCGGTCCCGATGAACTTTTAAGACACTTTAGCTTGTTATTATCTATGAGCAAGGAAGAAGTTTGGACCTAAACAAGTTTGGATCTATACAGGTTCTTAAAAGACTTCATCTCAGTTCAATCTAAATCTCGGGACTTTCCATATGTGAAATACCTAGAGAGTATTCTCTCATTCTGGGGAAAAGAAAGATACAAAAGAGAATCAACGAGAAAGGTGTGCGGATATTGATATGTTAAAATAAGGAACGGATATTGACAGCCCACCTCGTTGGAGGACAGATGCATTCAATCGAGGGATGGCGAATATTTTATTAGTGGGGCATGTCGGCTAGGTCATGGTTGTGTTTCACATGAGATCAATGTTGATGGACTTTTAAGACTGTAGCTTGTTATTATCTACAAGTGAGGAAGAATTGACGTTTTGCTTTATCTCATTTGTGCTAAAATAAGTTTTGAATCTGAGTTCGTTCGACGAAACTTGATCAAGATTTGAATTGTGCAAAAGGCCGGTTATGTCAAAGTGCTGAAACCCGAACGCGGCATCATTGAAGGAAAGTCTAAAATTGGGCTTTGCAGACTTCCGAAGATTTTCTAAACCCAGCTATTCGAGTTGAAGTGATTTTCTGGAGGAAGTCGCGTATGTCTCGCATTTTTGTTGAATTAGGATTTGGGGGCTTTTGTTTCCGTCTCGTATACGTATATATAGACAAAGCTCGAGTGAAAATTTGATAACGAAATGGTGAGAAGAATTCTCATTCTTCACAACAATAAATGATACAAGTGACACATGAAAGTTACAGATATATGAATTAAGGTACAAGGCCACTAAAGAAAATTACTAAGTATGTTAATCTGAGTCACGTGTATATATATATATATATATATATATATATATATATATATATATATATTTTTTTTTTTTTTTTCTTTTTGATCTATAGTAAAATCAATTGAGTGTATTTATAATGTATCGCTTATTTATAGCAAAATCTTGCGCCGCTCTTCTTGTAATGTGGGTCTACGTCTAACCAATCGAGCCAAGTATATTCCACGTTCAACTTATATAATTTATTTTATTTTATTTAATATTATCTTTTGTGGTTTATTTCCGCACGATGAGAATCTTCCAGATCATGTGCCAATTTCGATTTTTGAATTCATGAAAGTGGTTGCCATAATGCTACCTGGATTTTGGCGAATGGTGTCCAGTGTCCACATTCTGTCCTGTCTCGAACTTTAAAAAGGCATGTGCCCCCGTCTTTGAACGGTCTTCCTTCAAAGTTTTAATGCTTGTGAGCAGAAAAAAAAGTAGCTCAACTATGAAATTCAATTAATGGACCTTCATCTTCCTTTTTTTTTTTTTGTCATGAAATTGTTACACCGAAAAAGCGCTCATTAACGCTATCTCTCAAGTTAGAGATAATTGTCTAAAAAGTTGTAGCTTTTTAATGAAAATATAATTCATTCAGTTAATTTTAATAGGAAATAGCTTATGTGAACTCCGGTTATTTTTTATGATATAACTGATGCAGAAGTGGGTAAGATCGTGACCAAACACATAGCAGAAGTGATTGACATGATTACCAAACCTTAGAACCCAAGTCCAAAACTCAAGGGACAAATTCATAATAAAAGACAAAAGTCTTAGAATATGAAAGTGGAATCCTAAATATTCATAATTATATATAAAAAATAAAAGAGAAAGACGTTTTACGAGATGGAGAAGAAGGATACACACATTCAACCAAATCACTATATTTACTTAAGAGCACCTCTAGCATAACCATGTCATAGTATCACAGTTGAATGTTAGCCATAAAACCAAAGGTGAGTCCCACCATTATTTATATATTTATTTTGTCATTCATAACACTTGTGATCAGCATAAAATCGTGATATTGTTACACCTTTGTATGATCATTTCTCATTTACTTATTTTATTCAAGTTCTTTCCACTCTTTCATTTTACCATACTCTCACTTTTTGAAAGTTTTGATCCGAGCTTGTGCTGTCGGGTTTTAGACTGCAACCCTTTGATCAATACTACAAAGGATCGCATGTTCTTCACATTTACCAAATTCCAACTTACATCATACACTTTCCGATCACAAAAATCCCCAAATAGCACCTGCCCAGCTTCGTTGATTCTGGCCACAAAAGGGAACAAGAACCCCACCCCATACAAAATCCAAAATGAATTGAACAGAAAGGAGCTAAAAAGTACCAAAAACTAACGAAGAAAAGATCCAATTCAAGATGAATGAACAAAGAGGAGCCAAAAAGGTACCAAAAACTAAGGAAGAAAAAACCAAATATTCAATTCTCCATAACCATAGTCCGAATCAAACTTAATCGACAAAACTAGTCTTGAAAAGTCAACCCTTACCCACAAAAGACATTAATAAAGTCAACCCCACCACCACCATCTTTCCCTTCTAAAATTTCTTTGCCTCTCTATTCTCCTCATATATACAGTTATTTCCAAATACCTGCTTCCAAACATATTACATGTATGATAAGCACTAGCTCCGACTGACATCATAATTCGATTCAAGGACATCACATGATGTGGCATGCATTCGGGTTCTCGTCGCTGAACATCTGAGGCGCGTGCAAGTGGTTCCCATACATATACGCGTAATTGTAGCCGTAGCCAGGCGGTAATCCGTAGTACTCCATTCTGTTCCCTCCGAAATACTCTCCAGGTATGCCGTAGCTCTCCTCCACCCCATCATCGCCGCCGTCGTCCCCTCCTTCCCTACCCCCGTTCCCTCCGCCTTTCTTGTTCTTCTTTCCTCCACCCCCACCCCCGCCGCCGCCGCCGCCGCCTCCTCCTCCATCCTTGTCTTTCTTCGGTTGGACGACTTCGACCGGCCTCTTCATCTTCTCCTTCAAATTGTCCACGAGGACCTTCGCGTCCATCGTGCCCGTCACTGCGACCAAATCCTTGTCCTTGTCAAAATCAATGCTTTGCACTCCTAGGATCAAAACCAGAAACAATCGGTCAGCTATTGCCCATGCCGCGAAATCTCATTTACCCACAAATTAAAATTTTAAATTAAAGTACGGAAAAGACGTTACCGTGACGGTAAGGTAAACAGGGAGTGAGATTAAAGTAATTGAATCTACCTTTGACTTTCGTGGCGGTTTTGTAAATCTTGTCGATGCACCCCGCGCAGTGCAATTCCAGCTTCAGAACCGCCATAGTCACCGGAGGCTGAATTAAAATATACAACCTCTAATTATTAGTAGATATAAGTGCGAGAATATATATATGTGGTCAAGAAGCAAACCTTAGACCTTGCAATAAAGAATAATTTCCAGATTCTGACCTAACGAGAACGCAACCACCACAATTTCATGCATTAACGTGACCGTTCAGAATCTCGTCAATATAAAATTCGAGCATCCCAAAAACAGTGATGATCATAATTTCGTGACAAATTGTACAGAAATTAACCATGGGACAACAATTTCCCAGTTCACAGCATTCATTCAATGTGCCACCTAACCGCATAATTCTCCACCCTGATGGAGAGGACCTAACTTTCTTCCCTTTTTTTAAAAAAAAAAAGAAAAGAAAAGAAGTTCACTAAAATTCATAGCCTTGGACATTGACATAAACTATTACTTATAAAAAGATTTTAAAAAAAATCTATTTTTCAAATTTATTCTTTATGGGTTTTCTTTTTGAAATGATCTGGAGGGGTTCTTCTGGTGAACCATAAGGAGACAAGCGAATGAAAGGAAGGCCACATGCAGAGCGTGGAATCCCAAGAACAAACGAGATATAAATGCACGAAGCAGGAGACCAAAATGGTCCCGGGAGTGAAATTCAAATGTCGAGAGAATGCCAACCTCTTTGGGTTTCTTGTCCTCGGCCTTTTTATCTTTGGCCTTCTTGTTGTTGCCGTCCGGAGATGCCGACGATTTGCTGTCCTTGTCCTTGTCCTTCTTGGGCAGCTGCGGCGACACCACCTCCGCCTTCTTCTTCGTCCTCCCCTCCAGCTCCTCCAGAAGCTCCCACGGGTCCATCTCCCCCCGCACCGTCAGCTTGTTCGCCTCCCAGTCCGCCTTCGCCTTCTCCACCCCTTCACAGACCAACCGCAGAACGAGGGTCGCAGTCAGATTTTCTCGGTTCGCTCGAAATCTCGGAATCCGCGAGCTCGATATGGCAAAAAAGAAGGAAAGAAAAACAGAGCGAGAAACAGTCGAAGCGGGGTGCAGAGGAGGAAAAAAAAACAGAGCACGGAGCCGGTTTTGGCATCGGGGGATTTGGAAAAGTCACAGTAAGTGAATAACGAAGCAAGACCCACTATTCAGCGCGCCTATTCGGACTCCTAAAACGGGACGACGGGACGCGAAGTTGAGAGGGGGACGAAATACGAATCTAAGATCGGGACTTGGAAATCGCAAATGAAAAACAGAGCAGAGCCTCGTCGCGCGGTTTACACAAAAATCATCTGAATGAGAGAGAGAGAGAGAGAGAGAGAGAGAGACTGGAGACGATGTTTAGTAGTACCCTCGACGCTCTTGGCCCATTTGACGATCTTGTCGGCGCAACCCCCGCAGTGCATGTCCATCTTCAGGACCACCGTGAAGCCATCCTCGCCTTCCTTCTTCTTGTTCTCCACCTCCCCTCCTTTGCTCTTCGCCTCCTGCTTCGCGTCGCCGCCTCCTTTGTTGCCCTTCTTCTGCATACGGCGAGATAAAAGCCCAAAACACGGGAGACAATAAGGGAAGGGAAGAAGAAGAAGAATAAGGGGGGGCGAAAAAGGAGTGAACTTGAGGAGAGGACGAGGACGAGTCGACTCACCTTGCCCATTCGAGGAGACTCGGGTTTCGCCTGCGGATGAGCGGACGAGCGTGACTCGGAAGATAGAATCGGGGGATCGAGGGAGGAGGAAGTATCGGTGGATTCAGTGCAGGGGTGATTTTTATAGCGAGCGAGCGAGCGAGCATTTCGGTTTGCGAAAGGGGTTGTAGTTGCGGCGGAAGAAGCGATGGCAATCGGATGGATGGGCATGGCCCTGGCTCGTGCACCATGCATCATGCATCATGCATCATGGTGGACAATGAGTCATTCCATGATGTATCACTGGAAATTAATTTGTTGGGGAGGGAGTGTACTTTTCCTCTTTTCCTTTTACCCTTTTTCTTTTGAAAAATTTCTAAAAAGCCATCCTGACCTTTTAACCCTGAGCCACTTTTCATCCTCTATTTTTATAAACCACGACTTTGCATAAAAAAATTAAATTTCATCTCGGACAACGAATTGCTTCCCGCGTGAATTGACATTTTTTTATTTATTTATGATGCCGCTATTTCTTCTTCCTAAAGTAAACCCTCCAACCCGACTATGGTTCCAAATTTTCCCACACAATCATAAAAATCCTGTTCATTAAGAAAACCGTGACTTTAACCACTCCGCCGCACTAGCAGTAGCCGCCACTTTTGGCCATCACGCGGGGGGCTCAACAATGGGGTATGGTGGCCGGAGGTGTTTTGGTGTGGGGGGAGGAATTTGAAAGGTGGGACTTCTGGTGGAAGAAACTAAAGCTAAGCTATGATGACTTGAGGAAGAGGATCTAACACTAAGATTAGAAATAGGCGTCTGTGTTGGAGGGAAAGGCATCGTATTCAAAGAACAAGAATTATGTTCCGTGTATAACCTAGCAATGAAAGACAATACATGTAAAAAGAAACAATAATATTCTTGTTATATATGTACATATACATATATATACATATATTTGTCGTTTTTTCAATTATGTTCGGAATAACAATTTGTAAATTGAAGAAAGAGGGAGCGGTTTTCCATCATCAATTCTTACATTTAATTAAAAAACGTTACGGAACAATTTTCCATCATCAATTCTTGCATTTAATTGAAAATGTTACAGATCCGTTGCAAATGGAGAATAGTCAAACCGTTCTTAAACAATTGTAGAATGTTACAAAAATGTTATATATTAATGATGGACAAAAACCGTTACAACAATCTCTTGTATATAATGCCAAGTTATTGTAATGGAGTATAATACATCGGAATCGGTGTTTGTTAGGCTATGAACTAGACCTTAAAAAAATGGATTATAATTCACAAAATCATTGGTAAATTTGAAACTGTTATGAATCAAGATTTTTTTTTTTTTTTTTGTGAATTATAATTTTCACTAATCACTCTATGCTCTCACAATTTTGTTGTTCAATGTGGTTTTGCACTAATAGGCCATGCGTGTCTCCATTTATTCATAAGTGCTCTAGAGATTATTGCCAATAATTTTTATAGGAGCACCCCCACTCGACACTTCTATAGATGATTCCATTGAGCGTGGTCTACAATTTTATACACACCCAATAATAGCTATAGAATTTATTAAGAGCTTGGCTTAGCCTCATTTTCATTGCAATCTTGAACTATTACATTTTTTTTTTTTTTTATATTGCATCACTATATCAACACGTGACTTGTTTTTACCCATAGAAACCTAACTCATGGAATCACCAATCACATGGGTTGGGTTACTATCATTGTTAATTTTCTTCAACTGGCTTAAGTCCCATTCTCCTCAATGTATAATTAGAGATTCATACAAATTCACATTTAACTTTACATAATTGATGAACATAATTTATCTTTAAGCAGTTGCTTTTCACATCATGCCTCAACCAAATATGTTTATTTTTATCACTGAAAGTTTTTTCATGGCAATTGCTATTGCCTCTTGGCAATCACAATGCATAGATATTAAAGGTGTTGGTTTCATTTACAAAGGAATATCTACTAAGAAGTTTCTTAGCTACTCACCCTTATTTGCCATATATGAGTTTACCACTCATGCTTTCACATTGGTCACAATATTGGCTTGGGAAATGACTGCAACAACTACATCATCAGATCATTTGCTTCAACCAATTCGCTTTTCTTTTTTTTCGTAGGATTGTCATTTCCCTCAATAATTTTTATTTGGCTAATTTCCAACTTACAACGTCTGCATCAAAAACACATATCCTATAGTGATTTTGCTTGATATGAATATGAGACCTAATTAACATCATTGTTTCCTTTTAACACAGTGAGAAATCCACAATGTAAAATGCTATAAATTTATATCGATATGGCTGCAAAATTGCAACTCTAAAGTCCATATTTGACATTCATATCTTTATTTTTGGTCCACAGTTTTGCTCATTTCGTCTCACATTCACGCACATAAAACAGCACGCTCAATTCTCATACAGCCAGTTCAAAAAAAAAAAAATTCTCATACAGCAATTTACAAGATAGCCCATTTCACAAATTATAAATATATATGTAGGTAGCATCAGTTGCACGTAGACTTCAGAATAAGACAGAAATTTACCAGTTACAAAGCAATGAGGCACATTGAAATTGCCAATATGACCCAGAAGTAAAAGATAAGAAAAAAATATCATATAAACGACTCCCACATAAAGAAGATTTAGGGAAAGAAGAATAAATGCATATATCCCAACGTAAGAATGAAGGGTTTATCTTCTTGATAACGAGATTTAGTGTTTTCCCAAACATCCACACATTATATAATCACCGTTATCCATCTGAACATTATGCTATTAGATTTTCAATGAAGAGGATTACATGACATAAAAAAGAAAACACCCAAGGTTCAGCTTAATTCGTGGAAAAGTAATCCAAGAGAATTGGTCCAAGAAACAACCCTTGACACATTGCTAGTCAGCAATTATCATCACTTTAGCTCAGCAATCCAACACTTGACACCGTATTCCTTAAGTTGGTTCTGAACAAAGCCTCTTCATTGGCAACAATTTTTCCTATTAAATAGGCAAAATAATCACTAAAATCAAACTCAAATAAGGTATTAAAAGCCATTCACAATTTCACACCCACTTTATCGAACTATGCCTCGATGTATAATTACTTGATCATGATTTCGTATCTTTGCCAAAAATCAAATGCAGACCGGTGAATTCATGAATGAAAAATAGAAAGTCATTGAGTGCCCCAATTTCCAGTTCTTGATGCATGCTTAAAAAAGATAACCATGAACTTGAGAGAGAAAACACCTACGAAAGTCCAACTTCCTCTCACAAAAACAAACATAGGTATCGAAGTTTCAAAAGACGATATTACACACAATAGTCTTATTGAAACCACCAAAAGCTGTGTTGATGGTCAGTAATGTTCTGCGACAAACCACCCACAAATATGTGATATTTGTCTCTTACTATCTCTAAGTCATCATTCAATTCCAATAGCACTAGTAGCAGTGGCAGTTCTAATTTGAGAATCCATAAGGCGGTTATTCTTGAGATTGTTAGAAAAAATATACGAGAGATAAGAATTGTCAGGAAATCTATTGAAAAAGATAAATTAAACAAAAATATTTGAGGCGTGCTAGAAGGATAATTCCATCTCTCGAAATACAAAACTAAGTGCGATAGATTCTAGCAGTTATCCTCCTAAAAAAACAACCAACCTTCCTCCTTATTCCGCACAAAATAAAAGATGCAAGATGGTATTGAAGTAAAAAAATGAGGATATTTGATTTTTCCCCTTTTTCCCTTTTTATTTTTTCCTTTTTTTGATTTCTTTTTTGATTTTATTTTCACGTGTTTAGGGCGAGGGGAGGAGATAGAAAAGTGGGAGTGAAATTAAGAAAACTTGAATTTTTGTAAAAGAGAAAGCAGAGATAATTTTAAAATTTTCCTCCCCTCCTAATGTTTCCTCAGCCGGTAGAACATTGGTGTCCCTGTAACGATCATTGTTCTTGTAAATTTTGATATTTAGTATTTGATATCCTCTCTAGTAATATTTTTTATTGGATAATTGAATGTGAAGTTGAACATTTAGAGATGAAGATTGAGATAAAATATCATACAGTGGAAGTCTTAAAACTTTCGATTCGTCCACCTATAAATCATAAAACTTATTGATTTTGCACACTCTAGCCCTTCCATTAAGTCTATCAGTCTATACACTTAATTTTTTCTTATTATTTTATCCAAATTCATGTGGCTTTTGAACACACAATGACGTTATTTTGTGGGTGACCCACATCAGAAAATTTTAAAAATCGAAATCGAAAATAAAAATCCAGAACATAGAAAAAGATAAGGGTGGGCTGATGAGAGCCCGTGGAAGGGGAGGTTGTGGCGAGGGTGACTGAAGGTCGGCATCGCCATAAGCGAGGGCGTGTAGGCCCTTCTTTTTTCTTCTTTAATTGTTTTTCAATTTCAACATTCCTCCCTAGCTCTCGAGATTGCATTGCCATGCCATGCGAGGGCCGGGCGACCCTTGTCTAGCGATGGCGAGATTTGCCCCCGCCACTTGCAAGGGCAAGCCGACCATTGCCCCCTTAAACTACCATTCCCGATCCTATTGTATCTTCTTCTTTCTTCTTTTATTCTTTTCGATTTCGATATTCGATTTTTATCTTCATTTTTTCATTTTCATTTATTTCCAATTTTTCTTTTAATTTTATGACGTGGAGTTATAAAATCACGCTGTTTTATGTTCAATTATTAGAAAAATACTTAATAGAGCCATGTGTAGATGTCCGTCCCCTTGAAACTCAAAAGGCATAAATGGATGAAAGTTGCAAATTTTAAGACTTGTCCGGGAATTTATTTCATATATACATCGATGATTTGAAACAAGAAAGAAGAAGAAATATACCTAATCATGATAAATCTTCTGCAACCTAATACCGAAAAGAAAGTCAAAGAGGAATCTGCAAAGCCGCCCACCAAGGGATATCATTCCATCAGTACACGCAGACGTGGATTTAGGACGCTATATATTTTATTATCCAAGGTAATTTATAAAGAATACGATTCTTGTACTGTAACATGCCGACAAGACAACTAATCTTCTCGAGTCTAATGCTGAGCATTCCATCTCAGCCATCCTGCATTTCACATCATGTCTCTGCCAATTCTGTCAGATTTTTTTTTAGTGAGAAACAAGATATTAATCATTCGTGTTTATTATAAGTATCTATATTATTGAGAATTATCACAAAAAGTCTCTAAATCTTAACCCAATAAATAATGTAGTCCATGATTTTTTTTTTTATATCGAGGATCTGCCTTAGCACACTTTACGGGTACCCACGGCCCCCGCCAAACACTAGCCAGCGAAAACTAGTGACTATACTTCGAGGGAGACTAGCACGAGACCTTACACCCATGGCTCCCCACTTAAGTTGTAATCAACTAGTTGGGGAATTGAAGCCAAGACCTCTTAATCCTAACCAACTAGGCTACTAAGGTATGAAATTTTAATTCGTTCAATATGATTTTTAAACTTATGGCAAATGTTCAATATAATCCATATAATATATAAAAATATTCAATGTTATTCTTACATTAATTCAAATTAACGAAGTTTGTTGATTTGGCTTCCGATTCAGTAAGTTTCTAGGAAAAAAAAAACATTGCGCATATATTATTCATGTAAGATATTCAACTCTAATCGGAATATGATAATTCATGTCATCAAATAACATTGATAATCGTTTTTTTTTCCAAATTGAATAAATTAAGCAAATTAAAAGCATTATTAATTTAAGTTGAATATCTTACATTGATAATCAATTTTTTTCTGAATTAATGGAATGACAACATTAAATATCTTTATATATTTTAGTAGTAAAAAGATTCGAGGACCACATAGAACAAATAAAAGTTTATGGGAGACGTTTTACATTAGAGACCAAATTGAAAAAATTATAAGTTCAAAGACAATATTGCATATTGTTATTAAAGTTTATAGATTATTTTTGTCATTTTCTCATATTATCACTTCATTGCACGAACTAAAAAATAACTAAAGAATACCCACTCCACCCTTATTTGGGGTTGGAACATGAAATGAGAATTTACCACCACATATTTTTTCCATTAACAATTTTCACTTTGTAAATTAGAGATAATTTGTTAGATTTCACAGTAAAGTTAGATATCGACTGTCGGTTGAATTGTTGGAGCAAAGGAAACTCTACGCACCATTGAGCATGAAGTCTGGGTCATTAAAAAAAAAAATCATTTCTCTAAGAATCTCCTTGCATCGGCTATGGGAAATTGAAGATTTTGGGGAAAATCAAAGAGAGGAATAATAAAATGAGAGATTGCCTGAAATCTGGACCTATTGGGCTTTCTAGTCAAGAGAATGGATGGATACTCAGCCCATGTTACCTTTAACAGCTAAACCATCACATTATTTAATGACGTCTCATTGCTTACGTGACAGAAAATGAAAAGCGATGTTAATTTGGCGCCGAATAAGCAAGAAAAAAGAAAACCAAATTTAACAGAATTGGTCACAGAGCACCTTCACAAATCAAGGATTGTAATGATTGCACAAATTCAGAAAGATATAGTATTTGATTGCACAAAATAAAAGTTGGGGGATCAAACTTTACCAACGTTGAAAGTTAGAGCACAAAATCCACACTTATCCTCTCTCTCTCTCTCTCTCTCTCTCTCTCTCTCTCTGTACTAGGGTTAGGCTCATGAGTGTAACTGCTATTTTTCCTCAGCAACTGTAGTTGTGAACAAGGGTACTACAACTTTTCTAAGATAACATGTGCTAAGTATCGATCTACTCTCTTAACTTTTCAAATGTGGGGCTATATGTAAATTATCTCATACATAAAAGTGGTAGATTTTCTTGAATTAAATTAGAGATACTAGATTTTCATTAATAATATGCACATTTTCCTTTAATTTTTTTTCATAGTGATACTATTGTTATCTTAGTTATTTTGTGCGATAGACAGCAAAACGCATGTATTTATACGGTGTTACAAGGTTTGACTTAAAACACTTGAGTTTATATATGAGTGGAGGTGACTACATGTACATATAAGGCCCATTTAAGCCTTATATTAAAGCGAAACGAGACTTTAACACTCTTGCCACGTGTAAATTTAATTGAAGTTGAATGCATAGGAAGCCGAAAAACGAAGCTGCGTTCTCTTTACGCAAAGGCCACCGACGGAGTCCCTAAACATGCAAACGTGAAGCATGCGAGTGAAAATAAATATAAAGTGATGAAAACCTAGAAATGCTTTAAAGAAAATGTGAGCTGGAATCAAATTCGTGATCTCGACTTATTACCTAATTATAAAAAAAAGGTTGTCATAAAGGTTGTGATCAGAGGTTATTTTGTTTAGTAGAAATAAAAGGTACTCGTGGCCTAATTGGCTCTATGACTCTTGTTTTGTGAAAAAGAATAAACGCTTTTAACAGTGTGATTAGACTGACTTTTGCTTTTAAATTCTCTATCAAGTCATATCAAGCCAAAGATTTTCATAACTTTCAAGATTTAAATAATTCTTAAAATCTTGATAGAAAAGTCAAATAAGTACTTTTGTTTAATTGCTCAATGTCTTTCAATCAATGATATTGAATTGACAAGTCGATCGAAAGACATTGTATGAAGCACGGGTCGATCTACTATGAACCTTATGAGTTCTGTCACCTCACCTCAGGCACGAGAGGCTATATATTTACTTATCCGGCAATAGCCCTCTCTAAAGAGAAAATGAGAAATCCATGTAAATCTGAATATCTTTGAATTTTACGTCTCACGATATCAAACGAAACAATTTAATGGCATACTTAGGTCAAAAACTATACAATAACAATTGCTAAGTGCATGAACTACCCAACAAATGATCAATTCTATGTATCAAATTAGTTTTTCTTGAATTCTTTTTTACTATTTCCTAGTTAACGCATTTGATTTCGATAAATTGTCTAAAAGAAAAGGAGAAAGGTCGGATGGCTATAATTTTTTTTTTTGTTTCATATCTTTAGCTTAAGATTTAATTAATGCCGACATAGTTGTGGGAAATATGCTAAAATTGGATCTAATTTGACATAATCTTGAATTATCTTATGAATATTTGGATTATTTTATTTTTATCTATAAATGTGATTGATTTGATATTGAGGTGATTGCAAGGGGGACGATTCCTCTTCTTACCTCCTAAACTATTGTCAAACGATTGTTGGATGTGTCTCCCAGGGCGACACAATAAAGAATGAGAGGAAAACCCTAACGCTCAATATCCTCCGTCCCCATGGTTTTTCTTTACCCGGAACCCATGCTTCCCTGCCTCCCTGGCCTCTGAACCCATTGAAGACTCCCTAGCCCTCCTCTCCGAGCCTCATGGCAGATTGTGGTTGCTCTCCAGTTCATGCCATGGTTCATTTTTAACGAGCATGTCGTCGTTGCCCACCAATTCGAAATCGATCAACTCCTCATCTCTTTCAAGATCAAATCGACCGATCAGCTCGACCCATTTGGAGAGTTCTACCACTTTCTCCTTTGGTGATGAGGCCTTGATTGAATCCAACACGGGAATTCGGCAATCTAATGCCAGGTCAGAGGGCATCTTTGATGAATGCACCTCCACAGCAATAACCTTCTAAATCATTCTTTTCATTGGTCCAGATGCACTTCAACAACTACCAAGAGTTCGACCAAATATATCCTGAGAAATATACGGGATTTCAACCAAATCCATCAAATACAAAGAAAAGGGAAAACTAATTGACTACATCTATGTTGATTAAAAATTCAAAGCTTAATAATCTAAATTCTCTGTTAAAATACGCCTACCATCAACGATATTTATTCATGGCTTGCGTTGGAGCTAGAGAGGTAAATTTATTCCACTACGCCAAAAATATCCAGGATACAAAAGGAAAAAAGGGGAAGGGAAGGGCCAAAACGAGAAATGACATGATAAGGAGTCTCTTTTCTCCCAAATAAAACAAAAATAAAATAAAATCCAAAACCTTCTCACGTGTATAATGTCACAATTAGGGATGGATTAGGGTGCGAATGGTAACGTTTAACGCTTTCAGGGGGAAGAGTTTTTTTCGAAAATAGTTCTTTTCTATTTCTATTCCGAGGAACAATTTTTGAGTAAAAGAACCCATTTGGTAACTACACAAAATTTCTACTCTTGAAATAGAAAAAGAATAGAAATGCGTTTGGTAATGTAACAATTTCTCTTTTGTATTTATTCGTTTTTATTCTTGCCGACGGATCGTCGCCGCCGCCGCCCGCCGCCGCCCGTCCGCCGGCCGCCGCCGCGCCGCCGCCGACCACCGACGACGGGCGGCGGCGGCGGGCGGCGGGGCGGGCGGTTGGAGGTGGCCGCGGCAAGAGAGAAGAATAAAGAAAAATAAAAAGAAAATTAGTTTATTTCTAGAAATTGTTACCGGTAGAACGAGTAATTTTTTTTTGTTTTCGTTTACTCGCTTCAAATCTATTCCTGGGCTAACTTTCTATTCCGGGGAATGGAAAAATAATTTAACATTATCAAACGGGTTTTTGTTCTTTTTTTGTTCCAAGAAACCAAAGAACAGAAATTTGGAAAATGAGAAACGTTCTCATGCAGCATCTTAATGTGCGAAACTGAAAAAAGAAGAAGAAAAAGTCAGTAGGGCCACAATGAAAGACAAAAACAAGAGATTGGGTTTGATAAAACGGGCTTAGCTGTCTCCATCGAAACCTAATAATAATTGAGAGTAGGTGGGGCCTTGTCTAGTCTAGCGAATAATTACTGAAGGCACGATGAATAATTCGTAAATTGAGCAAATTTATTCTTGACTTAAAAATTGAATTTGTATCGGATAAAATTCCGGTAAAATCTTGTAATAGTTGGAGAACATGAATACAATATTTCGTATTTTTATATTCCAAAATATTCTAGTACTTGGCAAGGTTTTATCCAAAAAATAAGATTAATATGGACGTGGCTTTGCTAATTACGGGCCGGAGTCAATGTGTATATATGCCTTGCTAAAAGTGTGTCATCTCTACGTAAAATGTAAAAGTTGAATTAAGTACATTAATGTATGATTTTATGAGAGTAAGTAGAATAAATTTGAATTGGTTAATTAGTTAGAAAGATCAAGTTGTCTTATTTTATGGCATCTGGTATGATGTGATTTGTGTCTTGTCATATTAGAAAATATGAAGTACACAAATATGAAAAAAAAATTGAAAGGTGCATTATTTATGAAAAATGAATGATTTGAAAAATATTTTACTAAAATTAATCACTTGTATTGCCTACGAAAATGAATGAATTATTTTTGAAAGTATTTAGACATGAATTATTGACGATAATAAAGACATTTTTCATTGATTAATCATTTTGATATCGCACATTGTCAAGGTATATATTTTTATCACGAAAGTTGTTATTATTTACTTTATTTTGACGTAAAAATAGAAATAAGAAGAATATTAAGATCGTTCATTTCTCTTTCAATATAAAACATAATCTAAATACACGTAATGATTTCATTTGAAATTTAAGAGGTTAGTAGATTAATAATTAATCAAAAGAATGAACTGTATGACTTTTAGTATGTGATATACATTAAAGAAAATAATTGGCATTATCCCATTGTAATTAAGCTGGAAATCAAATTTTCAACATAGGATTTAATAGTAGTAACTTGGAAATGAAAAAAAATCGTCGGAAGAAATAATATTGAAAGATACAATAATGAAGACTAAAATCTTATGATTCATCCTGACACTAACACTTTAAACGCAAAAAGAATGGAGGGAAATTAAAATTTCACTTCAAAAGTAAATTGAGAAAAAGGAAAAAGAAAAGCTTCGTTTATAGTATAATGAAAAAATGGGAGGGAAGATATGGGAAGATTTTTTTTATAGTGCAAGAGAAAAACAAATTAAAAAGGAGAAAAAGAGGAAGACAGTGATATGGGAGGAGTTTTTATTTCGGTAAGATAGGGACATAAAAAGAGGCAAGGAGGGAGAGGGTGACACATGTCCTCCCAAATCCTCCTACATGTGTAGGTAAGATCATATATCTCAATAAAAATTTCATTGATACATATTTTGTTTACACTTAAACGAAAGTAAAAAGAGTTCCACCAAAATTTGAAATATCATTTAATTATCAAAAGATGATGAAAAAAAAACTATACATGATTTTAGTTGTCAACATTAGATTGTTGTTAAAGTATCTAGACTCGTAAATCTAGAAAGAGTCAAGATATGTGAGAAGAAAAATTTAGAATAAACAAAAAAGCAAAAATATTTCTTTCAAAATGAAGTTCAAGTCTCGATAGCGATATATACAATTTTTTTTTGGGCTCTAAAGATATATACAAGATTTATTTGGTGATAAGTTCGTGTATATTCAAAATAATAAAATGCTTTTTTAATACATGCACGGATCGCAACTTATTGATAGTGACATTGATCTTATCGCAAATGATGAAAAGCCAATTGATTTGCAAATATATTTGACACTGTCACGTCCAATGGTAGAAGTTTCACTTTATAAAAGGAGATTCGTTTTAAGACGTGTGACCCCTTTGACTTTAGTCTAAATCAGGCTTCCACATTGATGGTGGAGAGTTTCTTTAGCATGGTGTAGCACAAATGGGTTAGGCATGATGTGCGACGGTTCTATCTTGTTATAGAAAAACTTCTTATATATACGTAGTGTCACGTGTCATATCGATGTATCATCATCAAATTAATAATATTCTTTTGAAATTCACAATTTAAATATTGAATGGTCATTAATGCACAAATTAAGTAGGTTTGGTTCGGCGAAATCATGCTAAGTGTTCCCTATGTTGGTGAAGTGAAGTCTCCAGACTGGCTAGGGTACACAAGAACTTTCTTCTTTCTCGCGTTGATTTGCTTCAAGAATAAATACTCTGAGGAATGAATTTATCTCCGATAAAAGGAGGTCGGTATATAGTAACCTACTTATAATCCGCATTAAATTTATCAAAAACCCTCTACACCTATCGCGTGAAAGTCCAATATGAAACTAGTCGCAACCAGATTTGGTTGGCAGACCAGAAAAGCTTTCGCTCGAATTAGATTTATGTCGATTTGCATCGCGTGCTGCTGCTAGTTGCATTCTTGGTCAGGATTGCCTTCGAGGCCTCGGTTTGTGAAGAGAAAAAAGCAAGTTCCAATCGATGCCAGCGGAATTGCCAGTCTTTAGCGGTGTTTTTGCAGCCATGCTGCTGCTGATGCTGCAGAGGTGCCCTTCGCAACCGGGCAAGAATTCACCGAATCATCTTCTCTCTTTTTGCCTCCCTCCACCCTTTCGAGCGTTCCAAAAATGGTGGGGGCGCCTCGGGTTTCAATCGATTTGATCACGTAAGGGAGACATTTATCGAGATGGCGATAAAGTCTCAGCCAATCCGCCCTCATCAAATGACCTGAACTCCGCAGGCGGATTTATGACTGGCGAGAGAGGGGGAGAGAGATCAGGTGAGGAAATCAGGAGGTGGGCCGGCCTCGGGCACGGACGACGCCTGGCGGGAGCCACCACCACCGGGGGAAGTCCCACGTGCTCGTGCTGGTGGGGCTCTGCATCACGTGGCCGGAGATGACGGAGATTCTTACCATGTATCTATTGTCCCACGTGCTGGTAGGCTCTGAGGACAGACACATAGTGTACTCGTTTCCCTCTCTCTCTCTCTCTCTCTCTCTCTCTGTGAATTTCTCAGTGTGGGTGGGTGGAGCCTGTCAAATCCTTATCCGCTCTCTCTCCTTTGTCTCCCCCCTTCTCCTTTTTTTTCATGTAATAAAAAGCCAGGGACTTCCGTTAACTAGCGAAGATGCCATGGCTCCTCCTCCTCCTCCTCCTCCTCCTCTCTGTCTGAAGAAAACATGAAAGAGAGGAGCCCAGAGAGAGTGAGTTCCGAAGCAAAAGATTTCGTCAAGGTGTAGCCTTTATCTGCATTTGCACCTGCACCTTAGATCGCTCTCGGTTCTTTCCTGCGTACGTTTCTGTACCGAGATTTGCCAGAGCTATATCTCGAGGGAATAAGAAGAGGGTTGTACGAAGAGAAGGAAAAAAAAGTTGCCCCAAAACGTGTTTCGAATTGATATTTCCCTAAAACCCAGAAATCTAGGAAGAAAAAAACTGCAGATGAAGAAGCAGAGCGCTTGAAAGGTGCAGGTGCAGGTGCAGATGAATGCCATTTTGATTCTTGGTGATCAGCGTCCATGATGGTCAGATCTCACAGGCATAATGGTAATATTCTCTTCTTTTCTTTTCTTTAGTGGGTTTCTCGAGGCCCCTATATGGTAAATTTAATCTATTATCTTCACAAGACATGGAGATCTCTTTGGGGGGGTTCCTCAGGCTCTTTTTCGCGCCTGCTTGTTTAGAGATTCGGGAGATTTCAAACGGCAGTGAAGTGCGGATCAAGCAAATCACAGAAAACCCTAGATATTCAATAGATTACATCTCTTAATATCAGGTGGGAACATGGGGCAAGAACTCGTGGGCGGGTGCTGTCCTTGGCTGTCTCTAAACTGGATCTAGGGTTTCCCCAATGCTTGTGTACTTTAGCCTCGTTATATTCTCTAAGGTTACTCATTAATTCCAGGGATTCGAATGAACAAATGATCCTTGATTTACAAACTACTTGGCCAGATCGTCGCCTTCCGACAGCTATCATATGTTATGTTTCATATGGATAGCTTTCGTCGTGCTTTAGCTCATAGCACAACTAACTAGCCGTAATGGTTGTTTTTTTTTTTTAATCCAATTTGACATGTTCCATTTACATATTGTGCATATATCTGGGCGCTTATTGATGAAAAGTACGATCAAATTATATGCAGGAGATATGAGAACAATTGAGTTCCCACTGTTTTAATCGAAAAGGGAGGTGCTACAGTTTTAGAAAGTATAAACATTTCAACGGATGTAGCATCTCTAAAGTTGTAGCACAATTTAGAAAACTACCTCATCCAATTTTAAGATGCTATAGTTTTAAGATGTGTTATCGAACATATAGTCACAACATAATCATAATACAATGGAATCACAGGACAGTCCCGACTATACTAAATAGTCTCTTTATGTTAAATTTACCCTGTTCCAGTATCATACTTTTAAGTTCATTTCAAAATATTGTCATATAAAAGTTATGTAGTACAAACCGTGTCAATCGTGACTTGTTGGATTTCTTTGAAGGGGTACAAGAAAAACAAAGGCAAAGGTCGATTTTATCATAATATCCCCCCGTTTCATGGCCTAATTTACTCCTCCTTTATCCTTCTTTATCATAATGGATTTCCGACTGACTGTTCTTCTCTGACACATCACCGGTTTAAAAGCTTTGTCCTGTCATGTCCATCAGCGGCCTTAAATATAAAGTACAAATAACGTCATTTTCTAAAGCTTCTTTTTTGGGGGGAGGGGGGGGTGTTTTTTTAAACAGAAGGGGGGTGTTGACATTTTCTAAAGCTGTTAGCTTAAGATTTGAGTGAAAATATTTATGGTATTATCTATATCTATCCACTTGCTTTTTCCTTCTCCTTTTTGGCCGAGTATACAGATAGAGGAGGCGCTCGTACTAAGACGGATTTTCGCCATTTGTGAACGTAGGTTCGTACACAAAATTGTCTTTATTAATTTTGGAATTTTAGAAGGCCTTTGTACATTATAAATTAGGGAGATTAGTCCCAAAGGCTTCACTTCCTTCTCAAGATTAGGTTATATCAGTATCGATATGAAGATTGAAACTGTGCCCATAACGTCATAATTGTAATGCTAGGGTTAATTCGCAGAATGGGTTGTGTAAAGTGATCAAAAGCTCTTTTAGGTGTTTGGATATATCCGATCAATTATTTGAATATCCACTCCAAATTTATGCTAAGCAGTCTCATAAAATTTTGCTAATCAATCTATATCTAGGAATGCCCATCTTCTCAGGGGGGTTGGGATGGGGACGAATTGTTTTAGGAGTGGGTTTCGACTCCTACACCCTGCAAGGAGGTAGGGCAAAAGTCTGAGAGTGAGAGTTAGACTAGGAGTAGCGTAGGACCGATCAAAAAAAAAAAAATCTATATCTAGCAGTCTACTCTAAAATGTCAAGCAACTAAACGTTTTGGAACAAAGTTGGCATTGACATCAGGCATTGACTAAAATGGAGTAGAATGATGATTGGGTATTGCTGCTTTTTTATGCAAT
Source organism: Eucalyptus tenuipes (assembly GCA_014182365.1). Lineage (NCBI taxonomy): Eukaryota > Viridiplantae > Streptophyta > Magnoliopsida > Myrtales > Myrtaceae > Eucalyptus > Eucalyptus tenuipes. The sequence continues at coordinate 8,715,809 of CM024546.1, read as the reverse complement.
GGTACGTGGCGATATCTATTGTTTGCTGTACTATAGTTAGGCGTTCCAAGAACTGTATAAATTCTTATGTCTTACCTTCATATAACTAAGCTACTATTAACTTAGAGATCTCAGATGCAATAATATAAGCAATCAGCGATACTGAATTGTTTTCCTTATGCGATCTTTATAAGATCATAGTTGAAAACTTCAACGCGATAGACATGGGTTCTTATAACTGAATTATTCAATGAAAGGAAGTAGATGATTCTGCTGAGTATTTGCATTTTCATTTTCTGTGGTCGTTCTTTGTCTATATATTGATTTTTTGTGACAATTTTTTTTTTTTAAATTTATTAGTTTTCTGTCTAGATGTTCAACTGATTTTTTGGGCATCAAAATTTTGTGGCTTTCGTATCATTTTTTGGTCTTTATTCTCCATTTCTGTCCATTTTGATCCCAATTCTATCGACCGAAGCATAGTATGATTACACAAATGACGCAAACAAATTATAAAAATTATAGAAAAGCACAACCTTCTTATGGTCTGAAGCATTTAAACTTTTGTATCAAACCGAGACTCATCAGATGTCCCGTCCAGTAGTTGAAATGTTGATTGATTTCAGTATCTGAGCAGACCGGAAAATAAGCAGCAAATAACAAGATCTTGATTTTGACTCGTTTGGCTTTGTCATGATCAATTGAGTGTCGCTAACTACACGGTTAAACACTCAACTTTGGCTTTGTCATGATCACCTAGTGTGCTAATTGATCGGTTCGAATGAACAAATAATCCTCAATTTACAAACTACTTGGCCAGATTGTTGCCTTTCTACCGCTATCATATGTTATGTTTTGTATCGATAGCTTTTGTTGTGCTTCAGCTCATAGCGCAGCTAACTAGTCGTAATGGTTATTTATTATACTATTTGACACGATGCATTTACATATTTTTCACGTGTTCGGGCTCTTATTGATGAAACCGATGATGGTAGTATATTCATGAGATAGGAGAGCAATTGAGTTCCCGCAGCTGTTTTAATTGAAAAGGGAAAAGCCACAGCTTTAAAAAGTATACGGTAAACACTTCAATGGCTATAGCATAGTCTAGGAAGCTGCCTCACCCAATTTTAAGATGCTATATTTTAAAGACATGTATTACTAAACATACAATCGCAGAGCCGCAATGCCCCAACTGTACTAGATAGTCTCTTCATGTTGAATACACCTTGTCCGATATCATGTTATGGAGTACATTTTTAAGTTCATTTCAAAGTATAAGTTGACGAGGAGGGTTATTATCTATGTTATACATGTGGTGATAAATGATAAGATATGAAGTACAAAGCATGTTGATTTCTTAGTTTTTTGACCTTTCGGATTTCTTTGAAAGGGTACAAGAGAAACGAAGAAAAAGGTTGATTTTATGAAAAGGCTGTTGTCATCATAATATCCTGTTTTGTGGCCTATTTTACTCCTCCTTTATCCTCCCTTATCGTAATGGATTTCAACTTTTCTTCACTAACACATCACCGGATTACAAGCTTTAAGTCCTGTCATGTCCATCAGCGGCTTTAGATATATAGTACAAATAACGTCTTTTTCTAAAGCCTTTTCTTTTGGTCTGACATTTTTTAAAGCTTAATAGCTGAAGATTTGAGTGGAAATCTTTATGGTATTGTCTATCCACTTGCTTTTCCCTGCTCATTCTTGGCAGGGTAAACAGGTAGAGGCAGCACTCGCGTCGAAGAGACCTTGGCCATTTGTGAAGGTAAGTTCATCCGCGAGATTTTCTTCATTAATTATGCGAATTTTAGAAGGCCTTTGTACATTATAACTTGGGGAGATCAGTCCCAAAGGATTCATTCTCTTCTCGAGACTAGAATAATTGTAATGCTATTCACAGAATGGGTTTTATCAAGAGATCACAAGCTCTTTTAGGTGTTCGGATATATCCAATCACTTATTTGAATTTCCACTCAAAATCTAAGCTAAATGGTTTTATAGAATTTTGTAAATCAATCTATATTCTGAAATGTCAAGCAACTAAATAGTTTGGAACAATACACATCGACATGGTTGGAACTTTGGACAGGGTTGATAGCAACAAAGTTGGTATTGACATCAGTTGCATTGAGTCGGATGTTGATTGCACCTTGCTGTCTTTTTTGCAATCGTACGTGGCGATTTTAATTGTTTGGTATACTTAAGTTGTGTTCTAAGAACTATCCACTTCTTATGTCTTGCCGTCAAATAATTAAAGCTACTATTAATTTAGAGATAGCAGACACAATGATATAAACGGTCAGTAATAGGTATAAGCAATCAGCAATACTGTATCAGATTTCTTATTAGATCTTTTATAAGATCACAGTTGAAAGCTTTATTGTGATAGACATGGATTCTTATAACTTAATTCTTCAATCGAGAGAAAAGATGATTCTGGTAATTATTTGCATTTCAAATTCTGTGCTTGGACTTTGTGTATATATCGGTTTATCATGACATAATCTTTCAGATTTAAAACTACGTTCTCTAGATGTTCAACTGATTCTTGAGGCTTCAAATTTTATGGCTTTTATACGATTTTGGTCTTCGGTCTCCAATTCTGTCCTTTTGGATTCCAATTCTAACAGCTGAAGCATAGTATGATTACACAAATGGCGCAAACAAATTACAAGAAGTATAAAAAGGCACAACCTTCTTATAATCTGCAGCATTTTCACTTTTGTATCAATCTGGGACTGATTAGGATGTCCTGTCCAGTAGTGCAGATGTTGATCAATTTCAGTATATGAGCAGACCAGAAAATAAGAAGCAAATAACAAGATCTTGATTTTGGCATGTTTGGCTTTGTTATGATCAGTTAGAGTATTAATACCAACGCGATTAAACACTTAACGTAAGCTTGAGTGTTTCGATGCTTTTCCAGAAAGTTTTTGCAGGACTCTTATCCCAGATCAAAAGGTTGTCTAGTTATCCAATTTTCGTAGCACTTAACCTCTAAGTGAAGGGTTTTAAACAATGATAATAATGGAATCTGGCTTTAATTCACCCTTTTCTTTTTGCATTTGAACACACATCTTTTCATTTCATAAATGATTGCTCAGAGGCAGGAAAATCATATCCAAAAGAATTGTTGCTGGTTGTTCCACAATCTCTATGTCCTTTAATGTTAAGCATATAATAGAGAATTGTATGTTTCGAGTGCACGAAGCCAAATTTCAATTGGAACAAGGACCGTCATTTCTTTTTATTGCCTTCTCACTATCACTGTAGCATGCGCCCACATTTTTTCCTCCTATTGAATCTGTCTTGATCTGACTTAAAGTAAACATCGAGCATGCTTAATTGCTATTTGTTGGGTTCTATTGTACGAGACTTCAATTTCGTCTAAATGTTTTTAGTGCTGATAGGAGGAAAAAGTAATCTGGTCAATGTCCTTGATGCAACAAATATTCGAAAGAAGGATGTTCGATGTCCTCAGTCCGACTAGTAACTTCTTGTAGCGTTTGAGCGGGAACTTATATCTATGTACTCGATTTTAGCAAAATTAGGACTAGGACATCATCTGGCCCATCAAGTTTTATGATCTCAGCACAAATGCTTAGCCACAGGCAAGACGTTTGAGGGTAAGTCCCTGCAGTTGAGGGCGTACAATTGTTCTACTAAAGCAAAAACCGAGGTAGCTTCGAATCTTGCTGATCTTTAAGAATGCATGTCACAGGACAGAGTCATTGGCCGTACAACAGGCACCGCATGTTTGCCCACGATGGTCAATTATATACAAAATATGCTGTTATTTTTGCAAGTCCATATCCTGCCCTTGGATTTGAATATGAGCTTAATTCTTAAGAATGGCCTTCTTGGGCATGATTTCCAGGGCTTGTTCTTGATGTCCAAATTCTACTGACTAGTTCATTAACCTTTTGTTTCATTATCTTCTGAGTTTAACGTTGATGTGCTTGTTCTCTCACACACAATGCTTGTGCACCGAAGCAAAAAAGGAGAGGTTGATTAATCATGTAATGACTTCTACAGATGCGTTATGTTTCATCATTCTCTTTTTCCTAGCATCTGCAGATTTGGGTGGATGTCAGGCATAGAGCAGCTACATGCTTCTTGACGCCATACCAGGGAACCCGTCCGCTGTAATGGATTGCAATGCAGCGATTTACTTTCCTTATTGCTGCAGTTTGGAAAAAGAGCAATGCTATCGTTATAATGTGGCAGATAAATCTTCATTTCGCATATATGTAACATTTCTTGGGGAATCATTAGAGAGATTCGGGATAAGGGGAAGAATCTACTTAAGATTAATCTTAGAGAAATGAAGATTGTTACTCAGGACGATTTTGGATTGTGGTATAATCATTATTCCGGAGCAGCACGATTGATATTTTGCGCTGGGAAAATATTTGCCCTTTTTTCCTGGCCATCTAGCGTTTGCATTTTCTAATTCGACATAGGACACTTTGCAAAGGCAAATTTGCCATCTGCTAAAGAAGTGAAAGGTACGAGAAAGGCGACAGGTGCGATTACCTATCTTGTGGTTACTACAAGTGTTCTATGCTTGTTACGGAATATTTGGTTTGAGTCATGTTTACTCTAAATCACCACGGGTGTACAAATTGAAGGCACATCCCAACCAGTGTGCTGGAAGCTTGGGAAATTTTCCACATGAGGTTAGGTAAAACTTGTGGTCTCACATAAAACATTGCGATCTCTTTACCATTGGGTTAGTATGCCGGTTTGTTATTACGACTTAGAGGCTCAAATATGAAACCTCACTTTTGTATCATTTGCTTGACATGATAGGCTGAGTCAAGGTCAAGTTCAATATAATAAAACCATTGTTCGCAATATTTCCAAAAATTTATAAATTTATTGTACATCGACTAATTTAATCTTAAATTTTTCAATTTTTGTTTTTAACTTTTTGACAATTTGCTAATTTAGTTATTCTAATTAATTTTGGCTGGAGTTTGCTAATGTGGACTCGACCTTTCTTTGTGGCACAATCGGCCGATGCCGACATGGATCACTAAGTCAGCAATTTTCAGTCAAAATTAGTCGAAAGGACTATATTAGTCAATTGTCAAAAGGTTCATGACAAAATTAACAAATTATCAAAATTTTTTGGACTAAATTAGCAAAGTTGAAAGTTTTGAGATTGAAGGACATTTTGGATAATTATTACTACCTAATATTAATGTAAATAGTTAAGAAAGATTTTGTGAGATCATGATAAACTATTCTTAAAGTTGAAGCTATTAGATGAAGGCATGACTTATTATTTATATATTCTGACACTGCTCATCATACTTAATATGGAAATTTAATTGGGGAGGCCAATGGAGCTTTGAAAGATTTGAACTCAAGTCACAATTAATTGTTCTAAAAACTTAAACTATTAAATGAAGCCGTGGTTTATTATTTATATATACTAACAAATTCGTGTTTTGATAGGATCAAAGGAAATTGGACTAGTCATTGTGCGTGCAAAATTTGACTCATTTTATTTTTGGATATTGCATATTTCAGATATCATTCCATCGTGTCTCTAAATTATAAAAAAGTAATATTAAATCCTCATAACAATAAGCAGACGATGATATTTTTGTGAACTCTATATTTATAGACTACTTCGCAATGTTCACATGTTCTCTCAGCATAAAAATACTGAAAGTGTAAAAAGTTTCGTATGATCCTTCCGTTATTGTCAAAATTTTTTGCTAGCTCACATTAAGGGCCAAATAAGAGAAAATACAATAACTTAAGTGTCTCTAACGAGAAGTTCCGACAAAAAATATTACATGACTTTTATAATAAAAACTTTAATATGACTTGGCATTGCTTTTTTGATAAAAAAAAAAAAACGGTCTACGTGGACATCCTGAATGACATCGAATGAGCCAACATGGCTAGTCTTCCAAAAATCGATGTCGCATGCTTGTCTTCTGTTTTTGTTGTCGAACCTGTTTATCCTGAGGCTCTCTCTCTCTCTCTCTCTCTCTCTCTCTGAGGAGACATGGGACACTGTCGCCGAAGGAGGCTGAGAGGCGGTTGGAGGAGGAGGCGCGGCGGGTTGTAAAGCAGACGAAGGAGCTATAGGCCTACGCCGTCGCGCACATTGCCCATACGTTGATCAAGGAGCAGTTGTTACGGCAGCGCACCCTCGCTCTTGACTCCTCCATCCGCGCCCTCTAGGACTCCATCAGTGCTTAGGCGAACAGCGCACTGTTGGATTCGGAGCTCCCCAAAAAGCTCGAGGAGGAGTTGCAGAGGGCTAGGTGTGCATCATTGCTGACGGAGACGCATTGTCATTTCTTTCGTTGAAAGCTCAAGGCGTGTTTGACTTAGCTCGTTCTCCTTCCTTTCCTCTCCCGCCGGTTTCATCGTCCTTGCCGTTTAGATGTATGTCGTGGTGGGTGATGCTGACTGCGACGCGCAGGCGGCTTTGTGAGGATATGTTTAGGACCGATTAACCTGCCTGCCTTGAGGAAAGATTGAGTTGTTGATTTTGACGGCAAACTGATTTAGGATTGAATGGTCGATTTAGGGTTTGGAATATGAGAATCTCGTTGAATTGGTGATTCGGGGTTTATATTTGGGGCAAGACTCATAGACAACGAAGTTTAGGGGATAATACGCTGATTGGACATGACTGGCGAACTATGTCGGTCGAAGATATTAATGAAATATAGTCATGTTGGATTTTTAGTGACTCAAACCGAAGTTGGCTTTTTTCTTTAAAAAGTGATACTAAAGTAAGAACCGTATGAAACTTTGATCACTTTTAATGTCATTATGCCGGTTCTCTTGAGGTGTTCCATTTCCAAGAAGACCTTTCGATTCATCTTTGCCTTTTTTAATGAATGCTCCAAGAAAACTTCAGTCAAATTAATTTGGGAAATTTATAGAATTGCCTGCATATTAAATTTTTTCGTGTTATTTATGCAAAATAATTGATACCAAAAATGGGACATTGATTTTGATAAACAAAATCTCATGTAACACCTTTAATATATATGTTTATATCACAAAACACAATCGCCACATGAAGTTATACAAAACATAAATAAATGCATGCCACCTAACGTGAGTAGCTCGGAGAGTGGCTGATTTGAGCCCATCACCTGTTGAGCAAATTAACCCTAATACCACAAGCAGATGGAATTGCTAATGAATTGGTAGAAGGACTTGATTGTATGAATCGCCACATGAAGTTATACAAACCACAAATAAATGCATGTTACCTATTGTGTAACTGTTTGAAGAGCGGCTGATTCAAGCCCATCACCTGTTGAGCAAACTAACCCTAATGCGACAAGCCAATGGAGTTACTAACGAATTGGTAGGACTCAGTTGCACGAATTGCCTCATGAAGTTATACAAAACCACAAATAAATGCATGCCACCTATCGTGCAGTGATCTCGAGAGCGGCTGATTTCAGTCCATCACCTATTGAGCAAATTAGCCCTAATGCGACAAGCGGAGGGAATGGCCAATGAATTGGCGAAAGGACACGGTTGCATGAATCGAGTGAGTTAGAAAATTTGATCTAGAAAGAAACGAATGACTTGGTTGCACATTTCACAATTATCAAAGGACCTAAAAGCGATCAAATTGTTTTATTTTTCTCGCATCAGTTATAATTTCTCATGAGATACCTTTTATTTTTCCACGGTTCAATCCAAAGTAAGCAAATTGACACTTATCAGGACATCCCCTTTAAAATACATAATGACATCACAAATTGCAAAGAACACATAAAATTCAATGACGATGATCCCACTTCAATTTCCATGCGAGGGACCAAGATTTCTAACGGACTTGGACTTTTCTTTGTTATCTTCTTCTTCCTCTTAATAATTTTTGGTGAACGGGCTAAAATCAATGTTGACGAAGCAACATGTCCTTGTACGATGAGACTGTTCAACCATAATAAAACACTTATATAATAATTGTCAAGACTGTCGGTTCCATACCTTTGACCTTTGCCGTTTCAGCCTTTCCTCCTCAGCTTTACACACGACCAAGTTCAGACCCCAAAAATTAAAACAAGAAGAAGAAGAAGAAGAAGAAGAAGAAAATATTAAATAAAGATAATGATAAAATCTTCATGAAATAGGGAAAAAAAAAGGGAACAGCTGTGAACTCCTTTAATCAAATGTATGATTGGCCGTCTTAGATGCGCAAGCGTCAACCGAGGAGGAAGATCAAACGCGCTATACAGAATCTTATCTTTATATAATGTGTAATTAATTTGCTAGATGGGAACTGAAATCAAGAACCCAAAAAGGTTGGAATGGTCTTTGGAACAGGTGTTTGGTTGGCTAGAAGCACAAGATATTGAGATTCAATTCGGGACCCATGGAAGAGCTAGTTAGACATACATTTATGTATATGTAAATGTGTTTAATATATATATGTGTATGTGTGCGCATGCATTTGCTTAATTGCTAATTAGAATATTTAAATATTAGACCACATCTCTATAGTCATCTTGAACTTTCGGATGGATTGACATTGATGTCTCATGAAATTTGTTTCGTAAGTCATGATTACACGTAATTTCTAAACGAGATTGGAAATTTTTTGGGAGTAACTTTACAAAGTGCGTCAATCAGGCTAAAATATTTTCATCTCTCTTGAAATTTATCCCAAATATCAAAACACATTTCTCTCTCTCTCTTCCCACTCTCCTCGACCACAGATCTAGTTGCTCTCCCACCCCTACCCTAGCGCAATTGCTATTACTCAAAGCTATCACCGTTGCCTCCCTACAACCGTTGTGATCATCGTTGCCACTGGCTGCTAGGGATGTCAAAAACCGAACTGAATCGAAAATTTCGGTTTTTTCGGTTCGGTTTTCATAAAAAACCGAAATTTTTTTTATCGGTTTGGTTTTTATCGGTTAACCGAACCGAATCGAACCGATAAACCGATAAGAGCTTATTTCTTGGAAGCAAAAAATATATAAAATAGAAAAAACAAATGCAAATGCAAAAATTGAAAGTTGAAATTTGAAAACCAAAAACCGAAAAATCGAACCGAACCGAACCGAAATTTCGGTTCGGTTCGTATTCGGTTCGATTCGGGAGTTTTTCCTAAGGGTTCGATTTAGTTTAGTTTTTCAAAAAGACAAAACCGAACCGAACTGTTGACACCTCTATTGGCCGAAGTCCCTGTTTCTCTGTTCCACTTGTCCACAAAGAAAAGAGGAAGAGTCGCGCGACCTCAAATTGGCCGCAGCCGTATGAGTGGCAGCCGATGTCAAGGTTATGGTCTAGTCTTAGGTGCCCGTGACCTCGGATCTAAACTCGAGGGGGGTGCCAGAGCCATGCTCGATCCGACCCAATCGATATTGAGAGAGGGCGTGTGAGATAGAGGGGGACGAGCTGCGACGACGTTGGCATCGTCGACAAGGTGAACGTGTGCTTACTCCTGTTGGTCAGCGATTATGATTGGCGTCAGGGCCACAAGGCGACGGCAGGCGATGGTGGTGGCTAGCGCTAGGGTCTTTGGCTCTGACCCGTCAACAATGGCCTTGAGTACAGACTATATAGATTAGGAAAATGGAAAATGAAAAAAAAAGAAAGAAAAGGAAAAAAAAACGAAGAACAAGAAGTTCCGATCTGGGCTGCCCAAATAATGTTATGCTCGTGCGTTGGTCTTTCATTTTTAGAGGTAATATTAAGAGTGTGTTTATTTGTTGCTGAAAACTTTATGATAAAATATATATATATATTTCATGAAAATCATTTTAAAAGAAAATGTTTAGTTTTTATTTATTAAGTGATTTGGGGAAAGTAATTTTCTTCTTATTAGTAGAGGAAAGTCAATTTTCCTCAAATCTAAGCGTGTTATTTAAAGTCAATTGAAAATGTTTTCTGTGAACAGATTAGTTCTCCATGGTCAGAAAATAATTTTTTGAAAACGGACCCTAAAATGCAAGGTTATACCATTAGTTTAGAGAATCCTAATCCTTCTAAATGATAGATATGTCCCGCGCAAGCTCCTTGCCAAGAGGGAGCCTTTCACTCAAAAGGATTGTGGAACGATTTGGATATATATTAACCATTTTCCTATGTGAAATTTTAGACTGAATTATGGAGGTTGCCATTAGGCCGAGACCATCAACGTTTCTAGTTGAATATATTTTCAGTTGAAAGTTTAAATTAATGAGTTATAAATCAATTAAGATTCCCAAGCGTTTCGTATGACACCAATTCTCAATTGTATTCAGACATGCAACTCTACAAGCACCATTTAATCTCTGATACAGTTTTGAAGATGCCGGTTTTTTGTCTACAATGAACTGTGGTGACTTTTCCGAGTCCGACAAGATTTTGCCTAATCTACATTTCTTCGTGGGCGCTACAGAACAAGGATGGAACCCAACAAAAAGCCTCTCATTTATTATGTCCACTGACAGAGATCTTGTCGTGATTACTTCGCGGCTTTTGGATTTGCATCCTTCTAGGGATTCCGGGCCCCGTTCTACACCACACACACACACACATATATATATATATATATATATATATATATATATAATGATCTTCACTTCGGACAAAGTTAATGACCCTTTGGATTTGCACGATATTTCGCAATGCTCTAAATCTTTCTCGTCTCCCCATTCGTTTTCCCAAAATCAACATTTGTTTACACCGTTTCATATTTGGTGAATAAAATAAAATTTTTAGTACCCCTTAGCATGTGTTCCTAAGGATTTCTAGACATATCAATGACGACCAACATTTGTTCACGCCGTTTCATATGGTGAATAAAATAATGTAATTAGATCCTAATACTATCGTCTCAAAGTCCTCTAATTGTGTAAATATTTTACGATATTTATATCGAGAATAACATATGATACATGGTCAAGAATCCGGGCTGTTCTCTTCAATTGACTTGTGTGCTTGAAGCTTTGGTACTGTACCTTAGACTGGTCGTCATTGTTTTTTTTTTTTCCCAGCTTTCACACTTTTTTCGAAAATGGCTGTTATGTGAGAAACCTTTAGGTTGTTATGAAACAAAATATGAACATTTACACCCAATAAAAGTGTAACAAATGTTCGTTTGGAGGGAACTAAAAGAATCTTAGTACTTAAAATAGCTTGGATCGATGGCGTCGGTATTGGTAGTGAAGACGGTGGTCGGAGGTGACAGAGCAACGGTCGACGGTAGGGATGTTGATGAACGATGGGGATTAAATCTTATGGGTAAGGGCTGGACTGGGTGCTAGGGTTTGTGGGATTTAGGAGATGCTGAGTTTTTTGAATGGGGATAGTTCTTCTAATATGCGTTTTGAAAAATAGAGGATGCAATGCAAAAAGTTGGAAGGGAGGTTATCCATTCCTTTTCGACAGTGTCATTACAATTGACAGTCCTCTGCACGGTCATTCACTATCGATTTGTCAATTTTGGAGCACGCACAGGTTAATCCCATAACTTCCCAATCGGAAAACTCGTGCAATCACAATTATTATGGAGATCCCTTTCATAAGATGAAGTGTTTAGACCTTTCTCTCAACCATGCATTTCGTTTATAATTATCAAGTAAACACCTTTCATTACAATGTTTCTAGGGTCAGTAGACACGAAGCACGCCTGCTCATTTTCTAATCCACATGAAAGGAGGTTATTGCCTGCGTTGACTACATGCGACGTGGGTATGCAGACCGTCGAATCGAGCGAGCCCAGCACATGAATGGTCGAGACTCATGAGCGCACCGTTTCAGAATATTTACATACATAATCAGTGATAATATTAACTAGTGATTACTATGACCGATTACCCTATCAATTCAATAATCTCCCCAGCGATGTGCATGGAACATCATGACGCATATGTACGTAAGAGATTAGGATTGATTCCTCAAGAGATTAGGATTGATTCCTCGCATCAACGGGCTTTTAAAATTATTATGCTGCGCATGCATATGATGCACTGTTGAACAGTTTTAATCTCCTTTTATATTACACAACAAGGACTGAAACTCATATGCACAAGTCAGAGAGACTAAGATATTGATGTGAACTCCCCTATTTTTTTAAGCGCTTCAAAGCTCCACAAACTTCCAAGCTGTGGACACTCACAAATTTCAAACCTCTGCAGAAAAAGATGAGATTTTATTAATGTTGTCACTTCTTCCCCTCCGCTGCTGCAGACCAGTGTTCTTGGCATGAAGCACAAAACCCCCCCGTTGAAAAGCTGTAGAAAATAACAAGGATGACAGCGATAACAACAACGCAATACCTGTTTACGTGTGAATTGCGAAGATATGGAAAGGTACTATTTGCCTTTCCACGCTACACTGAATCGCAGACCCAATTTTCGAGAGGATTGTGGGGGGCTACTGCACAGCGATTTGATTTTTTTTTTATTTAGGAAAGAAAATTAGATAATCTGAGCCTAGTAAAATGTGCCTGCAGATTTTCTATGTTTTATTTCATTTTTATTCCTTGTGTTGCCTCATACTCTTGAATAGTGTGGGGAATTGGGGATGTTACTCTAATTTTCATGAGATTTTATGTAATGAATCTTGGTCAGTGAGAGTACCCCGAGAGAGAGAGAGAGAGAGGGGGGGAGATCCGTACAGTTTAACCTCACCTCTAATCATCTTTCACAAAAATAAATGCATTAATTCAAGGAAAAAAATGTCTTCTGTACTGTCAAAGATGGAAATGTCATATATTTCATCACAAAAAGAAAGAACACACAGACTCCCAGAAGCCGAAAGTCTCAATCTCTGGACTGAATCACCCTTTCCCTAAACCTTACCCCATCAAATCTCCATTGACTTGACACATATTCATCGGTCAGACTCAGAGGCTCAGATACTTGATTTACACGAATCAGAAATAGTACAAGGGCCTCTGATCTCCTATTTTGTTGCTCTCATCGGTGAACAATAAGCTGTTGCTGCTGCTGCTGTTACTGCTAATCAGTCTCTTGACATCCTCAAGATCATAGTCCAACACGCTGTTATCATTTCCCCCAAAGCACCCACTTAAATGGTTGGCATTGTCACAGCTCCCACTGTTGCTGTAACTAGACTCAACCCTCTGTACATTGTTGTTCCCCTCAAACCCATTAGGTATATATCCTCGAAAGTCCAATTCTTCTTGCTTGATCCCCATCTCTCTCCCATAGCTGCAATCACTCCTCTCACTACTTCCAAACACAAGCATGTTGTTGTTGATGTCTTTGACTGAAGAATCATACTGGATGGGGCACAGGAAACCACCCTCTTGGGCTTGAAACAGTGATGAGGAATCGGTTAAGAGAGTAGTGCTAGAAGGGAGCGATGATGAGAACTCAAGGCCTGTGATTGATGGCCTGTTGTTGTTGCTTGGGGGGTTATAAAAAGATGCGGTGCAGTCTCTGTACAGTGAGGAGGGTAGTGATGATAATTGGGACGATGGGCTAATTGGGTAATTGTTAGGAGTTGATGACGAAAATGGAGGGATCATGAGCTTTCTCTGGGACGGTGGAATCATGCCCATGAGCTTCTTCTTGAGCTTGGTGTTCCAGTAATTCTTGATATCATTGTCCGTCCTGCCTGGTAGCTGAGCAGCTATTATTGACCATCTGTGTGAAACAAGGGGAAAATAATGAACGTCTTTTCTTTAAACAGACAAATTTGCCCTGGGTGCGTTAGATCCTAACATATATGGAATATACGGAGCAAAAAGAACGCCCAAAAATGGATGATTTTCCACTCAATGCAATATTTTGTTTGAAAAAGAAACACCCACTTCTCATCTTCCTTTTCTGGTTCTTGTTCTACACCCATTTCAAGCAAGAATTTAATCTTTCAAGACATGATAATAGGCTCCTGCCAAGTCCACTCAGATGATAATACTTGAAGAAGTTTTATGTAACAAGAATGGAAGCATAACCACACAAGTCAATCAAGAAATACAAATGAAAGTGTACCCTCAAGAAACAGTTTCCCCTGAGAGAGAGAGAGAGGGAGGGAGGGAGGGAGGGAGGGAGGGATTTCTGTATCTGAATCATATATGTATGTACCTGCTTCCGATGGTGGCGAAGAGGCTGAAGATGATCCGGTCCTCCTCATCCGAGAACTCACCATGCTTGATGTTTGGCCTCAGATAGTTGAGCCATCTAAGCCTACAGCTCTTCCCACATCTCTTGAGACCTGAATGACCAAGAAAGAAACCAAAGCTCAAATCAGAATCACACATATCTTAACTCACCATCATCAGACAACACTGGACTAGGTTTCAGACAGCAGATCAGAGAGAGAGAGAGAAGGGGGTGTAGACGGGGAGGGAGGGAGCGAGATGGGTGGTACTTCATCTTGAAAATCAAATTACCTGCTTTCTGTGGGAGGGCAATCCAATTGCCACCGGTGCCATACTTCTCGATGTACTCTTTGAGCTTGGAGTCCTCTTCAGGAGACCATGGCCCTTTCTTAACGTTTGCCTTGTCACAGCATGGTGCCCTTCCCATCTCTCCCTCCCTCCCTCCCTCTCCCTCTCTCTCTATGACCTCGTGGGTAATGAGCAACTTCTTCGGAGCATCAGAGAGCGAGACCGAAGGAAACTTTCTTTTTCTGACGATTCTTTCGGTGGGTGCGTGCTTGGGGACTTTCCTTATATTAAGAAGCCGACGCGTTCCACAGTAAACCTATTATTAAATTATTATGGATGGAGTGTGATAAGTCAAAAGGAAAGCAATGTTCAATGCACAGAGAGACTTTCAAACTCTTGGTTCCCCCTCCCCCCGGCGCCGGGTTGTTGATTTAGATAAGCCAACAGAACTTTCCATATTACCCCAAGTTTTGTGTGGAAAAAACCCAAACTACGATATACGATATTTATCGCAAGGCCATCTTGCTTCTCGGTAAAGAATCCCACCCAAGTCTTAGCTCAGGGGAAACATCACACGCATGATTGTTGTCATTAATTCTTTCTCAATGGTGGTGACACTTTCCAAACTGAAGACCCTTGCGAGCTGTGTTTAATTGCATGGAAGGCGCAGCAGAGGCGATGATTTTGACATTGAGTCCCGAAACGACATGAAAATGATCTTTTCTTGGATTTCTTTCGGCTTTGCTTGAACAACAAGACGGACACTTAGACTTGTCGTCATCAAGTTTTGAATATGATCTGCTTATCTAACAATCCATCCATTTGTAATTGGTCGCGTTACTTGTACCGTTTTGTGATTATTCCTACGATGTCTTTTTCTTTCCTTTTTCTCTCGAACTGGATTTCAAGAAACATCAATTGTGCAGAAGCAATGTTTACGTAATTACATAAAAGAAGACAAGTTATAGGTGACACACTTTCTAAAGCCAAGAACTTTGCCATGCTAGAAGCGTGTTTAATTCCATCGACGGTCTAGGAAAGGCCATGATTTTTGACAATAAATTTCGTCCCAAACTATATGACAGTGATTTTCCCCGATTATTTCCACATTCGTGTTTAAATATTGTATATATATTAAACTTATTTCCATAATCAGTATATTACTAATCTACCACGCAACTTAATATATCCACCCCGTTGACCAATCATAATATTCGTAGCATCACTCCTCACGCAAGCATGAGATTGTCTACTTTGATCACCAGCTCACTTGGGCCTGCATGGTCTTAAAACTCATTAGGCTAAATTAAAATCACGCGAGATTAATCTACTAGCGTAACAGCTCACATCTAGACAATGTGGAAGAGTAGAGATTTGCAAAATCCAACTTATAGAAATTTCTTAATAGTTGGTATCAAATTATTGTCAATAGCAATAGCTGCCATGCTTTATATCTACTTTTTCGTGCCGTGATCAATTGCTAGCATCAAATTAAACACATTGCTAAATCTAAATGATACGTACAGTAGATGCTTTGATAATTCTAGGCATAATAGTAAATCTTTATTAAATTATGGAGATGCAATTATTGTCTAACCATCTTTCCATATTATTATACACTTATCATTCAAAACTAGTATCTTCACCGGAGTATCGAAATTAAGTTCCACTTTATCAGAGCATTGAAAATAAGGTTTCCACAGCTAAAGCTGCTGTGAAAAAGCTGACTCGAGCAACTTCCGATTCATCTATCGAAGTATGAGAAGAAAACCATGTCATGCAGGTTTTAGCGTCATTGATTTTCTAATCTAAATTCTTAGAAGCAGTTCTTCAACGGATTGATCAAGAAATTAGCAGATGAGATCGAGTAAAACCAAATCAAAACGATCATATGCACGGATCCCGTACTTCGAAGCATAGAGCGAAGCACCGCAAAAAGGTTGAGTGATTCAAAGAGGAAATCAATCATTGGGACGGCTCGAGCACCGTGGGACAGAGTCCAAAGCATTGAAGTGCTGATAAGCGATGACCGATGAGAGATCGAGACGACGGGTCCCCATTGGATCGGCCACTCTCAGGTGTTTCGTCGGACTGACAATTCAATGCCAAAGTGAAAAACCCATGACAAATCACGTCAAGACAGCATCTCTTGACTTGCAATTGTGGCCAAACAGCTTTCCGCCTCAAGATCGCCAGATCACTCTTTCGGAAGTCCTTCTACAGTACTATCGAAAACCCCTTTTGTCAAGTAACAAATGAATAGTTCTCAATCAGCCCTCGATAGACATAATTTGTATTTATTGACAATTTCATCGAAATTAGGGCAAGATACAGTTTGCTATGCCGTGAAAGATCGCCTCTCAAACGATAGCGGAGGGGGTGTATTGAAAGTTTTTTTCTTTGTTGCTGTCGATCTAAGAAACGAGAAACTTTCACATATGGTTATAGAATCACTAATTCTTGCATGAACTTAAGACTTTTTGATCGGTTGATCAATGTGATAAACTATTGTCGAGTCTTCAATTTTCATTTACTGATGGTAGATTTTTCGCATATTACTTTATAAGTTAATTTGTAAATCAACGTTTATTTTTTATTATGAGAAGTCATAATTCAAACGTTGCTTACCTCCCAAATTGCGGTATATTCGTTGGGATTGCAATTGACCCTTAAAAAAATTGGTGACTAGCGTTACCTGACAAACCTATCGAGTGTCGAATACAAACTCTATGCTAACTAAATAGTCAATGAAGATAGAGATGAAAAAGTAAATCCCTAAAAAATATAAAAACGGAGCAAGGACGATGGGGCGGCATACATGGAGAATTGACCATACCAGGTCAAAAGTTAGTAGATGTAAAGGAACAATCGAACCGGATGTTCAAGGGTATATAAAAAAAAGGGGTTGTTTCTCCACAATAAGCAAAAAAGGCTTCTAGAATAATCTATCTCGATTTGAATAATCTAACGGAGGAAGAGAAAAATTAGGGTTCTTCAGACTATGCAATTTCTCCTTCTTGGAAGCTTCGTGCATCGGAAATGATTTGTTTTGCATGATTTAGGGACCTAATTGTTTGAAGTAAGAGAGAAAGGTTGCCTAGGAGCAGGCAAACAAGGAGCAAGTTTTTGTCCCAACTTTGGGCTTCCTTGATATATCACTTTAAGTGACCAAAAATTGATCACAGTCAAGCCTAAAACCATAGTCTAAAAAACTATTATTTAATTAGCGATAATCATCTTTTCCTTTTCAGTCCGCGATGAGAGAGTAAAAGCAACCCCAAAAGCAAATATTTTGAATTTACGGTTTACAATGGGACTTTAATATATCTCAAAAGTCAATGTTTACACACAAATTTTTACAATCGTCAATGATTTTCTAGTATCTTCCGACAAAGGTTGCGGGGAACGAGAAATGATTAAAAAAACATTAGGAGATTGGTCAGAATCTGCATAAGATCATGCAGGGTCTTCGTCCAATAACGTGCAATATTGTATTAGGGTTTACTATGGAAGGTGGGGTCCAAGAAAATGCGTTGTTTCGATGCATTGATTAATGCCAATTGCCAACCATGATGTGATCATTGCTAACGTCTTCGTTCCTTGCTGTGAGATTTCAACTACCGTTTCATCAGCGAATCTCACTCGCTATCCAATCACTATTCATCTTTCACCAAATCGACCTCGTTAATCTTGCTGATTCTTCTCCAAGGTTAATGTTTCGTTTTTGGCTTTTATGATCACATGTACGTGCTCACAATGGCAGAGGCAACCAGTCCCATTTCTCTCTCTCTCTCTCTCTCTCTCTCTCTCTCTCTCTCTTTCTTTTCTTTTGAGGGGCATTTCCTTTTTCCTGTCATCGATTGCGGTCATAAGCTAAATTTCCAACCACTAGACTAAGGTTGTTTTACCTATTTAGCCAAATATATACTACACATGCATGCCAAGATTAATGGAATGATGTACGGTCTAGGTTTTGTGCTGTTTGATTGACCGGCTTGAATACACAGCGCTAGAATCCAGTGCGAGATCTCACATGCGATGTGCATTGACCTACTTGATTATGCCCCTGGAAGCTACCCTTTATCTTTTGTATACATGATTTAGAATGAATATATGTTGTGGGGTCTATGATTTTTGACCAGTTTTATGAGGCGTGCTTGTACACTTCAATTGCTAATTAATTTTATGAGTTCTACTCGAAGCTCCATCATACCATTAAGACCCGTCCTTTCCTTTTTTTTGTTTTGTTTATGTTGTGAATTATTAGATACAGAAAGACAAATAAGAGAGCGATAAAGGGTTGGGCAAGAAAGCGTGTGAGAGAAATGCATGGTATTTGTTAGTATTTAGTAGATGAGAGATAGAGAGAATAAAGAAGATAAGGGTTGACCTTTCTCTAGGCCATTAGCCGAATGTCGTTAAGATGTGTATGATTATGCAATTGTTTACTCAATCGGCAGGCTGATCTTTAAATAATCGCTGTAAAAATTAAAATTCAGAAATAGAAGGGTAAAGTATAATTACTGACGTAGTGTCGCCAAGCTTTTTTTTTCTACCGCTCGAGAGACATGAGAGGTTTGGCGACGTCGTATTGGCATGACGTGTGGTACTATGGATGCGCGAAACAATTTCCTAATCTGATTCCAGGGTATAGCTTTGTTTTTAGTTCGGAGAATAAATCAAGAGCATGCATTATTTCAACCACTGGTTTCCTTAAGAAAACTAAAACTTGGGAATGATCCGAAAGGTGTTCAAATAACGAGTCCGAGTTTCCAACAACTAATTTTAATGTATTATAGAAAATGAGTAAGAAGGTACCCATTTCTCATAACCTTCCATGTAAGGGAATAGATATTAAGAAAAGTTTCCAGGCTACTTTTATTTTGCGAAAAATGAATGATTTAAAAAATATATTTCTAAAAATATTTGCTTAGATTGCTTACAAAATTGAATGAATGAAAACGTTGTTCATCATTCACAACAATATTTAGATATAAAAATGGTTGTTGATAATGAAAATATTATTCATTAGCTAATTATTTTAAGCGATTAGTAAAATGTTTTTTAAATTATTCATTTTCAGTGAAATGAGCGGAGTCTAATGACATGTTGATCTTCAATTAGTTCGTTGTCTATTCAAGCCTTTCACAAAAACACCAATCTCCTAATTCATGGAGAAATCAAACTAGTTTCGTGTTAGAACTTCAATCGTTAGCATGGCTCACTCAATATAAGCACAACTTGAACCATGTCCCTTGTGTTGGCATTTTCAATGCTAAGTGATCCATAGCTAAGATCTACTATAGAGGTTGACTATAGTCGATAACTTCCTATTATAAAGGCACCTCACAACTTGTATTGTGTTGTGCTCTCTAAAAAGTAGTTCTCAAAATCTCAAAGAGTTTCGGGTTAGAAAATCCTCGTCCAAAACTCCAGATCTTGTCTTTTGATTGAACGGAAAGCGTGCGGCATGCAAATTGGGAAATTCAAAATGCGAATCTTGGTCGATATTGAAACAGAGAAAAGTCGCAGAAGATATGTAAATTCAAACAAGTTTCCTACAAAGAGATCAACTTTCTTCTTCTGTCTTTTCTGGGCACAAAGGAATCTTTAAATAAAAAAATTGAGAAAACATGTAGGGTCTTCCCTCTCCTTTTCAATGTAATTGACAGGAACACACACATAATAAAGCCAGAAAAACGATTATATTAAAAAAGGACGAATTAAACTAATGAAGACAAGGGACAAGCGTCGTCATCTGCATTGACTCTGAAATGCATAAACCGGTTGTGCTATGTTTGTCTGGTCCCTCACTTTCTCGAGGTTGGCAAACCAAGATTAGAAAAACCATGCATGCAGGCTGTATCCACGCATTAAAATGGAGAAGGACCTCTTGTCCTTTGCCAAGTAGTTTGATTTGGACTCTTGGCCATGTGTTTAGGGTCTAATAATTCATTGGATCTCTCCCTCTCTCTATCTGACCTAATATGCTTGAAAGGACTTGTGAGTGATTAAAGTCTTGTTAATTTCCATAATCTTTTTCTTTATTAAGTTTACTATGCACGGCACACCAAGAGTTGAAAGTGAATATGTTTTTTTTTTTTTTGATGTGCCCTCGAAAAAATATTGTTTCTCCCTGAGAATCTCAGTGCAAAGGAGATTTTCTTTTACGCTTTTTTCATTTAAAGGACTTTACATTAGAAACGGTGGGTGACAATCCAAGCATAGCGACAAGGATGCATTGGTAGTATCAATCAACCGAAAAACCATGAATAATTACTCAATTAAGCATAGTGCAACGTATCAAGGTTGCGTGTTGACCAGGTTGTGTAGCTTAGACATTACACATATTATATATAGAAAAATAACAGGCCCAGAAGAGCCTTGAAATTGGAATCTCCTATCCCATCAAAATCTTTAGGAAAAATTACAAGAACAACACTGAAGTTTCAGGCGAGCGGCGAATACAAAGTAATGCCAAATGGAACTTAAATTTCACATGCCTTTTTTTCTGCCCCGAGTGAGTGACCTTAAAATTCATTGATTATTACAACTAACAATTCATATTCGACAACATATCATTTGAAGGTTTATGAGTGTTATATTCCGCATCGCTTGTCTATAGAGTTTTAATGAGTCTTCTAACCATGCGATCTTCATGCTTACACATCCTATATGCCTAAGATTTTTGCATATGTGTGTTTTTCCCAATTCGTCATTCTAGGTGCCATTCTTCTAAGGTGCTTATATGTTATTTATATGCATGATAAAGTATATCCCACATCTCTTTTTTGTATGGTTTCATAGAGTTTTATATTCATTCAATCTCCCTCCACCTCTACATATCAATTTAAACTTTGAATTAGACTTTCTAACATAGTATTCGAACCAGGTTCCACCTATGTGAGGCCCCCCATTTGTCAATTCTGCTTGCCGTTCTTGATCTCTACTTGCACATAAGAGGATGTGTTAATGTGTATCCTACATTGCATGTCTATAATGAATTAGGAGAAAACCGAGTGTGTGTTTGAGCGTAAGTCGGGAGGTTGGCAGTCGAAATAGACTTTGTTAATGTGTTTCCTACGTCGCTCGTCTATAACGAATTAGGAGAAAGCCACAAGTGAGTATGTTTTGGAGCATGTGTCGGGGAGTTGGCAGTCGAAATAGACTTTGTTAGTCAGCGTAGAAATTTTCTCCGAATCCCCGAGTACCCATCTTCTCAGCCGAGTTCGAAAGTTCAAACTTCAGAAAGGCAGGATGCTGTAGCTGGACGTAGAAACGTGCGCGGCTTTTTGAATCCTCGTTCCATCACGCGCAGAACCACGTTTTGGTTTCAGCAGCTGTCAAGTAGTGTACAGTGCCCACACGATCTTCATACGGGGGGCAAGAATTTCCGGTTGGCCAACGCTGGGGCTCGCTCTGGTACGCAAACACAACCGAGCTGTCCATACGTCCCGTGTCGTTCAAAACTCGAGGCACAATCCCACGCAAAAACCCAAGACGACGACGGACGACGACGGACGGACGGACAGACAGACAGAAGATTGCACAACGCGACAAGAGAAAGCAACCCCCCCCGCGTGACCTCAGAGCTTCCCCACAGGCGCCAGAGGGTCTCCAACGCCACCCGAAAAAGCCAAAAGGCCACGAAAGTCAATCTCCCAGTCATCAACGGGATTCTGCTCACCGCAAGACAGGCGAGAAAAAGAAGCTTGGAAAAAGAACGAGGGAGAGAGAGAGAGATAGAGGAGGACTCGCTCTCGCTGTCGGCTTGCGAGCGACTTCGACGTGTTGTTTGCGTGCGAGGAGGGAGCCGCCCGTTCGGGTGGGGGGACGCGCGCGGAGCGCCCGGGGCCTTTCTTTCACGCCCCTTTCGAAACGTGTCCGTCTGCCTCTCTGTCCTCCGAGATCGTGACCTCATCCTGCGGGCCCTCCGCTCACGAGGCGGCTCTCGAGGATTCGCAGCCGCGCGTTAAGATTCCACGTTCGGAAACACCCCATCCCCCCTCCCTCCTCCTCTCGCTCTCTCGCCTGGAGCGGAGTCGACAGGATTGACCGATCGCGACCGTCGGTTGATCAGGAGTCGCTTGAGATCCGTTAGATCAATGATTGTGATAAATCTGATCTGAAAAAAGTCGGGATCGGGTCCCCATTGCAGGCAAGGTTTGAGTGCGAAGGTCAAGCTCATCGTGTTGCCTGATCCCTCTGTTATGTATGATTTGCGTAGAAATATTTACATCGGATTGGGTCCAGTGCCAAAGATGGGTGGACTGAACTTTCGAGCCTCTTCTGCTTGAACGGGGCAACAATCACCTCTACAAATTTGGGTAAACTACGTCTTCTCATCGTGTGTTGTCCTTGTTAGATCCAAGCTAATCTCAATGAAAGCTCAAAATGCTCACTGATTTTGGTAAACATTATATGTGAAATACGACGTATGCACCTACTTTCCCTCTCTTTGAGAAAATTTTACGAAATGAATACTTAGTCCATGCGACAATGATAAATGAGAAGCGAGCGAACATGTCGGAGCTTTGAAATTCGAATGAGAAATTTGGTGCCATACATGTTATGCTATGGATGATGTGATCGGTCAAATTATGTCATATCAATTGTGAAATGAACATACAAAATACATATCATCAATAACTTAATGCACGGAAGTAATCGCGACATAGAAATGAGGACTTTTACTATAATTTTCTTTTCCAACAGTAAAGGGTGTCTAAATTTGAAAAATTACAAAGCTCATCTACAAGAAAATGTTGGATTTAAGATCGTAGATTTGACCCAGTCATCATTGCGCCACCACGATGTGAGTGGAGAGCCCAACACCAACAATGCCTCTAAGCCCCGACTCGTTCTTCGTAGACGTATTGAAGTTTTCTTTGTGATGGAAAGAAGAGGACGGATTAGGAACACATGAGCAAACCAGCGAGTGGAGGCATGGCAGCATGCTCGAGCGCGTGCGATTGGCGGGTCTGGTGAGTTGGTCCTCAGTTTCTATGATTTGATTAAATATGGGTTTGTTAACTGACTGGTGCTCTGGAGAACCAATCAATCAAGCGCCTCATGCGAAATCTTCCAACAAGGAAAAAAAACAGTTCCCATCTGTTCGATTTGGTAGGTGGGAAATTGGTGGGCATCTTTGAAATTTCACGGTTTGTCAACGGGGCCGGGTCGGCTCCAGATTTCTGGATCCGTTGCTGTGAACCATGACCAGCTCCTCGAGAACTGGGGCCGTTCAATGGGTAAGTTTGGAGGCGCCGAAGGCAGCACGGTGATGAAGTGTCCCGACCCGCTCATGCTTAGAAGATTACTAAATTTCCCATACGAAGAGTTAATCGAGTTAGGCAGGATAAGAGCAGGCAAATTGAGCTCAATTACGATGTGCAGAATCGACTAAGACAACCCGGAAATACCATTTTTTAATTGACTTGTGTTTGGATGTGCTCGTTGCATTTTTATGATATGCCAGAAATTTGGTACACTGAGATGAACATTTATGTCTTGAATATGATGGCGAAGGTGAGTCATTGTGGTGTGGTATTGGTGGTTTAGAAAGGCAAGATTTTCGACCTAAAAAACAGAAAAGAGGCATGACTTTTCTTTTTCCTTGGTGCTTCTATCGTTTCTTTGTTCACATCATATCCATCTTCATTTCTTCATGTTCATGAAAGATATCTTGTACATCAAATACATGATTTATTCCATTAAAATTCAGATATTTAATAATTTAGACATAGGCACTATGATCTCTTATAGAGCATATTAACTTTGATGCACCACCTTAGTCTCGTGACTGCTATCTAAGAAGCATCCTCATCTATATCTCCCTATATCTCATTCAATTAACTAACCAAAACTGGACATGATTGATAGGCGTGTCATGCATTGTTCTAAAAGCTCTTGTCTAGAACTACAATAGATATTACCTTCCCTTTGTAGAAATGATTGGTCATGAGTGAGCCTAATTAGACTAGCCAAACCGAAAAAGAGTCATTTACATAGATTGCACATTTGTGCTTTGCACCCGGGTGCATTCTCGAACCCACGATCAAGTTGTAATTCATACACAAGATAAAGCAAAATTTTATCCTATCTTACCCTATGCCTTGTGCAAATAACAGCACGAAACCATATACAGTATCGATCCTATTGTAAAGTAAATTATTATGTCCACATAATTGGGCTCTGAATATAACAAGATGACTCATTCATAAATCCTTGGTAAAATAATCTATTTTGCGGAATCCTAGGCAATCTTAAGGTGCATTGCGTGGAGGAGGCAGAAATGGGGACATTTGACTTGAGATGATGAAGCAATTTCGACTGTTTTCACACGTGGTTTGAAATCAATTATTGCTTAGTACTATTGTTGACTCTACTAAATCTTTCGAATAGCTCATCCCATTTGACTGATCGGAGGTCAAATTCAATATTAACTTTTGCAAGCAGAGAGAGAGAGAGAGAGAGAGAGAGAGAGAGAGAGAGAGAGAGATTTGGGTAGGCTTCCCAGTTTGATACGAGTAGATGAGCCCTAGTTCAACCTAGGACATGCCCTGAGCAAATTGCTTCGGGCAGAAGGCAGCTCGAGGCGCTGACTTTGTAGAGTGAAGTTTCCATGCATTTGGAGCTCATTTGGAACGAGGTCTCGATGCCCAATCATTGACCGCTTTCGACTTCTATTATTAGTTCTCGCAACTATTACATAGAGATGAAGACAGAAGATGCCTCGGGCGGAAGTCAACTTATACGCAACTCCAGGAAGCAACCTCTCTGGCTTTTCACTTACGTCTTGCCTCGTCCCTAAAGTCAGTAACTAGATATTGTTTAAAAAAGTGCCATCAGGTGCAACTGGTAAATAAATATTTAAAAAAATATCATAATTTTCGATTCACCAGTGTCCATTGGGCACTTTTGACCACTCTTAATAATTTGTTTGCACAGATTTATTTACTCAAGAGCAATTCTTATTTCCTTTTCTCCTTTTGTATCTTTCTCTCTTAGGATCTGTTAGTTTACTGGAATGCTAGCCACAATCCCCCATGCCATGCCCGGGAAGAATTTTCAAGAGGTGTAAATTATGACTTACAACGAATTGGAAGTAATAATTCAATGAGTATTTGTTAAAATTTAAGATAATGATGATTAACTTAGAGTTTTTTTTGAGTAAGAACGAATTAGAAATATCATTTAAGCTATTTCTTGTGATGCTTTAAAGTTTTATTGTCACAATTCTTTGATTGGTGTTGTTATTATCTATATACATGTAAGAAATTCTCTTTTGCCTTTCCAAAATGGGGCTGATATCTACCGTCTTATTCAATTTGTCACTATAATAACACTCCAATTTGGCATCAACCTTGTTAGCCAATGATGAGTTTACATCAAAACTTTGATCCATCAATATTTATCATGTTTTCTTGGTCAATTTCTTGTATTGTGCATTGGTTCCTGAAAAGTCATCTACATTTAATCTTTCATTAGTTATTAATTTAAGCATGTAAATACTAATTAAATTTAATGCATAACTTTTTTTGGAAAAAAATATTTTCACATTTTCCAAAGTAGGTGCAACTGCATGTTGACTCTATTTTGCATCTTTAGGAGCTTTATAATTTTAGTAGTCTTTATACGTTTTTGTCTTTTCTAGAAGTTTAGAGGGCATTTCAAAATTTTAAATTTTTTATTCTTTCATTATTTCTTAAAAGTATTATGCCTTTTCTCTTAAAAAAATTTCTTTCCAATTTTTTTTTCTCATTCATGTAATTTCTTGAATTTCTATACCCTCTTTGTCTTATCATCAATTTATGCCATTTTAATTTGATTGTGCATCTTTTATTGGTTGGGCTGGACAAATGCGCTCATTATGGCATGCCGAATGGCAACATTCAACAATTTTTTTTCCCATCGTCAGTTTACTATATTTCTATAGATAGATGGATAGATAGATAGATAAGTAGCCAATTTGTGTATGCTTCAGTGGGCTTCTGTTTTGGTAGCTAAAAAGACACAAAAAGTCCATAGAAATTCTTCTATTGAGGGATGATGGGCCTAAAATTACAATGTCTTCGACAGAACACTTTATGTAGGCCCAATCACATTAAGGGAAAAGGCACAATGAGAAAATAAGAAGACACGTCAACATGAGAATGTGCAAGCATACTTATTAGCATAATTTCAGCGAGCTGAAATTTGAACCGAGGAAGGCATCTGAGGTTGGGATGGAACCTGGGCCTAACCAACTTAATTTAAGGCTAATCAATTTTTGTCAAGACCATCCCAAACACCATCCGACCACATTCACTCATCTAAGAAGCTAAATTTGATAAATATTGTATTGGAAGAAAAAAGAACATTGTTGTGATGTCGAAGTTTTAAAGGATCTACTACTCAAAAAGTCAAAAAGTTCGGCGCATGATTACGAAAAATATTTGGAACATTATTCGATTTAATTGTCAAGTAATTTGGACTGTCCAATACTTCTCCCGAGATTTCCAGAGTTTAACAAGTTATTGCCAACCAAACAGAAAGGAGTTAGCAAGTCACTTGACAGCGCTTACATTTTCGGCCTAATTTGGACAACAATAAAAGAGCAAATCTACAAAATTGACCCCTAAAATGGAAAGATCAAATCTACGAAGACTGGCGCTAGATGTTACAAAAATCATTCAAGCATTATCTGTTAATTCTAGGCTCTACTTCATAGCCAAATGCTCTCATAATCACATATAATGCACGTCATTACAATGGGTGAAGAATACCCCAAGTGCCAACACTTGGCACGGGTAGACACATAAGTGTTAAAATTTCAAAAAGGGTACACTTTAGCAGTTATGTGCCAAAATCGGAGAAGAAATGAACACTTAAGTGTCAACAACAAGAATTTTCGTCTAAACAACTGACATGGCTTTTTCTGACGAAAAATTTAAATAATGTGACATTCTTAAAAAAAATTAAAATTAATTCACATGGTGCAGACGTGACCATATAAACGATGCCATTTTGGTAAATACTTATTAAATTAAATTTTAAACTATTTTTTTAAAAGGTAGCAAATTGAGGCCTGGTGGCAGTCGAGCTTGTCAGGCCTTGACAAACCGACAGGCTAGAGGCGCCCAAATTTGGGGCAAGGGGTAGTGGCCCTACCCCAGATCAGGCAAGGGTTGCCAGCCCTCGCCTAGAGAGTCTAAAGGCCGTCGCTGGTTGGGGCGAGGTCGGGCGATGACCTCGCCCTAGCGAGCGACGCCCTTGGCCTAATTTGGGCGAGAACCAACGACCCTCACCCAATTTGGGGGAGGGCCACAATCCCTTGCCCAACCATATCTGGGCGAGGGTGTGCAAGTCCTCGCATACGGTCGGCCAAGGTTGCCGACCACTAGTTGGGTTTGACAACCTCGACCAACCCTTGCCCCACTATCGTTGGCCCTTTCCGACGATGGAGAGGGCTATGGAGCCCTCATTGATTTGCTACCTTTATTTATTTATTTTTAATTTTTTTAATTTAATTTAATTAATATTTCTATTAAAAATCAAATATGGGGGCAAATCGACGTCATTTTAAGATAAAGATTGCTTAGTGAACATTTGGACAAGCCATGTAAACTGGTTTTATTAATAAAATAATACAACGTTGGATTTTGGTAAGTCTCATCGGAATTGACACTTAAGTGTCCAATTTAAAAAAAAAAATGACACTTAAGTGTACTTTTTGAAAGATTTGGCTCTTAAATGTCCACCCATATCAAGTTTAGCACTTGAGGTGTTATTCCCCCTTCCTACAACCTTGACTCTACTAAATTTCTTAACATAGTGTTGCTCCATCTTGCTCATTTTGCTACTGAACAAAGCAACTTTTTATATGGTCAACGCATCCGATGTCAGTCCCCTTAGCTACGTTTTTGCTTTCGGAACTACTCGACCGTGGAGAACATTGTCTTCGACGTGGTTGCAGACAAGATTTCGAAAATGCCAGCCATGGCAGCCACCGTTCCTAAGCATTTTCTTGCACGCTCTTATGCTCATATAAGGTCATGAAATTTCAGTAGAGTCATGAGATCTCCTGACTAGAGTTGTCAAATAGGTGGATTGAGTTGAAAATGATCTAATCTAAATTATTGACCTATTTATATGCAACCTAACCTGTAGCCTAGCTTACCCATATTACTAAAATAATTCCATATTAAATTTGACATATGAAAATTTGTATCCATCTAGTTAACTTACTTTAAGCTTTTCATGTGTTTGTTATTTTGATAAAATCGCTATTTCGACTATAAAATGTTAAAGAATTGAATTTCAACATTGCATAGAATTTTCAATTTTTGTATCAATCCACAACGAAGAATAATGGAAAGTTAGTACTTGGTAGTAAATTTATAAAGTTACATCAAGAAATGACATGGATGATTGAATAAGATGATTTATGCTGACCATAGATTGTAATAACAAGAACTAAGATTAGAATGTGACTTAAAAATAACAATGCCAAATGCAACCAATGAAAGATAACTAACGTACAAAACTTACAAAATTAATAAAAATAAAATATAATGGGGAAAAAAAGAAGCTGTCTCGATATTTTTAATAAGGGTTGGCCTATCTTATGATCCGCCAAGACTTATCTAAACTTGGAAAAGAGCAAGGAGGCTGTCATGTTCTCATAGAGGGTGAAGAGAGAGCCATAAACATGGGTTTGGGTAAACTAAAACCATTTAGCACATATTTTTTTAGGCTTTGCCATTCCAAGCCCGCTAATTTACCGAATATAATTGATCCATATAATGACTTAGCTCATTATATATAGATTGAAAAATGGGTCTACAACCCATTTTGATGAGTCTACTCTAATGAACATTAAGGAGTACCAATTGATTAATCGACCGGTCTGAAAATTTTATAATAATAAGGGCTGGTCGCCGCGAGAACCATGAGTTGCACCTTTTCCTCTTAATTTATTTCTACTGTTCTTTTTATGTATCCATTTCATAGGTTTCCAATTTACATATTTATTGATGGATTATTCTTCACAATGTAATACAAATAGGGATAAAATGCATGGGTTTTGATAACATCAAATGACACTAACAAGGCGGAGACCGATGCAGAGCTCAGTCTGGAATTGTCCGGTGATGGGTATGATTTTGATTTATTCTTTAGACTTTAGAGCCAAGAAAGCTGTAGAGTTGCAGTGCGAGGCTGGTCTCTTGTGCCGATCTCATGACCATCGCCACCCGCGACTCCATTTACATGGTAAGTTTACTCGATATTTCAATCATTCCATTCTGTTTACTTCAGTGAATCAATGTAAAGTATGTTTTCACTGAAAACATCAGAATAAGCATAATCTTCTAAGGGTAGATCAGAAGCAAAAGGAAGGAGAGATGGACTCACCTCCGGGGCTTCAAGAGTGGTGAGAAACATCCCACAAGTGAACCAAACTCTCCCCCTCGAATCATCTCTCTCTTCCAATCCAACGGCCTCTCTGTTGGAGATATGGTGGCCTTGGTGGGTGCAACCTGCATTCGTGCCTCTCACATCCAGAATCTACCACTGCAACGTACACAAGCCATCGACCCAACCATGGACAGAGACAACGCGCGGCATCCCGGAGGCATGTGTCTCAAGAGTGGCGGTGATGGCATTCAACAACGTGACAACGTCATGCACGCTGGACAATGCATACTACCAGAACCTTCAAAAGTGTTTCAGGCTGTTAGCGACTAATCAGATGTTGAATTCGGGAAAGAAGACCCGAGGAATGATGGGTTTGATGACTAGAGCTCAGCAAGCGTTCTTCAAACACTTCATCGTGGCCATGATCAAGCTGAGAAGACTGGGGGATCAAGACAGGAAATGATGTGTGATTAGAAGATACTGTAGATTTTTCAATTATAATTGAGCTTTATCATACTTAATGAGATTGTATTTCATGCATTTGCTTGCTCACAGCAAAATTCATGTCTACTTATTGAGAACATCTGTTTTTGTGTTTCTGCTTTCAGTCAGATTCAACTAATTAAAAATCATAAATGAAAGATATGTTTGACCAGTAGTTTGCATTTTCTCATCAGCGAAACATCATAAATCAGAAATAGATCATTCCATCTCAGATGCAAGCTACAAATATATCTATAACATATATCTCTGCTAAGTACAATGTGTAACAACGTACTACAAAAAATACCAGTATCAGCCAAACATAAATATGCCGCCAAAAGAAATTGCAGCAACTAGCATCTACTGAGTGCTAAAATGTTACTAGCATTTTTCAGAACCAACTATTACAATATTGATCGAATCATTTGATCTGTCCAATACTATTCGGATGACTCAAGCATGCAACACCCAGGTGAGGAAATTGAATAAGTCTGCATCTCACTCAAATGAACTAACACCAAAACTTTGCTTGGTCGCAGAAGATAGGCATTAACTGGCATTTCCAGTAGATCCACTGTTAGTCAAGCCAGAATAAAGACAACAGATAATGAGTCCAGGCTTACCTCTTAACAGAGAGCATCTCCATCAAAGTAGTCTGCAGTTCAACTTTCAATGCGGTTGTATCCAGCTATATCCAGGGGACTTTGAAATTCCTTTCCAAATCATATTTTGTCTCAGATGCTCAGCATTTTCCCAACTACCTGCTTCTGAATAAACCTTAAACAACAGTACGTGAGCTGCATCATTTTCCGGGACCAATTGACATAACATTTGAGAAGCCCATTCTCCTAACTCTCTATTTCCATGTATCCTGCAACCACTAAGGAATGATCTCCAAATGCCAGGCCAAGGTGAAAAAGGCATTGACTCAATCAAACCCTTAGCACCTTCAAGGTATCCATTTCGTGACAGCATATCTACTAAGCAGCCGAAAACTCCTGGAGATGGTTCCAACCCATAATCCGATTTCATTGACTCAAACAATGCACAACCTTGATCAACATACCCCATATGACCACAAGCAGAAATGACAGAGATAAAAGTAGCCTGACTAGGACACAGATTTGCCAACTTCATTTTGTGAAAGAGTTCCAAAGCTTCTGTTACGAGACCATGATGAGCATAAGCCATGATCATGGAATTGAATGCAACCACGTCATCTGATCCAGATGACTGATTGAAAGCTAATCTTGCATTAGCAATGTCCCCGCACTTTGAATAAGCATCGATAATTGAACTAGCAACATATACATGTCTATCATAGCCTGTCTTGGTAGCAAGTGAATGGACAGATCTAGCTCGATCAAAAGAAGAACTATTGGCACAACTGTTAAATATACTGCCGAAGATGAACTCATCAGGTTTGCCATCAGCTTCTAAAAGAAATTTGAGAGATCTAATGGCTTCCCTATGGAAGCCACTGCCATTGAAGGTTGATATGATAATACTCCAGCAGGTCAAATCTAATTTCTCAAGCACATCAAAACATTGAAAAGCAACATCAGGACACCCAAACCTAATATAGAATTTAGCTAACGAGCAGCAAATATGATTATTTCCCGAAAGAGCCCTCTTAATTATCACTCCGTGAATTTGTCTGCCCATCTTTCCATTTCCAGATTCTACACAGGTTTCTAAAATGCTGGTAAACGTAAATACATTAGTTTCCACTTCTGACCTTAATAAATCCCGGAAAACATGTACAGATTCTGGGTAATAACAATACAAATTGTACCCAGAAATCAATTCATTGAAATCACCTGTCCCCTTTGACAGCATGCTATCGAAAACTGAACGTGCCATAAATAAGGCGTTGCATCTGGCAAACATGTTGATAAGTGAACTTGTGACATTACTGTGGTGGAAGTGTCCAAAATGCATGGCAAGACAGCAAAGCTGAAGCCCCATGCTTAAATCACAAGCGTTGCCACATTGTCTGAACAAGACGGAAAAAGTAACTTCATTAGGCTTCAATCCTGCAAGCATGAATATACGAAATAAGCCTGCAACTTTTGTCACATCCTGTTCTTCATGAAAGGCCCCAAATATGGTATTCCAGGATATAACATCTTTCTTTGGCATCCTATCAAATACTTCAAAAGCATATTTCTCCTGACAATTTTTAAGATACATATCCATGAGTGAATTCATCACTGGAATGCTAAATTGCATGTTGCTACACATGATCAGCCCATGAAGCTGTTTTCCGTAATACAAATTACCCAACAGTATGCAGCCTTTAAGGGCATTGATAAACGTAAACTCATCCATAATCACTCCCTTAGTCCTCATTGAAGACGCAAGCCTCATGGCTTCAACTCCACATCCGCACAGTACATACCCTCCTATCATAGCATTCCAACAGCCAACATCACAATTCTCCATGTAATTAAAAATCTGCTCAGCTTCTTCAACACAGCCCAACTTGGAATATAAGCTCAACATTGAACTCCCGAAAAAAGAATCCTTTTCCATCCCAAGCTTCACAACAAGACCATGAACGCACAGACCCAACACGCAAGCCTCCATGATGGCGCACCCTTTCAAAACACTGCCAATAGAAAACTCGTTTGGCCTTAACCCACTCCCCATCAACTCCAGAAAAACCCGGAAACCAACATCTAGCTCCCCACTACACACCGCGCCCGAGATAAGCGAAGTCCAGGAAACAAGATTTCTCTGAGGCATTTCACCGAACACCTTGAGCCCGTCGCCCAAGGTCCCACACCTCGAGTACATGTTGATGAGATGGTTCTGAACAAAGACGTCATCTCTGAACCCAAGCTTGACTGCCCTACAATGGGCTTGAGCTCCAACGGCCAGTGCTTTTGACTCGGTGGAGATGGAGAGGAGATTTGCGAGCGAAGCAACATGTCGTTGTCTCTGTAGCGATGCATGACCCAAATCGGAAAAACCCGACTGAGAGGTGAGGTTTTGGTGGCCGCGGGCGAATGTGAGGCGGAATTTACGGGCGGCTTGGACAGGCAGAGAAGGGTTGAGTGTCGATGGCAGAGACAAGATTCTCATGTGACATCGTAAGATGAGGAACAGCGTCGTGTTCTCCAGGCAGAGCAAAAACCTTTGGGCTAGATGAAAGCACAAATTAATAATCCCAAGTGAGACTACACAAACACCTCACAAAGTTGGCTACTTTTCTCTCTCCTCTCTCTCAATTTTCTGTCGGTTTGTGACAGTCTTAGTATTCTCGAACCATGCTTTGGAACGTACGTGGAAACGACCCACCAGTAGCTGGCTGGGCCTACTTCATGGTGCTGTCAATATGTGATTCGCGCCAATACGATGTACGATGATTTTTTCTAAACCTTTACACGAAGACTAGCGCGAGACCCGTTGCCTCTCCCGGTCTTCCGCTTCACTTCACTCATCTAAATATTCTTTTCTTTTCCAAAACAAGAAAAGCTCCGCTCTTTTACGCAACCCCCGCGATCTGAGTAAGTCCGTCGCTCTCGATCTTTCCCTGCTCCCGATTCACCATTGCGTTCGATCCCGCGAAGCATCTGCGGTTCATGATCGCGGGTCGTGTTTTACCTCTCGAGTTCGCGTCCGTCTGCTGAGCTTTATTCGATCTCTCACTGTTTTTCGAAGGAAGAGGAAAGTATGGCTGTTGAGTTACTGCAATGCGTCCTCTGCTGCGAAGAGGAAGACATTTACGAGTATCGCCAGGATCAGAGGAATCTTGGGCACGGCGGTCGTCTTCTTGATCGAATTCGCGACGCCTTTGGTTTCCCGCCCACGCATCATCATCGTCGTCGAGAACGCGAATCGCAATCAGAGACTTCGGAGCCCCTGCTCTGGAATACCCGCAGGCCATCAGCTCCCAAATTCACGCCTCCTTCTTCAGCATCCTCCCCTCGCCATGTTGTTGTGCACGATCCAATGACCAGGGACCCAGTCAGGCCTAAAGCTGAGCCAAATGTGACCAGGACTGTTAGTGGCTCAACCCAGTCTTCTCATGTCACGTCTCCTTTCAAAGCAGCCCCTTCGGCTTCTCCTAAACCATCCCCTTCTGTATCGAAGCCGTCAACCGCCACTTCTAGTGACCCGTTTGTTTCCCCGGCCAAACTGGCGGCCATTTCGGCTTACTTGGAACAGTATGCATCGAGGTCGTCTCAATCTTCGAATGAGCCGTCTTTATCTCGCTTGGTACATCCTTCTCTGTCGAAAACATCCTCACCAAGTCCATCTCCTTTCAAAGCAGTCCCTTCTGCTTCTCCTAAACCATCCCCTTCTGTATCAAAGCTGTCGACCGCCACTTCAAGGGATCCATTTGTTTCTGAGACCAAGCCGCCTCCAATTTCTGCTCACTCGAATCAGAATGCAGCCAAACCGCATCGGCCTTCCAATGAGCCTTCTTCATCGCAGTCTCCTTCATCGAAAACAACCTCACCTTCCCCAAAGGCGCAAGAACATTCTGCTAAACAATATAAGCCAGTCTTCCGTGCAGTTTCCTCAGCTTCGCCGAATCAGCCAAAAGAGACCGTTTATGTTCAGAAAGATACTTCCCCAATTTACAACATCCCCGAGGATATTAAAGATTTGATAGAGCGGGACATTGTGCCTGGGGTTCTCAAGAAACCACTATCTCCATCAACCTATAGGGATTATTTTGCTGCTCTTCTATACGCGGAGGACTTTTACATTGAGGTAATGATGATGCATGACCAATTATGTTCCTATCTTGCTGTGCAGATTAATGTGAGGCAATAATGTCAGTGCCTCGTGTGACATTGACAGTTTGGTTAGGGAGATTGAAATCCTTATCTCCATCCCCCCAGTCTGTTATGATCTCTTGCAATGTCAGAATGAAATTAAGTGCAGTGGATGAAGCGAGGAGCAATAGTAGTTAATTATCTTTTGTTCTAGTATAGGCTCATTAATTGTTGGCAAATGATGATAGCTATTAGCCCACTGCAATGTTATAACCTCATTTTATGAAGAAATTTTAAGTCGCAAGACTTGGCCAATTCCATGTTGACATGGACTTGGGTGTGAAACCGGTGGGGGTTATTTCAGCATAGTCATAGTGAAACCCACAATATTACCCAAAGCATTGGATCCATTCTCCAAAGGATGTATAAGCATTTACTTACCGCATCAGACTGAATGGTGTTTTTAGATTTTATGTGTGTGCTCAGAATGTGTTCGATCATCTTGTTCAATAAAATCATCCAAATGGTAATGACTGCAAATAGAGGGATCTAGGGAGGCGAGAGAAGAGGAGATGTGTCGGAGAAATTGCAATGAGGGGAAGACTAGTTATGGAGAGAGGCCTTGACAGGTTCAAATGTGCAAATTTTGTGAGCTTTACTCATGTAGTTCTGTGTCTCTGCCATGAGATGCTGAGTATCATGGGTTCTGGATCACTTTGCAAGCTTTTAGATCAACTTAGCTTGGTTAACTGCTCTTACTATGTGACAGAAACCTTCACAAGTTACTGGCCATGCTTACTTCGGATTCCCAAAGATGGAAATCGGCTTGTGATTTTATCATTTAAATGTAGCATGCTGAGTTTCTCTGCTGACTTCTGAGTTTTCAGTAATCTTCAGCTGATGTGTGGCCACTGAATTGAGATTATAGTTGAAGCTTGTTGATCTGCAATATTGGGCTATTTAGCGGTGTATTGTGGACAACTTGTCTGCTTTGTCGTGCATTCCTGATTAAGAGAGAAGCTCGTTTCAGCTTTTCTAGAAGTGTGCAAAAGTTACCTTCAACGCTTAGAGTAAGGAGATGTGACTCTGAGGAGAATGAAGGTCAAAAGGGTATAAAAAGACTAAAAGATTAATTTGGAAGGTGACTACAAACAAGCCTTGAGGATCAAGGTTGTACTGAGGATTTGCTTCGAAACATAGTGCAATGGCATGAAAATTTTAATTGCTTTTGTTTCTGTTGTCATTTCACTTACATATTAAAGCGTAGAGGTTGATGGATAATGACAGAGTTGTCCTGCACCCATGCCCCACTTCACCATGCTTGCTATTTTCTGCAACAACGAAATGACCTGCTTTTAAAATGGAACATTGGTTATAAATGCAATGGTCTCCGATGAAGTAGGAATTCGAGTTACTATTACTAATGTGAAGCATCATGTATTGTCGATTGATTCATCTTGAGTAGACATAGGTGTCCCCCTGTGAATAATTGAAGATTTGTTTTTATGATGGTCTAACAACCATTCTTGTATTTGAATCAGAAATGGACTGATTTCATTCTGAAGGATGTCAATTTGGAGCTGCATCAATTGACTGTGTGCAAGAATGTATGGGACAATGATTTCTCCAGGGAGAAAGATAATGTAACATTTGTCAAATTCAAGATGGAATCTATACCTGAGCGTCGACCCTTCCTACTATCAAGGGATTTTGTTTATGCAGAGCCCCTGGGTAAGAGGGATACACAAAAGTTTAAGGTTAGTCCTTTTCAAGTACATTTAAGATTAAATTAAGATGTTAGTATTGTGATCTGTTTAAAAATGTCATATCTCATCTCCCATCTGCTTGCTAGGAATCTTGTTTCAGTGTCATTGCTCTCTTTTGCAGAGACTTGCAGCAATCTCAGTTGATTGCTATCGTTTGATGCATAAAATATTTAGTTGAGTGTCACGTGTACTGCTTCCCAGTATTAATCATCTTTGTCATAAAGCAGGGTTTTGTCTATAAAGTGGAGAAGAGTTCTATCGTTTTAGCTGAGTTTGGAGATGATTTTCACTCCCGGTATCATTCAAGCATCAGATACAACATCAGCTTTTCTTTCAATAGAGTTTGCTTGAAGAGAGCTCATCAAGCAGTTGAAGCCGCCACTGATCCTTCATTCCGCAGCTTCCTTTTTCCTGAATGTAAATTCAGACATGATTTCTCTGCCTTACCATCTCTAGATTTTTCAAATGACGTGCTTTACTCAGATCAAAGGTCTGCAATCCGTCAGATTCTAGCTCTCAAAGGTTCAGCACCATTTCTCATGGAGGGTCCTCTTTGTACACAGGGTCTAGGCCTGTCAAGGGCTGGAGTAGTGGTCAGGGAAGCTGTGTCGCAAGCATACCGATGCTCTAAATATCCTAGGATTCTTGTGGCTGCACCTACAAACAAAACCTGCGATGTTCTGATGAGAAGCTTGAAAAAGGATATTCCGGATTCTGAAATATTTCGAGCAAATGCTGCTTTCCGTGAGTATGATGGCGTGCCTGATGACATTCTCCCTTCGTGTATTTATAAAAAGAAAAGAGAGTGCTTTGCTTGTCCTCCCCTCCATGAACTCCGGAGATTCAAGGTAATATGTTCGACTTTTGTGAGTAGCTTCAGGCTACACAATGAAGGTATCAATGCGGGACACTTTAGTCATATTTTCCTTGTCGATGCATCATCCACTTCCGAGCCAGAGGCAATGATTGTGCTAGCTAATTTGGCCAACGAGGATACAACTGTTATAGTCACGGGTAAGCAGGGAAATCGCTCAGGGTGGGTGCGATCCCCAATTGCTCGAGAGAATGGTCTCCGGATATCATACTTTGAGAGGCTCAAAGAACTTACACCATACGATAAGCTCGCCCCTACATTCGTCGCCCGATTGGACCCTGAGCCGGAATCATATGAAACCAAGAGCTTCCTATCCTATTGAGTATCAGTTTCTATCGGATATAATCTCTGGCTACTTCAGAATGCTTTTGATGTGCTTTGTCTTCTCATTCCCATGTTTGAGCTGAGCTGCATAAGAATGGTATTGTAATCATGTAGTTATCGATATGTGTACAATTTGCCTCTAATAAATCAAGCAGTCTGGTTTTTTGTGTGTAATTCAGTTGTAAAGTTCCTTTTACATGAATTTCACAGCTTTTCTTCTCCGATCCTTAAGTCTCATCTAAAGTAAATAGCAGTTTCCTTTGAAATTTTCTCCTCTAGTTCTCCAGAAGCTGTCAGCACCTAAAATTCACATCAGTTGTTTGACAAAAGACGCAATACATGTCTCGGGACATTTAGCTAGGAATTGGTGCTGCAATGCGGAGGAACAGGGAGATTGCATTGATTCATGGAAGATTGCGGAATGATTCTGTATGCGTATATGCATGGCACTTAGCTTGAAGCAAACCAAAGGAACTCCTCGACCCCTTATAGTGCAACAAACAATCAACCCTCGTGTTAATTTCAAGTGATTAGGATATAAGGTTTAAATCAATGGCCACTTTCCGTTCTCCCTCTCATTTCGAGAAAAGTTGCCAGCATCTGCTCCAACAATCCCGTACCGAAATGCAGATCTAAATGACACGGAGGACAACCAGAAAATGCAAAAAGACGCCAAAAAAATTTTAAAAAAGAAAAACCCTCTAGCAAAATCGCAAAGTACTTTCGGACGTCTTACCGGTTCTATGAAGACCTCTGCTTCTGCTCTCTTCGTTTGCCTTGGATGAGTTCAATCACTGTTCTTATGCACGACAAATTCTGGATTCACAAAGGGAATCACCTTCGACCTAAGACATACATGACTAGCATCACTGGATGCATGCTACATTGTCCAAGCAGCTGTTTTCCCCGGCAGCATAATTGCAATACGATGATCTGCATAATGACATTTCGGAGATGAATGCTTCGGCTTTGCCGGCGAGATTGCCTTGGCTTCATCTGGTATGATTTTCTTCTTTGATGCTCCCTGCGATGTCATTTTATGCAACAAAAAAAAGAATCAAGGGAATGCTCAACAGAAAAGGCACATAAAACGAATGGAACCGATCGATAAGTATTTCCATCAAGCAAATGCAATCAGAAGCATCGTTCGTGCTGTTTAAACAAATCGTTGCTCCCTTGCAATTTTGCCACGTGAGGATCCTGCAAGGACATGTAGAGAGAATACACACGAAAGTACAAAGAGGATGACCCCTAGCTACAGAGCTGATTTTCCCATGATTTTTTCCGTGCAATATTTTACGACATGCAAAGGACAATAAATTAAAAGAATGAAATATAGGAAATAACAATAAAATGAAATATACATATATATGAGAGTAAATTAAATGAACGAAAAAAATCATGGGAAAATCATCCAAACAGGAAACGTCACTTTTT
The DNA here is from genome assembly GCA_014182365.1 of Eucalyptus tenuipes. NCBI lineage: Eukaryota > Viridiplantae > Streptophyta > Magnoliopsida > Myrtales > Myrtaceae > Eucalyptus > Eucalyptus tenuipes. The sequence goes on along the minus strand of CM024546.1, from coordinate 8,676,464 downwards.
CACTATTCCTATATCATTTATTTCAATATATAAATTTTCAAGTCACCATTACACATATTATACCGACGACATGCCATCATTACAATATGTTACGACATGTTATTGTATTAAGTAAAATAAATTATCACAAAAATACATAATTGTGTGCATACTGATATAATTTAGGAGCACCATAAATTGCAAAAATATGTGCCTTCTTTGATTTCAATAATATATTTGGCGACTACTGATTTATTTTCGGATTAATATCATTAGTGGTCCTTTAGAAAATATTATGTTGGCACTCACTACTACGGCGCCTGTGACCATCGCTGGTGCCCGCACGGGGGCAGGTCGCTCTCATCGTCGATGGCCTCACTGTCAACGAAGCGGTGGTGGGGAGGGCAAAAAAAAAAAAAAATTACACCTAAGTTTATTCACATAACTAATTTTTTTCATCATAATTTTATTTTAAATTAATTAAATTCACTATCTTGAGATCAGATGGTAGATAACTTATGTTTGTCCTTTTTTTTTTAAATTAAGAAAAGATAAATTGAGGAATGATGAATCAATAAAATAATATTTATCGATCAAATGTATATCATGTGACAAATATATGTCAGATAAGTGTGACGTGACAATCACACAAAGTGAGCTTGAAATCTCGCTTGGTAATTATAGAAATAAACCATTTTCATTATTCATATAATGTAATTTTACAATGTTTAGATTATTAGGCTGCTTAGGCATTCAATATATATATTCAGGATATGGTAAATTTATTATATTTTATGTTTGGTGTTTGTTCAAGATAGGCTAAAGTCAAATATAAGAGGGATATAGCTAAAATAAAATTATCACAATTGGAAGATAGGATAAATGTGAATAAAATTTCTAATATCCATGTGTGGCACCCCTCGACACGGCCCCCGATTCGCTAGGGTCGCCACAGTTTGCTTTTCACTTATCCTATTAACATACTACTCTGATACCATTTAATTATAGCGGGTCCATAAATCCTGAGGGTTTGTATGATCTCACTAGGTCCCAGCGCAGTTCACATAACGGAAGCATAATCAAATCTCCTTATCCCATACTCCAACAACAGTAATGCAATGCACACCAACTACGCATCAGATAAAAAGATAGAGCCGAGTCACTATTATTTACATAACTATGATGAACATCTCAGGTCGGTACAACAAAAGGCCAAGGCTTTTAACTAAGCTCGGCTATAACCCAAAAGAACCCGACCCTACATCAGACATGTACACCATTCCATCATCAAGTGTTGGCTATCCAAAAAGTGTCATCCTCCACCAGTCACATGCTCTAATCACACCTAACCCGGTGCATTGGCCGGTGGCGGCGGCGGGAGCATCCCCATCATCCTCTCGTCGAGACGAACATGGACGGACAAGAACTCTGGACTACAGGGCCATCAGGTAGGCCCACATCATACATAACCAAAACACGAACACGGATAAACACTAGACCATGAACACCAACGCAGGGGCGCTCCGAGCACTCGACCTCAACATCAGACGGTAAGCCATAAAATGTACCACGCGTGACAGGTGATAGAGGCATCTCTCAATCTGAAATGTTAGTCCCCAAAAGGGGTGAGTACAACCACTCAGCAGTAAAGATCCATCAAACTACACAGTGCATTAGACAAGACAATCAAGGTATCACGAATAAGGCACATATCATCCATGCAATCGAGCATACATCACCATGGAGTCATGCATACATCACCATGCAATTGTGCATATATCACCATACAATCGTGCATATATTTCCATGAGGTTCATTCCATGCCATATGCACATACATACGCATGATTCATATCATCCACACAATCATGTGTATATCCCTTTGAGATCTATTCAAGCCTTCACAATCGCATTCTCAATGTCATATAGTATCAATTTACTTTCATATGCAGATCATGCATCATGCCATATGCACACACCCATGCGCATGATTCAATTTTCAATTTTATCTTTCAAAAGGATCTCATCATTTTTCTTCCAGGGACCAATGTTTGCATCCCTCATTTATCGCTCGCACCCAACCTGGCATCGCGAGGAGCCTCCGGTACACACCTCCGGGCATCTCGCAGCCCAACTGGCATCACGAGGAATCCCCCCCGGCACACACCTCCAGGGCTTCCGGCACACACCTCCGGGCATCCCGACACTCCCGGGTAGAGGTGTTAAATGGGTTGTGCAACCCATTTATTGACCCATTTATGGTTAAATGGGTCGTTAATGGGTCAAGCTTTATTTTCTAAAGCACCCATAATGAGTTTTAATGGGTCAAGATTAAGATATATGAGTCTTAAATGGGTCAGCTCTATGACCCATTTAAGACCCATTTATCAACCCATTAAAAATGAACCCACTTATTTTAACTCAAAACCTCACCATCTCTCTCTTCTCTCTTTAACTTTACCATTTTTTTTATAAAAACCGAAAATATAATTATTTTTATTTTAATTTTATTTTTTTCTTTTTTTCTTTCTTCTTCCTTCGGTCGCCCGGCATCCGCCTCGCACAGCATCTCCGGCATCCGGCACACACACTCCGGGCATCCCGACACTCCCGGGGAGCATCGTCGGCTCACACCCGCCGTCGTGGGCCGGCGGCCAAAGAAAAAAAAAAAAGAAAATGAAAATGAAAAAGAAAATTATATTTAAAAAATAAAAATAAAAATAATAAAAAAATGAATTTTAAAAAATAAAAATAATAAAAAAATTAATTTTTTAAATAAAAATAATTAATATTCGATTTTAAAAAATAAAAATAATTAAAATCGATTTTTAAAATAATTATTTTAGAAATTATAAAAATTTTCTATTAAATTTGTGATGTATAAAACTATTTTATTTTTAAATATATATAATTTTTTTGAAAAATTATAAAAAATTGAAAATTATTGATTGGATTTGTATTGTTTGGAAGTTTTTTAGTAATATAATCTTTAAAAAAAACATAAATAAGTTTTTCTAAATTTGGTTAAATATTAATATGGGTCACATATATGTCTTATTTTCAACATGGCATTTGATACAACAATGTCAAAGATCTAAACATGGCATTTGATACAGCTAAACCAGCTTTTTGATGTTATATGACATGCTAAATGTCACCACATATGCAGCATAATTAACCACTCAAGACATTATATCTCATAGAGCAATTAATTTATTTTTGAAAATACAGCAATTTTCAAATAAAACAGAATGCACTCCTTTGGTTAAAATTCTGGAAAAATTAGTAAACGGTCTTAATAAATTCTGAAAATTTAACATATTATAAACGAGATCTAGAGAAAAATATTTCATGAAGAACACCATATCAAAAGAGCTTCATACAAGTCGCTACAATCCATACATCACAGCCCCTAAAATTTCAGAACATCGCCTTTGCACAGTTTCATTCACAAATTCGGTATAAACCTTAAATCAGCTCTAAAAATTCTGAAATTTTGATATGTTATAGAAAAAACCTAGAGGTAAAAGTTTCTTCTTTGAAGTCAAATTCGTGATAGATTAAAAGCTATGATCACCATAACCGTCCCTAACCCTCGGCAACAATTTCCAGATCTAACCATTTCAAATAAAAATCGTTTTACCAACCTACCCTTGTCCGTTTCTTCTCAAATTTTTGTATGTTACTCCTCAACATGTCATCTACAACTTTCATCAAGAACATGAGATCAAATTTCAACCAGATAATTTTATAAAATTCACAGAATCACACTAGGTCATCATAACGGTTTCCAGATCTTATTTCTTAAAAGAAAAATGGTTTCGCCAACCTATACTTGTTCATTTCCTCTCAAATTTTGATATGTTACTCTCCAAGAAGTCCTCTACAACTTTCATCTAGAACTCGAAGTGAGATTCCAACTAGAAAATTGCATGCAGCTCACGAAATCACCAAAGGTCGGACTGTTTTTCCAGAAAACAGAATACTAGGCTAAGACACAACTCCTATAACTTCGAAAATTCTCACCTCTACCACATCCGAAATTTACCATTCATCACACACAATCACAGCAAGCAAAGTGTAGATCAGTGGACTCTACTTGCCTTAAATCTAATGAAAATCACAGCAAGTAAAACGGCGGGGCTTGATCGACGGTCTCCTCTTCCTTCACGGCTCACGGTCGGCTTCCTCTCTCTCGGTTCACTCTCCCTCTCTCTCGATTTCACTCTCTCTCTCTCTCGGTCGAAAACCCTCTCTCAATCTGCCCTTCCTCTTTTCTTTCCCTTCAATGATTAGTTAGTAATCATCACTTTGCATGCAAGATGACACTTGGTTGATCCCCTTAGCCACTTGTTAATTTTGCCATGCAAGATGATGGGCCTCCTTTGGGCTGACTCCTCCCTCCGGTTCCTCCTCCTTCGGTCGATAGCCCATTGGGCTTCTTGGGCTGGTCGAACAGTGGGGCTGTGGGCTGGTTTTTGGGTTAGTTTGGCCTAAAAATTTCGGCCCACTCCTTCTTTTAATAATCTACCCTAAACCCCCACTTATATAAATACCTAATTGCAATTTACATGGCCATAAAACTTTGTAACATAAATCAATAAAATCCAACTTGTAAAGTTCATGGCCAAGAACACAATTTTCCTTATCGATTTGTCCTTTAGAAAAATCCTTGATCACCCATGGACATAGGATATATTTTCTAGCAAAACAAATGTCCATTAAATGCTCGGCCTTGATTAATTGTAATCCATTGGTCTAATGGCTATAATATAGTCCGATGGCATTTCCATCACCTTTTCATAGGTCGTAATACATCTAGAGATTGCTATGAAATTTTTAGGATGCCACACCATGATAGGAATTTTTTTTTAATAACAAACTTTTTAATTAATAAAAATAAAAATTATATGTCAATATATAATATTTGAATAATAATATATGAAATTCAAAATAAGAACAATTTATATTTTTTAAATTTAATCTTATTTTTATTTATATATTCGAATTTAATTCTATCTTACAATATAAATTCAATATATAAATATAAATTTATATTTATTACCTATTTTAGGTATTTTAGTTTTTTAGGTATATTAGTACAATTTACTAATTAATAAACTTTTATTAGAGAATGATGGAATGGGAAAAAAGAAATAAAAAAGAAGATAATTAAAAAGAAAAAAATAAAAGAGTAAATAAAAATGAAGTAAACAAAAGTGTTGCAAGAGATTTTTCAGAGATATTTGCGCTTATGTAACTTTTAGATTTATTTACATCGGTATACTATTTATATCAAATAATGTATATGATATGACGTTAATATATCCGATTTTTAAAGTACAAGTTTCGGGCTAGTAATGAAATGTTGTTAAATTCTGACAAAAAAAAAAGAGTACAATTTATCAAATAATAAATATGATGTTATAAAATTCATAAATTATATATTTTATTTTGTCCAGTCAATTACCGATCGGAGATTCAGACCAACGTAGCCTTAGCGTTCGGAATCCAACACCCTGTGGGGCCACTAAAGTCAGTCCGAGAAAGATTTGCAGTGAAGACTGCTGCTTCTCTTGGTCCTTCCCCTGCTCTTCCCTTACACTGTCCGAAAGAGAGAATTCCGAAAAAGGTTTCGACATTTTCCTGCAAGTAAGTCCATCGTCCTTGATCTTTTCCTTCTTCCAATTCGCTGTCTGTATCTGGTCACGCATTGATATCATGAAGGCGGTATCGTGAGTTTCCTTTCAAATTCGTCTCTGTTCGACCTTCACTCGACCTTTTAACTGTGTTGTTCGAAGGAGAGGAAAAAATGAGTGCCCTTCTCGAACGACTCCGTCGCATCTTCCGTGGTAAGGAAGAAGATGGTCATCACCATCGTCAAACCGAGAGAAATCTTGGTTATGGTGGTCTTCTTCTTGAGCGAATTCGCAGTGCTTTTGGTTCATTGCGTACATATCATCATCATCAAGAACAAGAATCATCACAATCACTCACATTCGCACCGCCTTCTTTATAGCCCCTTCGTGTCCATGTTGTTGTGCATAATCCTTTGACTGGAGACTTGATCGGGTTGCTCATGAGCCGAAATTTAGCATGAGCGTTGATGAACTGATAATGGCTAGGCTAAATCAGTCTTCTCATCATCAAGAACAAGAATTATCAGAGTCACTCACATTCGCACCACCTTCTTTATTGCCCCTTCGTGTCCATCCTGCTGTGCACAATCCTTTGACCAGGGACCTGATTGGGTTGCAAAATGAGCTGAAATTTGGCATGACTGTTTGTGCACCGATAATGGCTAGGCTAAGTCGGTATTCTCATGGCACATCTCCTTCAGTTTCTGTGAAACCACCACATTTTGCGTCAAATCCCTTTATTGTCTCCTCTAGTGACCTGTTTGTTTCTCCAGCCAAATTGCTGCTGGTTTCCTCTCCCTCGAAGCAGTATTTAGCCCAATCACCTCTGTGACATCCCAAATTTTCACTTCTGTTTTCAATTAAATTAATCGGGCTTTTCATCAACCCGCCTATAGGGCTATTCTTAGAGTTGATCACTCTTGAGATAACTAGACTATCTGGGGAAGCCATTAAGGAATTTTAATGCAATAGATTTGAGAATTCGACTAGGAATCGGCTATTTGACTGTACTCATCTTTAGAGGTCATTACGGCACAGTTAAAAATCGATAAGAGATCAGAGATAGGTCGGTTCGATTGAAATGTGTGGCTAATCGTGGGTGACTCCACTAAATTGGAAAATTCTCTTCGACCGACATTAGATTGATTTTTCTATCGTTTTGGTACCTTGTGTCCGTATTTGAATCCTCGAAAATTTCATGACAACTGAGAGTCGCCAATGTATCGAGTGGGTTCATTGTGGCTCAAAGAAAATCGACCACGGGTCATTTGCATTAAAAATTTTTGAAAGCTACCCAGTAGCTTAGGTCACGCTAAAAACGTGCCGAATTGCAGCACTTCCAGTCAGACAGGAGCACCTCACCACTCTCCGGAACGATCCGTCGGCCGTCTCGTCCGCCGGCAAGAAGGAATCGATCGCCGGATCGCCTGGTTCTGCCTGGTTTCGCCAGTTCAGCATTTTCTTCCTGTTTCTCCCCATTCCGACCCTTCCTTTGCCCGTTCCATCCACCAGTAAGACCTCATTGACCCCCGGGACCACCGGTTGCCGACCACCCACTTGCCAAAGCTCCGATTAGCCCGTTTTCACCGTTGCAGCTACTGGTTTCTTCTCTGCAGTTCAGCCAAGATCAGAAGCATAAGCCAGCAAGGGTTTTGAGGTGTCGTGGCCCGTTTCCGAGCCCTTCCCGACCTTGGTTGGTGTTGCCGCTAGGAGGTTTGCCGCCCACCTTGGCGTCGCCGTCGCCGTCGCCGTGGACTCACCGAACGCTAAACCGGTGAGTTTACTTGCTAAACCTTGCTTAGGAGGTTAATTATGCTTAAGGATTGATTAGATTAGGTTAATCAAGGCTTAGGTGGTTAGGTTAGTTTAGTTAATTGTTAATTAGATTAAGAAATATGATTAGTTTAGTGGATAATTAATTAAGACTAATTAGGTGATTAAATTAGTGTAATCTTGATTAGGCCCTTAATTAATTATTTTAAATAATGAATTATTTCGAATTTATAAATATTATTTTGTTAAATTATATTAATATAATATATTATTTATTTATTTAATTTCGAAATATATTTAATTATTTATTATTTTTTGGAAATTATACCGGGATAGCCGGTGACCGGAATTTCGTGCTGACTGCTGTGATGTGATCTGTTTATGCAATTGATTGGTGGAATGTGCAATTGAGTGATGATTGTGAAAAGTATGGTATTTTATTAGAAAATCCCGGGTATCGGGTTTTAACATCGAAAGTGGTTTTAATGACTATATTGAATTGTGGGATTTCAAAAAGGAAGAGTATCACTTTTCAATGTTCGAATTGATTGTGTACCCACACACGCCTATTCTCTCAGATGTTTTTAATACGAAGAAAATAGGCCAGGATCACTATTTTAATCGAGGCATTTGAGTGCAATGCACAGTGTCCTGGGCCGAGATTGATTAGTCATGTGTTGGTTAATGAGAACTCGTCCCCGAATTGAGTCGGATGGACATTTCCCTATATGGGATATCTAGATTTTAAGTTTGGGTCGCAGTAGATTCTAGACCTATGCTCTTTAAAAAATGTCGTCTTTGAGAGACGTAGCCGTGCTTAAGGGGGGAGATGGAACCTGGCTACGCTAGAAGACCGTCGAAATTTGAGAGTAGGCCGGTGCTCACTGTGGGGCTTAATTAACAATTAGAACGCATGATTGGTTGAGTTTGATGCGCCTGATTATGAGACAAAACTGTGTGGCATGGTCTGGGACATGTCATAACGGTTTGGCCTTATAATCAAGACTCCTGTGATTGATTGGGCTGAGACCCTTGTAGTTGATTGAGAAAAATGAGGCGTTTCAATTGTCGTGTGCATTTGTGATATGCATTGTGATATGAACTGTGCTGACGTGCAGGAGGGAACTGAGACGAGGTAAGTCCTTTATTCTAATTGAGTGGTTGTGTGACTAGGAGGCCCTCGGGCGTATTTTCTTCCTAATACGGGTTTAGAGGGTGAACTTGCTGAGACATTGTCTAACCCCGTCGTGCGCTCACTTTTCAGGTCCTTAGCCGGTGGGTGTGGAGGACCCGAAGCCCCGGAGTCTGTGGAGGTGGAGTATGAAGGATCGGCATTTGTGTCCGACTAGTATGTCATAGGACAGCTTCTTTTTGATAGCCGACCTTTTTGTAGACTTTTGAACAGACTCGTTTTGTATATAAACCCGTTGTTTATAAAAGTTGACTTTTGAGAACTGTTGCCCTGCTTTCTATTCCATGCTGTTTGTTGTCAGGGGTATTTGTTTCACTTCCGCATGTGAAATAAAAATGATTGGGTCGGTGACGCGTCTTGGGAACGTCGCATTCATATCGACCATTGTGGGATGTGCATGCGCTCGAGGTTCGGGGCGTGACAAGAATCCTATCAACACTTAGCTCAAATACCCCTCACAAATGTTGTCTGCCCTAAGCTTTTGTGAACAAAATGGGGCATATCGCTCTTAGTATTGTCCTCGTTGCCAACACGTGACAGCAGGGGTAATTTTGGGTGTCAACAAGATCATATGAAGACCTCACGCAAAATCAAGATCTAAAGATATAGATGCCTCATTTCACGTGTTTTGACTTGTAATATAATAGAATAGACACCAAGTCTTGGCGTGTTGAGGCTCATTAGGCAACACAATAGAGGGTGGATGTTTGGGTTTGCGCAAATGTCTTAACACATACTAAGTGATATAGCAGACTACTATTAAGGCGGCCGTTATTTTTGTTGTGCAAAGCAAGCAATCGAACAATAAAATTTATTGAATAAAGAAAATAGAACGGGCAATAGATTTATGTGGTTCAGTTGTAGTAACTTACGTCCATGGGGCGAGCATTAGCGAATTTCACTATAGATCAAGTGATACACGAAAATTACAGCCACACTCGAGTCACTCAAACACTCTCAATGTTTCTCAAACCTCAATTATATTCAATAACTCATGTAGTGTTTAGTCCCAATATTTCCTCGCTAAATAATCTTTTAATCTCACAAAGGGACTATACGCACAAATCTTGAGGCAAAAGTACATCCTAAGTGCCAAAACTTGGTACGAGGGAATACTTAAGTGCCAAAAGTTAGGAAAATAATACTTAAGTGTTACTTTTTTTGAAAAATGGGACATTTGAGTGTCACCTTCGGCAAATCTCGCCGAAAATCCTATGGGGCAATTTTTTTTATTAATTTTGCTCGCCCACGTGACTCACGAGAGCTAACTTAGCAAAGAAACACAAGAACGTCGTTGTTTTGGCATGTATTTGAATTTTAATCTAAATAAAAATATTTAAATCTTTTTTAAAAAAAAAGAGAGGAATGGAGAAGATGAACAGTTGCGGGTAGCTGAGGGCTCAACCCTCACCGTCTCGCAATCTCTCTCTCTCTCTCTCTCTCTCTCTCTCTATTTTTGAATAAATATAGTTTTAAATTTAATTTAATTAATTTTTATATTAATTATTTACCCACGTCAGTAATAAAACGACGTAATTTTTGCACTTGTCTAACCACGTCAACATGCAAAACGACGTCGTTTTGCATTTACCTAGCCGGAAAATTACTACGTCAGCATTTTGGCCAGATTTTTTCGCTATTGGTACTTAAGTGATCTATTTTGTTCCGATTTTGACACTTAAGTGTCATTTTCCTAACTTTTGGCACTTAAGTGTTCATTTATACCAAGTTTTGGCACTCCAGGTGTCCGGCACTCCAGGTGTCCGGCACTCCAAATCTTAACGTCACAAGATTTAATTGGCTCAAACACTTGTATCTTTTTGAATGTAATTCACGAACAAATCCACAAAGATAGCCCACTGCTCAAGCACTCGGGACCGGGGCTTCACTATTGCATGCATCAACAACGGCATGCTTTCTTCTCCACGCATGGCCGAATATATATAATGCAGTTGAGGACTTTCCAATTCTTGAAGCTGACTCCCACGTGGACTAGGAAGGAATATATAAAGATATTAAATAAAATTAACTAACTTTCTGGGGAAACATATCTTCTTCTAATTCTTCTCTTTGATGATGTTGACTGAGTCCATGTTGAACTTTCCAGTTTGAGATCAAACACCAACTCATAAACGGAAATTGTTGCTTGTGTTTAAAAAACCTTGTATCCAAATATAAGATCCAAATTTTGCTATCCATTATTCATCGTCACTTCAACATACAAACAATTTCCATATTTTTGCGCAATCTTTATTCAAATCGAGTTTCGTACAATGGGCGCAAGCTCGAGACATAATTTCTACTTTGACTCGACGTTTGAGCCAAGTCACAATCGCTTCACTAAAAATTTTGAACTCTGTCGCTGCTCACCCATAACCCCTAATGGGCTCAACTGCCACAAATATTTTCTAAGTCGAAGACTTGCTTGAATTTTACCATAATTGAGGACCTCATCTGAACACCAACTTCACATGTACCTTTAATTGCTCCGCAAGGATATTCTGACACAATCTTTTCTACCACAGATAAAGCAAAACCATTATTGCATCTATACCTATCAGGAGATCGAATACATATTTTGTTAATATCAGCAGCTACAGTAACTGTTGGCTCTATATATTCCACCTCGCTATAAGCGCCATCTATATCGATTACTCCATTAGTACCTACTACATCAAGAGTTTCTGAGTGCAACTTCATTTAAAGCTGAACACCATTCAGATTCGTATAAATACTGCTATAATCACTTTAAACAGAAGTATTGGAAACTCGTCAAATGTAACTTCTTTGCTAACAACAGGTGAAGTTAATTTTGGGCACTACAACCGATAGCTCCATTGTATGAACATGCACTTTCTTGCCTTTTCATCAAGCTTACTGTGACATCTCAGATTTTCAATCCTGTTTTCTATTGAATAAATCGGGCATTTCATCGAAGTGCCTATAGGGCTGTTCTCAAAGCTGATCACTCTCGAGATAACTAGACTATCTGGGGAAACAATTAAGGAATTTTAATGCAATAAACTTGAGAATTCGACTAGGAGTCGGCCATTCGACCGTGCTCATCTTTAGAGGTCATTACAGCACAGTTAAAAATCGATTTGACATCAGAGATAGGTTGGTTCGACTGAGATGTGTGGCTAATTGTGGGTGATTCCACTAAATTGGAAAATTCTCGTTGGCCGGTACTAGAGTGATTTTTCTGTCGTTTTGGTACCCTGTGTTTGTATTTGAATCCTCGAGATTTTCACGACAACCGAACTCGCCAATGTGTCGAGTGGGTTCATTATGGCTCGAAAAAAATTGACCACGGGTCATTTGCACTAAAAATTTCTGAAAATTACCCAATAGCCTAGGTCACACTAAAATCGCGCCGAATTGAAATTAACCGCGAATTTAAGTCCGATTTCAGAAATTGAAAGTTCTGTCATGTCACAATTAATTCTAAGAGCATTGACTTGGTCTCAGAAGATTTTTCTGCAAACCAAGACTTTTTGGGATAAAGTCGAGGTAGGGCTGTTTTTGTCCAGAAAATGTCGGGCATTGTTTTTTATCTAAAATTGGGAAGCAAGTGGGACCAATTGGTGAGGAAAAATACCAATTGGATCAGTGAGGTGTCGGTTGATTTTATCGAAGCCGAATTGTGTTGAATCAAGCAAGGATAAGTGTCAAATTGAAGAAGAAATTAAACAAATTCGTAGCCCCCCACCACCTAGGGCTTTTGGACCATTTCAAAGGTTGCAATTGAAGCCTTGGTGGCTAATTTTGGTCCATGGAAGACACCTTGTGGTGGTGGATGGTCAAGGGGACCAAATAGAAGAAACTAAGGCTTGATGGCCCCCCTTTGTTCCCTCATCTCTTCCTCTCTCCCTCAAAGCTGCCGGCTAGCCTTTCCTCCCCCTTGCTTGTGCCATTTTTGAACTTAGCAGCCAAGAGAGAGACCAACCAAAGCCAGCCAACCGCCAAGACCATTCGCCGTCGCCGTTCACCGCCCGCGACGCCACTGCCACCCGTGCGCGCTGCCCCGCACCAGTCCGCTTGTGCCATCAGACTCAGCCGCGTCCCAGCCCTGCCATCTCGCCCTGCTCATCGTCCAGCATGTTGCCAGAGCCGTGTGGAGGTTGGTGGGGCCACCGGGCTGCCTGTCCGTCGCCGTGAAGCCCGTCGAAGCTCCGCCTACCCGTCACCGGTCTTGCTTACCTCAATCAGCCCCTGTTTCTCTTTTGCAGCCCAAAATAGAAGCAAAAATTAGTGGGTTTCTAGCTTAGTGTTATCCCGTTTTGAGGTCATTCACGACCCCGAAAGTTAGGCCCGCTTTGGAGAGAAGTGAGCCCCATCGCGTCCCCGACGATTTGAGCCGATCGGATCGCAAAACAAGTGAGTCTAACTCACTAATCCTCAATTAGTAGGTTAATTACGCTTAGGGGTTGATTAGATTAATTGAAGCATGGTTTAGATTGATAGTTATATTAGATTAGCAAATTTAATTAATTGCCGATGTATGTTAGGTGGTTAGTTAGTGCAATTAGGGCATAGAAGAGCTCTAGTATTTATCTAGAGTGACTCAAAAATTTTCCGGGCCCGTCTCGGCTTTCAATTAGGCTTTTCCGGGCCTAAGTTGATTTATTGGCATTTATTTAATATTTTCCATAATTAATTAATTAATTAATTAATTATTTTCCGAAAATTAGCCGGTGATCCGAATTTTATGCTGATTATTGTGGTGCAATTTGTTTATTTATTTGAGTGCTAATTTGTGCTGAATTGATTTAATTGTGATTTTAGGATTATATTCCTAAAGTAAATAATTTTCGTAATTAATTGGAAAATAACCGAGCGTCGGTATACAACGCCAAAAATATTTTAGTGAACTATATAAAATGGTGGTTGTGGAAAGGAAATTATTATATTTTGGCTAAGGCCGACCGTGTATCCACACACGATATTTTATCGGGTATGATAAAATGGTGGAAATGTCGGCTTGGTGACTATATAAGTCATCTTGGAGAAGGAACAGGATACTATATCGGCTCGGTGACTTTATATGTGATCTTGAAGAAAGGACGATATACTATATTGGCTCGGTGACTCTATATGTCATCTTGAAGAAAGGACGATATACTATATTGGCTCGGTGACTCTATATGTCATCTTGGAGAAAGGACGATATACGATACCGGCTCGATGACTCTATATGTCATCTTAGAGAACGGTATGCTATAATGGCTCGATGGCTCTATATGTCATCTTGGAGAAATAATGTTATACTACACTGGCTTGATGACTCTATATGTCATCTTAGGATGCGTTTGGTAACGATTCTGTTCCTGGGAACAGATTCTGATTAGAAATGATTTTTTGCTTCTGTTCCCAAGAACAATTTCTAAGGATTTTAAGCCGTTTCGTAATTGTCCAAATTTTTTTTTATTCTGGAATAGAATTGCGTTTGGTACCATGCTTATTGATTATGTTCCAAATCAATTTCTTTTAATTTTTTTAATTTTTTTCCTTCTTTTTCTTTTATTTTTTTTCCCTTCTCTCCTATTGTTCTTCTTCTTCAAGTGGTCGGTTGCCGGACCGGCAAGCGCCGGATGAGGGACGGCGACCTCACCGGAGTGTCGCCGGCCCTCGGCGAGGCTGGCCCTTGTCGGCCGAGCCTCGCCGGTAGCTAGGTGAGGCTCGCCCGGCCGCACCGCACCGTGGCCCGGTCGGCCTCGGCCGGGGCGGGTGAGGCCCACCTAGCCATCGGTGAGGCCGGGCGAGGCTCGCCTAGCCACCGGCGAGGCTCGCCTAGCCCTGCCGAGGCTCGGCCTCGCTGGTGGTTGGGCTTGCCTCCGGCGAGCTCGCCGGACCTCACCCTGGCCTGGCGAGCCTCCGGCGAACTCGCCGGAGCGGTTGCCGGCGACCGGCGGACGGCGGCGGACGCCAACAGAGGAGGGGAGAGAACGTATGGGAGAGAAGTTGAGCAGAGGAAGAAGAATCAAGTTTTGATTCTTTTTTTGTTCCTGGAGCAAGAATCAAATTTTTTTTTATTCTTGATCTACTCCAAATCTGTTCTCGGGAACAAAAATTTTACCAAACGTGATTCTGTTCCAAAACTACTCTAGGAACAAAAAATTAGAATCGGGTACTGTTTGGATGGTTACCAAATAGCCCCTTAAAGAATGAACAGTGTACTATTTATTAGCCTTTGGGGCAAGCTACTATCTATATATCATTGAGAATGAGCAGTCTCGGATTTTGATCCGACTCTTAGATAGTATTGAATGGGTCGACCAAAGAAAGGTCGTGATGACACGTAATCTACTATGTTGGTTGATTGATGATTCGATCTGAGTGCTGATTTGATGTGATTCGATGATGGTATGAATTGAACTAACTTACAGGAAAGAATTGAGGCCAAGGTAAGTGTTCTGACTCGTGTTGTGCTTAGGTAGCCCTTAGGGCGTATTTTCTTCCTGTTCGAGTCTTAGGGGGTAGAACTCGTTGAGACGTAGTCTCACCCCGTTGTGGGACAACATTGCAGGTCCATAGATGGTAGCACCTCCAGCTCCTCCCGAGCATTTTGGTATATCGGAGGAAATTACGGAAATAGGTTATCACATTCAGATACACCACCACCCCGAAGGATTGGAATATGTATTGGTAAAATCCACCGTCTGGATTGATGTGGGTAGACCCTAAAAGGTGCCCCATAAATACCGATTGTGGTATTGCCATTACAATGATGGACGAAGGGTGGGCCCTATACTAGAATCTGATGTACCTCTATATGTTTTGGAGGTTGCGTTCGGGAAGGGTACATCAGATCCTATGGGTGGATCAGTGTCACGCCCCGAACCTCGAGCGCGCGCACATCCCTCGGTGGTCGATAGAATTTTGCGACATTCCCAGGACTTGTCCCCGACCCTTTTCATTTTATTGCACATGCAGAATCGAATTCACTAATCCCCTGACAACAACATACATGGGATAGAAAAGCAAAATAACCAGTTTCAAATCAAATACACTTTCATAAACACCTCAAGCTTATACATAAGGTCTATCTTATAAAGAACTATTGAGCCACCTATGCTCCTGACCCTTTTGCTTCAAGCTCTGGGTTCTTCACACTAAGGACCTGAAAATGGTTATACAGTAACTAGTGAGATATAAATCTCAATGAGTTCCTCCCCTAAGCCCTCGGTTAGTACACCGACTCAACTCGGGGTATCTCTTCAGAACTATCCCACAAACAACCAGCGATCCACAACCAGCAACCAACAAGCAACAAATCACAACAGCTAAGGTCAATCACTAACCACATCGTCGGTTCGCATGCAACCTTACCTGGTATGCTATACCCTGCATGTTGGATCTCAGCACAATACATGCAATGCACATGGCCATTAGATGATGCAATTCATCAATCACATCCGAGTCGCGTCACAAGCGATCTCACCTGGCCATTGCCACAGCCTGCATGTTATCGATTCATGCATGCGTGCCATAAACAATGTGCTTAGCTTATGCTTAGTTAAAATCAATGATACCATGATCCTCATACACTCATGCACTTTTTAGTGCGCCACCTATCATGCATCAATCGATTATACGGGTCTCGATTATAAGGCAAAATCGTTATGACACGTCCCATACCGCGCCACACAATTTTACCCCATAATAAGGCCCAACCATCTCAACCTTCACGCATGTCCTACTTATTAATGACCTCAACCCTCATGCGTGTTCCAGTTACTAATGACCTACCGGCCATAGCTAACTTTCTAATTAGTGCTTATCCACCTCAACACTCATGTGTGCTCCAGATAATAATGACCTCCTGGCCATGGCTAACTTCCCAGTCAGTGCTCATCCGATTCCCGCCGGGCTACCGATAAAAAGATTGGGCTTCATCCCGCCCCGTCGGGCACGGTGACGTCTCGAACTCTCGTTCAAACGGTTTCCCAAAAAGGGACATCGGTCCAGAATCTACTGCGACCGGCTTCCAACTCCCGCTGGGTATCATCCCCAAACTCCCGTTGGGTGACGGTCCAACATTCGATCACACAAGCATACCTCCTCAATTCCTTCTCTCATAAAAATGGTCCATTTCTAATGTCCCTCGGACAATCCCTATTTCTCTTCTTGTGAAAATCACTCAATTCATACGGATGCCCATGCATTTACACACTCATTCACTTCATAGGATTAAATACATGAATTTAGAATACTTTTCATTCTCGGGTGAACAGTGCTCGTGAATAGTACCTCGTGAACAGTGTTTCGTGAACAGTAATCGTAAACAGTGCGCGTGAACAGTAACTCGTGAAAACAGTGTCGTGAACAGTAAAATTTCATAATTTAATAATTAATAAATTAAATCCAACAATCATTAAAACAACAATTAAATTAAACAACCAATCAATTAAAGCTAAACATGTTTAATTAATCACATAAGCCACATTAAGTGAGTAAAGCAAGACTAAACTAAACTAATCTTAGCCACTAATCTAACCACCTATCTTAGGACTAACATAGCTTAATTAAATCTCCTAAGCTAGAATCAACACTAATTAAAAGCAACCCTAAGTAAGTTTAGGCACTAATCAAGAGATTAGGAGCTAAACTCACCCATTAAACGGGCCGGAGATACGCATACAGCGGCAACAACGGAGGCTATGCACCGGGACCTCAGCCACGATGATCCTAGGTGGTCCCAAGGCTAAAACAGCAGCCACAAGCTCAAACTTCCTCTTCAACTTCAAGAAACCGAACAACAGAGGAGGAAAAGGAGTGAAACGGCTTCGCCGGAGCTCCGGCGAAGAGGGTGGCTGGCAACCAGTGGCACCAGGGGGTCAAGGGGGAGTGGCTGGTGGCTGGGTTGGGTGAAAGCTCGGTCGAAATGGGAGAAAACGGGCTGAAATCGCGAACCAGGCGGAACTGGGCGGAACCGGGCGGTTCAGCGGGCGGCATCTTCTCATGGGATTTTGGGACGGCCGACGGCTTTTTTCGGGGTGCAGCCGGGCTCGTTGGAACAGGCTGTCTCTCCTGGTCACGGTGGTAAGTGGAGCGTAGGCTGATTCCTACGGAAAGACCACTTTTAACTCGGGTTTTTGGAGAAGGGTCAGCTGGAGCAGAACGGGGTTAGGCGGACTGGCGATCGGTGACTTTTGACCGGCCGGCGGGTCAAACGGCGGCTCCGACCGGTGAAAGGCCAAGTCCTCTCGTATGGTCTGGACCTCCTGAAGACAATGGTGGGTGGCACGAAGGCTGATTAGTCCGGGAAGCCAACAATCAACTCATATATTTGGAGGAAGGTCTGCAGGAGCAGAAACGAGAAGAGAGGGAGAACGAGGGAGAGAGAGGTCCGTCGAGAGAAAGCCGAAGGAGGGGAGAGAGAGATGTTAAGGCCTCATCAAAGCCATTAAAGGCTTGCTTCAAGTCCTCATGCCTTTGACCCCACCTTCTCTCTCTTCCTTTACCCTTATCCACACACTTTTAGGGGCAAAATAGTCATTTCACCTTGCACAAATTTACCAATATGTCCTTGGGCTAAAATTGATGGGCGGGCCTAAGAATTGGGCTTGGCCGTGAATAGGAATGGGCTTGAGAATTGATTGGGCTTGAAATGGCTAAGGTTTGGCCCATGGGCTTGGAAGATGAATAGTGGATTTAGGCCCAATGGGCCCAATTGCTTGCTTTGGGGCCCATCATAATGGCTGTCCCACCTTGGGCCTAGGGCCCACACTAGCTTGGCCTAGCCCACGTTCTCACGGGTTTGCTTTCTTGGTCCGAAAATCCCTTTTCCAAGTACACGGCTTAATTGGCGCTGTTGATTGTTGCTGTAGCTTCATCCAAAGTCCTTCCCGAACATTCCTGATAATTCGAAGTCCAATCCTTAGTTCTCATACCATGTCAATTTTGCCCAATGCCATTTTGGGTACAACTCAGACTAACAGGTGGCTTTGAGGATTCACACGTAACCGACTCGTGCCAAACCACGTTCAAGACATCTCGACACATTGACGTCCTTGACTACATGAATTTGTGGAGGATAGATTCTTATTTCAAAGTACACGATTACTGAGGATCGACCTAAGGTCGGTCACGGGCTCAATAATAGTAAACAGAATCACCCGTCGTTTCATTATGTTTTGTCCGCGAATCAACTCCTAATGGTCCTTGAAATCGGCCTGCCTATCTACAAGATCGTCCTCAAGCAAATCTCGCGGTCAAGTTCTTTAGTCGTACAAGTTCTGTCCTCATTAGCCTTTCCCCTCAAGGTCAGTATCTTAGGAGTGATCAATTCCGAGTGAGATCAACCAATAATGCATAGACGAAATTCACATCTATTCATCCTTCAAAGGACTTGAATTTTAGGATGTCACAATTAGTGGTGGATGCGAAGGATCACAGGCTCGAGGGTGACTCGGACTCTCTGGTGTACTCAGCCGTGGGCTCTAGTTGGAGCGAGGAGGAAGGAGAGATCATTGAGGAGGAGGAGGACCCGAAGGAGGATTGAAACCCCACCCATGTTTGCAGAATTTGTTTTGTGAACTTGTTTTTGTGACTTGTCTTAGTAGTTCGCCTTGTATATATATATATATGCATTATGGTTTGCATTGTATATAAATGTAGTTTTTTTTTTTAAAGTTGTGTTATTGGAGTCCTACTATCCTATCCCATTGTTTTATTGTCTGAGAATTTTATATCTGCTTCCGCATGCGTATTAAAATGAATGGGCCGGCGATGCGTCCTAGGATGTCGCTATTTAATTGACTAGTGAAGGATGGGCGCGTGCTCGAGGATGGGGCGTGACATCCCCATTTAACTAGTATCAGAGCAATGGTTTAAGGATTGGAGTGATAAAGTGTGATGGTTTATGGGATAGTGGTAGGAAAGGCTTTTAAATTCATGCTAGTACATGCTTATGGTAGCTGATTGATAGAATTGTGTGCTTGTGGTTTAGATCACTCTGTTTCTAATTCGGTGTGGAATTGGAAGCAGGCTTTAGTAAATAAAGCTGAGCCATAAGTGATTAGGAGCAGCGAACTCCTAGCAAGAGGATCATTAGGGTCGTGACTCGGGGTAGGACGCCGACTAGGGTTGGTATCCGAGGAGGCCGAGGTAAAGCGTCAGCACAAGCTAGCGCTAGTGGCGTAGCACCACCTCTAGTTGGTGCTGGGGTTGTAGCCCTTGGTGATTCGGGATCTATAGGAATCACGCAAGCCCTAGATGCCATGCGAGAAATGATGGGGCAGCAGGCTTAGAATCAAGCTATCGCCTTTACTGCCGTCGTTGAGGCCGCTACCATTGCCGCTGCCAATGCTACCATTGTTGCCGCACTTGTTGCTGCACCTGCTGTCACACCTGCCGATGTTCCAGTTGGGAACATAGTCGTAGACAAAGAGAGACCGATCCACAAGCTAGTGGAGCAATTCTTGAAACTGAATCCGCTGAGGTTCTCAGATACTGGAGACCCCGAGGCCGCGTCTCTTTGGATACAAGACCTTGACAAGGCGTTTGTACTTCTGAGGTGCAACGAGGTGGAGAAAGTGACCTTGGCAGTCTACCAACTGCAAGGTAACGCTAATATCTGGTGGAGAGCTGCCAAGGATATAGTATTTCTGGAGGGTGTGGTTCCGGTGTGGGATGCCTTCCTCAGACCTTTTAATGATCAGTATTTTTCGGGTATTGCCCGAGAACAAAAGATGGAGGAGTTTCAACGTCTTCGCTAAGGGAGTATGACTGTCGACCAATATGGGGTCAAATTTACGGAGATTTCTCAGTATGCTCCGAGGCTGATTGAGGACCCAGAAGAAAAAGCCCGAAGATTCATAAATGGTCTTCAAACTGAACTAAAGCAACCTTTGCTACTGTTAGATTTGACAGAATATCGAAAAGCCTATTGTCGACCCTAGATGAAAGAGAGAGGTTTGAATGAGCAAACTGCCTCGTCTGGATCGAGGTTTAGCTCTCATAGAGAAGGGATCCGTCAGGGAAAGAGGCCCATGCCTGGAGGTAGATTCTAGATCCCACCCAACAGGAAGGGTGGAGTTGGCAAGTCAGTGCCAAGCATGAATGATTTGTGTCGCGCTTATGGAAGGGGACATGGTGTGAACTAATGCCCCTGAAGAACGGGCGCCTATTTTGAATGTGGCCAGTAGGGTCACATGGCCAGAGATTGTCCGAGGCGACCAAGAGGACAACCGTAGTTGCCACCGCCACCACCTATGGGTTAGATAAGAGGTTATGCGCCGCAGAATGCACCACAAGGAGGACAGTTGAGACCACTAGTTCAGGGCACGGTGTATGCCTTCACGCGAGGTCAGGCAAAAGCTACGCCTGACGTGATCACATGTATGGTTTTATTGAACGACCATCCTGCTTACGCTTTATTTGACCCAGGAGCAACCAATTCTTTTGTTGCCGAGCAATATGTTAAGTTGTTAGGATTAAGCCCTATGTTGTTGGAGTCGACAGTTTGCATATCTACACCATTGAAGGATAAGTAATAGCTGTTTTGGGTTGTTCTAGTTGCAAGTTAGCGATTGGTGAGCGAGTGGGGAAAATAGACTTGTTAGTCCTAACCATGTATGACTTTGATTTAATTATTGACATGACTGGCTCACCAAGCAACGAGTTAAAATGGACTGCTATCGCAAGGCGATTCATTTTGACCCGTTAGGGGGTGAGAGCTTCGAGTTTGTTGGGAATCGAGGAGGACCCTCGATTATCTTGATCTCGTCGCTAGAGGCAACTCGTTTGTTAGACGAGGGTTGTCAAGGTTACCTAGCAACTGTCGTGGATACGACAGTTGAGGAGCTGAAGGTGGAAGACATTGCTGTGGTGCAAGAGTTTCCAGATGTTTTTCCAAAGGAATTGTCAGGACTACCGCTAGAAAGAGAAATTGAGTTCGTGATCGAGCTAGCACCCGGGACAGAACCAATCTTTAAGGCTCCTTACCGAATGACGTTATCTGAGTTAAAGGAGCTGAAGGTGCAGATGCAGGAGTTATTGGATAAGGGATTCATTTGTCCCATGCATCACCTTGGGGAGCACCAACTTTGTTTGTAAAGAAGAAAGATGGTTCGTTGCGCTTGTGCATCGACTATCGACAACTTAATTAGGTAATGATGAAGAACAAGTATCCACTCTCGATGATCGATGGCTTGTTTGATCAGTTGCAAGGAGTGTCGATATTCTCAAAGATCGACTTGAGGACAGGATATCATCTGCTGAGGATTAGGAAGGAAGACATTCCTAAGTCAGCATTTCGTACTCGGTATGGTCATTACGAGTTCACAGTGATGCTATTCGGGTTGACGAATGCTCCAGCTGCCTTCATGGATTTGATGAACCGAGTATTCAAGGAATATCTAGATTAGTTCGTGATCGTGTTCATCGATGATATTCTGGTGCATTCGAGAAGTGATGAAGAGCACGAGAGTCATTTGAGACTAGTGCTGTAGACACTGAGAGTCCATCAGTTGTACGCCAAGTTCGGCAAGTGCGAGTTTTGGTTGACTTATGTTGCTTTCTTAGGTCACGTGATTTCAGGTGAAGGAATCTCTGTGGGCCCGAGCAAAATTGAAGCCATGATCAATTGGCCAAGACCGACTACAGTGACAGAAATAAGAATTTTTCTAGGTTTGGTAGGTTATTACAGACGATTTGTGGAAGGGTTGTCATCTTTAGTGTTGCCACTGACAAGACTCCTGAAGAAAGAAGAGAAATTCATGTGGATAAATAAGTGCGAGAGTAGTTTTCAAGAGCTGAAGCAAAAGCTGACTACCGCACCTGTGCTAACCATTTCATCTGGTCCTAGAGGATTCGAGATCTATAGTGATGCATCATTCAGAGGATTGGGTTGCGTGCTGATGCAACATGGCCGAGTTGTTGCATACGCCACCTGTCAGTTGAGGCCTCATGAACAGAACTATCCGACGCATGACTTAGAACTCGTGGCGATTGTTTTTGCCCTGAAGATTTGGAGACACTATTTGTGTGGAGAAAGATTCCGGATCTTCACGGACCATCAAAGTCTCAAGTACCTGTTCTCTCAGAAGGAGTTGAACATGAGACAACGCCGATGGATGGAATTGTTGAAGGTCTACGACTGTGATATCCTATATCACTAGGGAAAGGCGAATAAGGTCGCCGATGCTTTGAGTTGAAAGTCTTCAGTCGCTCATATATTGATCAAGGAGTGGAACCTAATTGAGAGAGCTTGAGATTCGATATTCAAGTTTGGGATAGGCCACCTTTCGAGTCTTATGGCCACCTTCAGAATTGAATCGGATGTCCAGATTAGAATCAAGCTACTCCAATCGATAGATCCAGATGTGCAGAAGATTCTACAGGAGGACACTGAGAAAAGAAAGACTGACTTTCAGATTTCTGATGAAGGAACACTGAGGTTTTGAGGACGTTTGGTTGTACCTGACAATGTGGAGCTTAGAGAGGATATTCTATCATAAGCACATCGTAGCAGTTACAGTATTCATCCTGGTGGTACCAAGATGTATCAGAATTTGCGTCAACACTATTGGTGGTCAGGTATGAAGGCGGACATCGCCAAGCATGTCGCCAAGTGTTTGACGTGTCAGCAGGTCAAAGCTCAACATTGCAAGCCGGGAGGACTTCTGCAACCTCTCGCGATCCCAGAGTGGAAATGGGAGCATATCACGATGGATTTCGTGACTGGACTACCGAGGAGTCAAAGAGGAAATGATTCAATTTGGGTAGTGGTCGATAGACTGACAAAGTCGGCCCACTTCATTGCAGTTCGAAAGGACCTCAGTTTGGATAGACACGTAGATATGTATGTGCGTCAAGTAGTTTGTCTGCATGGAGTGCCGGTTACGATAACTTTAGATTGACACCCGAGGTTACCGCCGCCTTTTGGAAGAGCCTACAAAGTGCTTTAGGTACCAAGCTGCAGTACAGTACGGCATATCATCCTCAGACGGATGGCCAGTCTGAGAGGACAATTCAGACCCTCGAGGACATGCTGAGAGCTTGTGTACTCGATTTCAAAGGAAGTTGGGAAGAATAGCTACACTTGGTGGAATTTGCCTACAACAATAGTTATCAACAGAGCATTCAGATGGCTCCTTTTGAAGTGTTGTATGACAGAGTGTATAGAACACCAGTGTGTTGGGATGAAGTTGGGGAAAGAAAGATCACAGGCCCAGAGTTGGTCCAGCAGTCAGTGGATGCCGTGATAGTGATTAGAATCAGATTAAAGACCGCTTAGAGCAGGCAAAAAAGTTATGCAGTTAAGCGTTGGAGATTGCCGGAATTCCAAGTTGGTGGTTACTTTTTCTGAAAGTGTCACCAATGAGGGGAACTTCGCGCTTTGGTAAAAAAGGAAAACTAAGTTCAAGGTACGTAGGTCTGTTTGAGATTCTTGAGAGAATCGGGACTCTAGCGTATCGTCTTGCGTTGCCGCTGAGATTGGAGCAAGTGCACGACGTCTTTCACGTGTCGATGTTGAGGAAGTACGAGCCTGAGCCGACCCACGTGCTTAATTTTGAAGAATTGGAAGTGGATGACCGAGTGTCATACGTTGAAAGCTCGATTCAGATAATGGACTGAAAAGAACAAGTTCTGCGTACAAAGACCATTTCGTTGGTCAAAGTGGTCTGGTAACACCACAGTATTGAAGGAGCGACATGGGAGACTGAAGAGTCGATGAGACAATTGTACCCCCACCTTTTTGCTTAAGTATTGTAATGATTTAAATTTCGAGGACGAAATTTTTATAAGAGGGGAAGAGTTGTGACATCCCAGATTTTCAATCATGTTTTCTATTGAATAAATCGGGCATTTCATCGAGGCGCCTAAGTGCTGTTCTCAGAGCTGATCACTCTTGAGATAACTAGACTATTTGGGGAAACTATTAAGGAATTTTAATGCAATAGACTTGAGAATTCGACCAGGAATCGGCTATTCGACCGTGCTAATTTTTAGAGGTCATTAATATAAGACTAGTACGAGCACCTAGAGGGGGGTGAATAGGTGATCAAAGAAGTTTTTGCGAATCTTAACAAAACAAATTAGCTTTTAAGATTAACAGACTGAAAGCGTAAAGACAATAAATAGTTATATGCGACTGCGATATAAAGTAAAGAGTTTAGGGATAGAGAATCAAGACACTAGATTTATAGTGGTTCGACTTAGACCAAGCCTACATCTGCTCTCTTACACTGACAGCCCACCGACTGGATTCTACTAAGGACCAAAAGAGATTTTACAGTCTTACATCCTTGATTCCATAGTGTAGAGACTCTACTACACTTCCTCAAGGTCTCACAATTATCTAATCTCTCTTTTGAGTACAAGTTGGGCTCAACAAATGAAATCGCAAAGAACAAGGAGCTTCAGACTTTGGAATTTTTCTATCAAGCACTTTCGAACAACTTGAGCGTCTTCCTTATATACTCCTCCGTGCCTTCATAACCGTTGACACCTTCCAAAGGAGTTCTTCCAATCAACCCGTTGGACAGAATCAATTTAGGGAGATCTTGAGTTATTTGAGGAATGTGATGATAGCCCACCAATCCTGCTCGCCCATACAATCAGAATCTAAGTTTCCATAAGTAGAACCTTCCAAGTAAACTTCGCCAATCAATCGAATCTAAGTTACTCGAATTAATCTCAATACGAATAATAGATCTTGAGGTGCTATCTCCAACCGTGAGATCTTCCTTAATCGCACGAATCAAATCTTCAAAAGAGATACTCGTATTTGAATAACACTCCTTCGATAAATATTTTCTTTGTCGATGCCGGAACTATCGGTGAGGGCGGACTTTGAATCTTGAGTCCGGAGGTCTTCGGACTTTGACAATAGAGTCTCGCAAGTCTTCAGACTAGACTGATGGAAACGTTTTGTCAACCTTAAAACAAATAGGGAAGTTTTCTCCAACAATCTCCCCATTTTTGATGGTGACAAAACTTCCTGCAGATTTGGATACTTTTATCCTGCAAGACAATACATAAGCAAACAAAAATATCTCATGAAAGATAACCAGATTAGGATAAAGATAGTTGTGATTATGTATCCACAGAAAACAAGTTAGTCCTGTAAGAACAACTATCTTTACCAAAGTCATCAACATAGCTTAAGATACTGCAAGCATTAAAAAGGTCAAAGCAGTCCAAACCAGTCCATCCAAACAAAAGATAAGTCAAGAAAGTCAAAACATAACCAAGAACCAACCAAACATAAATAAAAAAGAGTTAACAAATCTGCACCAATTTCTCCCCCTTTTTGTCAACAACAAAAAGTAGAGAATACAAGAAGAATAAGGTTAAGACGATTTTGGAATGCGAATGACCTGAAAATCTCCCATAGACTTGACAGTCTCCTCCAGCTTTCTTAGATCCTCCTGCAGTTGCGCTAGATCCTTACCCTTTGTGTTTTCTTGAACTTGAAGATTAAGGGCTTGAACTTGATCTTGCATAGAAACTGAAGTGGCTTGATGAGCATTCTGCAAGGTCTACAATTCACATCCCAAGGCATAAACCTGGCCTTTGATCTCCAGAAGAACTTCAAGCAACCTTTTAAAGTCTGCTGAGTTGTTAGTTTGTGTGCTTGCTTCAGTGTGATCAGTTTGCGGAGTTTAGCCAGATGATGGGACTTCAGCACGAGCATCCAAACTTGGAGAGGAAGCCTCATTACCTTCTTCAGGAAATTGAGAGGCATACACATCCTCTGCATCCGCAGGAGAACGACTAACATCATCACTGGTAAAAGCAAGTAGAGAAATACCTCTTTGCTCAGCAGCTCCCCCTATTTCAATACCTTCGGGCGGAGAGAAATACTCTTCTTGCTCGGTCTCTTCTTCAATGATGTGATGTTCTTGTGCTTCTTCTTCTGCTGGAGAATCACCATGACTTTCTCCTTCAGTTTGTTCTCTTCCTTTTTCTTGTTCTTCTTTTCTTCCTTCTTCTTCTTCTTTCCTCATCGCTTCCCTCTCTTCACTCCTTTTCTCTGTCTCTTCTCTGTCTTGGTTCTCTCGATCTTCTATTTCTGGAACAAGACGCTGCACATTCTTTAAGGCAAGAGCGGAGATAGTGATGTCTTCTTCATCTTCTTCATCTTGCAAGATGATTGCTCTCCTCCTCTTAGATGGAGCTGTCATGGGCTCCTTGCCTTTCCTCTTTGTAGCCACAGGGTCTTGTCGAGACTTGACAGGGGTCTTCTCCTTAAATCTCTCTAAAGTCTTGTTCAGCTCCTTCAGACGCATCTTTGTAATCATCTTCAGCCTTATCACCATTTGATTAATGGTTTGAGCACACAGAATGTTGGGAGGCTGAATATTGAAATGTTTGAATAAATGAGTAACGAGAGCAGAATAAGGAAGTTTTCCCTTGTCCTTTGCCATTGATCTATACATGTGAAGCATGATGGTGTGAGGCAGAGAGAACTTGTTACCGACATTGATGGCGTACATCAGCTTCGCTTCAGAATTGGATACGTCGGTCTTTGACGTGGATTTCGGTCTGAGATAATTAATCACAATCTTATGGAGCAAGATGTTAGAGGCATTCATTCTCAAATAAGAAATGCGGCTTTCTGCAATTCTATCTCGAACAAGCTCCATAGTCGCATGGCCAATAGACACACTGATTGACTGGAAAATCCCTCTCTCTACTCCAATCACGTCAGCAAGGGTGTCCATATCTACCACATACTCTTGATCTCTAACATTAAAAGAAAATCTATTTGCATCCAAAAAGCTTAGATTGGAATAGAAATACGCAGTAAGTTCAGGATGGGCAACATCTGTGTTAGAACAAAAATGCTCAAGTTGGAGTATAGCAAACTTCTCCCGCAACTTGACGTTTAATGAATCGAGAAAGTTGAAGTCCACACTTCTTGGGTTCATCACTCCTCGCTTCAGCAAATTAGAATAAACTTGCTTGTGTTCTTTAGAGCGAAACAGATATGCTCTTTTTCCTCGAATGTTCGCAGCAACACCCATCCTAGGCTTGAACTGAGTGAACATCTTTTCATCGTCATCTTTTCCCTCGCGTTGATTAATTCCTCCAAAACATGGACCATTTGGAAAATTCGCAAAAGCCCTTTCTGCCGTACCAATAGGAACAATTTCCAACCGTTCCATAGTTCTTAAAAAATGGGTTTCATTTCGGTACGCCTTTTCTCGCAAAAATTCATCAATAAAAGTCATTGCAGAACCACCTTCCTTCAAAGCGGTGTAGAGTTTGAAAGTAAATGCAAGCTTAAGAGTCCTTACTGGTTTGACATCCTCAATAATTTCTTCCTCTGCTTGTTGTTGCTGATACTCTTGTGGTCTAGCATGAGACGAATGGCACGGTTGAGAATGTTGTTGTTGACTTTACCGCTGCCTTGGAGAGTCTTCTTCCTCAGTCAGATTGAAGTGGGTAGGACCCTCGTGCATAAACTGTGGTCCCCTGCTTGCAATCCTTGACGACTTTCTTTGAGAGGCCATTGTCATAGTCTTTGAGAGAATTTTCGAACTCAATTCGCGAGAAAGATGAGAACTTATATGAATTAAACTAGAGAGAAAAAGTACGAAAGCGAAATTATGTGATCTAGGGTTTGTGGGTAAAAATGAAGAAGACGAACAATAAATAAACCAGTCGAAACAGGGTATACGAATCGTCACAAAAGGAAAAATAAAAAAATGCCTTTTCAAAAATGAATAACTGCCTTTTTTAAAAAAAAAATAACTGCCTTTTTGAAAATTGATAACCGCTAATAATTCCATTCAATTAGCGATTAATGAATAGTCGTATCTTTTTAAATAAATTAAAATACCGTTAACGAGAAGACTTACACTCGTAACTCTTGGTTTTCTGAGTCTGAACATCTTCAGACTTTATCTGTGTCTAAGCTTCTTCAGATTTTATCCCTGAGTCTGAGCTTCTTCAGACTTTGAGAGATAAGATGTTAAGTCTGAAGCGGATAGACTCAAATAAGCTTTTCTCTAGAGGTTTGGTGAATATGTCCGCCAGCTGATTCTTTGAGTCAATGAATTGGATCAAGATTTCTCCATTTTGAACATGATCTCTAATAAAATGGTGCCGAATCTCTATGTGCTTTGCTCTTGAATGAAGAATTGGATTCTTTGTGAGATTATTCGCACTGGTGTTGTCACATTTGATCTCGGTGCATGAGTCTTTGATTCCAAAGTCTCGTAGTTGTTGCTTTATCCATAAGATTTGAGAACAGTAACTTCCAAGAGCCACATACTCTGCTTTTGCTGTTGAAAGAGCTACAGTACTTTGCTTCCTTGAAAACCAAGATACTGACCTGTTACTAAGCAATTGACAAGTGTCGGATGTGCTCTTTCTATCAACTCTACAACCGGCTAGATCTGCGTCTAAATATCCAAGGAGAGTAAAGTCTCATTCTTTGGGATACCATAGACCTAACTTAGAGGTTGTTGTAACATATTTGATGATGCATTTCGCAGCACTTAGATGAGATTATTTGGGATCTGATTGAAATCTAGCACAAATGCAAATACTAAACAAAATCTCAGGTCTAGAAGCAGTGAGATAAAGAAGTGAATCAATGATGCTTCTATATAGTTTCTGGTCAACTTTCTTTCCTCTTTCATCTTTGTCCAGCTTTGAAGAACTTGACATTGGTATATTAGTTTTCTTGCAATTCTCCAATCCAAACTTTTTAACGAGTTCTTTTGCATATTTTTCTTGGTGAATAAAGATTCATTCCTTCAATTGTTTCACTTGTAGTCCGAGAAAGAAAGACAGTTCACCCATCATGCTCATTTCAAATTCATCCTGTATAGACTTAGAAAATTTCTTGCACATATTTTCGTTAGGTGATCCAAATATAATATCATCAACATAAATTTCAACAAGTAAAAAGTTTTTACCTTCCTTTTTAATAAACAAGGTAGTGTCTACTTTTCCTTTAACAAAACCATTTTGAATTAAAAACTTACTTAACCTGTCATACCAAGCTCAAGGTGCTTGCTTTAATCCATATAGAGCCTTTTTCAGTTTGAAAATAGAGTCTAGTTTTCTTGGATCTTCAAATCCAGGAGGTTGTTCCACATAGACTTCTTCTTGAATAAATCCATTTAGGAATGCACTTTTGACGTCCATTTGGAATAACCTGAAATTCTTATAACAAGCAAAAGCAAGTAATAATCTAATTGCTTCTAACCTTGCTACAGGAGCGTAAGTCTCATTATAGTCTATCCCTTCTTCTTGCGTATATCCTTTGGCCACGAGTCTTGCTTTGTTCCTTACTACTTTTCCTTTTTCGTCCATCTTGTTCTTGAAAACCCATTTAGCTCCAACAATAGACTTACCTTTTGGTTTAGGAGTTAATTCCCAAACGTCGTTAATGCTGAACTGCCTAAGTTCTTCTTACATTGCTTCAATCCAAATTTCGTCAGTTAAAGCTTCTTCTATACTTTTGGGTTCTATTCAGAAATAAGTGCCACAGCACTAGACTCTTCTTGCCTTTTGGATTTGGTACGAATTCCTTCATGAATATTACCAATAATGAGTTCCTCGGGATGACTAGACTTACGCTTCCATTTGCTGGTCAGTCTGACAAATTGTTGATCTTCTTCTTCAGTTGATTCTTCAACATCCGTTCTTTGTTTTTCTACTGAAGTCTGAGCTGCTTCAGGGGAAGTAGACTTTGTAGAGTCTGGAGCAAGTTTAGATTCTTCGGTTTGAGTCTGAACCGATTGATTTTGCAGAGAGTCTTGAAATTTGACATTCATCGATTCTTCCACAATCTGAGTCTTCTTGTTGAATATTCTGTAGGCTTTGCTAGAGGTTGAATATTCAAGGAAGATTCCTTCGTTTGATTTTTCTTCAAACTTACCAATTCGATCATTTGCATTTTTCAAGATGAAATATTTGCAACCAAACACATGAAAATAAGAAACAATTGGCTTCTTTCCTTTGAATAACTCATAGGGAGTTTTCTCCAGAATAGGCCTTAAGAATATTCTGTTAATAATATAACATGCTGTAAACACTGCTTTAGCCTAAAAACGAGAAGAAACATTACTTTCGATTAAGAGAGTTCTTGCCATTTCTTGTAAAGATCTATTCTTCCTTTCCACAACTCCATTTTGTTCAGGTGTATATGGAGAGGAGAACATATGCTGAAAACCAGATTCATCACAAAATTTGGCAAAGTCTTGATTTTCAAACTCACCTCCATGGTTTGTCCGAATGCTTGAAATAGCGTAACCTTTCTTATTCTGTACTTTCTTAGCAAACTTTAAAAAAAAGAGAAGGTTTCAGACTTACTTGCCAGAAAGTAGACCCAAGTAAATCGTGAATAATCATCCACTATTACTAGACAAAATCTCTTTCCACCAATGCTTTGAGTTCTAGTTGGTCCAAAGAGATCCATATGTAGGAGCTGCAGCACACGATTAGTGGAAACTTGATTTATTGGTTTAAAAGAACTTCTAACCTGTTTTCCCAACACACATGGTGTGCATAAGTCAGACTTTTGATATTTCAAGTTGGGTAGTCCACGAACAAGCTTTTTAGAAGAGATTTTGGCAATTTGCTTCATATTGATATGACCAAGCTTCCGATGCCAGAGATTCGCTTCATCTTGTACTGATATTAGACATTGCGATCTTTCTGGTTTTATATCCAGAAGATAGAAATTCCCATGTCTACGCCCAGTAAAAGATTGTGAGAGATCTTTACTAGTTCCTGAACATGTTCCTTCCTGAAAATTGATTTTGAATCCAGTGTCGCACAATTGACTTATACTGAGTAGATTGTAATTTAGTCCTTCCACCAAAGAGACATTGTTGATTGTAAGACTTCAAATCTTTACTGTTCCACATCCAACAATTCTTCCTTTGCTATTTCCACCAAAAGAGACTTTTCCTCCATCTATTTGAACAAGCTTTATAAAACAATTTGAATCTCCTGTCATGTGTCTTGAACAGCCACTATCCAAATACCATTTAATCTTCTTCTTGATAGTGACCTCAATTTCACTGTCTGAGTCTGAGTCTGTATTTGCCTCAGAGTCTGAGTCTAATTCTGATTTCGCCATCAAACAAATATTGGCATAATCATCATCACTTTCTTCGCATTCAGTATCACTCCAAGTTTCTGCTTTGAGAGCCTTTCTGTATTTCTCAGCTTTTCATTTTTTTTTCTTCAACAAAGGACAGTTGGGTTTGATGTGTCCCTTTTCTTGTATTCAAAGCAAATCACATCTTTATTGGATTCATCATCCTCAGTTGATTTGTTCTGAAACTTTTGAGTGCTTTGTTTCTTCCAATTGAATCTTCTTCCCTTTTTGTTAAGTTTTCTGAACCTCCTTATCATAAGTGCTAGCTCTTCATCGTCTAAATCTTCTTCAGAGTCTGTAACATTAGAATCATCGTTAGACTTTAAAGCAATAGACTTCTTACCTTTGGGATCTTCTTCATCATTAATTTGCTCCACTTCATAGGACTGAAGTGTGCCAACCAGTTCATCTACAAAGAGCGGCATGATCCTTTGTGTTTCCCTTATTAAGGTCTTTACGTGATTCCAGTCTTTGGAGAGTCCACGCAGCAATTTGTTAACTTTCATGGGTCCTGAGATTGGTTGTCCCTGATACTCTAGACCATTTACAATTTCTGTGGAGTGGCTAAACATATCAGTGATAGATTCTCCTGGCTTCATCTTGAAAGCTTCATACTGTCCGAGTAGAATATTGATCCTTGTTTCTTTCACTCGATCAGTTCCTTCATAAGTGATGTGCAGCCTATCCCAGACTTCTTTGGCTGTTTCACAAGAAGATATTCTGTTATATTCAGCAGGAGATAATGCACAATATAAAGAGTAAATTGCTTTTGCATCAAGAGCTTGTCTCTTGGTTATCTCTTCTTGAGTCATATCGCTAGCTTCTACAACTTCTTTTCCCCTCTCTGAGACTGATGTAGCTTTAGGAATGATTCCTTTTTCTACTACATCCCATTCCAAAGGATCTTTCAATCTTAGGAATGCTTTCATCTTGTTTTTCCATATGCTATATTCCTTTCCATCAAAGTAAGGCGGTCTGGTGTTGCTTTGGCCTTCAACCAAACTTGGAGCCAACATACTAGCCATAGATCTTTAACTCAGAAGTAAAAACACTTGAATTCAATGAGTACACAAGCTCTGATACCAATTGATAAGACTAGTACGAGCACCTAGAGGGGGGTGAATAGGTGATCAAAGAAGTTTTTGTGAATCTTAACAAAACAAATTAGCTTTTAAGATTAATAGATTGAAAGCGTGAAGAAAATAAACAGTTATATGCGACTGCGATATAAAGTAAAGAGTTTAGGGATAGAGAATCAAGACACTAGGTTTATAGTGGTTCGACTTAGACCAAGCTTACGTCCACTCTCCCACACTGACAGCCCACCGGCTGGATTCCACTAAGAACCAAAAGAGATTTTACAGTCTCACGTCTTTGATTCCACAGTGTAGAGACTCTACTACACTTCCTCAATGTCTCACAATTATCTAATCTCTCTTTAGAGTACAAGTTGGGCTCAACAAATGAAATCGCAAAGAACAAGGAGCTTCAGACTTTGAAATTTTTCTATCAAGCACTTTCGAACAACTTGAGCGTCTTCCTTATATACTCCTCCATGCCTTCATAACCGTTGGCACCTTCCAAAGGAGTTCTTCCAATCAACTCGTTGGACATAATCAATTTAAGGAGATCTCGAGTTATTTAAGAAATGTGATGATAGCCCACTGATCTTGGTCGCCCATACAATCAGGATCTAGGTTTCCATAAGTAGAACTTTCCAAGTAAACTTCGCCAATCAATCGAATCTAAGTTACTCGAATTAATCTCAATACGAATAATAGATCTTGAGGTGCTATCTCCAACTGTGAGATCTTCCTTAATCGCACGAATCAAATCTTCAAAAGAGATACTCGCATTTGAATAACACTCCTTCGATAAATATTTTCTTTGTCGGTTTGGAACTATCAGTGAGGGCAGACTTTGAATCTTGAGTCTGGAGGTCTTCAGACTTTGACGATAGAGTTTGCAAGTCTTTAGACTAGACTGATGGAAACGTTTTGTCAACCTCAAAACAAATAGGGAAGTTTTCTCCAACACATTACATCATAGTTAAAAATTGATTTGAGATCAGAGATATGTTGGTTCGACCGAGATGTGTGGCTAATTGTGGGTGATTCCACTAAATTGGAAAATTCTCGTCGGTCGGTACTAGACTGATTTTTCTGTCGTTTTGGTACCCTGTGTCTGTATTTGAATCTACGAGATTTTCACGACAACCGAGAGTCGCCAATGTGTCGAGTGGGTTCATTGCGGCTCGAAGAAAATCGACCACGAGTCATTTGCACTAAAAATTTCTGAAAATTACCCTGTAGCTTAGGTCACGCTAAAATCGGCCGAATTGAAATTAACCGCGAATTTGAGTCCGATTTCAGAAATTGAAAGTTCTGTTATGTCACAATTAATTCTAGGAGCGTCAACTCAATCTCAGAAGATTTTTCTGCAAACCGAGACCTTTTGGGAAAAAGTCGAGGTAGGACCGTTTTTGTCTAGAAAAAGTCAGGGATCATTTTTGATCGCAAAATTGGGAAGCAAGTGGGACCAATTGGTGAGGAAATATACCAATTGGATCGGTGAGGTGTTGGTTGATTTTATCGAAGCCGAATTGTGTTGAATCAAGTAAGGATAAGTGTCCAATTGAAGAAGAAATTAAACAAATTCGTAGCCCCCCCCAAAACCACCTAGGGCTTTTGGACCATTTCAAAGGTTGCAATTGAAGCCTTGGTGGCTGATTTTGGTCCATGGAAGACAGCTAGTGGTGGTGGATGGGCAAGGGGACCAAATAGAAGAAACTAAGGCTTGATGCCCCCTTTGTTCCCTCATCTCTTCCTCTCTCCCTCAAAGCTGCCGACTAGCCTTTCTTCCCCTTGCTTGTGCCATTTTCGAACTTAGCAGCCAAGAGAGAGACCAACCAAAGCCAGCCAACTGCCGGACCGTTCGCCGTTGCCGTTCACCGCCCACGACGCCACCGCCACCCGCGTGCGCTGCCCGCGCCAGTCCGCTGTGCCATCAGCCTCGCCCTCCCGTGTCCCAGCCCTGCCATCTCACCTTACTCATCGTCCAGCGTGCTGCCAGAGCCGTGGGGAGGTTGTCGGAGCCACCGGGCTGCCTGTTCGTTGCCGTGAAGCCCGCCGAAGCTCCACCTACCCGTCACCGGTCTTGCTTACCTCAATTAGCCCCTGTTTCTCTCTTTTGCAGCCCAAAACAAAAGCAAAAATCAATGGGTTTCTAGCTCAGTGTTGGCCCATTTTGAGGTCGTTCCCGGCCTCGAAAGTTAGGCCTGCTTTGGAGAGAAGTGAGCCCCGTCGCATCCTCGACGATTTGAGTCGATCGGATCACAAAACAAGTGAGTTTAACTCACTAATCCTCACTTAGTAGGTTAATTATGCTTAAGGGTTGATTAGATTAAATTAAGCATGGTTTAGGTGGATAGTTAGATAAGATTAGCAAATTTAATTAATTGCCGATGTATGTTCGGTGGTTAGTGAAATGGCTAGTATAAACACCTAGAGAGGGGTGAATAGGTGGAAATAAAAATTTAACAAGACTTAAAAGTAATTCGCCTATAGAAAATACTAGACTATAATTGTATTTCAGTTTTGAGCAATTAAGTAAGACTACGAAGAGAAGTAAATAGTTCAAGGAAGAGAATAAGAACACAAGGTTTATAGTGGTTCGGCTTAGACCAAGCCTACGTCCACTCTCTCGCGCTGACAGCCTATTGGCTGGATTCCACTGTGAATCAAAAGAGATTTTACAACAGTATGATCTTGGCTTCACGGTAGAAAGTCTCTACTAGTTTCTCACTAAATCTCACAAGAGTTTCTCTCTTTTGTTTACAACTTGAGCTTGGTGATGAAATAGCAAGTAACTGGAAAACTTCAAGCTTTAGAATTCTTCTTTCATGCACGTACTCGAACAACTAGCGAGTCCTCGTCATATACTCCTTCATGCCTTCACGACTGTTGGCACTTACCAAAGGAATTCTCCCAATCTACTCATTGGACAGAATCAATCAAGGAGATCTCGAGTCGTTAGATGATTGTGATGAAAACCTGTCAATCCTGTTTGCCCATACAATCGGGATATTTGGTTTCCATAAGTAGAACCTTCCAAGTTTGCTCGCCTTTCAAATGATCTTCATAAAAGAATAAATTCCAATAAGAATAATCAATCAACTAGATGCTATATCCAGCCATAAGGTCTTCCAACAACCATACGAGCTGAATTCTTAAAGATGATCCTGCATCTGGATAAGTCTTCATTCTTCGGTCTTGGAAACTGTTAATAAGGGCAGACCTTGAAACTAAGGTCTGGCTGTCTTCAGACTTTGACACTATAGTCTTGAAGTCTTAAGACTAGACTTTCTGAAAATGTTTTGTCAACTTCAAAATAGTAAATGAGTTTTCTCCAACAATCTCCCCCTTTTTTAAGTTGACAAAACTTTTTTGCAGATTTGAAAACTTTTAACCTGCAAAACAGTATTTGAACAATAAAGAATATCTTATAGAAATAAGTTGATTAGGACCTGGATAGCATTGATTATGCAACCATAGAAAACATGTTAGTTCTGTATAAATAACTATCCAGCCAAGACTAGGTTGCTACAAGTGTCAAAAAATTTTAACACAACAATCCAAAATAAATTCAACGTTAGATTTAATCCAAAGTCTAAGCAAGTCCAAAATAGTACCAAGTTAAGGTGCTAAAACAAATAAATAACCGAAGATAAGATAAATTCAACACTCATTCTCCCCTTTTTTGTCAGAATTTTTTTTTAAAAATTAGGTAAAATCACGGCTGTTTGGGGATACGAACGATCTAGAGATCCCCCATTGACTTGACAGTGTCCTCTAGCTTCTTCAGATTCTCCTTCAGCTATTGAATATCCTCACCCTTTGTAGTTTCTTGCACTTGAATCTTCAGGGCTTGTATCTGCTCTTGTAAAGAGTTTGAAGTCGTCTTGAAGACTATCATCAGGTTCTTTATCTCAAACTCTAAACCATATTGATGACCCTTTAAATCCAAAAGGATATTCAACAGTCTTTGAAAGTTTGCTGTCGGTTCTCTTGTAGCACTAGGTCCAGCCGAATCAGTTCTAAGAGTCTTGAGATGTGAGGGAACATCAGTAGTTTGATCACCAGGACTAGGAGAGGATGCCTCAACATCTGTTTCAGGGAATTGAGAGGCATAGACATCATCTGGATCTGCTGGAGATCTACTAACATCACTAGTAAAGACAGGTGAAGAAGTATCTCTTTTGTTAACAGCTCCCCTTGTTTTTGTGCCTTCAGGTGGAGAAAAGAATTCGTCTTCTCGTTCTTGCTCTGCTTCAGCACTCAAGTTATATTTTTCTCGATCTTCTCCTGTAATTCCACTCCTTGTCTTTTTCGAGTCATTTGACAAGGATACAGCAAAAGTTGGCTCAAAAGAGTCATCTTGACCCTCTTCTTCATCTTCTTCTCTTCCTCTTTCTTCTTCCTCTGTTCTTCTTTCTTCTCTTTCTTTGCCTCTCTTCTCTGTCTCTTCTCTATCTCGGTTCTCTCTGTCTTCTGTCTCCTTAAAGCTAACGAAACTCTGTAAATTTCTTAAGGCGGAGAGAGTGATATCGTCCTCATCTTCTTTGTCTTGCAAGATAAGGGCTCTCCTCTTCTTGATTGGTGCGCTCATGGGCTCTTTGCCTTTTCTCTTCTTTGATGCAGAGTATTATTTTGCCTTGACATGGGACTTCTCTTTCATTCGCTCCAATTCCTTATTCAGCTCCTTCAGTCGCATCTTTGAAACAATTTTCAGTCCAATCACCATTAGAGTTGTGGTTCTAACACATAGAGAAGTGGGAAGATGAATTTTGAAATGTCTAAAGAGTTGAGTGACAAGCGTAGAGTAAGGTAGTTGCCCTTGTCATTCACAACTGTCCTATACATATGCATTAGGATAGTGTGAGGCTGTGAGAACTTAAAGCCAATGTTGATTGGATGCATCAACTTTGCTTCAGAGTGAGAGACATCAGTCTTCGAAGTGGATTTGGGTCTGATGTAGTTGATCACGATCTTGTGAAGTAAGATATTGGAGGTAGTCATTCTAGAGTAAGAAATCCTGCCCTCAGCAATTCTATGTAGAACAAGAGCCAAGGTTGCGTGACCAACAGACACACTAATTGGTTGGAAACTCCCTATTTCCACACCAATCACATCAGCTAAAGTATCCACATCAACCACAAATTCTTTGTCTCTAACCGAAAAACAAAATCAATCCGCGTCTAGAGAAGACAGATTTGAATAGAAAACGCAGTTAGTTCAGGGTATGCGGTAGTGGTTTCTGAGCAAAAACGATCAAGTCGAAGGAGTGCAAACTTCTCCCTCAGTTTCACTTTCAAAGTATCAAGAAAATCAAAATCCACACTTCTAGGGTGCATAACCCCTCTCGTCAGCAGTTTAGAACAAGTTTTCCTGTGGTCCTTTGAACGGAATAAATTCGTTCCATCTCCACGAACGGTTGCTGTAATACCCATCCTAGGCTGAAAATGCGTATACATCATTTCATCATTATCCTTCCCTTTAGGCACCGATACACAGATCACTTGGAAAATTGGCAAAAGTCATTGCTGCAAAACCTTTAGGCGCAATGCCTGACCTTTCCATGATATTCAAGAAGAAAGTTTCGTTCTTGTAACCATTTGCTCACAAAAACTCATCGATCAAGGTTATTGCAGAACCACCAATCTTTAAGTTAGAGTAGAGTCCAAACAAAAATTGGGGTTTTTGCATTCTTACTGGTTCAACATCTTCAATGATCTCTTCTTCTGTTGGTAGAGGATCTTGTGTCGCTTGCTGTGAGAAGTGAAGCTATTGAGAATGTTGTTGCTGCTGCTGAGAAGAATCTTTTTCCTCGGTTAAGTCAAAATGCGTAGGACCCTCTCGCATGTGCTGTGGTCCCCTGTTCACAATTCTAGAAGACTTCCTCTGGTAAGACATTGTCACTGTCGAGGGGGTTTCTCGAACTCACTCGTTGAAAAAGGTGAGAACTTTATAGATCAAACTCGAGTGAAAATGAGAGAGTAGGATCTCTGTATTCTAGGGTTTGAGTAAGCGTAAATGGAGAAGAGAAATTTCGACAGTATATAAAGCAGGTGAAACAATGTATACGAAACGTTACAAAGGAAAATAAAAACTGCCTTTTTCAAAAAATGAAAAACTGCCTTTTTTTGAAAATGAAAAACCGCCATAAATTTAAAATAAAATAGGCAAGTAACGATTCAAAAATTAACGTACCTTTTCGAAGTTTTATCCAAAAATAAACTCATATCCATTTAGAAAGTATTAACTTACAACTGTAACTTCTGGATATTCTAAGTTTGAACTTCTTCAGACTTTACCTAATAGGAGATATGATGTTCAGTCTGGTGCGAATAGACTCAAATAAAATTTTCTCCAGTGGCTTTGTGAATATATCCGCCAACTGATTCTTTGAATCGATGAACTGGATCATAACTTCTCTGTTTTGAACATGATCTCTAATGAAGTGATGTCTGATCTCTATATGCTTTGCCTTTGAATGAAGTATTGGATTCTTTATGAGATTAATGGCACTGGTATTGTCACATTTGATCTCGGTGCATGATTCTTCAATACCAAAATCTCTTAGCTGTTGTCTTATCCACAAAATTTGAGAGCAACAACTTCCAAGAGCCACATATTCTGCTTCAGCTGTTGAAAGAGTGACGGTACTCTGTTTTTTTGAAAACCACGATACTAGCTTGTTGCTAAGTAGTTGACATGTTTCATAAGTACTCTTTCTATCTATTTTGCATCCTGCTAAATCTGCGTCTACATATCCAAGGAGAGTAAAATCTCATTCTTTAGAATACCTCAGACCTAGCTTTGGAGTCGTTGCAACGTATTTGATGATGCGCTTTGCAGCACTTAAATGAGATTCTTTGGGATTTGATTGGAATCTAGCACAAATACAAACACTAAACAAAATGTCAGGTCTAGATGCAGTAAGATAAAGAAGCGAACCAATAATGCTCATGTATAGCTTCTGGTCTACATTCTTTCCTCCTTTATCTTTATCTAGCTTTGAAGAACTTGACATAGGTGTTTCTGTCTTTTTGCAATTCTCTAATCCAAACTTCTTGATGAGATCTTTTGCATACTTTTCTTGGTGAATGAAAATACATTTCTTCAATTGTTTAACTTGTAATCCCAAAAAGAAAGTTAACTCACCCATCATGCTCATCTCGAATTCATCCTGCATACATCTAGAAAACTTCTTGCATAGATTTTCATTAGGTAATCCAAAAATAATATCATCAACATAAATTTGAATAAGTAGAAAATCTTTACCTTTTCTTTTAATGAACAAGATAGTATCTATCTTACCTTTAACAAAACCATTTTGAGTTAGGAATTTACTTAACCTTTCATACCAGGCTCGAGGTGCTTGCTTTAATCCATATAGGGCCTTTTTTAGTCTGTAGACTGAGTCTGGCTTTCTTGGATCTTCAAAACCAGGTGGTTGTTCCACATAGACTTCTTCTTGGATGAATCCATTTAGGAGTTCACTTTTTACATCCATTTGGAATAATCTGAAATTTTTATAGCAAGTAAAAGCGGGTAATAATCTAATTGCTTCTCACCTTGCTACCGATGCATAGGTCTCATCATAGTCAATCCCTTCTTCTTGCATATATCCTTTGGCTACGAATCTTGCTTTGTTTCTAACCACTTTTCCCTTCTCATCCACCTTGTTTCTGAAAACCCATTTAGTTCCAATAATGGACTTACCTTTAGGTTTAGGAATTAGTTCCCAAACATCGTTGATGCTGAACTGTCTTAGCTCTTCTTGCATGGCTTTAATCCAACTTTCACAATTTTAGAAATGAGTGCTAAGACACTAGACTCCTCTCGCCTTTTGGATCTGGTACAAATTCCTTCATCAATGTTGCCAATGATGAGTTCTTCGGGATGACTTGACTTATGCTTCCAATTGCTGGTTGGTCTGAGAGTCTGCTGATCTTCTGCTTCAGTTGAAATTTCTGGTTCTTCTTGTTGTTGAACATCAGAAGTCTGAACCACTTCGGGGGAAGTAGATTTTATAACGTCTAGAGTAGGTTCTGATTCTTCAAGTTGAGTCTGGTCTACTTGATTCTGCATATAGTCTTAGAACTTGACGTTCATAGATTCTTCCACAGACTGAGTCTTCTTGTTGAAAACTCTGTAGGCTTTGGTTGAGGTAGAGTAACCAAGAAAAATTCATTTGTCTGATTTTTCTTCAAACTTACCAGTTTGATCATTCGCATTTTTCAAAACAAAACACTTACAACCAAATACATGAAAATAAGAAACATTTAGCTTCTTCCCTTTAAACACTTCATAAGGAGTTTTCTCTAGAATAGGCCTCAAGAATACTCTATTAATAATGTAGCAAGCTGTAGAAACTGCTTCAGCCCAAAAACAAGAGGAAATATTACTCTCAATCGAAAGGGTTCTAGCCATCTCCTGCAAGGATCTATTCTTTCTTTCCACAACCCCATTTTGTTCCGAGTATATGGAGAAGAGAAAACATGTTGGAAACCAGATTCATCAGAAAAATTTGTAAAGTCTTGATTTTCAAACTCACCTCCATGGTCTGTCATATACTTGAAATAGCATATCCTTTTTCATTTTGAACCTTCTTGGCAAATTTGGAAAAGTAAGAGAATGCTTCAGACTTACTTGTTAGGAAGAATACCCAAGTAAAGCGAGAGTAATCATCCACGATTACTAGGCAATATCTCTTTCACCAATGCTTTGAGTTTCTGGTTGGTCCAAAGAGATCCATATGCAGAAGCTGCAAAGCTCGATTAATAGAAACTTGATTTATAGGTTAAAAGAACTTCTAACCTGTTTTCCCAAAACACATGGCGTGCATAATTCAGACTTTTGATAAGCCAAGTTGGATAGTCCACGAACAAGCTTCTTGGAGGAAATCTTGGCAATATGCTTCATGTTAACATGACCAAGCTTTCGATGCCAAAGATTTGCTTCATCTTGAATGGAAATTAAACACTTAGAGCTTTCTAGTTTTATATCCATAAGGTAAATATTTTCATGTCTTTGTCCAGTGAAAGCTTGAGATAAGTCTTTACTAGTTCCTAAGCAAATGCCTTCTTGAAAATTAATTTTGAATCCAGTATCGCATCGTTGACTTATACTGAGTAGATTATAATTCAATCCTTCCACCAAGGAGACATTGTTGATTGTGAGACTTCTAATCTTTACAGTTCCACATCCAACAAATTTTCCTTTGCTGTTTCCACCAAAAGATACTTTTCCACCATTTATTTGCATAAACTTTATAAAACAGCTAGAATCTCCTGTCATGTGTCTCGAATAACCACTATCCAAATACCATTTGATCTTTTTCTTGATAGTGACTTGCAATCATAAAAGAAACTTAAGTTTTCTTTGGTACCCACATTTTCTTGGGTCAAAAGGGAGTTAGTGCCAAAAATAGTCTTCGCCCAATCCCTCTTAACAAGTCTCTAGACCTTGGGACATTCCTTTTCGAAATGTTCTGAGCTGTTACACTTTGAATATTTGAGAGCACTTCGGCCAACATGTTTTACAATTTTTTTTTGAAAATGGTTTTTGTAAAATGTTTTTGTAGGTTTTTGTTTGATTCTTTCCTTTACTTTGGGAAAATCAATTAAAGGAATAGTTTCTAGTGTCATACCTAAACCAGATTTGTTAAAATAGGGTCTTTGTACAGAAATAATATTTTCTAACTTCTCAGATTCTTTTGAAAACCTTCTTGTTATATTTGAAATGTCTTCTTTTAAAAAAAAAATATTTTCCTTTGAAAGAGAATATGCATTTTCCTTTAAATCAACAAAGCTTTTGTCTAGATTTTCAAACTTTTCTTTTCAAGAAATTTCCTGTTGCTTCAGTTTAGAATTCTCCATTTTTAGTTCGGAAATCCTTTTAAGAGATGTTTTGAGACTAAGATAGAGTTCATCTATATACTTTGAAACTTTAACAGGAATCTTTAAATTACTAACCTCGACTTCTTTGTCTGAGTCTGAGTCTGAGTCTGATTCAAAGTCTGAGTTTGATTCTGAGTTTGCCATTAAACATATGTTGGCATATTCTTCATCACTTTCTTCGCATTCAGTATCGCTCCATGTCTTTGCTTTGAGAGCCTTTTTGAATTTATCTGTATTTCCCTTCTTTTTCTTCAACAAAGGGCAGTTGGGTTTGATGTGTCCCTTTTTCTTGCATTCGAAGTAAGTCACATCTTTGTTCGTCTCATTGTCTTCATTTGATTTATTCTGAAATCTTTGAATGCTCTCATTCTTCCAGTTAAACCTTCTTCCTTTCCCGTTCAACTTCCTGAACTTCCTTATCATGAGTGCTAGCTCTTCATCGTCCAAGTCATCTTCTGAATATGTATCATCAGAATCATCGTTAGATTTTAAGGCAATTGACTTCTTACCTTTGGGATCTTCTTCCTCATTGATTTGCTCCATTTCATATGATTGAAGTGTGCCAACTAATTCATCTACTGAAAGAGGCATGATCCTCTGGGTTTCTCTTATTGAAGTCTTCATGTGATTCCAGTCTTTGGAGAGTCTACGCAACAATTTATTGACTTTCATTTGTCCTGAGATTGGCTGTCCATGATATGCTAGACTGTTTACAATCTCCATAAAATGACTGAACATGTCAGTGATGGATTCTCCTAGCTTCATTTTGAAGGCTTCATATTGTCCGAGTAGAATATTGATTTTTGTTTCTTTGACTCGATCAGTTCCTTCATAGGTAACATGCAACTTGTCCCAGACTTCTTTTGCTGTTTCACAAGATGAAATTCTGTTATACTCAGTAGGAGATAAAGCACGGTATAAGGAGTAAATAGCTTTAGCATCAAGAGCTTGTCTCTTGGTTATTTCTGCTTGTATTATTTTGCTTGCATTTGCAACTTCCTTTCCTCTTTCCGAGGTTGATGTAGCTTTGGGAATGATCCCTTTTTCTACCACATCCCATTCTAGGGGATCTTTTGATCTCATTAATTCCTTCATCTTGTTTTTCCAAACGTTGTATTCCTTCCCATTGAAGCAAGGAGGTCTGGTGTTACTTTGACCTTCAACCAAACCTGGAGCCAAAATACTAGCCATAGATCTTTAGCTTAAGAAGTAAAAACACTTCAATAAATAAGCACATAGGCTCTGATACCAATTGAAAGGGCTTGTATAAACACCTAGAGGGGGGTGAATAGGTGTAAATAAAAATTTAACAAGACTTAAAAGTAATTCGCCTATAGAAGATACTAGACTATAATCGTATTTTAGTTTTGAGAAATTAAGTAAGACTACGAAGGGAAGTAAATAGTTCAAGGAAGAGAATAAGAATACAAGGTTTATAGTGGTTCGGCTTAGACCAAGCCTATGTCCACTCTCCTGCGCTGACAACCTATTGGCTGGATTTCACTATGAATCAAAAGAGATTTTACAACAGTGTGATCTTGGCTTCATAGTAGAAAGTCTCTACTGGTCTCTCACTAAATCTCACAAGAGTTTCTCTCTTTTGTTTACAACTTGAGCTCGGTGAATGAAATAGCAAGTAACTGGAAAACTTCAGACTTTAGAATTCTTCTTTCACGCACGTACTTGAACAACTAGCGAGTCCTCCTTATATACTCCTTCATGCCTTCACGACTATTGGCATTTACCAAAGGAATTCTTCCTATCTACCCGTTGGACAGAATCAATCAAGGAGATCTCGAGTCGTTAGATGATTGTGATGAAAGCCCATCAATCCTGTTCGCCCATACAATCAGGATCTTTGGTTTCCATAAATAGAACCTTCCAAGTTTGCTCG
This sequence comes from Eucalyptus tenuipes, assembly GCA_014182365.1. Lineage (NCBI taxonomy): Eukaryota > Viridiplantae > Streptophyta > Magnoliopsida > Myrtales > Myrtaceae > Eucalyptus > Eucalyptus tenuipes. The sequence continues at coordinate 8,631,951 of CM024546.1, read as the reverse complement.
CCTTTCGAATGATCTTCATAAAAGAATAAATTCCAATAAGAATAATCAATCAACTAGATGCTATATCCAGTCATAAGGTCTTCCAACAACCATACCTATATATCACTGAGAATGAGCAGTCTCGGATTTTGATCGGACTCTTAGATAGCATTGAATGGGCCGACCAAAGAAAGGTCATGATGACACGTAATCGACTACGTCGATTGATCGATGATTCGATCTGAGTGCTGATTTGATGTGATTCGATGATGGTATGAATTGAACTAACTTGCAAGAAGGAACCGAGGCCAAGGTAAGTCCTCTGACTCGTGTTGTGCTTAGGCAGCTCTTAAGGCGTATTTTCTTCCTAATCGAGTCTTAAGGGGTAGAACTCGCTGAGACGTAGTCTCACCCCGTTGTGAGACAACATTTCAGGTCCATAGATGGCAGCACCTCTAGCTCCTCCCGAGCATTTTGGTATACCGGAGGAAACCACAGAAATAGGTTATCACATTTCGATACACCATCACCCCGAAGGATTGGAATATGTAATGGTAAAATCCACCATATGGATTGATGTGGGTAGACCCCAAAAGGTACCCCATAAATATCGGTTGTGGTATCACCATTACAATGATGGACGAAGGGTGGGCCCTGTATCGGAATCCGATGTACCTCTGTACGCTTTGAAGGTTGCGTTCGGGAAGGGTACAATAGATCCTAAGGGTGGATCAATGGTGGATGCGAAGGATCCTAAGCTTGAGGGCGACTCTGACTCTCTGGTGTACTCAGCCATTGGCTCCTGTTGGAGCAAGGAGGAAGGAGAGATCGTTGAGGAGGAGGACCTGGAGGAGGATCCAGAGAAGGATTGAAACCCCACCTTTGTCTGTAGACTTTGTTTTGTGAACTTGTTGTTTGTGACCTGTCTTAGTAGTTCGCCTTGTATATATATGCATTATGATTTGCATTGTATATAAGCGTGGTTGTTTTTTTTAAAGTTGTGTTATTGAAGTCCTACTATCCTATCCCATTGTTTTATTGTCTGAGGATTTTATATTTGCTTCCACATGCGCATTAAAACGAATGGGTCGGCGATTTAGCCTGGGACGTCGCTATTTAATCGACCAGTGAGGGATGGGCGCGCTCTCGAGGATCGGGGTGTGACACTTACCATCACTAACTCGAACATAACATGGGCAACCAAATATTCTAAGAGCAAAATAATTAGCAACGGTACTTGACCACACTTCTTCAGAAGTTCAACATCCAATCGTAGTTGATGGAGATCTATTCATTAGGTACCTCGCCGTACTAAGCATGTTCACTAAAAATCTTCTAGCCATACCAGCACTAGTGAGCATTTATGGGCCTTCTCTAGTAATGTTTTGTTCATTAATTTCGCAACATATTGTGGTTCATTAGCATTAGTGCGATATTTTACTATACCTTCATTCATGCAAAATTTGCTTAACAGCTTCGAGTAAAAGTCCATGCTATTGTCAGTCCGCACTTGCTTGATCATCTTACTAGTCTCCTTTTCAAACAAAGCTCTTAATTGCTTGATCCTAACAACAACATCGAACTTGTGTCTAAGCACAAAGACCGAAGTTTTCCTCAAGTAGTCATCAATAACTGTTAACATAAATTTGATACTTTTCCTTGAAGGAAACAACGACAACTTGCGAGCATTTAAGTGAATTACCTTTGCAATTTTTGGGGTTTCTTTGATAGTTGTACTGAAGTGCACTTTCCACCATTGATTTAAATCATAGCACTTGCATAATTTCAGTTGTTAGCAACATAACCACATTACATTTTTCTTTTATTTAAAACCTTCAGGCTTTTATTGCTAATGTGTCCTAAATGCATATGCTACAATTCATGCTCTCGAATAAATGCATCCAATGTCTTTGAGATGAAATTTGTCATTGTCTCACCTTGAAGCTCATATAGACCACTGTGCTTGATTCCTTTCATTATCATCAAGGTACCTCGAACAACTTTGAGAACTCTACATTCTAGAGTATATTGACATCCAGCTGAATCCAGGGCAATCAAAGAAATTAAGTTTTTCTTCACCGTTAGAATGTGCCTTACTCCAATCAATGTTCTCATGATGCCATTATGCATTTCGATTCTAACATTGCCAACACCTATAATATCGCACTTTGTGTTGTTCCCCAACAGGACTTTACTAACGTCCATGCATTGGTAATTAGTAAATCAGTTTCTATTTTGTGTAACATGAAAAGAACCACCATAATTCACAATCCATCCATCAAACGATGAATAACCGGTGATAGATAAGACAAAATCAGCACTATCCAAACTACCAAAATTACCTGCAACATCATCTGTAAAATCAACTTTCCCTTATCCTTCTTGTTCTTCAAAGGCAACTCCTTCTAAGATGCCCTTTCTTGCCAAAATTCCAACAGACAACACCACTAGTCCTAGACTGACTACTTCTATTCATGCTTATACTACCTCTGCTAACACGTGTATTTATTTTTCCTCTATTTTCACCTACTAAAGCAATAAATACATGTTTATCAGATTCTCTTTTACAAATGTTCTCACTCAGAATCAAATCACAAACCCCATCAAACGTCAAATTTGTTGACCTAGGGGAATTACTTACAACAAAAACAGTAGTATTCCAACCATTGGTCAATGAGGAAAACAGAATCAAGCACGTATCTCATCTTCAAAATCAATCTCAACCGCACTCAATTGACTAACGATTACATTGAATTCATTAATATGATTTGCAACTGACACACATTCGCTTATCTTCAAGTTAAACAGACGTCGCATCAAAAAGACCTTGTTGATTGCAGAAAGCTTCTCGTACATATGTGACTAGACTTTTATTAAACCCGTAGTGGTATTCTCCTTCAGATGTTAAATGCTCATTCACGAGCCAACGTTAACCGAATAACACCTATAACTTCTCTGTTTAGTAATTCCCAATTAGCTTGCTCCATTGTCTTTGGCTTTCCCCTAAGCAGGGGCAAGTGTAGTTTTATCTAATAGAGATAATTGTTGACACCTAAATTTTTGCATAAAAAATGGGTTAATTTTTACCCCAAAAAAAAATAATAAAATTGCATGACATATAGTTTAGAAACATTTATCTTATTTTGTTTTATTTTATTGGACTGACGGTGAGCGCGAGATTTTTCACATATTCAGGTAATATACATTGAGGGACATATTTTTGAGCAGAAATGAAATTTTCGGATGGAATATTCAGAAAATACAAAAGAGAATATCGCGCGGGGTGCAACGATATATTCAAGGGATTATGCACAGGAAAAAATTGGAAATAAAATATACCACAAAGGTCTAAATTTTTCACCTATAAAAGGTGTTGTTCGTGTATGGACACGCGTGGGGGGAGGAAAAAAAATTTAGAGAGAAAATTCCTGAGAAAAATTTTAGAGCAAAAGGTGAGGGGCTCATCCTTCGTTGTTTTTTTGGAGTTCGAAATTGAAAATTTTGGTTTTGTGGAAAAGAAAAAAAAAAGAAAGTCAAAAGGTGCTGAGCGTGCAGTGGGAGGGGATGTGCCACAGGTGAGAGAGAGAGAAAAAAAGAAAAGAAAAGAAAAGACGTGAATTGTTCATCTCCTTTGCGGACGCCTCAGTTGCCATAGCCAATCCCCTGCGCAGCTGCCGACCGCTCCGCCCGCCCCGCTCGTCACCGCATCGCCGTGCCTTCGCCTTTGCCAGCCATCGCCGCTTGCCCCTTCGTTGCGGCGCCGCTCACTCGTCGCCAAACCGCCACAGCAGCCCGCGATCGCAGCAAGGCACTATCTTCGGTGACGTCCTTCAATAGCCGCCGCTCGCTCGCCACCAGCAACGCTTGCAACTCCGCTCCCGATGTTGTTGCTTCCCATAGGAGCTCTGCGCAGGCAGCTTGAACGCAACTCTAGCACCGTCGCCCCGCTGCGTCTCCTCAGCGAGCAGCCCGCAACGCCAGCAGATCCTGAGCGGCCGTCGCACTGCCGCCTTGCCGTGTCGATCCGCCACGACTCGACGCTCAGCTGCTCACGAATCCGCCCCCTCGCTGCAACCCACTGTCCTTGTTTGTCGTTTGAGCACCCTTCGACAGCAGATCTCGAGCTTGCCTCAGCCTCCCTGCTCTGCCGTGCTTACGCCAGAAGCCCTATGCAGTAGATCCCCAGCATCGACGCCTGAGCCGCTCCTGCTCTGCTCAATCTCACCAAAAGCTGCAACCGCCTCGCGACTTGACATCAGCAACGCCGCGCGACGCCGCGACCCGACGCCAGCTGCGACCCGCCCGCGCCGCCTCCGAGCGACACCACCACAAAACCTCCTTGCCCGCTGCTGGTCCGCAGCCGGTTCCCTCGCCGAGCTCCGAACGCCGTTGACCTAACCCGTGGCGACCCAAGACAGCTTTGCTTGCCTTATTTGGAGAAAAAAGAAAAGAAAAGAAAAACAGCAAAATCAATTTAGATAGTTTTTCTTTTATTTATTTACCTTATTTTATTATTTATTATTTATAATTATTATTATTATTTTACTTTCTTTGTTCTTTTTTAGTATAATTATTCCTTAGTGTAAGGATGAGATGTTCGACATGAAATAGCCTCTGAAATTTATGATTGACAGTTTGATTTTCGCGCCCTAAATCTGACTCGCAATCGCTTGAAAAATCGCCAATCCGATCTCATGCTCGTGATTTGATTCGCGATTTATTTAAAATTGGCCAACCCAATCTCATACGCGAGATATGGTTCGTCAATTTGGATATCAATCTTACCTTACTCGATTTGCCGTCGTGTCGTTTAAGTTGATTTTGTTTTCGTAAAAAAAAAAAAAAAAAATCGAAAAATGTGAGTTAGATTAGGTTTATTTCTTGTTTTAGGGTTTTGCATATTTAGAATAGGAATTTTATTTCGAATTTCAAAAATATAAAAATTTTAAAAAGTGAAAAAATAATTAAAAAAACCAATCAATTTAGGTTGCTAGTTTTTTTTTTTTTTTTTTTTTTAACTTAGGCATGTTTAATTATTTGACAATTCTTAATTTCGAAATTAACAAAAAAAAAATCATCATGCATATGTCATGTAGAATTATCTTTTGTACGTCATTGCATATTAGGGTAAAATTGCACGTAGTTTAATTCTAGATAATATTTTAAAAAAAATTATTATAAGTTTAGATATTCGCTTAGATAGATTGCATTTTAGGATTACTTGGGTTAAGATAATATTTTAGTTTAAATTAGGATTTGGCTTAATCTCATTCCTAATACAAATTAGATGATATCTTAATCTAGGTAGATAATTTTCGCATTTTTATAATTTCGAATTTCAGGGAAAATACCAAAAAAAATGCCTTAGAATAAATTGATTTACCCACCGCAGCTGCCTTCCTTATTTGGAGAAAAAAAGAAAAGGAAAAAAAAAAAAAGCAAAATCAATTTAGGTAGTTTTTCTTTTATTTATTTACCTTATTTTATTATTATTATTATTATTATTATTATTATTATTATTATAGTTTATTTGCTTTTTTTAGTATAATTATTCCTTAGTGTAAAGATGAGATGTTTGACATGAAATAGCCTTTGAAATTTGTGATTGACAGTCCGATTTTCGCGCCCGAAATCCAACTCGCAATCGCTTGAAAAATCACAAATCCGATCTCACGCTCGAGATTCGATTCACAATTTATTTAAAATTGGCCAACCCGATCTCATACGCGAGATATGGTTCGTCAATTTGGATATCAATCTTACCTTACTCGATTTGCCGTTGTGTCGTTTAAGTTGATTTTGTTTTCGTAAAAAGAAAATCGAAAAATGTGAGTTAGATTAGATTTATTTCTTGTTTTAGGGTTTTGCATATTTAGAATAGGAATTTTATTTCGAATTTCAAAAATATAAAAATTAAAAAAAGTAAAAAAATAATTAAAAAATAAAAAAAACAATCAATTTAGGTTGCTATTTTTTTTTTAACTTAGGTTGCATGTTTAATTATTTGGCAATTCTTAATTTCGAAATTAACAAAAAAAAATCATCATGCATATGTCATGTAGAATTATCTTTTGTACGTCATTGCATATTAGGGTAAAATTGCACGTAGTTTAATTCTAGATAATACTTTAAAAAAAATTATTATAAGTTTAGATATTCGCTTTGATAGATTGCATTTTAGGATTACTTGGGTTAAGATAATATTCTAGTTTAAATTAGGATTTGGCTTAATCTCATTCCTAATACAAATTAGATGATATCTTAATCTAGGTAGATAATTTTCGCATTTTTATAATTTCGAATTTCAGGGAAAATACCAAAAAAAATTTCTTAGAATAAATTGATTTACCCACCGCAGCTGCCTTCCTTATTTGGAGAAAAAAAGAAAAGGAAAAAAAAAAAGCAAAATCAATTTAGGTAGTTTTTCTTTTATTTATTTACCTTATTTATTATTATTATTATTATTATTATTATTATTATTATTATTATTATTATTATTATTATTATTATTATATACTTTATTTGCTCTTTTTTAGTATAATTATTCCTTAGTGTAAGGATGAGATGTTTGACATGAAATAGCCTTTGAAATTTGTGATTGATAGTCCGATTTTTGCGCCCGAAATCCAACTCGCAATCGCTTGAAAAATCACAAATCCGATCTCACGCTCGAGATTCGATTCACGATTTATTGAAAATTGGCCAACCCGATCTCATATGCGAGATATGGTTCGTCAATTTGGATATCAATCTTACCTTACTCGATTTGCCGTTGTGTCGTTTAAGTTAATTTTGTTTTCGTAAAAAGAAAATCAAAAAATGTGAGTTAGATTAGGTTTATTTCTTGTTTTAGGGTTTTGCATATTTAGAATAGGAATTTTATTTCGAATTTCAAAAATATAAAAATTAAAAAAAGTAAAAAAATAATTAAAAAACAAAAAAACAATCAATTTAGGTTGCTATTTTTTTTTTTTTTAACTTAGGTTGCATGTTTAATTATTTGACAATTCTTAATTTCGAAATTAACAAAAAAAAATCATCATGCATATGTCATGTAGAATTATCTTTTGTACGTCATTGCATATTAGGGTAAAATGACACGTAGTTTAATTCTAGATAATATTTTTTTAAAAAAAATATTATAAGTTTAGATATTCGCTTAGATAGATTGCATTTTAGGATTACTTGGGTTAAGATAATATTCTAGTTTAAATTAGGATTTGGCTTAATCTCATTCCTAATACAAATTAGATGATATCTTAATTTAGGTAGATAATTTTCGCATTTTTATAATTTCGAATTTCAGGGAAAATACCAAAAAAATGCCTTAGAATAAATTGATTTACCCACCATAGCTGCCTTCCTTATTTGGAGAAAAAGAAAAGGAAAAAAAAGCAAAATCAATTTAGGTAGTTTTTCTTTTATTTATTTACCTTATTTGATTTATTTATTTATTTATTATTGTTATTATTATTTTACTTTATTTGTTCATTTTTAATATAATTATTCCTTGGTGTAAGGATGAGATGTTTGACATGAAATAGCCTCTGAAATTTGTGTTTTACAGTCCGATTTTCGTCCCCGAAATCCAACTTGCAATCGCTTGAAAAATCGCCAATCCGATCTCACGCTCGAGATTCGATTCGCGATTTACTTAAAATTGGCCAACCGATCTCATACGCGAGATATGGTTTGTCAATTTGGATATCAATCTTACCTTACTCTGATTTGCCGTCGTGTCGTTTAAGTTGATTTTGTTTTCGTAAAAAAAAATTGAGAAATGTGAGTTAGCTTAGGTTTATTTCTTGTTTTAGGGTTTTGCATATTTATAATAGGAATTTTATTTCGAATTTCAAAAAAATAAAAAATAAAAAAGTAAAAAAATAATTAAAGAAAAACCAATCAATTTAGGTTGCTATTTTTTTTTTTTTTTTAAACTTAGGTTGCATGTTTAATTATTTGACAATAATTAATTTCGAAATTAATAAAAATAAAAAATAAAAAATCATCATGCATATGTCATGTAGAATTATGGCATATTTTGTACGTCATTGCATATTAAGGTAAAATTACACGTAGTTTAATTCTGGATATTTTTTTAATTTATTATAAATTTAGATATTTTCTTAGATAGATTGCATTTTAGGATTACTTGAGTTAAGATAATATTCTAGTTTAAATTAGGATTTGGCTTAACCTAGTTCCTAATACAAATCGAATAGAATCTTAATCTAGCTAGATAATTTTCACATTTTTTCTAATTTCGAATTTCATGAAAAATACAAAGAGAAATGTCTTAGAGTAAATTAGTTTCATTTTCTAGGATAAATTGCATGCTTTTTAAGAAAAAAAATGTCATGTGCATGTCATATAGGATTAGATTCATGAAATGCATGTCATTTAGTGATTGTTGCTAGGTCCATTTAATTAGAAATTGCCTGTCATTAGAATTAGGTCATTTAATTATATTGCATCGCATAAAGCATAATTCTCATTAATTAAGTGAAAAAAAAAGAAATTGCATGTTAATTAGAAATCATATCTAGGGTTGTTTATGTGAAAGTCCTTTCTAATTGAAAGTATCTCATTTAGCAGAAATCCATGTCATTGTCTTGAACGACAATTCTCTCTTGTAGAAATTTGGGTGATGCAAATATGGTAAAGTCATTATGCATAAACCTTGATTGAATTGATGAAATCTTCACTGAATTTTGAAATGTGCATTTCAAAGTAGTTCAGATTGTCTATCTCTTTGATGAATACATATAAGTTTTTGCTCTAATTGTGTCTGACAGATTATATTTCCTTGAAGACTGAGTAATACTTGACGTTCAAGTTGCTCATTGAAGCCTTGAGATTTGGCGTGCTTTCGTAGCTTGAAGCCCTTTCCATTGACCCGGCATGCTTCCACAGCCCGGTGTCCTTTTCTTGACCTGACGTGCTTTCGTAGCCTAGAGTCCCTTTTATCGAACCGGCATGCTTTCATAACTTGGAGTTCTTGACCTGGTGTGCTTTCGTAGGCCAGAGTCCATTTTATTGACCCGGCGTGCTTCCGTAGCCCGGAGTTCGTGACCTAGCGTGCTTTCGTAGCCCAGAGTCTCTTTTATCGAACCGACGTGCTTCTGTAGCCCGAATCCCCTCTATATTGACATGGCGTGCTTTCATAGCCAAAGTCCTTTATATTAACCTGCCTTATTTGGAGAAAAAAGAAAAGCAAAAAAAAAAAAAAAAAAAAAGCAAAATCAATTTAGGTAGTTTTTCTTTTATTTTCTTACTTGATTATTATTATTATTATTATTATTATTATTATTATTATTATTATTATTATTATTATTATTATTATTATTATTTTATTTATTTGTTCTTTTTTAGTATAATTATTCATTAGTGTAAGGATGAGATGTTCGACATGAAATAGCCCATGAAATTTGTGATTAACAGTCTGATTTTTGTGCCTGAAATCCGACTCACGGTAGCTTGAAAAATCGCCAATCCGATCTCACGCTCGAGATTCGATTCGTGATTTATTTAAAATTGGCCAACCCGATCTCATGCGCGAGATATGGTTCGTCAATTTGGATATTAATCTTACCTTACTCTGATTTGCCGTCGTGTCGTTTAAGTTGATTTTGTTTTCGTAAAAAAAAATCGAAAAATGTGAGTTAGATTAGATTTATTTCTTGTTTTAGGGTTTTGCATATTTAGAATAGGAATTTTATTTCTAATCTTAAAAAAATAAAAAAAAAAAAAAAAAAAATAAAAAAAAAAACCAATCAATTTAGGTTGCTATTTTTTTTAAAAAAAAAAACTTAGGTTGCATGTTTAATTATTTGACAATTCTTAATTTCGAAATTAATAAAAAAAATCATCATGCATATGTCATGTAGAATTAGGGCATCTTTTGTATGTTATTACATATTAAGGTAAAATTGCACGTAGTTTCATTCTAGATAATATTTTTTTTTAATTTATTATAAGTTTAGATATTTTCTTAGATAGATTGCATTTTAGGATTACTTGGGTTAACATAATATTCTAGTTTAAATTAGGATTTGGCTTAACCTAATTCATAATACAAATTGAATAGAATCTTAATCTAGCTAGATAATTTTCACATTTTTTCTAATTTCGAATTTCATGAAAAATACAAAGAAAAATGTCTTAGAATATTTTCTAGGATAAATTGCATGCTTTTTAAGAAAAATAATGTCATATGCATGTCATATATGATTAGATTCATGAAATGCATGTCATTTTGTGATTGTTAGTAGGTCTATTTAATTAGAAATTGCCTGTCATTAGAATTTGATCATTTAATTATATTGCATCGCATAAAGCATAATTCTCATTAATTAAGTGAAAAAAAATAAATTGCGTGTTAATTAGAAATCATATCTAGGGTTGTTGATTTGAATTCTGATTTAACATTGTAGATGCTTTCCTTGCTATGAGTAAGTCTTGCAATTTATTCATCGCTTTATCTGGGTGTTAAATTGATGGTTTGCGCACCTGTATGATCACCTCACATGTTAGGAAAATAGATTTAAAATCAATCCAAGCTATTTGCAAAACATTTCTTCGAAATAAAAGAGAAAGATACCGAAAGCGCGTTAGAGAAATCTAGCGTAACCAAGTCCCCGAACTCATGATCTTTGGTTCGTAGGAGTAAAGTAAATATCCCGTTACTTTACTTGGATTTCTAATCGACCTACCAAAAATAGATTAGTGGCGACTCCTAGTTAAAAATCAATTGCATGTTAAAAATTTGAACCTAAGTCGCGAATTGATATGGGCTTAGGAGAGCCCGAGTTAAGTCTAGGCTTAACAATCCATTAGCCAAACTTTAAGTGGTTCAACCGGAAATTTGGTCGCGACAATAATCCTCAATCCACATCTTCTAGAAACTAAAATCATTCCCATCATCAATTCTCACTTTTCCTTCTTCAATCACAATCGCTGCGCTTTTACTTAGCTAAGTCTGGCTCTGATACCAATCGTTGCGGAAAGCAAGCAATTGAATAATAAAATAGACAAAATGAAGAAAATAGACCAGATAATAGATTTAAGTGGTTCGATCGTAGTGACCTACGTATACGGGGAGAGCAATAGCAAATTTTACTACGGATCAAGTGATAAACGGAGATTACAATCACACTTGAGTCACTCAAATACTCTTAATGTTTCCCAAGCCTTAATTATATCAAATAACTCACGCAGTTTTTAGCCCCAATAATTCATCGCTAAATAATCTTTTGATCTCATGAAGGAATTAACATACAAATCTTGAACTCACAAAGTTTAATTGGCTTGAACACTTGTATATGTAATTCACGAACAAACTCATAAAGATAGCCCACTGCTCAAACACTCAGAAACGGCGCTTCACCATTGCATGCATCAACAGCGGCATCCTATCATCTCCACGCGTGGCCATATATTATATATATAATATACATATACAGTGGACTTGAGGACTTTCCAATTCTTGAGAGTGACTCCCACGTAGACTAGGAAAAATATATAAAGATATTAAATAAATTTAACCCAAGACGCCTTTGCAGGGAAACATATCTTCCATTTCTTCTCTCTGACGATGCTGACCGAGTTCACGTTGGACTTCCCAATTTGAGAACAAACACCAACTCGTATATAGAAATTGTTGTTTGTGCTTCAACAACCTTGTATACAAATACGAGATCCAAATTTTGCTATCTATTAGTGATTGTCACTTCATTATATAAAGAATTTCCGTTTTTTTTTTCTGCAATCTTTATTTTTATCCATACCATAAAACCCCACCAATTCAGTTTCATTGGGCTCGGCCTGACAACCCACTCACGAAAGAGGCTCGGGTTAATTGTCGGGGGGTTTTTGGAGCACTGAATGTGAAGGGAGAAGTAATCAACAAGTTCAAAACCAGAATCATGGTTAATCGAAGTCCTAAAGGAGAAGTAAATGGAGACCTCGTGATGAAAATTTTTGCTGGAATAGCACAAAGAAGGCCATCTAAAACGAAATTGCAAACCTCAAAAGAGCAGAAAAATCATAATTAAGAAGATGAATCTGTAATGCCACCATTGAAGAGACGTTTGTCCAAGAGGCCCTAATTTTGAGCATACATAGTCCGATTGAGTCTTGAATTCTGGACTCGAGTGTGTTGTTTCTCTCAACGTGATGCAGAGAATTAATGCAACTTTTTGTTCCTAGGAAGTTCGAAAGGATTTATCTTATGATATGAACCTTTGGATATTGTGGGGAAGGGTCTTGTTCACTTAAGAGCACCAATGGAACTCGATAGAAGTTCCATGATGTCGAATATGTTTCCAGCCTGAAAAGAAATCTTGTCTCTATAGGATAATTAGACAGCATAGGATATTGAACCATTATTGGGAATGGCTTGTTAAAGATTATTATAGGTGCTATGTTTGTAGCATAGGGACCACAATTGGGAATGCTGTACATGACTGTATGCAGTAGAAAAATTGTAGTAGTTGCTAACCCCAAAGTTGATTCCAAATTGTGGCACCACAGCTTGGACACATGAGCAAAAAGGGGATGGAGATGTTAGCATCAAAGGGAAATTGCATGATCTGAAGATTGGATATTGGTCTAAGTGAGGATTGTGATCTAGGCAAATAGAAACGTGTCAATTTTTTGAAGAATAGAAGAAAAACCAAAAAGGAAAGTTAGTATGGATGCATTTGGATGTCTCGGGGCTAGCCGATGTTCATTACCTAGAAATTCACACTACTACATCACCCTCATTGACAACTTCACAAGGAAGGGATGAGTTTATTTTCTGAAAAATAAATTTGATGAGTTTGCTACTTTTAATAAATGGAAATTCGAAGTGAAGTATGAGACCAGTCTAAAAATTAATATCTAATTCCGCCAATGGAGGTACGCACAACAGCATAAAGTCCAAGCATTTTGTGCATAGAATGGAACAAGAGTAACAAAAACAGCTCCCAACAGACTACAGCAAAGCGCACTTGCTAAGAGGATGAACTAGATCTGATTGAGTGTGCAAGAAGTATAATTAGAAAGCAAATAAAAGTTGGTAAACAATAAGAAAAGTTGGAAATTAAAGCAAATTGGCAAAAAGAATTAGTGATTATAAAAGTATTTATTATTTATACCGACAAATGATTAGAAAATAAAGTGGCTAGCAGTTTTTCTAGACCAAATTTTTTATTTGAATGTTTACCAATTCCGTGAAAAATTTACCAGCACGGATGAACAATCCTTTTTTTCGAAAACGGACCAATGGAATCCTCCTAGGTGCTCTTTATTTCTATTTTTCAAGATTGTTTACCACTTTCTATTTTATTAGATCAATGTGCTTCTTTTTTACGGCTAGTGTGAAAAAAATATTTTGAAGAGTTCAAATTTCATCTTCCCCTGATTTATTATCTTAGCACTCAGTATGGAACCGGCAAACTAGTACGGTCCCATGCTCGCGGTGGCCGCCAACGTCGTTAGATTGGTGATTGATTATTTTGGTCCGTCACTAAATTGCAACAAGTTTTGCAAACCACCCTCCGTATTTCTACGAGCCCGTGGATTGTAGCAAACAGTTTACCGTTGACTAGGATGATATTTGTTAATAATGAGTTTTCCTTGCCGTCTAAGTTTGCCATTACATAGAACGACATTTTCCGCATGATGATCCATTTATTTGCTTATTGGACAAAGCATTTCATTCTTCTACTCAACACATAAACATTGTTTTTTGTCTAACTTCCCAAAATAAACGATATCCGTGGATCATGAACTGATTTTTCTTTTATCAAGTCGTGCCAAAAACAACGTTGTCGCTCATAGTTCGGTGTCAAGAGACCTTCCAATTTGTCTCTTCATTTGAAAGGATCATCTTCTTTACCAAGTTATTATTGATTTCTAATGAAAATTAATCTAAATAATTATATTGGAATCTTGCATAAAGGTTTCGAGCTAAATTCGCAAAACTAAAAAGTTTAAAATTGGGGAGAAGTATCAGAAAAGTCCTAAGCCTATTGCATTTGTGCCAATCGAGTCATAAACCTTTTAATGGTGCCAATTTAGTCCTAAACCTTATGACCTAAAGCTAATACAATCATTCCAGCTAATTTTGGTATGATATTGTTGACATAGATGCCGACCGATGTACGTGGTATGTTGGGCGGCGCTAACATGAATAACTTTTAATAATATATTAATAATTTTTCAATTTTTTTTTGATTTTTTTTCTTTCCTTTTTTTTTCCTTCCCCTTCCTCTAGCAAGTTGTCAAACCTCAGCAACCAGCTAGAGGTGAGGGCTGGCAAGTTCCCTCACCTAGCCCCTAGCGAGACTCGAGCCTTCGCAAGAGGCTGGCTTGTCTTTGGGCTGGCCGGGCTTGAGCCTCATCGGCCGTTGCCTTTGATCGGTCATCAAAGTTCGGCAACCGGCTGGAGGGAGGGGAAGAAAAAAAAAACGAAAGAGAAAATAAAAGAAGGAAATGAAAAAAATTGAAAAATTATGAAAATATTATTAAAAGTGATTTGCATTAGCGCCGGCTATGCCATATAAATGAACTGGCATCCATGTCAATAATGTCTAGTCAAAATTAGTTGGAATTACTAAATTAGCTCTAAGTTAAAAGGTTTACGATTAAATGGCACAAATGCAATATGTTTAGGACTTTTTTGATACTTTTCCTTTTAGAACTCAATTGACATTGGTATAATAAGTTTAGTGTTGACCGGATAATTTTCTTTTTAAATTATCCCGATTTGAGATGATAATTTCCTTTCTTTTAGTTTCCTTTTCAAGAATTACTAAGCCTCTCAGTCGTTTTTCTTGAATCATTTTAAAAAGGAGCCCCCGCTTCCGTATGGAAACTCCCTTTCAATGCCTGGTTCAAGGAGAATTTTGAATCGTGCTCTAAATAAAATCCATATTAGGTCAAAACAAAGACATTGATTGCACGGATGAAAGACTCCGTTATCGCTGAGCATAGACCCATTCGACGGCGTCCTTATTATCATTTCCATAAATCCTAGTCAGCCCACGTGCCAACAGCCCCGGACATTGCTTTTCTTCTTGCGATGCAGATGTCATTCTCGAAGGAACAAATACAAAATAAATTGCGGTTGGCTGTGACCATTTCTTTTTAACGGAACTTGTGGTGTATTTGTCCCAACTACTTCGTATTATATTACATCATCGAAGCGAGACTTTCGTGTAACATTCTCAAATGTGCACCTTAACAAATCTCCCTCTATAAGTCACTTGCGTAAGGTATTTTTCCCTTTAGTATAGATATCTTTTCGCACCTTAACAAGTGTCCTTATCACGTGTAAGTCGGTTTCGTAAGGCATTTTCCCTCTTAGTAAAGATATATTTTCACACCGACATTATTTCAACTCGAGAATTTCTAACTTGACCCACAACTTTGGTAGCTGCCGATGGGGACGGTATCCACCCCTCAAACTCCACCTCAATTGCCTGGCCTAGCCTACCTAAGCAAGAAGCAAGGGGCACCATTCACCGCCTCGATTAAGGAGTCACGTCCAACATTTTCTTCATGGAGATATTCACCAAACAATGATACTCAAAAGGAGGAGGCCATCAATCAACTATTAACTCTAATACCACTTATTGGGCAATGCAATAGAAGCCCAATACATTTACCCGTTAAATTGAACTTAAGTCTAAGCTCATGTTGGACTCACCTATATTCCAAAACTAGAATAACAAATTATTTACCAATTAAGATATATTAACTATTCCAATTACACTACATTCTCGTTGTAGGATTTTTTTTTTCCCGTCTGACATCCTTACAAGAGTTGTTTAACAAAATAGATAGAAGAGAGTAGAAAGAAAAACCATTAGAGGAAAGAAAATCATTACTAGTACAATAATCAATCGTGACAAAAGCTAACAACTATGAAGCTTAAATTAATTTTTTATATTATTAAAGGAATAGTCCGACTAAAATAAGGGAATCAAATATTATATTAAGATTTATCAGAAAAACTTGAAAAACTCATCCTTTGTTATTATTTTTATTTGGTCGAAAAACTCATCCTTTACTCAAAAGCTAATCTGATAGAGATTCCAGATTTCCATTCTACGCCAAGGAATGACTCATTTTCGTTTGGTTTGCGTGTGGAATTCTGCTCAATGAATCACTAATGGATTTATACTGGAGAAGTCGGATAGATCGATGCCTGTGAGAAAGAGAACAAGGCAAACTCTGCTCATCGTCTTCGCTTTAAGAGAGTTGGACTGATCCTCCGCAAGAACTGACATTTATTCGTTGAACAACATTGTGACAATCTTCAAGCCGCAATGTCGAATTGTTGATTTGGTGGTCCTGTGTTTTCTAAGGAAACTATTTCACTCGTCTTGCGCGCACTTTAAGTTGTTGTTTCATGAAACGAAATCTCATATACTTGATCTGCAAGGACTACGACAAAAATGAATCTCCTGTGAGGTTGGGATGCAACGCTACTCACTCGTCTTGTAGCCGAGAAATCACTGTGCAGAGGCTTATGAAAGTGAATGCATGATACTGAAGAAGAAGCAGATGGGCTAACTACTAGCGTGTATATTCCTTGACAGTTCATATGAAAACCTCACGCAAAATCAAGATCTAGAGATATAGATGCCTTATTTCACGTGTTTTGACTTGTTTACCAGTATGATACGATAGACACCAAGTCTTGGCGTGCCGGGGCACATTAAGCAACCCGTTGATTTAATGATCATGTCCAGCAAATTAAAAAAAGAAAAAAAAAAAGATCTCTTTTCAGCAATTGGAATGAGTAAGCTCTTGGGTTTCCTCGCGGGTTTGTTACCATAAACACATCGTTGTAAAGCAAAAGCTGCCGCTAAAGAGTATTAACACATGAGAAAACAAGGGCCGGTCGCTGTGGAGATCCAAGGTCACTGCGAACGAAGCAGAAAACTCGAAAAAGAACATGGCTCGAGCAGAGATAAGTAAATGAATTGAACTACGAGCGAGGCTACCTGTTCTTATTTTCCTAATAACTGATATTGATTGGATGACTCGTTTATTGTTTTGAGATTGTAATACTTACATAAGTCACCTATTAATGTTTCGAAGATGTGTTATGATATAATCCAAAGGAAGTGAATTGTGCTAATTATATATCCATCGTTTTGGGAGGCAAGCATCTGAGCTGATTTAATTTGAGAACGAGGCCATCAATGGCCGACAACACTCTCAAGTTTCTTGGAGAGTTCGATTAATTTCACCATATTTGTTACAATATTTACATGTTAAACCACGTCTTCGTCTAACAATTGAAACTCTTAGAACAAATGACATTAATCTCACAAAATTTCACATTATATTAGAGTATGAAATTCTGAGTTTAAATCTTTCTAAAGTCTTCTAATAATTGGAATTTAATAGGTGTAGGTGTAGATTATTTCATGGATGATGCCGATAAGAAATTCAAATTCAAAAGTTTAAGTTAATAGGTGGAGGGAGACCACATCTCTATAAAGCCATAGTCAAGTGATGTGAGTTTTTTCAACATTCCCTCTCATTTGCAAGCCAGATTAGAATCATTAAGCTGCTTAAATTGTTAAATGAAGGATTGATTCAATATTCAAATATTCTAACACTACTCTTTATATGTAGGCTGGACTGTGGCCTTAAATATAGCGTGAAAATAAATGAACATGTAAGCCCATAGTTAAGCGACGTGAGATTGTTTCAACAAATGCCGTAATCACTGTGTAGAAAAAGGTTATGGAATGTGTTCCTTCTGAGCCCATAGTTAAGTGATGTGAGATTGTTTCAACAGATGCCGTAATCACCGTGTAGTAAAAGGTTATGGAACGTGTTCCTTCTGACTACTGATTTGAATTTTACTACGCTCTCAAATACTGTTAGCGAGTGTTCCTCGAAGGCTTGGCTGTGTTTGGCGCATTTTGATTACAGCCGTTGTTGTTTTCAATGAACCTGGCTCATGCAAGGGTAAGTCATGGACGCGTGTTAGGTGTAGAAACTTGACATGTCAATTTTCCGTAGAGCGATTGCTGCACGCCTCATCTTTTTTCTCTCCTATAGTGGCTCTGTATCTACATCGTATCTACGTTGAAGTTGACCGTAATTAAGGAAATTAGGCGAAACAAATGTAACTATTATCCTGACCATAGGAATCTCTGTTGATAAGGATAGGCTACAAGCCTTCAGTTCAACCGGAAACGTGAACCAATTCGAACTTTCCAAGTCGATGGACAAGCTAAAACTTAGAAAGCAGTTGAGTTCATGAAAGTACGCTGATCTAAAGGGCTTGGAAAAAACGCACTTGCATCATGAGATCTCAGGAAAAACATATTAATGATGAGACGCAGATGTTCCTAATTCTATGATTTTGTTCAACTCATTTGGCTTGCAGAAGCACGTGTTTAAAAAAAAAAAAATTACTTAACTAGAGACCAGAAAACGAAGACATTGACTATCTACACCGTAGATGAACAGTGTAGCTGATTCACAAGATTACCACCGCACGTCGCCAAACTGATCGAATGCTTCTGTTCATCGCATTGCTTGATTATGAACGTAGCTAAAATAGTAATAAATGATATAGGGTGCATTTGGTTGGACTTTTGGGGAAAGTTTTTGGGGAAATACAAAGGACTTTAAGTTAAAGGAGTTTTCCAAAATGCAAATTATGTTTATTAAATTGTAATATGAAAGTCCATTGTGAAGTACTTTTGAGTAAAATATTGTTTGGAGAAATTATATTTACAAAAGACATTTGTGATGAAAAAAAAAAGAAAAAAATTCATCAAAAGAAAAATAAAAAAGTTGGCTAGCAAGGGTAGGCGGCTATCAACGATCAAAATCTATCGCCAGCGGCCAACATATGAGGTTGCAAGACGTCAGGCGTTCCCGGAGACTACCAACGAGGGTGCCACCAAGCGGCCGCGACCTTCGTCTGACCTCGCGCAACCCAGATCTAGGTCGTGCTTGACGAGGTCGTGCAACCTCTGGCAACCTAGATTTGGGTTGCGGTGTGGTCGTGCTAGGTCGTCGGAGGTCGCGCGACCTTGCCACGACCCATATCTGGGTTGCTGGAGGTGGGTTGCGCAACCAGTGACCCAGATCTAGGTCGTCAGAAGTCGCGCGACCTCGGTGAGCGCTACCTGGTTGTGCAACCTCAGGCGGCCCTTCATGGATGTCACGCGACCCTTGTTGGGGTTGTCCAACTGCTTGCCCTTCGCCGATGACCACTCACAGCCATGCCAGTCTTGTTCAATGGAGAAGAGAAGATGAACAGTAGCTCAGCATGCCCAGAAGGTAAAAGCTCAAGGCACCTCTAAGCTGCCTTGGGCTTTCAGCCTTTGGAAGGCTTGCATTTGGGAAATGGGGTTAAAAAAAAAATTTGCCAAACATAATCTATTTGGCCTAAAGGACTTTGGACACCCAAGGGGTTCTGTGAAAGCCTTTCCTAGATGCACCCATAGGTTCATTAACATCAATCGAAGGGCAAGTTGATTGACTTATATACTAGAGGCAAAATATGGCCCGACAATATACGAGGAAAGAGTATCGTTTTAAGTGATGATAGGGTATTGTTGTCGAGAAACGTTAGTTCGGAAATAATTAGTTGTCCCAGAAAACCGTCAACCGTATTACAGCCAGGGTTAATCAACAGGTAACAATTGTGGAAGCAACCCTCTTCTCATTGGGAATCCAGAGAAGGAAAAACAATAGACATCGAAACCATATTGCTGATGGTTTTCCACGACTCCAGAACCTAATGGTTAGTAAATAAATTTTCCTGGATGTCCAAAGCTATAACGACCTGTTCAATGTTGACAATTTCATCCGCGCCGCCAACTTCTGCCTTGCCGGGTCACTCCAGCCTTTCTCAAGCCTTATAAATACCTCCCACTCGCTGCTTAATCTCCAAATGATCTAGCCGCACCCGCCGTCTCATTTCCAAGTTAATCGACATGAGGGCTTCAAATACTCAATGCTTAGGGTTTCTACTCTTCCTCATCGGCGTTCTCCAATGTAAAGCTTTGGCTCATTACACTTTCGTGGTAAGTTCAAATGAGTGTTAAACTGACATTTCCACATTGTCATATGCATGAAAACATTGGTTGGACTGCATTGCTCAAGTGTGTGAGATATTGCAGGTCGAGGAAACGCCATACAAGAGATTATGTAGCACAAAGAACATCCTGACGGTGAACGGGCAATTTCCTGGGCCGACTCTATACGTGTACAAAGGCGATACCATCATTGTTGATGTCTACAACAAGGCTAAATACAACATTACCATTCACTGGTATGAATGGTGTTTCTCAGCTTTCACATTATGTAGTGTCGTCTTAAAGATTATTCTGTCATTAGCATCTGAGTATATTAGTCGTGGTTGTTAGATAGAAGTGTCCTTTCTTATGTGAAAGTAGTTTATGTGTCTTCCTTGTTGTCCTGGACGATCCACAAATTTAGAGTATATACGCACTCAAAAGTCATCAGGCATAGCCCACCCCATTTCAAACCATATGGAGAGCATGTCCGTTTTTAGTAGATTTCTTTGTACATTACTAGCTTTTTTCAACATCTTTTTGTTATTTTGTTAATATAGATATGGTTCTCGAGAACAATTTCTCAGCGTCATTCCATGGCTGCTTGAAAATTTGTCCTAATTGAATGGTGGAAGATTTTACTATAGGCACGGCGTGAAACAACCAAGATATCCATGGTCCGATGGACCAGAGTATATAACCCAATGCCCAATACAGCCGGGAGCTAAGTTTAGTCAGAAGGTGATATTCTCCAAAGAAGAAGGGACCTTATGGTGGCATGCTCATAGTGACTGGTCAAGAGCCACTGTGCATGGAGCCATTGTTATTTATCCCAAAAAAGATTCAAGCTATCCTTTTCCGAAACCTGACGCTGAAGTACCTATTATATTAGGTAATTCACAAATTTGGTTGAGTAATTAATATGTGCTTGTTGGCTATTACATTTTCATAAAAAGTATAGTGCAATCAAACATAATTGATCTTTGATCATTCAAAATTTCAAACATAATGATATATGTGCAGGAGAATGGTGGAAGAAACCGATAATGGAGGTCTATCGTGAAATGCTCAGAACTGGGGGAGATCCAAATGTTTCCGATGCCTATACTATCAATGGTCAACCTGGAGATCTTTACCCATGCTCAAAGCAAGGTTAGAGACGCCATGTCTAAACTCTTCTTCTTCTTCTTGGCCTAATTTTATTTCATTATCCTTCCACTTCTTACATGGTTTTTGAGAAATCATCAAGTAAAGGCAATAAGGTTGCCTAGTGTGATAGAAATTAATGGTAAAATTAAACTACATCTCCTACACCTATGGTTTTTATATTCACATATAAATGTCAAGATGCTTGCTTGCTTTGCAAGAGATTCCCATAGTATTTAATGCATGCGTATACCAACATGTAAGGATGTGACCCCGCATCTACTTGCTTTCGAAAGCCATATAACATTTTAAAAGCTGGACGAACCATAGGGTCGTCCTCAAATAAAATTATATGCACCGTGTAATTTCCTAATTGTCAATTTTTAGGGTTAGCAAGAGCTGTTGCCATCCTCTTATTATCATTTTCTGTTCTTTAATATGAAAAATGCCTGTCTCATTCCTGATGCAGACCCATCTCCCACCCAAGGCTGTTGAACAATAAATTATAATAATTATGCTATAAATCGAACCAACCATCAAAATAAGAAATGTTGGTTTACCATGCTCAGATGGATTGTTCCCCAAATGGAATATTCAAATGGTGGGACTTTGTGCTTGAACTATTTTTGGCTTAGACATTAAGTATGGTATCTTCTCTACAGTTTTTCTTCCGTATGTTTGTTATTATTTACGGTGTAATTTTGTTTCAGATACTTTCAAATTAAGGGTTGAGCAAGGCAAGACATATTTGCTGCGAATAATCAACGCGGCCATGCAAGACCTCCTCTTCTTCTCCATTGCCAACCACAGCGTCACCGTCGTCGCGACGGACGCGAGCTACACTAAGCCCTTAACGAGAGATATCATCACAATATCTCCCGGTCAAACCATCGACGTCCTGCTCAAAGCCAACCAAAACCCTGACCACTATTATATGGCTGCTAGGGTTTACTCTAGCGCTCTCGGTGTGGCTTATGATAACACAACCACCACGGCCGTGGTGGAATACTCTGGAAAGTATGCTCCAACCTCGCCAACTCCTTTGCCGCAACTTCCTTATTACAACGACACTTCCGCGTCGGTCAATTTCACCGGCAGCCTCCGAAGCTTAGCCAGCGACGAGCACCCCATCGACGTCCCCAAGAATATAACCAACCATTTCATCTTCACGATCTCCGTTAACTCATTCCCGTGTCCAAACAATTCCTGCGCGGGCCCCAATGGGACCCGTCTCGCTGCAAGCGTGAACAACATAAGTTTCACGAACCCCTCGATCGACATCCTCCAAGCTTATTATTACGGCATCAAAGGCGTGTTCGGAACCCGGCTCCCCAGTTTCCCACCATACATCTTCAATTTCACGGCTGACGACTTGCCGCTGGACCTGGAGACGCCAAAGCGCGGGACGGAGGCGAAGGTACTGAAGTATAACTCGACCGTGGACCTCGTTTTCCAGGGGACGAACTTGGAGGCCGGGACCGATCACCCGATCCATCTGCATGGATATAGCTTTTATGTCGTTGGTTGGGGATTTGGGAACTTCGACCTCAAGAAGGATCCTTTGAATTATAATCTAGTGGATCCACCTTTGCAGAACACCATTGCCGTGCCGAAGAACGGGTGGACTACGATCAGATTCAGGGCGGACAATCCTGGTGAGTTTGAACTAATGTTTGACTTAGAGGCTTTATATATATTAATATCTATTGGTATTATCTTGGCCCTATATTCTTTTCCGTGCTTGTGTCTTTTAACCTATGCTTAAATTAATGTCATCCAAAGCAATTTATACAGATATCTATTGCGTAGATAGAAAATTACTGGAACTGATTGTGACAAAAATGGACAGGAGTGTGGTTCATGCACTGCCACATAGAGCGGCACCAGACATGGGGCATGGACACGGCGTTCATCGTGAGGAATGGAGTTCCCCCGAACACCCACTTGCTGTCGCCACCACCCGACATGCCACCTTGTTGATTCTTCTTCGCTTTCCGTCCGTTTTGGGGGAGACCTGATGAAGACACTTACCGTCACCGGGCGATTCACGTTTGGTTTTTCGTGCTTCCGTTTGCTGATGCACCGCAACGTAGAGCTAGTCTTTTCTTGGAATAAGATGGTCGTTTATTTATCCATTTTAATGGGATCCGATCCCACCTCTCTGTCTCTTCGTGATGTTATTACATGAATTGTAAATCATGTGTACCAAAACTATTTCAACTATTAATAAAATGGGTCGTCTGGCAATACTCGCATGTTCCAAATAGGCTTGATTGGCATGATTTAAAAATGATGCAATATTTTCTTGCCTCTCGTGTTCCAACCTTACCGCCGCCGCGACTGATGCCCAAGGGCCAGGTTGTGATGAAACCGAGCTTATTTTTTCCGCCGTTGTTGGGTTTTATGCCCATCCGCCGGACCTAATTTCCTCTCGCCAGCCAATAGGTTCAGGTCATGCGTGTGCTTATTTATTACCATGAAGTCTAACCATTGAAAAGTACATACATCATCTCCCTCTCTAGGTAAATTGCACCAAGGCTTAAACTAAAGCGGTTCTTCTGTTCTTCTTCTTGCAACTCATAAGAACAAAAAAAGCAAAAGAAAAAGCGGTTCTTATATGCAAGCATCATATTTTAATATTTTACTTTGATAAAAGAAATATGGTTAGAAAATCTCAAAAAAGATAAGAAACAAGCAGAATAGAGAATTGTGGAATTTCTGCATATTCGATGTGTATAAAAGAAGAGCAATGAGCCTATTTATAAACTATATTAGATAATTATCTAAGATAACATATCGATCAAAGATATGCATAATCAAAGGGAAATATATATGCAATCCTAAGATATATAAAAAATCAAGAGATATATCCTAATTACCTCCAACATTTGATATTTAATTATTTCTAATATCCCTCTCAAACTCAAGATGCATAGAAGTCAGCTTCAGTTTAGCTAAAAAAAATTACTCGAAAAACGTCAATGCAATTCAGTGTACTGAGGAGAGTTCTAGTTAACATTGACTAGGTTGCTTACCTATTGTGGGTTGTCATGCCTGGAATACAAGCTACATGTAGGAGGTTGTCATCATGGTAGAAGGCTGTCGTTGCAGCAGGAGACTGGTGGTCACGACAGTTTGCCCCAAATGTTGTGTAGGCTACGCGACAACAAAATAGACTAATATAGAATCTGACGATACCATTGAACATAACAAACAATGATACCAAGAAAATGACCCTATAATTGACGTGTGCACTCTTGTGTGCACTTGTGTGTGTGTGTGATGTAAACCCTGTGAAAAAGCTAGTATAAACACTTAGAGGGGGGTGAATAGGTGTAAAAAACAGAGTTGTCTACAGATGTAGTAAAAATATTTTTCTTTTAAACTGAGTCTGTTAGACAATAGACTTCAAATAAAGATTCAGATTCAAATAAGATGTTTTAAAATTTAGCGAAACTCAGAAAAATATCACAGCAAATAAATTAAAGGAGTTTAGGGAAGAGAGAATGAACACAATATTTATAGTGGTTAGGTTTAGATTAAGCTTACGTTCACTCTCCCGCGCTGACAGCCTTCTGGCTGAATTTCATTATGAATCGAAAAAGAATTACAACAATTTAACACTAACTAGTCAGTAAAGAGTTTCTTTTCTCTCACTAAGTCACTCCTTA
This sequence comes from Eucalyptus tenuipes, assembly GCA_014182365.1. NCBI lineage: Eukaryota > Viridiplantae > Streptophyta > Magnoliopsida > Myrtales > Myrtaceae > Eucalyptus > Eucalyptus tenuipes. The sequence goes on along the minus strand of CM024546.1, from coordinate 8,607,110 downwards.
ATGTCTCTCTCTTTCGAATACACGTATGGGCACTTTCGATGAAGAACAAGTGATTTGAGAAGCTTCTGACTTTGGAATTCTAGCTTTCACACACACTTTCAATGGACCCAAGAAGCCTCCTTAAATACTCCTCCATGCCTTTATGACTGTTGGCACTATCTAGAGGAATTCTTCCAATCAACCATTGGACAGAATCAATCAAAGAGATCTTGAGCCGTTTGAAGATTGAGATGAAAGTCTGATGATCCTGGTCGCCCATACAATCAGAATCTTGGTTTCCATAAGTAGATTATTTCCAAATAAACCTGTCTTCCAAATTGATTTTACCGATCTATGATTGGTTTCATCAATAATATCCAAAAGGTAAGTGAGATTTTCAACCAAAAAGTCAAATATATCTTGTTCGTACTGAATCCTTGAATGAAGAACAATAATCCGAAGTCTGATTATTTCTTCGTTCTTCACTTGAGTTCAGTCTGGGTCTTCGTCAGAGTGGGACAGACTTCTGATGTAAAATAGACTTTTGATAGAATTCCACATAAGTCTAGTATTCCTCAGAATGAGAATAAGAATAGAAATAGAAAAGTTTTGTCAACTTCAAAATCTAATAGGAGTTTCCTCAACACCTTGTGCACTTCAAGATCGTCTAACTTTGATTCAAAGTGATGCGGGAGTATCAAAACTTAAATCTTCCAATAATTACATAACTATCCAAACTCAAGCTTCATCAATCCATCAAGCCAACTTGGCAATCATGGAAACACATACCAAATTCGTCCTCAACATGGTCCAATGGCTCCAGGGCACACAATAAAGCATTTGCCGATGATTGGTGGCTTAAATGCAATGTTGAGGAAGCGATGGATGTGTTCCCTCAGTTTGGTGTGCTTTGTTTGTCTTCTTATGTCTTAATTGCTCTAGTGTGCTTAGTTTGTCTTCTTACATTCGAGAGTCTTTAATGCAAGGCTAGGATGTCAAAGAGTCTTAATTGCAAGTTTGAAAGAGTGAGGAGCTAGTCTTCATTACTAGGCTGAAGTGTAAGAATGTAGAGTATGCTTAGTTTGTCTTCTTACATTAGAGAGTCTTTAATGCAAGGTTAGATTATCAGAGAATCTTTATTGCATGTTTGGTTCGGGATGCTGTGTTGCAAGTACACCAACACTCTAGAGACCCTAGGATTCTTGTGGCTGCACCAAAGAACAAAACGTGTAATGTTCTGTTGAGAAGCTTGAGGAAGAAAATCCCAGATTCCGAAATATTTCTAGTAAATGCTGCTTTCCGTGAGTTCCGTGACGCGCTCGGTGACGTTATCCCTTCGTGTCTGTATAAAAAGAAAAAAGAGTGTTTCGTTTGTCCTCCCGTCCAGGAACTCCAAAGATTCAAGGTAATATTTTCGAATTTTGTCAGTAGCTTCAGGCTACGTAATGGAGGCATCAACGCGGGACAAGTCATATTTTCCTTGTCGATGCATCGTCCACTTCCGAGCCAGACGCAATGATTGTGCTAGCTAATTTGGCCAACAAGGATACAACTGTTATAGTCACTGGTGCGCAGGGAAATCGCTTTTGGCCGGTGCGATCCCCAATTGCTCAGGAGAATGGTCTCCAGATATTATACTTTGAGAGGCTCAAAGAATTTACACCGTGCAAGAATCTCGACCCTGCATTCATCGCACGATTCGGCCCTTAGCGGAATCAGATGAAGCTAACAGCTGCCTGTCCTATTGAGTATTAGTAGCTGTTGGATACAATCTCTGGCTACTTTGGAATGTTCTTGATGTGCTTTGTTTTCTCATTTTCCATGTTTGACCTGAGCCGCGTGAGAAAGGGATTGAAAGCGAGCAAGTTGGTTTTTTGTTTGTAATTCAGTTGTGAAGTTCCTCTTCCATAAATTTCACAGCTTCTCTTCCCATGCTTGTGTCTCATTTAATTAAATAGAAATTTTCTTCGAAATTTTCTCCTCTAGTTCTCCAGAAGCTGCCAGCACCTAAAGTCTGCATCTTCAAGTTGTTCGACAAAAGACGTGATACATGTCTCGGGCCTTTTAGCTAGGAATTGATGCTGCCATGTGGAGGAACGGGGAGATTGGATTGATTAATGGAAGAGATCACAGTATGATTCTTATGGCACATATGATGCACCGCACTTAGTTTGAATCGAATCAAAGGAAATGCGACATATAATCAACTCTCGTGTTAATTTGGGGTGATTGGGATAACAGATTTAAATCAACGGCCACTTTCTGTTCCTCTCCCTCTCATCTTGAGAAAAGTTACCAGCATCTGCTCTAACGTTCCCATACAGAAATGGAAATTTAAATGAAGCGGAGGATAAACAGAAAAAGCTAACAGACACCAAAAATAACAAAAAAAAAGAAAAAAGAAAAACTTCTAAGGAAAATCACGAATGATTTTCGGACATCTTACCAGTTCTAGTGAAGAATGATGCAGCACAGGCCATAAAAATATTAACAACTTAGGCCCACATTAATACCTCTGCTGTAACCCCCTTTTTTTTTTTTACCTTGAGTGAGCTCAATCACTGTAACTATGCACTAAATGTTATAATATATTTTATAATTCTAAATGTGATGTCAATTTTGTATTTTCCAATTAATTCTGATTTAGTGCCCGATTTATTACCCATGTTTATTACGTGATATTTGCCCGTTAATATGCTACCATAACAGTCTTGATAGAAAATGTTGGTAATGTAAGAAACGGAATAAAAATGTCAGATTGTCTAGTTCAAACCCTATCACTACAAAAAACAAACAATCACTGTATAAGGGGTATTAGTTAGTGGAACAATATGTTCAGTATATTGATCATGCTTTGTGCATCTATCCAGGATTTTAGGATTTTCTGCATTTATAGATTTTTTTCAATGGCTGGAGGTATGTCAATCTTTGTGTTTTCGCAAATTGATCCTGAATTATGCACGTATTTGTTTGTGAATGATAGATCGGGACTATTAGTTTTTATTTAGATTTAGTCTAACAGTTGGTATCAAAGCATGTTTATAATCTCTGCCTTGGTGAAAAATTTGGAATTTTTGTGTGTTTTCATTGAATTATGTATGAGTAAAATTAGGATCTTTTGTGGCTTGGAATGGAATTTCAAATTCAGGTCAAATTCAGGCGACCCACTACGCGATAACAGATCTGCATGGTCACATCGGAAGAAAAACCTTTAAGATTATTCGGCATATTGCTGATTGTCAGAGGTTAATTGACGGTGAAACTTTCGGTGGTTAGAGTTTTAGGGCAAATTGTTTTAGGCTTAATTCCAGTCAATTTGTTGGTCCTTTTTGCCCAATCTTGAAACTATGCGTTCATCTCGGCATTGTCTTCGAGACTCATTGATCAATTTGATCGGACATGGGCTGTGAAGAAGACCTAACGACATAACAATGGCTGGTTGTGATGGAGCAATGGCGGGAGAAAAAAAACCCGAAGACAAGGCATCGCACACACCCGAGCGCATGGAGTGGGCATGTGCACAACGAACATGCCCGAGAGGGGAATAGGGGCCGCATGCCGAGTGCCACAAATCACACGTTGTGGTGGTTTCTCTCTTTTGCACCTCTATATATTGCAAAATTCCGATTATGCCCTTGTCCGCGTAAAATTCCGATTTTGCTCTTGCTCAATAAATAAAATTAAGGTTCTGCCCCGGATGCATAAAATTTCAATTTTGCTCCCTTTGGGCATAAAATTTACGATCTTGCCCTTTTAGGCGTAAAATTCCAATTTTGCCCATTGCAAGTAAAATTTCAATTTTGTCCTTGCATGTAAAATTCCCATTTGAAACCCTTTACACGTGATTTCACTGTTTTGCTTTATGTGCAATTTTATGAATATTTTCCAAGGAAATTAAATGTCTAGTGATCAGTCTTAATTAATTGAAGATTGGCCATAACATCTTTGATTATATACATTAAGAGCTTTTGGATCACATATAGTCAAAGACATTAATTGTGATTAGTCACATTAATAATATGAATTTTGTCCCATAGGAATTTTCAATATATTAATGTGATTAATTAGGATGGAATATTATTTTATCTTTCTTAATTTATCCACAGAGATTCAAGAAGGGAATTTAATTTTATAGTTTCATTATGAAGTAATTATGAATATATTTAAATTAAAAATTTAGCCCACAATGTTATGTGATTCATATTTTATTACATGTTTTACATTGATAAAATATGATTTAAGTTCATTTGACTAAAATATATTGATACATACGTTTTCCTTTGATTATGATGTAGTCTTACCACATATGATTAGTTATTGTATAATTAGTCCTGAGCTTAATGGAAATAATTATAAAGAATGAAGGGAATTAATTCATCTTTAATTGGGGTGCATGGATATTGATTATGCTATACGGTTAGACGAATCACCTGTTCTTATTGAGGATAGTACTCAAGCTGAATATACTCTTTATGTACAATGGAAGCTGTCTAACCACTTTAGTGTGATGTACATAAAGACAAAACTTTCTGCTAACATTCGTGGTTCAGTCATTCAGCATAAAAATGCCAAGAAATTGTCGGAGGCTATTGATGTCACGCCTCGAACCCCGAGACACGTGAACAACCCGCCATGGTCATACGAATGCGACATTCCTAGGTGGTGTCGCCGACCCTATTAAATTTATTATGCGCATGCGGAACGTGCTATAAAACCCCTGACAAAAACTCACGGGATAGGAAAGCATGAAATCAATACATTCATAAGCAAATGTACTTTCATATATAAACAACATTCCAAAGTTTACATACATGCCAAAAAGGGTTAGCTTACAAAAAGGGATCAATCCACCAAAAAGTAGGAAAGGTCCTAAGACTACTAGTCGGACTCGCTCTTCGATCCCACTTCAGACTGAACAACCTCCGGAGACGATGGGTCCTCCACTCTACCATTAGGAGGGTCATCTACTCCTTCTCCTAGGATGGCTTCCATTACAGCAAATGAAATATCAAAACTACTAAGGGGACCAATCCTGAAACCATTGGGCCCAAAACGGAACCAAGCCCTATATCTATGAGGCACCTTAATAGCCAAGCCCTCCTTGACCCAGACCGTGGTCCTAACAAGCTCATAGATCCAATGGCCTTCGGGATCGAGACAACTGAACTTCTGCTTCGTACTATACACGAGAAGACCATAACGCTTCGGGGGTTCTGCCATCATCGGTCTTGAAATTTTGGCCCACAACGGGGTGAGACATTGTCTCAGCAAGTTCAACCCCCTAAACCCCTATTAGAAAGAAAATAAACCCTGGGTGGCCTAGCCACGTCACATAGAAGACTTATCTCGTCTTAATTCCTTCCTGCAGGTTAGCACAATTTGTATCACACAATCTCAGGTAGTAATAAGAATTCAAACAATTGGAACGCCATCACTTTCATATAAACCACAATCGCACTCAGCATGCATTCCAATTATTATTCACTGCCACACAAGGGCATAGCCTACTCGCAGTTCAGCTATCTACTGACATTAATGCCAGGCATCGCCTCCTCCCTTGGAGCGCGGCTTCGTCACTACGTCGACGGCGTTCCCGAAGGAGCATGGGCCCAGAATCTACTGCGACACGCAACCAAAGAAAGGGCATCCCATATAGGGGCAAGTCCGACTCAGCAGCCCGGGACGATTTCCTCTTAATTATCACACGACAATTTCACAATTGGCCCCGGGACACTTTGCATTTCATTTAATGATCCCAATTAAAATAGTGATCCCGGCCATTTTTTTTCATATTAAAAATATTCAGAAATTAACCACGTGTGTGGGGACATGTTAATTTCAATCTAGAAAATCAATATCTCACTTTTTCAAACCCCACTATTTAATATAATACTTAAAATCCAATTTTTGCATCAAAACCCGACACTTGGGTTGTTATGAATAAAATCCCTATTTATCACAATCAACACTCAATTTACCACATCCATTCAAATGCACAGTAGCGATCAGCACGAAATTCTAAGCAATTGAGGTCATAAATAATTTTTTTCGAATTTTTTTATTTTTTTTATTTTTTTTATTTTATAATTTTCGGAATATAAAATATTATTAAAAATTCCAGAATTTCGAAACATTTATTTAAATAAAAAATAAATCCATTTAAGTCACATCAAGGCTTATATTAAAATAAACCTACTTAGCTTTAAACTAAACACACTTTAACTTAATTAAACACCTTAATCTAATCCTCAACTAAATAAACTAATCTAACCACCTAAGCTTACTTAACTTAGACTAAGCACACTTAGGGCATCATTAACCCTCTAATCAAGATTTAGTGAGTTAAACTCACCGGAATCACTTTCCGACGAGTCCCCGGCGAAGAGGACGGCGAGGCCGTTGACAAATCTCCTCGGGGCGACACCAAAGGAGGACCGGAATACACCCAAAGTGGGCCTTGAAGTTCTAGATCTAAGCTGGTTCACGGCTTGTCCAAGGCCGGCCGGAGGAGCTTCGGCGGCGGTTTGAGCGCGAAACCGGCGGAGAGGGACGGGGACTGTTCGAGCGGAGGCTGGCGGCGACTCGGCGGGTCTCCAGCGACCCTAGCAACGGCGGTAGCTCGGGATGGCAGACGACGAGCCGGGGGCTCGGGCGAGCGCGAGCTGGCCGGGGCGAGCCGGCGTGCGGGGGCGAGGCGGTGCGCGCGCGAACCGAACGGCGGCGATGGCGACAGCACCGGCAACGGCGACGAATGGTGGACGAAGGTCGGCTGGTTGGGCAGACAGAGGGGCTGCCGATCGGGGCGGGCTGAACCGGTTCTCTCTCTCCTCTCTCTCTCTTCTCAAGCTTGAAGATGATGTTGATGGGTGCCTTTTTGGAGATCCAATCCCCACCCTCCACTTGTCAACATCCTAGCTACTCTTGCCCCACACCATGACATCACTTGGTGATGTCATACTCCACTATCTCCAATCTCCCACAACATTATTCCAATAGGTTCAATTTCATTTTCTGCCGAGGCATAAAATCTTGTACCTTAAATTCTTCAATTCCAATCAATTCTCGTCCAATTGAGCCCAATTAAAGTCCATAAATTAATCCAATGTTCCTAATAAGATTTGTGACATAACAGGACTTTCAATTTCTGAATTCACTTTCAATTTCACGGTTAATTTTGCTCTGGCACGATATTAGCGCGTCCTAACCTACCGGTAGCTTTTAGAAATTTTCATGCCTTTGACCTGTGGTTGATTATTTTCAAGCCACAATGTAAATCTTTGACACATTGGCGACTCTCGATTGTCGTGGTAATCTCAAGGTTTCAAATACGGACACAGGGGACCCAATCGACAGAAAAGTCGCTCCAGTGCAGATCGACAAGAATTGTGCGATCTGGTGTAATCACCCACACTTGATCACATGCCTCTGTCGAGTCGACCTATCTCCGGTCTCTAATTGATTTTTAACTGTGCCTTAATGACCCTTGCAGATTAGCTCGGTCAAAAGGTCGCTTCCTGGTCAAATACTCGAGTTTGATGCTCAAATACTCGAGTTTGATGCATTAGAATCTCTTACGGGCTTCACCTGATAGACTAGTTTTCACATGAGTGGCCGACTCAAGGAAAAGAACTATATGTGCAAAGATAAAATGCCCCTCTTATTTTATTAAAAACAGAAATACGAAAATCAGGATGTCACAACTCTTACCCTTTTATAAAAATTTCGTCCTCGAAATTTAAACAATTACAACACTTTAAGCAAAAAGGTGAGGGTACAATTGTCTCATCGAATCTTCGGTTTCCCAAGTTGCTCCTTCAGTGCCGTGGTGTTGCCAGACCACTTTGACCAACGGAATGGTCTTGGTGCGCAGAACCTGCTCCTTGCGATCCACAATCTGAATCAGGCTTTCAACGTACGACACCCTGTCGTCCATATCTAATTCTTCAAAATTTAGAACGTGTGTTGGATTAGACTCATACTTCCTTAACATCGACACGTGAAAGACGTCATGCACTTGTACCGACCTCGGCAGTAGTGCAAGACGATACGCTAGAGTCCCTATTCTTTTGAAAATCTCAAAGGGACCTACGTACCTCGGACTCAGTTTCCCCTTTCTGCCAAAGCGGGAAATACCCCTCATCGGTGACACCTTCAGGAAGACGTGATCACCAACTTGGAACTCCAATGGCCTTCGATCCTTATCTGCATAGCTCTTCTGACGGCTCTGAGCGGTCTTTAATCTGTTTCTGATAACTGCAATTGCCTCCACTGACTGCTGAACTAACTCTGGGCCTATGATCTTTCTTTCCCCGACTTCATCCGAACACACTAGCGTTTTGCATGCTTTGCCATACAACGCTTCAAAAGGAGCCATCTGAATACTCTGCTGGTAACTGTTGTTGTGAGCAAACTCGACCAGATGAAGCCGTTCCTCCCAGCTTCCTTTGAAGTCCAAAACACAAGCCCGCAGCATGTCTTCGAGGGTTTGAATAGTCCTCTCAGACTGGCCATCCGTCTGAGGATGATAGGCCGTACTATACTACCAGGATGAATGCTGTAACTGCTACGATGTGCTTCTGACAAGATATCCTCTCTAAGCTCCACATCGTTAGGTACAACCAATTGTCCTCGGAACCTTAATGTTCCATCTTCAGAAATCTGAAAGTCAGCTTTCCTTTTCTCTGTATCTTCTTGCAAGGTTTTCTGAACATCTGGATCTGTCTGCTGAAGTTTTCTGATTCTGACCTACACTTTCGGCTTAATTCTGAGGGTGGCCATAAGATTTGAAAGGTGGCCTACCTCAAATTTGAAGCTCGAATCTCGTGCTCTCTCAACTAGACTCCACTCCTTGAGTATCAACTGTGCAACTGAAGACTTCCTACTCAGTGCATCGGCGACCTTGTTCGCCTTTCCAGGGTGATACAAAATCTCACAGTCATAGTCCTTAGGAGTTCCATCCATCGGCGCTGTCTCATATTCAACTCCTTTTGAGAGAATAGGTACTTGAGACTCTGATGGTTGGTGAAGATCTGGAATCTTTCTCCACACAGATAATGCCTCCAAATCTTTAAGGCAAAGATGATCGCTGTGAGTTCTAAGTCATGCGTCGGATAATTCAACTCATGAGTTCTCAACTGACGGGACGCATATGCAACAACCCTACCATGCTGCATTAACACACAACCCAGTCCTCTAAACGACGCATCACTGTAGATCTCAAAACCTCCTGGACCAGATGGAATAGTAAGCATAGGTATAGTAGTTAGCTTCTGCTTAAGCTCTTGGAAACTACTCTCGCACTTATCTGACCACACAAACTTTTCTTCCTTCTTTAGAAGTCTTGTCAACAGTGATGCTAACACTGAAAACCCCTCTACAAACCGTCTGTAATACCCTGCTAAACCCAGAAAACTTCTGATCTCTGTCACTGTAGTCGGTCTCGGCTAGTTAGTTACTGCTTTAATCTTGGCTAGGTCCGCTGAGATTCCTTCTCTGGAGATGACGTGACCTAGGAAAGCCACACGAGTTAGCCAAAACTCGCACTTACTGAACTTGGCGTACAGCTCATGATCTCTCAAAGTCTGAAGCACTACCCTTAAGTGCCTTTCATGATCCTCAGTACTCTTCGAGTATACTAGGATGTCGTTGATGAAAACAATTACAAACCGATCCAAGTACTCCCTGAACACACGGTTCATCAGATCCATGAAAGCAGCTGGGGCGTTCGTCAACCCAAACGGCATCATAGTGAACTCATAGTGACCGTATCGAGTGCGAAACGCCGATTTCGGTATATCTTCCTTCCTGATCCTTAACTGATGATACCTTGTCCTCAAGTCGATCTTAGAAAATATCAACACTCCTTGAAGCTGATCAAACAAGTCATCGATCCTCGGCAACGGATACTTGTTCTTGATTGTCACCTGATTGAGTTGTCGATAATCGATGCATAGGTGCAATGAACCATCCTTCTTCTTCACGAACAAAACTAGTGCTCCCCACGGTGATGCACTAGGATGAATGAATCCCTTATCCAATAACTCTTGCATCTGCACCTTCAGCTCCTTAAGTTCTAACAAGGCCATCCGGTAAGGAGCTTTAGAGATTGGCTTGGTCCCAGGGGCTAACTCAATCACAAACTCTATCTCTCTTTCTGGCGGCAAACCTGGTAATTCTTTCGGGAACACGTCTGGGAACTCTTGCACCACTGCGATGTCTTCTATCTTCAATTCCTCCACTATCGTGTCCACGATAGTCGCCAGGTAACCTTGGCAACCCTCGTCTAGCAAGCGAGTTGCCTCGAGCGATGAGATTAAGGAAATCGAGGGTCCTCCTCAACTCCCAATAAATTCGAAGCTCTTACCCCCTAATGGGTTAAACTGAATCGCCTTGCGATAACAGTCCAACTTGACTCATTGCTTGGTGAGCCAGTCCATGCCAATTATCACATCAAAATCATACATGGCCAGGACTATCAAGTCTATCCTCCCATCTCGCTCACCAATCACTAACTTGCAACCAAGACAACCCACTGAAGCTAACACTTTATCTTTCAATGGTGTAGATATACTAATCACTGACTCCAACAACTCAGGAATTAATTCTACCAACTTAACATATCTTTCAGCTATAAATGAATGGGTAGCTCCAGGATCAAATAAAGCATAAGCAGGTTGGTCGTTCAGCAAGACCATACCTGTGATCACATCAGGCGCATCCTCCGCCTGTCCTCTGGTGATAGCATACGTCCTTCCCTGAGCTGGAGCTTGGGTCAATCCACCCTGCGGCATGTTCAGCGACGCGATTCCTCTGATCTGACCCAATGGTGGTGGCGGCGGCAACTGACGCTGTCTCATTTGTTTCCTAGGACAATTCCTCACGATGTGACCCTGCTGGCCACACTCATAACAGGCACCCATCCTAGATGGACACGGGGCTGAACCATGTCGTCTTCCACATGAACGACACGCTCCATTAAAGCTTGACGACGACTTCCCTATCCCACCCTGCCTATTGGGTGGAACAGGATACCTTCCTCCAGACATCGGCCTCTTCCCAAACCGATTACTTTCCCTGTTTGAGCTAAACCGCGACCCAAATGTGGCGGCTCTCTCATTCTGGTTCTTCTTAATCAGCTGAGCCCACCTGTAAATGGCATTGTACTCCCTCAGATCTAGTGGCACCACCAAGCTCTTCACATCCGGTCGGAGCCCATCTCTAAACCTTCGAGCTCGGTCTTACGGTCTCTGGACTAGATCAGGAGCATACTGCGACAGTTCAACGAACTTCGCTTCATACTAATCGACTGTCATCGTACCTTGGTGAAGGCGCTGAAACTCCACCATCTTCACCTCTCTAGCACACTCAGAAAAGTACTTCTCATTAAAGACCTCGAGAAAGGCGTTCCACTCTGGAACTACGCCTCCAGGGAACACTATCCCTTTAGTAGTCTTCAACCAAGTACCTGCAATCCCTTTCAACTGATAGGCTGCCAGAACAACCTTCTCTGTCTCGGTGCACATCAGCAGATCAAAGGCATTCTCCAACTCCTGAACCCATAGTGCTGCAGCTTCGGGATCTCCCGCTCCCGTGAACGTCGGCGGATTGAACTTCAGGAATTGCTCCACCAACTTATGCATAGGCCTCCCAGCGGCCACGTTCCCAGGTGGAACTTCAACAGGTGCTTCCTCAGGTTCATCGACTGGTGCGGCGGCAAGGGCGGCGACAACTGCGGCAGTAGCAGCAGTTGCATTGGTGGCGTTGGCGGCATTGGTAGCGGCGGCAGTAGCGGTGGCTAAGCGGTGGCTTGCTGATCCATTCTGTCACCCATCAGCTCAAGCATCCTCATAATCCCAGCAAACTTTGGATCCTCAGGGGCTTCTACCTCAGCATTGACTGGAGGCGATGTTGCACCACTCGCGCTGGCCTCAGCCTGCGCTCTACTAAGGACACCACGGGCACCGACTCTCAACGGCGGCCCACCCCGAAACACATGGCCTGCTGTTCTCTTCCTAGCAGCTCTCGGCACTCGGTCACTCATGCTACAAGCTCAATATAGATACCCGTTTGCAAATTCCAATACCACATTAGAATCTGAGTGACCTCACCAACAAGTTAACAATCAGCTATCAACCACGTGCATCAGCATATTAAAAGTATTTCCTACCAACTATCCCATGACTCCCTCGCTCCTTATCACTCCATCACACAGACCATGCTCTGATACCACTTAAACAGGGATGTCACGCCCCGAACCCCGAGGCACGTGAACAACCCGCCATGGTCATACAAATGTGACATTCCCAGGTGGTGTCGCCGACCTAATTAAATTTATTGTGCGCATGCGGAACGTGCTATAAAATCCCTGACAAAAACTCATGGGATAGGAAAGCAGGAAATCAATACATTCATAAACAAACGTACTTTCATATATAAACAACATTCCAAAGTTTACATACATGCCAAAAAGGGTTAGCTTACAAAAAGGGATCAGTCCACCAAAAAGCAGGAACGGTCCTAAGACTACTAGTCGGACTCGCTCTTTGATCCCACTTCAGGCTAACAACCTCCGGAGACGATGGGTCCTCCACTCTACCATCAGGAGGGTCATTTACTCCTTCTCCTAGGATGGCTTCCATTACAGCAGATGGAATATCAAAACTACTAAGAGGACCAATCCTGAAACCATTGGGCCCAAAACGGAACCAAGCCCTATATCTATGAGGCACCCTAACAGCCAAGCCCTCCTGGACCCAGACCGTGGTCCTAACAAGCTCATAGATCCAATGGCCTTCGGGATCGGGACAACTGAACTTCTGCTTCATACTATGCACGGAAGACCATAACGCTTCGGGGGTTCTGCCATCTACGGTCCTGAAATTTTGGCCCACAACAGGGTGAGACATTGTCTCAGCAAGTTCAACCCCCTAAACCCCTATTAGAAAGAAAATACATCCCGGGTGGCTTAGCCACATCACACAGAAGACTTACCTCGTCTTAATTCCTTCCTACAGGTTAGCACAATTTGTATCACACAATCTCAGGTAGTAATAAGAATTCAAACAATTGGAACGCCATCACTTTCATATAAACCACAATCGCACTCAGCATGCATTCCAATTATTATTCACTGCCACACAAGGGCATAGCCTACTCGCAGTTCAGCTATCTACTGACATTAATGCTAGGCATTGCTTCCCCCCTTGAAGCGTGGCTTCGTCACTACGTCGACGGCGTTCCCGAAAGAGCATGGGCCCAAAATCTACTGCAACCCGCAACCAAAGAAAGGGCATCCCATATAGGGGCAAGTCCGGCTCAGTAGCCCGGGACGATTTCCTCTTAATTATCACACGACAATTTCACAATTGGCCCTGGGACACTTTGCATTTCATTTAATGCTCCCAATTAAAATAGTGATCCCAACCATTTTTCTTCATATTAAAAATATTCCAGAAATTAACCACGTGTGTGGGGACACGTTAATTTCGATCCATAAAATCAATATCTCACTTTTTCAAACCCCACTATTTAATATAATACTTAAAATCCAATTTTTGCATCAAAACCCGACACTTGGGTTTTTATGAATAAAATCCCTATTTATCACAATCAACACTTAATTTGCCACATCCATTCATCAAATTCAAATTCTAAATGCACAGTAGCGATCAGCACGAAATCTAAGCAATTGAGGTCATAAATAATTTTTTTTCGAATTTTTTTTTTTTTTTTATTTTTATAATTTTCGGAATATAATATATTATTAAAAATTCCAGAATTTTGAAACATTTATGTAAATAAAAAATGAATCCATTTAAGTCACATCAAGGCTTATATTAAAATAAACCTACTTAGCTTTAAACTAAACACACTTTAACTTAATTAAACACCTTAATCTAATCCTCAACTAAATAAACTAATCTAACCACCTAAGCTTACTTAACTTAGACTAAGCACACTTAGGGCATCATTAACCCTCTAATCAAGATTTAGTGAGTTAAACTTACCGAAATCGCTTTCCGACGAGTCCCCGGCGAAGAGGACGGAGAGGCCGTCGACAAATCTCCTCGGGGCGACACCAAAGGAGGATCGGAAGACACCCAAAGCGGGCCTTGAAGTTCTAGATCTAAGTTGGTTCACGGCTGCTGTCCAAAGCCGGCCGGAGGAGCTTCGGCGGCGGTTTGGGTGCGAAACCGGTAGAGAGGGACGGCGACTGTTCGGGCGGAGGCTAGCGGCAACTTCGGTGGGTCTCTGGCGACCCTAGCGATGGCGGCAGCTCGGGATGGCGGATGACAAGCTGGGGGCTCGGGCTGAGTCCGAGCCAGCCGGCGAGCTGGCGTGCGGGGGCGAGGCGGCGCGCGTGCGAACCGAACGGCGGCAATGGCGAAGGCACGGCAACGGCGACGAACGGCGGACGAAGGGCAGCTGCTCGGGAGGACGGAGGGGCTGCCGATCGGGGCTAGGCTGAACCGGTTCTCTCTCTCCTCTCTCTCTCTTCCCAAGCTTGAAGATGATGTTGATAGGTGCCTTTTTGGAGATCCAATCCCCACCCTCCACTTGTCAACATCCTAGGCACTCTTGCCCCACACCATGACATCACTTGGTGATGTCATACTCCACTATCTCTAATCTCCCACAACCTTATTCCAATAGGTTCAATTTCATTTTCCGCTGGGGCATAAAATCTTGTACCTTAAATTCTTCAATTCTAATCAATTCTCTTCCAATTGAGCCCAATTAAAGTCCATAAATTAATCCAATGTTCCTAATAAGATTTGTGACATAACATGACTTCCAATTTCTGAATTCACTTTCAATTTCACGGTTAATTTTGCTTCGGCACGATATTAGCGCGTCCTAACCTACCGGGTAGCTTTTAAAAATTTTCATGCCTTTGACCTGTGGTTGATTATTTTCAAGCCACAATGTACATCTTTGACACATTGGCGACTCTCGGTTGTTGTGTTAATCTCAAGGTTTCAAATACGGACACAGGGGACCCAATCGACAGAAAAGCCGGTCCAGTGCCGACCAACAAGAATTGTACGATCTGGTGGAATCACTCACACTTGATCACATGCCTCTATCGAGTCGACCTATCTCCGGTCTCTAATTGATTTTTAACTGTGCCGTAATGATCCTTGCAGATTAGCTCGGTCGAAAGGTCGCTTCCTGATCAAATTCTCGAGTCTGATGCATTAGAATCTCTTACCGGCTTCACTTGATAGACTAGTTTTCACATGAGTGACCGACTCAAGGAAAAGAACTATATGTGCAAAGATAAAATGTCTGTCTTATTTTATTAAAAACAGAAATAGGAAAATCTGGATGTCACAATTGATGCACAATCAAGAACTAGAGATATAGATGCCTTATTTCACGCGTTTTGACTTGTTTACCAGCATGATACGATAGACACCAAGTCTTGGCGTGCCGGGGCACATTAGACAACCCGTTGATTTAATGATCATGTCCAGCAAATTAAAAAAAGAAGAAGCTCTTTTCAGCAATTGGAATGAGTAAGCTATTGGGTTTCCTTGCGGGTTTGTTACCATAAACACATCGTTGTAAAGCAAAAGCTACCGCTAAAGAGTATTAACACATGCGAAAACAAGGGCCGGTCACTGTGGAGATCCAAGGTCACTGCGAATGAAGCAGAAAACTCGAAAAAGAACATGGCTCGAGCAAAAATAAGTAAATGAATTGAACGACGAGTGAGGCTACCTGTTTTTATTTTCCTAATAACTGATATTGATTGGATGACTCGTTTATTGTTTTGAGATTGTAATACTTACATAAGTCACCTATTAATGTTTCGAAGATGTGTTATGATATAATTCAAAGGAAGTGAATTGTGCTAATTATATATCCATCGTTTTGGGAGGCAAGCATCTGAGCTGATTTAATTTGAGAACGAGGCCATCAATGGCTGACAACACTTTTGAGTTTCTTGGAGAGTTTGATTAATTTCATCATATTTGTTACGATATTTACATATTAAACCACATCTTCATCTAACAATTGAAACTCTTAGAACAAATGACATTAATCTTAAAAAATTTCACATTATATTAGAGTATGAAATTCTGAGTTTAAACCTTTCTAAAGTCTTCTAATAATTGGGTGTAGGTGTAGATTATTTCATGGATGATGCCTACAAGAAATTCAAATTCAAAAGTTTAAGTTAATAGGTGGAGGGAGATAACATCTATATAAAGCCATAGTCAAGTGATGTGAGTTTTTCCAACATTCCCTCTCATTTGCAAGCCAAATTAGAATCATTAAGCTGCTTAAATTGTTAAATGAAGGATTGATTCAATATTCAAATATTCTAACACTACTCTATATATGAAGGCTGGACTGTGGCCTAAAATTACAGCGTGAAAATAAATGAGCATAAAAGGTTGCATTTGGCAGTCTGGAAAAAATTTGAGATAGGAATATCCTATCCTACGTTTGGTGCTCTCTCAGGACAGGATAAAATTGGATATAAGGGGGATATAGGTAGGATAAAATTATCCCATGGGAGAGGTGGGATAAAGGTGGATAGGATTTCTAATGTTCATGATAGGAAAGTTATTTTTCTCGAATAACAAACTTATTAAGTTAACAAAATTGAAATTATATTTCAATATAAATAATATTTGAATTCTAATTTAAGAAATTAAAAATAAGAAAATAGAAATTTATTTTTAATTAATCTTATTTTAATTTATATATTCAACTTTAATTCTATCTTATAATAAACATTCAATCTATAAATTATATATTTATATTTATTATATATTTTAGGTATGTTAGTACATTTTACCATTTGATAAAAATTTATTAAAGAATGATAAAAGGGGAAAAAAGAAATAATACAGAAAATAATATAAAAAAGAGGAAAATTAAATAAAATTAAATTAAGGAATAGTGTTACGAGATATTTTCACCATCTCCGTTTATAAACATTTAGGTTCATTTATAATGACATGCCATTTATATCAAAAAAATGTACATGATATGATGTGAATATATGCGACTTTAATACTTTGCGATTCACCAAACAATTGGCAGGATATAAAAAAATCTCAGCATTTAATATCATGTCCTATCCAGTCCTATCTCGATTAAAAATCCGGACGACCAAACGTAGCCTAAGCCCATAGTTAAGCGATGTGAAATTGTTTCAACAGATGCGGTAATCACCGTGTAGAAAAAGGTTATGGAACGTGTTCCTTCTGACTATTGATTTGAATTTTACTACGCTCTCAAATACTGTTGGCGAGTGTTCCTCGAAGGCTTGGCTGTGTTTGGCGCATTTTGATTACATCCGTTGTTGTTTTCAATGAACCTGGCTTATACAAGGGCAAGTCATGGACGCGTGTTAGGTGTAGAAAAATGACATGTCAATTTTCCGGAAAGCGATTCCTGCACGTCACCGTTTTTTCCCTCCTATGGTGGCTCTGTATCTCCATCGTATCTTCATTGAAATTGACCGAAATTAAGGAAATTAGGCGAAACAAATGTAACTATTATCCTGACCATAGGAATCTCTGTTGATAAGGTTAGTCTAGCCAACCCTTCAGTTTAACGGGAAACGTGAACGAATTCGACTTTTCCAAGTCGATGGACACGCTAAAACTTAAGAAAGCAGTTGAGTTCATGAAAGCATGCTGATCAAAAGGGCTTGGAAAAATGCACCTGCATCATGAGATCTCAGGAAAAACATATTAATGATGAGATGCAGATGTTCCTAATTCTATGATTTTGTTCACCTCATTTGACTTGCAAAGGCACGTGTTTGAAAAAATAAATAAATGACTTAATAGAGACCAGAAAACGAAGACATTGACTATCCACACCGTAGATGAACAGTGTAGCTGATTCACAAGATTACCACCGCACGTCGCCAAACTGATCGAATGCTTCTGTTCGTCGCATTGCTTGATTAAGAATGTAGCTAGGATAGTAATAAATGATATTAGGGTGTGTTTGGTTGAACTTTGGGGAAAGCCTTTGGGAAAATGCAAATGATTTTAAGTTACATGAGTTTTTCAAAATGCAAATTGTGTTTGTTAAATTATAATATAAAAGTCCATTGTGAAGTACCTTTGAGATAAATATTGTTTGGAAAAATTATGTTTACAAAAGACCTTTGTGATTAAAAAAAGAAAAAATTCATTAAAAGAAAAATAAAAAAGTTGGCTAGTTAGGGCAGGCGGCCATTGATGATCAAAATCTATCGCGGGCAGCTGATAGATGAGGTTGTAAGACCTTAGGAGGCCCCCGGAGACTACCGACGAGGATTGCCTAGGGTCGAGCGACCCCCGGTAAGGGTGCCACCAAGCGCTGGCGACCTCTGCGTGACCTCACGAGACTCTGCGAGGTCGTGCGACCTCGATCAAGGTCGCGCCCGGTGAGGTTGGAACCCAAATCTAGGTTGCGTCAAGGTCGCACTAGGTCGCCGGAGGTCGTGCGACCTCGTTGCGACCCATATCTAGGTTGCCATAGGTGGGTTACGCAACCGACGACACAGATCTGGGTCATAAGAAGTCGCACAACCACGTCGAGGGTTGCCTGGTTGTGCAACCTTAGGCGGCCTTCATGGATGTCGCGCGATCCTCGTTGGGGTTGCCCAACCGCCTACCCTTTGCCGACAATCGCTCGTAGCCATGCCGGTTCTGTTCAACGAAGAAGAAGATGAATAGTAGCTCAGCATGCCTAGAAGGTAAAAGCTCAAGGCTGCCCCCTAAGCTGCCTTGGGCTTTCAGCCTTTGGAAGGCTTGCAGTTGGAAAATGGGGTTAAATTTTGTTTACCAAACACACTCTATTTGACCTAAAGGACTTTGGACACCCAAGGGATTTTGGGAAAGCCTTTCCCAAATGCACCCATAAGGCCATTAACATCAATCAAAGGGCAAGTTGATTGACTTATATACCAGAGGCAAAATATGGCCCGACAATATACGAGGAAAGAGTAACGTTTTAAGTGATGATAGGGTATTGTTGTCGAGAAACGTTAGTTAGGAAATAATTAGTTGTCTCAGAAAATCGTCAGCCGTGTTACAGCCAGGGTTAATCAACACCTAACAATTGTGGAAGCAGCCCCCTCCTCATTGGAAATCCAGAAAAGGAAAAGCAATAGACACCGAAACCATATTGCTGATGGTTTTCCACTACTCGAGAACCAAATGGTTAGTAAATTGCAGAACTTTCCTGGATGTCCAAAGTTATAACGACCGGTTCAATGTTGACAATTTCAACCGCGCCGCCAACTTCTACCTTCCCGGGTCACTCCAGCCTTTCTCAAGCCTTATAAATACCTCCCACTCGCGGCTTAATCTCCAAATAATCTAGCCGCACCCGCCGTCTCATTTCCAAGTTAATCCACATGGGGGCTTCAAATACTCAATGCTTAGGGTTTCTACTCTTCCTCATCGGCGTTCTCCAATGTAAAGCTTTGGCTCGTTACACTTTCGTGGTAAGTTCAAATAAGTGTTATACCGACATTTCCACATTGTCATATGCATGCGAACATTGGTTGGACTGCATTGCTCAAGTGTGTGAGATATTACAGGTCGAGGAAACGCCATACAAAAGATTATGTAGCACAAAGAACATCTTGACAGTGAATGGGCAATTTCCTGGGCCAACTCTATACATGCACAAAGGAGATACCATCATTGTTGATGTCTATAACAAGGCTAAATACAACATTACCATTCACTGGTATGAATGGTGTTTCTCAGCTTTTACATTATGTAGCGTTGTCTTGAAGATTATTCTATCATTAGCATTTGAGTATATTAGTTGCGGTTGTTAGATAGAAGTGTCCTTTTATATGTGAAAGTAGTTTATGTGTCTTCCTTGTTGTCATGGACGATCCACAAATTTAGAGTATATAGGCACTCAAAAGTCATCACGCATAGCCCACCCCATTTCAAACCATATGGAGAGCATGTCCATTTTTAGTATATTTCTTTGTACATTACTAGCTTTTTTCAACATCTTTTTGTTATTTTGTTAATATAGATATGGTTCTCGAGAACAATTTCTCAGCGTCATTCCATGGCTGCTTGAAAATTTGTCCTAATTGAATGGTGGAAGATTTTACTGTAGGCACGGCGTGAAACAACCAAGATATCCATGGTCTGATGGACCAGAGTATATAACCCAATGTCCAATACAGCCAGGAGCTAAGTTTAGTCAGAAGGTGATATTCTCCATGGAAGAAGGGACCTTATGGTGGCATGCTCATAGTGACTGGTCAAGAGCCACTGTGCATGGAGCTATTGTTATTTATCCCAAAAAAGATTCAAGCTATCCTTTTCCGAAACCTGATGCTGAAGTACCTATTATATTAGGTAATTCACAAATTTGGTTGAGTAATTAATATGTGCTTGTTGGCTATTACATTTTCATAAAAAGTATAGTGCAATCAAACATAATTGATCTTTGATCATTCAAAATTTCAAACATAACGATATATGTGCAGGAGAATGGTGGAAGAAACCGATAATGGAGGTCTATCATGAAATGCTCAGAACCGGGGGAGATCCAAATGTTTCCGATGCCTATACTATCAATGGTGAACCCGGAGATCTTTACCCATGCTCAAAGCAAGGTTAGAGACGCCATGTCTAAACTCTTCTTCTTCTTCTTGACCTAATTTTATTTCATTGTTCTTCCACTTCTTACATGGTTTTTGAGTGTGATAGAAATTAATGGTAAAATTAAACTACATCTCCTAAACCTATGGTTTTTATATTCACATATAAATGTCAAGATGCTTGCTTGCTCTGCAAGAGATTCCCATAGTCTTTAATGCATGCGTATACCAACATGTAAGGATGTGACCCCGCATCTACTTGCTTTCGAAAGCCATATAACATTTTAAAAGCTGGACGAACCATAGGATCGTCCTAAAATAAAATTATATGCACCGTGTAATTTCCTAATTGTCAGTTTTTAGGGTTAGCAAGAGCTGTTGCCATCCTCTTATTATCATTTTCTGTTCTTTAATATGAAAAATGCCTGTCTCATTCCTGATGCAGACCCATCTCCCACCCAAGGCTGTTGAACAATAAATTATAATAATTATGCTATAAATTCAACCAACCATCAAAATAAGAAATGTTGGTTTACCATGCTCAGATGGATTGTTCCCCAAATGGAATATTCAAACGGTGGGACTTTGTGCTTGAACTATTTTTGGCTTAGACATTAAGTATGGTATCTTCTCTACAGTTTTTCTTCCGTATGTTTGTAATTATTTACGGTGTAATTTTGTTTCAGATACTTTCAAATTAAGGGTTGAGCAAGGCAAGACATATTTGCTGCGAATAATCAACGCGGCCATGCAAGACCTCCTCTTCTTCTCCATTGCCAACCACAGCGTCACCGTCGTCGCGACGGACGCGAGCTACACTAAGCCCTTAACGAGAGATATCATCACAATATCTCCCGGTCAAACCATCGACGTCCTGCTCAAAGCCAACCAAAACCCTGACCACTATTATATGGCTGCTAGGGTTTACTCTAGCGCTCTCGGTGTGACTTATGATAACACAACCACCACGGCCGTGGTGGAATACTCTGGAAAGTATGCTCCAACCTCGCCAACTCCTTTGCCGGAACTTCCTTATTACAACGATACTTCCGCGTCGGTCAATTTCACCGGCAGCCTCCGAAGCTTAGCGAGCGACGAGCACCCCATCGACGTCCCCAAGAATATAACCAACCATTTCATCTTCACGATCTCCGTTAACTCATTCCCGTGTCCAAACAATTCCTGTGCGGGCCCCAATGGGACCCGTCTCGCTGCAAGCGTGAACAACATAAGTTTCACGAACCCCTCGATCGACATCCTCCAAGCTTATTATTACGGCATCAAAGGCGTGTTCGGAACCCGGCTCCCCAGTTTCCCACCATACATCTTCAATTTCACGGCTGACGACTTGCCACTGGACCTGGAGACGCCAAAGCGCGGGACGGAGGCGAAGGTTTTGAAGTATAACTCGACTGTGGACCTCGTTTTCCAGGGGACGAACTTGGTGGCCGGGACCGATCACCCGATCCATCTACATGGATATAGCTTTTATGTCGTTGGTTGGGGATTTGGGAACTTCGACCTCAAGAGGGATCCTTTGAATTATAATCTAGTAGATCCACCTTTGCAGAACACCATTGCCGTGCCGAAGAACGGGTGGACTACGATCAGATTCCGGGCGGACAATCCTGGTGAGTTTGAACTAATGTTTGACTTAGAGGCTTCATATATGTTAATATTTATTGGTATTATCTTGGCCCTATATTCTTTTCCGTGCTTGTGTCTTTTAACCTATGCTTAAATTAATGTCATACAAAGCAATTTATACAGATATCTATTACGTAGATAGAAAATTACTGGAACTGATTGTGACAAAAATGGACAGGAGTGTGGTTCATGCACTGCCACATAGAGCGGCACCTGACATGGGGCATGGACACGGCGTTCATCGTGAGGAATGGAGTTCCCCCGAACACCCACTTGCTGTCGCCACCACCCGACATGCCGCCTTGTTGATTCTTCTTCGCTTTCCGTCCGTTTTGGGGGAGACCTGATGAAGACACCTACCGTTGCCGGGCGATTCACGTTTGGTTTTTCGTGCTTCCGTCTAGTTTCGTTTAATATGCCGTCCCAATAACCTGTGGGTGATGGTATCGATTTGGATGCTGATGCACTGCAACGTAGAGCTAGTCTTTTCTTGGAATAAGATGGTCGTTTATTTATCCATTTTAATGGGATCCGATCCCACCTCTCTGTCTCTTCGTGATGTTATTACATGAATTGTAAATCATGGGTACCAAAACTATTTCAACTATTAATAAAATGGGTCGTCTGGCAGTACTCGCATGTTCCAAATAGGCTTGATTGGCATGATTTAAAGATGATGCAATATTTTCTTGCCTCTCGTGTTCCAACCTTACCGCCGCCGCGACTGATGCCCAAGGGCCAGGTTGTGATGAAACCGAGCTTATTTTTTCCGCCGTTGTTGGGTTTTATGCCCATCCGCCGGACTTTATTTCCTCTCGCCAGCCAATAGGTTCAGGTCATGCGTGTGCTTATTTATTACCATGAAGTCTAACCATTGAAAAGTACATACATCATCTCCCTCTCTAGGTAAATTGCACCAAGGCTTAAACTAAAGCGGTTCATCTGTTCTTCTTCTTGCAACTCATAAGAACAAAAAAAGCAAAAGAAAAAGCGGTTCTTATATGCAAGCATCATATTTTACTATTTTACTTTGATAAAAGAAATATGGTTAGAAAATCTCAAAAAAGATAAGAAACAAGCAGAATAGAGAACTGTGGAATTTCTGCATATTTGATGTGTATAAAATAAGAGCAGTGAGCCTATTTATAAACTATATTAGATGATTATCTAAGATAACATATCGATCAAAGATATGCATAACAAAGGGAAATATACACGCAATCCTAAGATATATAAAAAATCAAGAGATATATCCTAATTACCTCCAACATTTGATATTTAATTATTTCTAATATCCCTCTCAAACTCAAGATGCATAGAAGTCAACTTCAGTTTAGCTAAAAAAAATTACTCGAAAAACGTCGATGCAATTCAGTGTACTGAGGAGAGATCTAGTTAACATTGACTACGTTGCTTCCCTATTGTGGGTTGTCATGCCTGGAATACAAGCTACATGTAGGAGGTTGTCATCATGGTAGAAGGTTGTCGTTGCAGCAGGAGACTGGTGGTCACGACAGTTTGCCACAAATGTTGTGTAGGCTACGCGACAACAGAATAGACTAATATAGAATCTGACGATACCATTGAACATAACAAACAATGATACCAAGAAAATGACACGATATTTGAGGTTTGCACTCTTGTGTGCACTTGTGTGCACTTGTGTGTGTGTGATGTAAACCCTGTGAAAGAGCTAATATAAACACTTAGAGGGGGGTGAATAGGTGTGAAAAACAGAGTTGTCTACAGATGTTGTAAAAATATTTTTCTTTTAAACTGAGTATGTTAGACAATAGACTTTGAATAAAGATTCAGATTCAAATAAGATGTTTTAAAATTTAGCGAAATTCAGAAAAATATCACAGCAAATAAATTAAAGGAGTTCAGGGAAGAGAGAATGAACACAAGATTTATAGTGGTTCGGCTTAGATTAAGCTTACGTTCACTCTCCCACGCTGACAGCCTTCTGGCTAGATTTCACTATGAATCGAAAGAGAATTATAGCAATTTAACACTGACTACTTAGTAAAGAGTTTCTCTTTCTCTCACTATGTCACTCCTTAATGTCTCTCTCTTTTGAATACACTTATGGGCACTTTCGATGAAGAACAAGTGATTTGAGAAGCTTCTGACTTTGGAATTCTAGCTTTCACACACACTCTAAATGACCCAAGAAGCCTTCTTAAATACTCCTCCATGCCTTTATGACCATTGGCACTATCTAGAGGAATTCTTCCAATCAACCCATTGGACAGAATCAATCAAAGAGATCTTGAGCCGTTTGAAGATTGAGATGAAAGTTTGATGATCTTGGTTGCCCATACAATCAGAATCTTGGTTTTCATAAGTAGATTCTTTCCAAATAAACCTGTCTTCCAAATTCATTTTACCAATCCGTGATTGATTTCATCAATAATATCCAAAAGGTAAGCGAGATTTTCAACCAGACAGCCAGATATATCTTGCTCGTACTGAATCCTTGAAGGAAGAACAATAATCCCGAGTCTGATTATTTCTTCATTCTTCACTTGAGTTTAGTTTGGGTCTTCGTCAGAGTGGGGCAGACTTATGATGTAAGATAGACTTTTAATAGAATTCCACATAAGTCTAGTATTCCTTAGAATGAGAATAAGAATAGAAATAGAAAAGTTTTGTCAACTTCAAAATCTAATAGGAGTTTCCTCAACACCTTGTGCACTTCAAGATCGTCTAACTTTGATTCAAAGTGATGCAGGAGTATCAAAACTTAAATCTTCCAATAATTACATAGCCATCCAAACTCAAGCTTCATCAATCCATCAAGCCAACTTGGCAATCATGGAAACACATACCAAATTCGTCCTCAACATGGTCCAATGGCTCCAGGGCACACAATAAAGCATTTGCCGATGATTGGTGGCTTAAATGCAATGTTGAGGAAGCGATGGATGTGTTCCCTCTGTTTGGTGTGCTTTGTTTGTCTTCTTATGTCTTAATTGCTCTAATGTGCTTAGTTTGTCTTCTTACATTCGAGAGTCTTTAATGCAAGGCTAGGATGTCAAAGAGTCTTAATTGCAAGTTTGAAAGAGCGAGGAGCTAGTCTTCATTACTAGGCTGAAGAATGTAGAGTATGCTTAGTTTGTCTTCTTACATTAGAGAGTCTTTAATGCAAGGTTTGATTATCAGAGAATCTCTATTGCAAGTTTGGTTCGGGATGCTGTGTTGCAAGTACACCAACACTCTAGAGACCCTAGGATTCTTGTGGCTGCACCAAAGAACAAAACGTGTGATGTTCTGTTGAGAAGCTTGAGGAAGAAAATCCCAGATTCCGAAATATTTCGAGTAAATGCTTTCCGTGAGTTCCGTGACGCGCTCGGTGACATTATCCCTTCGTGTCTGTATAAAAAGAAAAAAGAATGTTTCGTTTGTCCTCCCGTCCAGGAACTCCAAAGATTCAAGGTAATATTTTCGAATTTTGTGAGTAGCTTCAGGCTACGTAATGGAGGCATGAACGCGCGACACTTTAGTCATATTTTCCTTGTCGATGCATCGTCCACTTCCGAGCCAGACGCAATGATTGTGCTAGCTAATTTGGCCAACAAGGATACAACTGTTATAGTCACTGGTGCGCAGGGAAATCGCTTTTGGCGGGTGCGATCCCCAATTGCTCAGGAGAATGGTCTCCAGATATCATACTTTGAGAGGCTCAAAGAATTTACACCGTGCAAGAATCTCGACCCTGCATTCATCGCACGATTCGGCCCTTAGAGGAATCAGATGAAGCTAACAGCTGCCTGTCCTATTGAGTATTAGTAGCTGTTGGATACAATCTCTGGCTACTTTGGAATGTTCTTGATGTGCTTTGTTTTCTCATTTTCCATGTTTGACCTGAGCCGCGTGAGAAAGGGATTGAAAGCGAGCAAGTTGGTTTTTTGTTTGTAATTCAGTTGTGAAGTTCCTCTTCCATAAATTTCACAGCTTCTCTTCCCATGCTTGTGTCTCATTTAATTAAATAGAAATTTTCTTCGAAATTTTCTCCTCTAGTTCTCCAGAAGCTGCCAGCACCTAAAGTCTGCATCTTCAAGTTGTTCGACAAAAGACGTGATACATGTCTCGGGCCTTTTAGCTAGGAATTGATACTGCCATGTGGAGGAACGGGGAGATTGGATTGATTAATGGAAGAGATCACAGTATAATTCTTATGGCACATATGATGTACCGCACTTAGTTTGAACCGAATCAAAGGAAATGCGACATACAATCAACTCTCGTGTTAATTTGGGGTGATTAGGATAACAGATTTAAATCAACGGCCACTTTCTGTTCCTCTCCCTCTCATCTTGAGAAAAGTTACCAGCATCTGCTCTAACGTTCCGATACAGAAATGGAAATTTAAATGAAGCGGAGGATAAACAGAAAAAGCTAACAGACACCAAAAAAAAAAAAAAAAAAAAAAAAAAAAAAAAAAGGAAGCTTCTAAGGAAAATCACGAATGATTTTCGGACATCTTACCAGTTCTAGTGAAGAATGATGCGGCACAGACCATAAAAATATTAATAACTTAGGCCCACATTAATACCTCTGCTGTAATCCCTTTTTTACCTTGAGTGAGCTCAATCACTGTACCTATGCACTAAATGTTATAATATATTTTATAATTCTAAATGTGATGTCAATTTTGTATTTTCCAATTAATTCTGATTTATTGCCCAATTTATTACCCATGTTTATTACGTGATATTTGCCTGTTAATATGCTACCATAACAGTCTTGATAGAAAATGTCGATAATGTAAGAAACGGAATAAAAATGTCAGGTTGTCTAGTTCAAACCCTATCACTACAGAAAACAAACAATCACGTATAAGGGGTATTAGTTAGTGGAACAATATGTTCAGCAGATCGATCATGCTTTGTGCATCTATCCAAGATTTTAGGATTTTCCGCATTTATAGATTTTTATCAATGGCTGGAGGTATGTCAATCTTTGTGTTTTCGCAAATTGATCCTGAATTATGCACGTATTTGTTTGTGAATGAAAGATCGGGACTGTTAGTTTTTATTTAGATTTAGTCTAACAGTTGATATCAAAGCATGTTTATAATCTTTGCCTTGGTGAAAATTTTGGAATTTTTGTGTGTTTTCATTGAATTATGTATGAGTAAAATTCAGATCTTTTGTGGCTTGGAATGGAATCTCAAATTCAAGTCAAATTCGGGCAACCCATTACGTGATAACATATCTGCATGGTCACATTGCCATTAGGAAGAAAAACCTTTAAGATTATTCAGCATATTTCTGATTGTCAGAGGTTAATTGACAGTGAAACTTTTGGTGGTTAGAGTTTTAGGGCAAATTGTTTTAGGCTTAATTCCAGTCAATTTATTGGTCCTTTTTGCCCAATCTTGAAACTATGCGTTCATCTCGGCATTGTCTTCGAGACTCATTGATCAATTTGATCAGACATGGGCTGTGAAGTAGACCTAACGGCATAACAATGGCTGGTCGTGGCGGAGCAGTGGCGGGAGAAGAAAAACCCGAAGACAAGGCATCGCACGCACCCGAGCGCATGGAGTGGGCATGTGCACAATGAACACGCCCGAGAGGGGAATAGGGGGCACGTGCCGAGTGCCACAAATCACACGTTGTGGTGGTTTCTCTCTTTTGCACCTCTATTTATTGTAAAATTCCGATTATGCCCTTGTCCACGTAAAATTCCGATTTTGCCCCTTCTCATTAAATAAAATTAAGGTTCTGCCCCGGCTGCATAAAATTTCAATTTTGCTCCCTTTGGGCATGAAAGTTTACGATTTTGCCCTTTTAGGCGTAAAATTCTAATTTTGCCCATTGCAAGTAAAATTTCAATTTTGTTCTTGCGTGCAAAATTCCCATTTCAAACCCTTTACACCTGATTTCACTGTTTTGCCTTATGTGCAATTTTATGAATATCTTCCAGGGAAATTAAATGTCTCGTGGTCAGTCTTAATTAATTGAAGATTAGCCATAACATCTTTGATTATATACTTTTGGATCACATATAGTCAAAGACATTAATTGTGATTAGTCACATTAATAATATGAATTTTATCCCATAGGAATTTTCAATATATTAATGTGATTAATTAGGATGGAATATTATTTTATCTTTCTTAATTTATCCACAGAGATTGAAGAAAGGAATTTAATTTGATAGTTTCATTATGAAGTAATTATGAATATATTTAAATTAGAAACTTAGCCCACAGACAGTTTTTAATGTTATGTGATTCATATTTTATTACATGTTTTACATTGGTAAAATATGATTTAAGTTTATTTGCCTAAAATATATTGATACATAAGTTTTCCTTTGATTATGATGCAGTCTTACCACATATGATTAGTTATTGTATAATTATTCATGAGCTTAATGGAAATAAATATAAAGAATGAAGGGAATTAATTCATCTTTAATTCGGGTGCATGGATATTGATTATGCTTTACGGTCAAACAAATCACCTGTTCCTATTGAGGATAGTACTCAAGCTAAATATACTCTTTATGTACAATGGAAGCAGTCTAACCACCTTAGTGTGATGTACAAAAAGACAAAGCTTTCTGCTAATATTCGTGGTTAAGTCATTCAGCATAAAAATGCCAAGAAATTGTCGGAGGCTATTGATGCGCAATTTGAGTCTTCAGAGAAAGCGCATGCCATGATCCTGATTATGAAGTTCTCATCATTGAAGCTTACTTATGTAAGAGGTGTGCATGAGCGCATCATGAAGAAGATCCTAAGGTTGGGATATAAGAATCCTTTCTTGTATACTAAAAAATCTTAAGGTGTGCATGAGGGACATTACAGCTCAACTAAAAAATCTTAAGGTGAGGATATCAGAATCCTTTCTTGTATACTATATCTGAAACACTCTCTTACAAGACATACCTCTTTCAAGATCTCTTACAATACATATAACATTAAATGGTCAATCAATGAACTCACGGCCATGTGTGTTCAAGAAGAAGAGAGGTTGCTAATAAAAAGAGAAGAAAGTGTCCATATGGCAACACAAATGGCAAGGCAAGCAGAAGGAAAAAGGTAAATTGCATTTACCTCCCCAAATTGGCATTAAGAAGGAATTTAAGTGTTTCTTCTATAAAAAGAAGGGGCACATGAAGAAGGATTGCACCAAATTTAAGGCATGACTTAAGAAGAAAGGTAACCTGCTTTCATGAGTTTATTATTAATCTAATATGGTTGATGTAGGTCTCAATACATGGTGGATTGATTCTAGTTCTACAATCTACATTTCGAATTTCTTATAGGGTTTTCAAAGCCAGCGGAAACCAGTGGAAAGTGAACAAAGTATCTATTCGGGAAACAAGATATGCTCGTGTATGAAAGCTATTGGGATATGCAGATTAGTTCTCAATAGTGGCTTTGTTTTAAATTTAGCAAGAACTTTTTATATTTCTAGTTTCAATAGGAATTTAATTTCAGTTTCAATACTTTTTCTTTTGGGATATTCCGTTGAATTTTCATATTCAATTTTCAGTTTATCGTATAAATTTGAAATTGTTAGGAGTGGTATTTTTTCTGATGGTCTCTTTCGAATTAATTTACAAGACAATGTCATTTATAATGCGATGCACGTTCACAACAATACTGGCATAAAACGATGTGTTGTGAATGATGATTCTTCTATGTTGTGGCACCATAGATTGGGACATATTTTGATTGATAGAATTAAGCAATTAGTAAATGATGGAGTATTTAGTACTCTAGATTTTACTGATTGTAACACTTGTGTAGACTATATAAAAGGAAAGCAGACCAATAAGTGAAAGAAAGGTGCAAAGAGGAGTATTAAAATATTAGAAATCATACATATAGATATTTATAGTCCACATATGGACTCAAATGGTCAGAGACATTTCATCTCTTTTATAGACGATTATTCATGATTCATGTATCTTTACTTGCTTCATAATAAACACAAAGCACCGGATGCCTTTAAGGTGTTTCAAATCGAAGTAGAAAAATAATACAGTAAACAAATTAAGATCGTAAGATCAAATAGAGATGGAGAATATTATGGTAGATATGCTAAAGATGGACAAGCACCTGCTCCATTTGTGAAGTTTCTTGAAGAGCATGGGATTATTGCCCTATACACTATGCTTGGTTCTCCAAACCAAAGTGGTGTAACAAAAAAAAGAAACCAAACATTATTGGATATGGTACGGAGTATGCTCGGCAGCTTCAAACTTTCTAAGTTCTTATAGATTGAGGCTCTTAAAACGACAATATACATATTAAACCGAGTTCCGATCAAGCCTATCCCAAAGGAGTTATTCAAATATTGAAAACCCAGTTTGCGACATGTATGCATGTGAGGATGCCCGTCTGAAGTAAGAATCTACAATCCATATGAAAATAAGTTAGACCCAAGGACTATAAGTGGGTATTTTGTTGGATATGCTGAAAAGTCCAAGAAATACAGATTTTATTATCCATCTCATACCACTAGGTTTGTGAAATTGAGAAACGTTAAGCTTCTTGAAAATGAACTGATTAGTGGGAGTGATCAATTCAAGGACCTTGTTCCTGAAGAAGATCGTTCAGTACTCAACCTTCCACCTCATGTATTGGATTGATTGTTATTTACAATGCCCATTTAGCTCAACTAACTATTGAACAACTAATCATTGAAGATCCACAAGTTGCTGATATTGATTCAGTAGACCCAACTACTTAGCAATTACTAGATACTATTGAGCATCCAGTTGAACAATAAACTTTTTAAGAGAATGTTGATGCAACATTATGAAGGTGTAATAGAATGAAGAAATTAGCAATCCCTAGTGACTACATTGTGTATCTACAAGAATCCGACTATAATGTTGGAGCTTAAAATGATCCTAAAATGTTTTCACAAGCCATGACTTGTGATAAATTTGATTTGAGTTGCCTAATAATGCAAGAGCTATTGGTTGTAAATGGATATTTAAAACTAAGAAGGATTCATTATGCAATATTGAGAGATATAAAGCCAGACTCATTGCCAAGGGATTCACCCAAAAGGAAGAGATCAATTATATAGAGACATTTTCTCCTGTATCCAAGAAAGATCTCTTCATATTATTTTGGCATTGGTTACTCATTCTGATATGGAGTTACATCAAATGGATGTGAAAATGACGTTTCTCAATGGAAAACTAAAAGAAGTAATTTACATGGAACAACTAGAAGGGTTCTTCTCTAGTGCTGGCTAGCATTTGGTATACAAGCTTAAAAAGTCTTTATATGGCTTGAAACAAGCATCTCGCCAATGGTACTTGAAATTTCATAAGGTCATCTCTTTGTTCAGTTTTGTAGATAATGTTATTGATCAATGTATAGACCAGAAGGTTAATGGGAGCAGAATTTGTTTTCTTATCCTATATGTGGATGACATTTTATTTGCAACTAATAATAATGGGTTGTTTTATGAGGTGAAGCAAGTTCTCTTTGAGAGTTTTGACATGAAGGATATGGGTGAAATATCTTATGTCATTGGCATTAAGATCCATAGGGATAAACCTCGAGGTATATTAGGACTATCTCAAGAAACCTACATCAATAAGGTCTTAGAGAGATTTCGGATGAAAGATTTTTCACCAAGTATAGCACTCATTGTGAAGGGTGACACCAGTGCTCGAAAAACGATTTTGAAAGGGAATAAATGAAGAACATTCCATATGCTTATGATGTTGAAAGCTTGATGTATGCTTAGGTTTGCACTCGACTTGACATTGCTTTTACTGTGGGAATGTTGGGAAGATACTAGAGTAATCTAGGTATGAATCATTGGAGAGCTGCAGAGAAGGTGATGAGGTACCTTCAAGGTACAAAAGGACACGTGCTTATGTCTAGACAAATGGATAGCTTATAGGTAGTTGGTTACTCGGATTTAGACTTTCTTGTTGCGTTGATTCCTATAAATCAACATCGGGATATATTCTTATGTTTGCTGGCGGAGCTGTATCTCGAAGGAGGGAAAAACAAACCTTGGTTGCTACTTCCGCTATGTAGGCAGAGTTCTTTTCCTGTTTTGAGACCATCTCCCATGGTGTGTGGTTGAAAAGTTTCATATCGAGGCTTAGAATTGTAGATTCCATTGCTAGGCCATTAAGAATGTTTTGAGACAATTCAACTACAATTTTCATGGCTAAGAACAAAAAAAGTAGTAGTTGAAACAAGCACATCGACATCAAGTATTTAGCTATCAAAAAACATGTTAAAGAGAATAGAATGGTCATAGAACTTGTAAGCACTGGATTGATGATAACCAATTCTTTAACTAAAGGCATGCTACCAATGAGTTATAAGGATCATGCATTCAGAATGGGCACCGGTCCAATCATATAAATTTTTATTTACATAGAAGAATTTGTGAGACTTTTATTCATTTGCGATGTTTTTCTCAATACAGTTGTATGTATTTAGTTATTATGAGAAAAAACAATTACATCTAACCCGGAGTAAACATAAGATTTATTCATTAAGTTATTTTATCACATATGGGCTAATAAAATGCATTGTGATATATAGAAGATAACATCGCTTTAAGAGGACTCATCACCGTGATTTATGTGTTTTATTTTAGTATGAAGTTTATGTGGGTTTGGGTTAATATTTTATTTGATGGAATATTGGGATCAAGTGAGAGAATGTTATAATATATTTTATTATTCTAAATGTGATCCCAATTTTGTATTTTTCCAATTAATTCTGATTTATTGTATAATTTATTACCTGCATTTATTACGTGATATCTACCCATTAATATGTTACCATAACGGTCTTGATGGAGGATGTCAGCAACGTAAGAAATGGAATAAAAATATCAGGACGTCTAGTTCAAGTCCTATTATTACAGGAAACACATCATTACGTTTGAGAGATATTGGCTAGTGAAACAAAACGTTAAGTAGATTGATCACACTTTGTGCATCCATCTAAGGTTTTAGGGTTTTCCACATTTACAGATTTTCTTAAATGGTTGGTGGTATGTCGATCTTTACGTTTCCACAAATCGATCCTAAATTATGCACATATTTGTTTGTGAATGATAGATCGGGATAGTTAGTTTTTATTTAGATTTAGTCTATAACTAAAACTTTGGATTCACAAAGGGAATCACCTTTGACCAAAGACATACATTACTAGCATCACCAGATGCATGCTACATTGCCCAAGCAGCTGTTTTCCCCGGCGGCAAAATTGCGGCGCGATGATCTGCATAATGACATGTCGTCAATCGAGTCTAACTCGTCAGAGATGATTGCTTCAGCTTTGCCGGCAAGATTGCCCTGGCTTCATCTGCTATGCTTTTCTTCTTTGATGCCACCTGCGATGTCAATATATGCAACAAAAACAGTCAAAGGTATCGTTCGCACTGCTTAAACAAATCGTTGTTCCCTAGCAATTTTGCCACCTGAGGCTCCTGCAAGGCATTTCCATGCATAGAAGCATAGGACATGCATGTACATTTAGACAGAATACACACGAACATACAAAGAGGACGGCCTTAGCTACAAAGCTGATTTTCCCAGGAATTTTTCCGTGCTATATTTTACAACATGCGAAGGACAATAAATTAAAAGAATAAAAAGTAGAAATTAACAATAAAATGAATATATATATATATGAGAATAAATTATAAGAACAAAGAAAAAATGGGAAAATAATCCAAACAGGATAAATCACTTTTTCACAATTCTTATATTATTCATTTCAATATATATTTTTTCAAGTCAACATTGCACATATTATATTGACGACACGCCAGCATTACAATACGTTACGATGTGTTATTGTATTAAGTGCAAAAAAAAAAAAAAGAACTACATAATTGTGTGTAACTGTACCCTGATATAATTTAGGAGCACCATAAATCTCAAAAATACATGTCTTCTTTGATTTCAAATATATATTCGGCAACTACTGATCTATTTTTGAATTAATATCATTGGTGGTCCTTTAGGAGACATTACGTTGGCACTTACTACAACGACGCCTGTGACCATCGCTGGTGGCCGCACAAGGGCAGGTCGACCTCATCGTTAATGGCCTCACCGTTGACGGAGTGGTGGTGGGGATGGCCAACAAAAAAAATTGCACCTAAGTTATATACAATCCTTTTTAATTCTTTATAATTATATTATTATTATTATCGTACTCTTTAAACTCAATGAGTTTCAAAATAAACTAACAGGATGCATTTGAATTAGCCTCTTGTTATTTATATTATTCACATAATTAATTTTTATCAACTTAATTTTATTTTAAATTAATTTTAAAAGTTACTATCTTGAGATGAGATAGGAAGTAACTTACCTTTATCCTTTTTAAATTAAGAAAAGATAAAAATTGGGGAATGAAGAATCACTAAAATAATATTTATTGATCAAATGTATACCCTGTGACAAATATATGTCAGATAAGTGTCACGCGACAATGACATGAAGCGAGCTTGAAATCTCACAAGGTGATTACAGAAGTAAACCCCTTTCTAATTATTCATATAATGTAATATAATGATATTTAGATTATTAAGCTGTGTTTGGCATGATATATATATATATATATATATATATATATATATATACATTCTATATTTGGCGCCTATTCAAGACAGGATAAAGTTGAATATAAGAGAGATATAGCACAAAAAGAAGTGAGATAAATGTGGATATGATTTCTAATATCCATAATAAAAAAGTTATTTTTCTTGAATAATAAACTTCTTAAATAAATAAAAATAAATTATATTTCAATATAAATAATATTTCAATTATAATATAAGAAATTCAAAATAACAAAAATGACAACAATTTAGTTTCCAAATTTAATCTTATTTTTATTTATATATTTGAATTTAATTATATATCAAAATATAAATTCAATATAAATATATAAATATATTTATCTTTATTATCTGTTTTAGGTATTTTAGGTATTTTAGTACAATTTACTATTTAATAAAATTTTATTGGAGAATGATGAAAGGGGAAAAAATAAAAAATAAAAAATTATAAAAGAGAGGGATTTTTTTGAAAGGCAAATAAAAATGAAGTAAGCGAAAATGTCATAAGAGATTTTTACCATCTCCATATATGTCACTTTTAGGTTTATTTATATAGATGTGCTATTTATACTAAACGATGTACATAATATGACGTGAATATATTGAACTCTATTATTACAATTTATCAGATAATGGATAGGATATAGCAAAATTACTAAATTTTTCATATTCTATCTATTCATTACTATCTTAATTAGAAATTCAGACTGATGTAGTCTTAGCGATTAAGGTTATTAGCGTTGGATTCGAAAACTTGTGGGGCCACTAAGTCAGTCCAAGAAAGATTTGCAATGAAGACGACTGCTTTTCTTAGTCCTTCCCCTGCTCTCCCCTTTACTGTCTCAAAGAGAAAATTCCATAAAAGGTTTCGACTTTTTCCTGAAACCTCCCGAAGTAAGTTCATCGTCCTTGATCTTTTCCTTCTTCGGATTCACTGCTCGTATCTGATCACGCATTGATGTCATGAAGGTGGTGTCGTCAATTTCCTTTGGAATTTCCCTCTGTTCGGCCATCATTCAACCTTTTTACTGTGTCGTTCAAAAGAAAATAAAAAACTTGAGTGCTCGAACAACTTCGTCACATCTTCTGTTGTAAGGAAGAAGATGGTCATCACCATCGTCAAACTGAGAGAAATTTTGGTTATGGTGCTCTTCTTCTTGAAAGAATTCGCAGTGCTTTTGGTTCATTACCCACGTTTCATCATCATCAAGAACAAGAATTATCACAATCACTCACATTTGCACCGCCTTCTTTATCTCCCCTTCGTGTCCATCATGTTGTGCATAATCCTTTGACTGGAGACTTTGATCGGATTGCAAAATGAACTGAAATTTAGCATGACTGTTGATGAACTGATAATGGCTACTCTAAATGAGTCCCCTCATCATCAAGAACAAGAATTATCAGTCACTCACATTCGCACACCTTCTTTGTCTCCCCTTCGAGTCCATCTTGTTGTGCACAATCCTTCGACTGGAGACTTGATTGGGTTGCAAAATGAGCCGAAATTTGGCATAATTGTTGATGAACTGATGATGAGCAAGCTAAGTCAGTCTTCTCATCATCAAGGACAAGAGTCATTGCAATCACTCACATTTACACCACCTCTTTTAATGCCCCTTTGTGTCCATCTTACTGTGCACAATCCTTTGACAGGAGACCTGATCAGGCTGCAAAATGAGCCGAAATTTTTCACTTTTAGGGACCCATTCAATGTTCCTCTTATTGAACTGGCGGAACACGATAACTCTTGGATTGATTTCCGGGGGTTTAGTGACACATACACTATCTTCTGATGCCCCCTGCCTATTGTTTGTCAACCCTAATGCCTGTGCCCAAGTCACGTGGGACGTAAGGTTGGCCTTCACATATTCCACTCTGTCTCAATTCCAGAACGCCAACATCTGATGTAATTTAGATGGAGCCCATTATGTACTTGATCTATAAGGACTACGACAGATATGAATCTCCTGTCAGGTTTCAATGCAACGCTGCTTGCTCGTAGCTGAGAAATCGTTGGGCAGAGGCTTCTGAAAGTGAATGCATGATACTGAAGAAGAAGCAGGTGGGCTAGATACAAGCGTACACTCTACCTGACAGATTTGTTTCGCCAGTTTTATTTCCCGCGAAATTTTTTTTAACCTAAATGATGCATTTTAGTTTTATTATAGGAGACTCAAGTTCTATGTTGAATTCGGAAAAAGAATGTCAAATGCAGGGATAAATCTTACTCTCAACTTATACATACGGCCCTGACAATTGACACTCAAATGACTCAAAGACCAACAGCTTCCAAGCACAAAAACGATGTAATCTAAACACAAGTAACTAGACAGCCAATACTTCGGGCTCAACCTATGTCAGAATTTTATCTACCACACAGCTTGTTTAGACGTATAGCTGGAATTTAATCAACGACGCTGAGCCTGTGGAATAACATTAAAATTTAATCAACGACGTTGAATTGGATAAAGACACACATCGGAATCTAATCTACGACGAGAATCTTGAAAACTATAGCTAAAATACGACAAAGATAAAGTAAAGATAGTTGTTGTGTTGTTCGGGAAGGGGGGACTCTTCGTTGAATAGGTTGCGGTATTTATAGG
Organism: Eucalyptus tenuipes; assembly: GCA_014182365.1. Taxonomy (NCBI): domain Eukaryota; kingdom Viridiplantae; phylum Streptophyta; class Magnoliopsida; order Myrtales; family Myrtaceae; genus Eucalyptus; species Eucalyptus tenuipes. The sequence continues at coordinate 8,569,692 of CM024546.1, read as the reverse complement.
GCGAATTGGTAGCCATCAGCCAGTTACTTTTCCTTGGGCACCACTCTTAGTATTGCCCACATTTTCTTTTTTCTTCTTAGCAACCTTATTTATAAACAACTGTTTCTTGACTTGTCAATGATGCTTGCACGGCTTGCTCGTTAAGTAAATAATGACTTACCTCTTTTTATGCGCATTTCGCACAATAGTTATTCTTGTTTGAGCTCTAGTGCTAATTCTACTTAAACTCCAGGTCTAATGCGTTGGTCCTATAGCCTGACACGTGGCAATTAATTACCTTGCCGTCGACTCAAGTATACCCATCTAGAATCCTATCAACACTTAGCTCAAATACCCTTCACAAATGCTATCTGCCCTCAACTTTCATGAACAAAATGGGGAGTATCGCTCTTATTATTGCCCTCGTGGCCAACAAATGATAATAGGGGCAATTTTAGGTGTCAACAAGATCATATGAAGACCTCACGCAAAATCAAGATCTAGAGATACAGATGCCTCATTTCACGTGTTTTGGCTTGTCTATCAATATGATACGATAGACACCAAGTCTTGGCGTGCCCGTGCTCATTAGACAAGACAATAGAGGGTGCACATTTAAGTTTGCGCAAATGTCATACTAAGTGATATAGCATACTGCTATTAAGGCGGCCCACTATTTTTGTTGTGCAAAGCAAGATATTAAACCATAAAATAGATTGAATAAAGAAAATAGATTGGATAACATATTTACGTGGTTCAATTGTAGTAACCTACGTTCATGGGGCGAGCAACAGTGAATTCCACTAAGATCAAGCGATACACAGAGATTACAATTACACTCGAGTCACTCAAACACTCTTAACGTTTCTCAAGCACCAATTCTACCCAATAACCCAGTAGTGTTTAGCTCCAATAATTCCCCACTAAATAATTGTCACACCCCAATCCTTCGAGCGTGTGAACATCCCGGCTTGGTCGATTAAATAGCGACGTCCCAGGACGCATCGCTGACCCATTCATTTTAAATGCACATGCGGAAGCAATTATATAATCCCCAGACAATAACACAATGGGATAGGAAAGTAGGGCCATAAATTTTCGAACTAAAAACCCAACCACACTTATATATACAAAGAAAACCATATTGTATATATACGATCTGAACCATAAAAGTCAGGTCCTACACAAAACCGGTTCATAAAACAGGGTCTGCAAATAGGGGTGGGGTTTCCAATCAACTACAGGCTCTCATCCTCCCCGTCATCTCCTTCCACACTCCAGTTGGAGCCCACAGCAGAATACACTAGAGAATCTGGATCTTCAAGGTCAGGGTCCACCATGTCGACCACCGATCCACCTTTAGGGTCTGCAGTATCCTTCCCAAACGCAACCTCCTGCACATACAGAGGTATCTCCAATTCCGATATGGGACCCTCTCTCGGTCTATTACGATCCTGGCAGTACCACGATCTATACTAATGGGGCATCTTCTTAGGTAGTCTCGCATCAACCCAGAGTATGGACTGCACCAGCTCGTACTCTAACCCGTTAGGGTGCTCATGAATCGGAATGTAGCGCCTCTGTTTGGTCATCTTCTTAGGTTGCCCAAAATGCTCGGGAGGAGCGGCTATTTATGGACCTGAAATGTTATCCCACAACGGGGTTATGACCCGACTAGGAAAAAAATACGCCCTGAGGGCTACCTAGGCACAATCACGAGTCAGAGGACTTACCTTGGCCTCAGTTCCTTCTTGCCAGTTAATATAATTCACAATTTCATCGAGTCATATCAACAAGTCAAATCATCCAATCAAATCGAATCATTGGTCAATTGACTTAGTCGATTCCATGTCATCGAGACTCTTCCCCAGTCATCTCAATCGATACTATTTATAAAGTCCGATCATAATCAGGACTGCTCACTCTAAGCTGATAATAGATAGTATAGCTCGCACTAAGCTGATAAATAGTATACTGCTCGCTCTAAGCTAACATATCGCCCGCAGGTTGATGTAGTATACTAATAATGCTCACTCTAAGCTGATAAGGTATATTGCTCGCTCTAAGTTGACATATTAGAGCCCGTAGGTTTATATAGTATACCGGTATACTGCTCGCACTAAGCTGACATATCAGAGCCCTTAGGTTGATATAGTATACCATCCTGACCATTTATCATATTTGTCATTTTTATCATACCCGATAAAAATACCCGTGTATGGGTACACGGTTGGCCTTAACCAAAATATAATAATTTCCTTTCCAAAAGTCCCACCATTTTATATTGTCCACCAAAATATTTTTGGCGTTGTAAACTGACGCTCGGTTAATTTCCAATTAATTACTAAAATTAAAAAAATTTAGGAATAAATTCCTAAAATACAAATCACACAAAATCAGCACAATATAACAGCCAATTAAATAAAAAAAAATCACACCACTACGATCAGCATAAAATTCCGGTCACTGACTATCCTGATCTAATTTCCGAAAAATAAATAAATAAATAAATAAATAAATATGAAAATTAATTAATAAATGCCAAAAATAGCAATTTAGGCCCGTAACGCCTAATTGAAAGCAGAGACGAGCCTAGAAAATTTCCGAACTACTCTAGATAAATACTAGAGCTTGTCTAGGCCCTAATTGCACTAAACTATCCATCTAACATGCATAGATAATTAATCACTTCGCTAATCTAATCTAACTATCCACCTAATCCAAGCTTAGTCTAACTAAAAAACCCTTAAACATCATTAACTTACTATGCGAGGATTAGTGAGTTAAACTCACTGGTTTAACGATCCGCTCGGATCAAATCGACAGGGATGAGGTGAGGCTTGACTAACTCCAAAGCGGGCTTGCCAACCGGGGTCAGGAAAGCACCAAATCGGGCCTAAACAACGGCTGCGAGACCCACAAGCTTCGGCTCTGTTCGGTGGCTGAAAAGGCTGGATGGAGGCTCAGTTGAGGAGGAGATGGGCCGAGACAAGCTGAACTGGGTCCAGGCGGGGCTGGACGACGCTTCATAGGGGCGGAGGGAGCTCCGGCGATGGCGGGACGGGCTCGAGCAGCTACGGAGGTGGCCTGGGCTAGCGGTTGAGGCTAAACGATGGCTTGGAATAGTGGAGACGCGAGCAGGGCTAACGTGAGGCGCGACGGGCACGACGGGCGTGACGATGGGCGAGCCACGGTCCGACGGAGGGCTGGGTTGCTCCGGCAGCTTTAGCTAGTCTCCTCTACGTTTTCTGAGTTCAAAGCAGCAAGAAGAAAGGGGAAGAAGGAGGGCTCGTTAGTGGGGAAGAAGGAGGGGGCAAGGGGACAAGTTGGCTAAGGGGTGGCCACCTTTGGTCTCTCTCTTATCCCTTTGGTCTCCTAGCTTGGTCCCACCATGCAAGGCTGGCTTGCACTCAGATTTTCCAGACCAACAACTCTTCTAGAAGACCTTGAAGTGGTCCAAAAGTCATGGGCGAGGGGGCATACGTATTTGGCTTGGTTTCCCTTCAATTGGACTTTAATTACTATTTGAATCCAATCAATCCGACCTCTATAAATTCAACCAACATATCATCGATCAAATTGGCATTTTTTCAAGCCATTAGAATCTACTTGCATCCCAATTTCACGATAAAAAACGGTTCTCTGAATTTTCTGGACAAAAAAACCCTACCTCGACTTTTTCCCAAAAAGTCTTGGTTTGCAGAAAAATCTTCGGAGGCTGATTCGACGTAAGACTCGTGACATGACAGCTTTTAATTTCTGAAATTGGATTCAAATTCGCGGTTAATTTTAATTCGACGCGATTTTAGCGTGACCTAAGCTATTGGATAGCTTTCAGAAATTTTTAGTGCAAATGACCCTTAGTCGATTTTTTTCGAGCCACAATAAACCCATTCAATACATTGGCGACTCTCGGTTGTCATGAAAATCTCGAGGATTCAAATACGGACGCAGGGTACCAAAACGATAGAAAAATCAGTCTAGTACCGGTCGACGAGAATTTTGTAATTTAGTGGAATCACCCACGTTTAGCCACACCTCTCTATCGAACCGACCTATTTCTGATCTCTAATCGACTTTTAACTGTACTGTAATGACCTTAGCAGATGAGCAAATTCGAGTAGCCGATTTCTGGTCGAATTTGCAAGTCTAATGCATTAAAATTCCTTAATGGCTTTCCCAGATGGTCTAGTTATCTCACGAGTGATCAGCTCTGAGAATAGCACTGTAGGCACGTCGATAAAATGCCCTATTTATTCAATGGAAAACAGAATTGAAAATTTGGGATGTCACAATAATCTCTCGATCTCACGAAGGGACTATACACATAAATCTTGACCTCACAAGATTTAATTGGCTTGAACATTTGTATCCTTTTTGATGTAAAACACGAACAAACCCACGAAGATAGCCCACCGCTCAAGCACTCGGGAACGGGGCTTCATTATTGCATGCATCAACAACGGCGTCCTTTCTTCTCTATGCATGGCCGAATATATATAATGGAGTTGAGGACTTTTCAATTCCTAAAGGTGACTCCCACGTGGACTAGGAAAGAATATATACAGATATTAAATAAAATCAACCCAGACTGACTTTTCAGGGAAACATATCCTCTTCCATTTCTTCTCTCTGACAATGTTGACCAAATCCATGTCGGGCTTTCCAGTTTGAGAACAAACACCAACTCATAAACGGAAATTGTTGTTTGTGCATTAACAACCTTGTACCCAAATACGAGATCCAAACTTTGCTATCCATTATTGATCGTCACTTCAACATACAAACAATTTTCGTATTTTTCCGCAATTTTATTATGATCGAGTTTTGTACGATTGGCTCAAACTCAAGACATATTTTAATAATGTCTATCTTGGCTCGACTTTCGAGCCAAGTCACAATTGCTTCACTAAAAATTTTGCACTCTACCATTGCTCTCCCATTACCTCCAATGGGCTTAATTGTTACAGATATTTTCTAAGTCCAAGACTTGCTGGAACTTTGTCATAATTGAGGATCTCATCTAAACACTAACTTCACCATGAGCCTTTAGTTGCTCCGCAAGGATTTTCTAACACAATCTCTTTTACCATCTATACCTATCAGGAAATACGTACCTTCTTAATATTAGCAGTTACAGCAACTGTTGGCTCTATATGCGCCACCTCGCTATAAGCCCCATATATATATATATATATATATATATATATATATACATATATCGATTACTCCATTAGTACCCACTACCTCAGGAGTTTCTGATTGCAACTTCATCTCAAGTTGAATACCATTCAAATACATATGGATATTGCCATAATCACTTATAGCCAAAAGTACTAGACACTCATCAAATGTAACTTCTCTACTAATAAAAGGTAAAGTTAATTCCAGGCACTTCAACTGATAGCTCCGTTCACCTTGTGCATAACCTAAGAACAAACACTTTCTTACCTTTCCATCAAGCTTACAATCACTAACTCAAAAATAACATGGGCAAGTAAATATTCTAAGAACAGAACAATCAGCAACGATACCAGGTCACACTTCTTCGGGAGTTCGACATCCAATTGTAGTCAATGGAGATCTATTTATCAGGCAACTCGCCGTACTAAGCACGTCCACTAAAAATCTTCTAGCCATATCAGCATGAACGAGCATTTTATGGGGCCTCCTCTAGTAATGTTTTGTTCATTAATTCCACAACATGTTGTCCTTCATTAGCATTAGTGCGGTGTCTCACTATGCTTTCATTCCACAACTTTGAGCAAAACTCCATGCTATTGTCAATTCGCACTTGCTTGATCGTCTTACCAGCCTCATTTTCAATCAAAGCTCTCAACTGCTTGATCTTGACAACAGCATCAAACTTGTGTTTAAGCACAAACACCCACATTATCATAAATCTGACACTTTTGCTCGAGGGAAACCATGACAACTTGCAAACATTTAAGTGAATTACCTCTACAATTTCGAGGGTTTCTTTGACAATTGTACTGAAATGCACTTTCCACCATTGATCTAAATCACATCACCTGCATACATTTAGTTCATTAGCAACATAACCACATCAAAGTTTTCTTTCATTTAAAATATTTTGGCTTCTCTTGCTAATGTGTCCTAAATGCATATGCTACAATTCATACTCTCGAATAAATGCATCCGACGTCTCTGGGGTGAAATTTATCATTATCTCACCTTGAAGCTCATATAGGCCATTGAGCTTGATTCCTTTCATTATCACCTATGCACCTCAAACAACTTTCAGAACTCTACATTATGAAGCATACTGACATCCAACTAAATCCAAGGTATTCAAAGAAATGAAGTTTTTCTTCAACTTTGGAACGTGCCTTACTCCAATCAATGTTCTCACGATACCATCATGTATTCTGACTCTAACATTGCCAATACCTACGACATCACACTATGTGTTGTTCCCCAACTGGACTTTACTATTATCCATGCATTTGTAATTAGTAAACCAATTTCTATATGGTGTAACATGAAAAGAGCAATTTTAATTCATAATCCATCCATTAAATGATTAATAATCAGTGATAGATAAGACAAAATTAGTACTATCTAAATTACCATTAGTTGCAACTACAACATCATCTTTAAAATCAACTATAATTCCCTTATCCTTCTCGTTCTTCAACTTAAGGCAATTCATTCTAAGATGCCCCCTCTTGCAAAAACTCCGATAGACAGCACCACTAGTCTTAGATTAACTAGTTCTATTCATGTTTGTACTACCCTTGCTAACATGTATACTAATTTTTCCTCTATTTTCACATACTAAAGCAGTTGATATATGTTCATTAGATTCTATTTTAAGGATGTTCTCACTCAGAATCAAATCACGAACACCATCAAATGTCAAATTTGTTGACCTAGAGGAATTACTTACAATAACAACAGTAGTATTCCAACTATCGGGTAATAAGAATAACAGAATTAAACCTTGTTGATCACAGAGGGTTTCTCGTACATATCCGACAAAGCTTTCATTAAACCCATAGCGGTCTTCTCCTTCACGATGTTAAACGCGACATTACGAGCGAATGTTAGCCGAATAACACCCATAACTCGTCTACTTAGCAATTCCCAATTAGCTTGCTCCATTGTCTCTGGCTTCTCCTTAGATAGGGGCAAGTGCAGTTTTATCCGGTAGAGATAATCCTTAATCTACATCTTCCAAAGACTAAAATCATTCCCATCAAATCTATTAATTCTCACTTTCCTTCTTCTATCGTAATCGATTTACTTTTACTCAGTCGAGTCCGGCTCTAATACCAATTGTTGTGGAAAACAAGCAGTTGAATAATAAAATAGACAAAATAAAAAAATAGATCGAACCATAGATTTAAGTGGTTCGATTGTAGTGACCTATGTATACGGGGAGAACAATAACAAATTTCACTATAGATCAAGCGATAAACAGAAATTACAACCACACTCAAATCACTCAAACACTCTCAATGTTTCCTAAACCTCAATTGAACCCCATAACTCACGCAATGTTTACCCCAATAATCCATCGCTAAATAATCTTTCAATCTCACGAAGGGATTATGCACACAAATTTTGAACTCACAAGTGACTCCCACATAGATTAGGAAAGAATATATAAAGATATTAAATAAATTTAACCCAAGCCGACTTTTCAGGGAAACATATCTTTAATTTCTTCTCTCTGATGGTGTTGACCGAGTTCATGTTGGACTTTCCAATTTGAGAACAAACAGCAACTCGTAAACGGAAATTGTTGTTTGTGCTTCAACAACCTTTTTTTCAAATATGAGATCCAAATTTTCCTATCCATTATTGATCATCACTTCAACATATAAATAATTTCCGTATTTTTCCGCAATCTTTATTTTTATCCACACCATAAAACCTCACCACTTGAGCTTCATTGGGCTCGGCCTGACAACGCACTCAAAAGAGGCTCGGGTTAATTGTCGGGAGGTTTTGTGGAGTATTGAATGCAAAGGGAGAAGTAATCAACAAGGTCAAAACCAGAATCATGGTTAATCTAAGTCTTAAGGGAGAAGTAAATGGAGACCTCGTGATGAAAAATCTTGCTAGAATAGCAAAAAGAAGGCCATCTAAAAAGAAATTGCAAAACCTCAAAGGAGCATAAAAATCATAATTAAGAAGATGAATCTGTAATGCCACCATTGAAGAGACGTTTGTCCAAGGGACCTTAATTTTTAGCATATATAGTCAGATTGAGTCTTGACTTGTGTTGTTTCTGTCAACCTAATGCAGAAAATTAATGCAACTTTTTGTTTCTAGGAAGTTTGAAAAGGTTTATCTTACTACATGAACTTTTGGATATTGGGGATGGCTTGTTAAAGATTATTATAGGTGCTCTGTTTGTAGCATAGGGAACAAAATTTGGAATACTTACATGACGAAATGCAGTAGAAAAATTGGAGTAGTTGCTAACCCCAAAGTTGATGCCAAAATGTGACATCATAGCTTGGACACATTAGCAAAAAGGGGATGGAGATATTAGCATCGAAGGGAAATTGCATGATCTAAAGATTGGATATTGGTCTAAGTGAGGATTGTAATCTAGGCAAATAGAAACGTGTCAATTTTTCAAAGAATAGATGAAAAACTAAAAATGAAAGTTAGTATGGATGCATATAGATGTCTCGGGGCTGACTGATGTCCATTACCTAGAAATTCACATCACTACATCACCCTCATTGACGACTTCACAAGGAAGGGATGAGTTTATTTTCTGAAAAATAAATTTGATGAGTTTGCTACTTTTAATCAATAGAAATTTGAAGTGAAGAATGAGACCAGTTTAAAAATTAAATATCTAATTCCGCCAATGGAGACACGCACAACAACATAAAGTTTAAGGATTTTGTGCATAAAATGTGTTAAATTAATGTCTTGAGTTTGAATTCGGATTGCGGAAGATTTTCCCGAGCAGATTACAAATCGAGTGAAGAAGTTTTTCTTCTTATTGGACTTTGTTTTGGACATACAAAAGAAAACAAAATAAGGAAGTTAATCTACCACTACAAGACAAAAGAGGAAATAAAATAAAAGTTTAAGTAAGGATTTCTTTCCTCTGCAATAGCCTTGTTCACGTTGAAGACTAAAGTCAGTGGGCCACGTCAAATTTTTTACCTTGACCACACATATAAAAAGTGGAACGTCCATAAGAGGCATCGTTGAAGCCCTATGAAGTAGATAGAGCCGCACAAAAGGAACGTCTAGAAGAGTGCCACACAATCAAGAAAGACAAACACGAATCGAACGTACGCGAACCAGAAGATGAACGCTAGTGTCGCGACCAAAATTTCAGGTCCTCCACCTAAAATTAGGCTAATGAACTACTAAATCTAACTTAGCTCGGGCTCTCTCAAGCCCATACCAATTCACGACTTAGGTTCAAATTCTTAACATGCAAATGATTTTTCAATTAGAAATCGCCACTAATCTATTTTCGGTGGGTCGATTAGAAACCCAAATAAAGTAACGGGAGATTTAATTTTTTTTTTCAAGATCTGATTCTGAGTTCACTTTATGGTTGGTCACTTGGACTTTGATTTTGATTTTCACATTCTATTTATGCTCGAGTGATTGGGTAATGGTGGACATAGGCTTCAGATCGAGGTCTCATTGTGCAATTTCTTCAAAATCGTTGTAGTTCGATTGTTGATCTTGTAGCTGATGCCGAAACTTTGGAATGTTTAGATGTTCTTGGATCTAGATTTAGATCTGAGGTGAAAGTTACCTTTTGACTGGGACTAGCAAGCCGCCGGAGAAGAAGAACAGTGTTCATCTTCTTTTTTTTTAATTTTTTTTCTCTCTCCTCCCGTCTCTCTATCACGTCACTTTGCTATTCTGCTTTTCCCTCACCCTGCCACACGTTCCCCCTTCCTTTCCTCTCCTTTTCACTTTTTGACTTTTTCTTTTTCTTTTCTTCGACGAAGTGAAGCCTCCCTTGAACAAACCCTTACAAACACTTTGCTAATTTTCTCTTTTAAAAAAAAAAAAAAACTCCCCTCTTGTGTGGCCATATGTATCAATATGTGGCCTCCTCTCTTCTTTAACGTAGCAACCTATTTATAGGCCAAGGACTAGGGTTTTATTTTTCCAAATCCATATCAACGAATATTTCTTTTCCAAATGCAATATTTGCTTTTCCGAACGCAATATATGTTTTTCAATTGAAATCTCGCAAAGATAAATTTGTAAAATTTCTCTGAGGATACAAGCTTGGGCCAATTTGCTCTCTTCATGGACTTTGCCCAACTCATCAAATTAAAGTTCAAAACCACTAATTCGAACCCATTTGCCATCGGTTCAATAAATAAATGCCAAAAATGCAAATTAAAAATAAATGCACCTAAATTTATATGATATGCAATTAATATTTTTTTAGGGATAAAATTAACCCCTAATTTTCTATGTAAAAAATAAATAACCGGATCACCAAAATTTAGGTGTCAACAGCTGCCCATCTTTGAAGGTGAGCTCGTAGAGGTTGCCTTTAAAGACAAATTGAAACCTAAATTTTGACCATGCACATGCACTAAATGATTTTTTGTTGAAAAATAAATTCCATTTTGGAATGCAATTTATATGATGTATGGAAATGCTAATGCAAATGATAAAGGAACCTACATGGAATAACTTACCTTCAAGGAGGATATAGTAATTCAAGATAGTTGGTGTTACATGCGCGGGACCCGTACCTTTCTACGGTCGCCTAGAATAGTAATGAGACTTTGTAAAGGGAACTGTTTTCCTAGGACCCATACCTTTTTATGGTCGCCCAGTATGGCAGCAAGGTTTTGTGAGGAAACTACTTCACTAAGACCCGTACCTTTCTACGGTCGCCTAGTATGGCAGTGTTTGGTTATGTCTAGGACCCATATCTTTCTACGGTCGCCTTGACGAAAAAAAATTGATTTTCCAGGACTCGTACCTTTCTACGATCGCTTGAATGAGGAAATTGCTTTTCCAGGACCAGTACATTTCTACGGTTGCTTGTTAGAGCAATAAATGTTGTGTAGGACCCGTACCTTTCTATGGTCACCTAAACGGGGATTTATTTTCCAAGACCCCTACCTTTCTACGGTCGCCTGAATAGGAAATAACTTTCCAAGACCCGTACCTTTCTACGGTCACCTAAATTGGGAAATTGCTTTTTTAGGACTCGTACCTTTCTGCGGTTGCCTGTTAGAGCAATAAATATTGTATAGGATCCGTACCATTCTAGGGTCGCCTAAACTGAGGTTTTGATTGGCTAGGACTCAAACTTTTCTTCAGTCGCCTTAATCAGACTGAATCAGGAGAAAAATGTTTAGGAGACAACTCAATGGAGTGTCAGTTAAGATGAACTTCGGGCTACGGAAGCACGCTGATTTGATAGGGGAACTCACGCTATATCGATGAAAAGGACTCTGGGCTACGAAAACACGCTAGGTCGATAAAAGAAATTCGTTCTACGGAAGCACGCTGGTTTGATAAAAGGGACTTTGGGCTACGAAAGCACGTCGGGTCAATATAAATGGACACCGGGCTACGAAAGCACGCTAGGTCAAGAACTCCAGGCTACAGAAGCACACCGAGTCTATTAAAAGGGACATCGGACTACAGAAGCATGCCCAGTCAATGAAAATGGACACTGGGGTACGAAAGCACGCCAGGTCAAGAACTCTGGGCTACGGAAGCACGCCGGGTCTATTAAAAGGGACACCGAGCTACGGAAGCACGCCGAGTCAATGAAAAGGATACTAGGCTACGGAAGCACACCGGGTCAATGAAAATAGCTTCAGGCTACGAAAGCATGCCGAATCTCAAGGCTTCAAGGAGCAACTTGAATGTCAAGTATTACTTGGTCTTTAAGGAAATATTACCTGTCAGACATGATTAGAGCAAAAACTAATATGTATTCATTAAAAACGTAGACAATTTGAGCTACTCTAGAATGCACATTTCAAAATGCAGTGGGGTTTTCATCCATTCAATCAAGGTTTATGTATAATGACTTTACCATATTTGCATCACCCAAATTTCCATTGGAGAGAATCGTCGTTCAAGATAATGACATGGATTTCTTAAAAATACTAAATGAGAGACTTTCAGTTAAAAAGGACTTTCACTCACTCTCATTTAGAATGACTATTTTATGAGAATCACTCCATCTCACCATCATCATATCGACAAGGGTCCAAGTATTCTCGCAAGCAGTACGACCTTACCAATCTGAGAGGTCTTTAATAGGGACCGTAATATGGGCTTGGTCAATGACTTCACAAAGGGACTCTTTGAGTCATGGCTATTGAAGGAATAATTATGTAATCATCCCCAGGTTTACAAGTCAAGAACCTTGCAAAATGAGAAAGAAATAGTCTTGCTCGCACTATTCAAGTGCCTAATTAGAAGAGACTTTGCAAGGGACATAACGTAGACTGGGTTCATGGCTTGAGAAATGAAAGGATTATTAGGCTCAAAATATGTGTAAAGGGTGAGAGTTGATGATCATCTTGGCATTGTCGCTAGCCTTCTACCTCACCAGGGATTGTCTTGGCAATGTGCTCCATTAACTGTAAAAGCTCGGTATTTAAGTTCTTTGAGTATTGCTCCATTAGGGATACAACTTTTGCAATTGATAGTTACCTATCTTGACTCTCTTTTTCATCTATGGGCATCGGCCTTGCTTTTTCCAGGCACACCACTTTTTCATGCCCCTAATTCTCATTCATTTTTTTCTTCACCTCTTTTACATGGGCACTGGCCTTGCTTTTACTAGGCACACTACTTTTTCATGCACCTTAGTTCTATTTTGATTTCAATTCTTGCACACAATACTTGCGTCAAGCAATTACACTTTGAATGACACTCGAAGTCTTCATCTGCCTTTTGCCTTACTCCAGTGTGGGGATGATCACCAACTGGGTTTAAAGAAATGAAATTGCAGGCTCAAGTGGGCTATGCAAAATATATAAATATGTAGGATAGAGAAAGAAATGCTCTTCGTCATCCTAAGGCACATAAATTACCACATGAATTCAATGTAATAGCACAACTTGAGGATTGATGCAAGTGAGAGCAAGGAAATTTCTTTTCATTTTCCTCACCTCATGATGCGAACTTACCTCCCAGTTGCCCCAATGTGGGGTGGTTATTAACATGGGTAATTTGAAAAAAAAAAATTCTCCACAAGTATATAAGGCTCAAAGTGGTTAAGCAATGGATCACCTGTTGTGTTTAGGATAGATAAATGAATTGGCCCTCATCATTTCGGTTATCGTACCTTTTATGAGAAAACTCTTTATCTTGTGGATATGAAACTTCTTACACTCATCTCACAAGTGTATAAGTAGGGGACTGTGTATAAGATAAAGCTTGCATTTCATCATCCTGACACGTCTTATTCAACATTCTTAAGCATGGACGTCACTCCATTAAATTGTTTATCTTGACAAATCTCCACATGAAATTCGTGAGTTAAATAGGCAAAATCACTATCAAAATTCTCTTTTCAAAAAAGTTTGGCAACTTTAAGCATGAAAAGCTTTTGTGACTTCAAAATAGACAATTTACCACACTCAAAACATGGTTTTAAGCATTAATTCAAGGGATTGCCCCATAAAGGGACTGCCTTCTTGGATTGCCCCTATTAATCAAGACTAAAAATCCGATCTTTGATTTGATGAATACTCCATTCTTGCTTTTGCCCCTGCACAAAACAACGTGCATGAATAGGATACTATGTAACATTAAAGTAAATGCACATGGAATATCCATTTTGGTTTGGGTGGACATTTTGTCTCAATCGGGTCATTACCAAAATATGTCATGCCCCCAATTTGTCGTCTGTAAGGAAAAGAACATAGTGTCTTTTCCCAAAATTAATTATATTCAAGGACGAAATGTACCTCTTTTACCAAGGATGGATGGTTCTCTTTTACTTGCCCCTCATTTTCTTATTAATGGACAAGAATGAAAATTCCGTCAAGTATGGAAATGCAAAACACTTTGTTTGGCTCTTCAAGATAGATATTTCAAGCAGTATCGAGATGTGACCGACATTGACTCTTTAGAAACTTGTTTACCGTTGACTAGGATGACATTTTGAGTTCTCCTTGCCGTCTAAGTTTGCCATTACATAGAACGACATTTTCCGCATGATGATCCATTGATTTCCTTATCGGACAAAGCATTTCAATCTTCTACTCAACACCCAAACATTGTTTTTTGTCTGACTTCCAAAAATGAACGATATCTGTGGATCATGAACTGATTTTTCTTTTATCAAGTTGTGCCAAACACAACGTTGTCACTCATAGTTCGGTGTCAAGAGACCTTCCAGATTGTCTCTTCATTTGAAAGGATAATCTTCTTTACCAAGTTATCAGTGATTTTCCAATGAAAATGAATCCAAATGATTATATTGGAATCTTGCATAAGGGTTTAAAGCAAAATTGGCAAAACTGAAAAATTTAGGACCGAGTTACATTTGTGTCAATTTAGTCTTAAACCTTTTAATGGTGTCAATTTAGTCTTACACTTTCTAACCTAAAGCCAATTCAATTCTTCGACCTAATTTTGATCTGATATTGTTGCCATGAATGCCGACCAACCTACGTGGCATGATCGGCAATGCTAACATGAAATTTTTTTAATAATATATTAATATTTTTTTTTTTGAAAATTTTTTTTTCCTTCTCTTTTTTTTTTTCCCTTCCCCTCCTTTAGCCGCTTGTTGAATCTCGGCAATCAGCCAAAGTGAGGGCCAGCAAAGCAAGTTCGCACCTCATCGGCCCCTAGCGAGGCTCAAGCCTTCGCAAGAGGCTGCCTTGCGCTAGGCTGGCAAGGCTTGAGCCTCGTCGGCCCTTGCCTCTGATTGGTCGCCGAAGTCCGGCAACCGGCTATAGGGAGGGAAAGAAAAGAAAAAGAAAGAGGAAATAAAAGAAGGAAACGAAAAGAAAAATAAATAAATAAAATTTGAAAAATTACTAAAATATTATTAGAAGTTATTAACAATAGTGCCGACCGTGCCATGTAAACCAACCGGCATCCATGTCAATAGTGTTCAGTCAAAATGAGCCGAAATGACTGAATTGACTCTAGGTCAAAAGATTTAGGGTAAAATTGGCATAAATGCAATAGGTTTATGACTTTTTTGACATTTTTCCTATTATGACTCAATTGATATCAGTACAATAAGTTTAGTGTTGACTGGGTAATTTCTTTTTAAATGATCCCGATTCGAGATGATAATTTCCTTTCTTTTAGTTTCCTTTTCAAGAATTACTAAGCCTCTTAGTCGTTTTTCTTGAATCATTTTAGAAAGGCGCCCCCGCTTCCGTATGGAAACTCCCTTTCAATGCCTCGTTCAAGAACTTTGAATCGCGCTCTAAAGAAAATCCATATTAGGTCAAAACAAAGACATCGATTGCACGGCTGAAAGGGTCCATTATCGGTGCGCATAGACCCATTCGACGGTGTCCTTATTATCATTTCCATAAATCCTAGGCAACCCATATGCCAACAGTCCCGAACATTGCTTTTCTTTTTGCGATGCAGATGTCATTCTCGAAGCAACAAATAAAAAATATATTGCGGTTGACGATGACCATTTCTTTTTATGAAACTTGCGGTGTATTTATCTCAACTACTTCGTATTATATTACATCATCGAAGTGAGGCTTCCGCCTAGCATTCTCAAATGTACACCTTAGCAAATCTCCCTTTCATGTGTAAGTCACTTGCATAAGGCATTTTTCCCCTTAGTACAGATATCTTTTCGAACCTTAACAAATCTTCTTCTCACATGCAAGTAACTTGCGTAACGCATTTTCCCCCTTAGTATGGATATCTTTTCGCATTGATATTATTTCAACTCAAGAATCTCCAACTTGGCCCACCGAGTTTGGTAGCCGCCGATGAGGACGGTATCTACCCCTCAAACTCCACCTCAATTGCTTGGCCTAGCCTAGCTTAGCTTAGCGAGAAGCAAGGTAGGCACCATCCATCGCCTCAATTAAGGAGTCACATCCAACGCTTTCTTTCATGAAGATATTCACCAAATAATGATATCCAAAGGGAGGAGGCCATCAGTCAACTATCAGCTCTAATACCACTTACTAGGCAATGCAATAGAAGCCCAATACATTTATCCATTAAATTCACCAAGATGGAACCTAGGTCTAAACTCATGTTGGACTCACCTTTATTCAAAAACTAGAATAATAAGTTATTGACCAATTATGATATATTAACTACACCAATTACAATACATTCCTGTTACAGGATTTTTTTTTTTCGCTTGACACCCTCACAAGAGTTGTTTAACAAAATAGACAGAAGAGAGTAGAAAGAAACACCATTAGAGGAAAGAAAATCATTACTAGTTCAATAATCAATCATGACAAAAGCTAACAACTATGAAGCTTAAATTAATTTTTTATATTAATTTAAAGGAAGAGTCCGACTAAAATAAGGGAATCAAATATTATATCAAGAGACATCAGAAAAAGTTGTAAAACTCATCCTTTATTTATTTATTTTTTTCGGTCGAAAAAACTTATCCTTTACTCAAAAGTTAATCTGGTAGAGATTCCGAATTTCCATTCTACGCCAAGGAATGACTCATTTTCGTTCGGTTTGCAGGTGGAATTCTGCTCAATGAATCACTAATAAATTTACACAGGAGAAGTCGGATAGATCGATGCATGTGAGAAAGAGAACAAGGCAAACTCTGCCCATCGTCTTCGCTTTAAGAGAGTTGGACTGATCCTCCGCAAGAACTGACGTTTATTCGTTGAACAACATTGCGACAATCTTCAAGCTGCAATGTCGAATTGTTGATTTGGTGGTCCTGTGTTTTCTAAGGAGACTATTTCACTCGTCTTGCGCGCCCTTTAAGTTGTTGTTTCATGAATCGAAATCTCATGTACTTGATCTTCAAGGACTAAGACAAAAATGAATGTCCTGTGAGGTTTGGATGCAACACTGCTCGCTCGTCTTGTAGCCGAGAAATTGCTGGGCAGAGGCTTATGAAAGTGAATGCATGATACTGAAGAAGAAGCAGATGGGCTAACTACTAGCGTGTATTTTCCTTGACAGTTCATATGAAAACCTCACGCAAAATCAAGATCTAGAGATATAGATGCCTTATTTCACGTGTTTTGACTCGTCTCCCAGTATGATACGATAGACACCAAGTCTTGGCGTGGCGGGACACATTAGACAACCCGCTGATTTACTGATCATGTCCAGCAATTTTTTTTTAAAAAAAATTAGCTCTTTTTAACAATTGGAATGAGTATGCTATTGGGTTTCCTCGCGGGTTTGTTACCATAAACAAATCGTTGTAATACAAGAGCTACCGCTAAAGAGTATTAACACACGCGAAAACAAGGGCCGGTCGCTGTGGAGATCCAAGGACACTGCTAATGAAGCAGAAAACTCGAAAAAGAACATGGCTCGAGTCAAAATAAGTAAATGAATTGAACTACGAGCGAGGCTACCTGTTTATTTTCCCAATAACTTGATATTGATTGGATGACTCGTTTATTGTATTGAGATTGTAATACTTACATAAGTCACCTATTAATGTTTCGAAGATGTGTTATGATATAATCCAAAGGAAGTGAATTGTGCTAATTATATATCCATTGTTTTGGGAGGCAGCATCTGAGCTAATTTAATTTGAGAATGAGCATGGCCGACAACACTCTCGAGTTTCTTTGAGAGTTCAATTAATTTCATCATATTTGTTATGATATTTACATATTAAACCATGTCTTCGTCTAACAAATGAAACTTTTAGAACAAATGGCACTAGTCTCAAAAAATCTCATATTATATTAGAGTAGGAAATTTTGAGTTTAAATCTTTCTAAAGTCTTCTTATTATTGGAATTTAGTAGGTGTAGGTGTAGATTATTTCATGGATGATGCCGATAAGAAAGTCAAACTTTAAGTTAATAGGTGGAGAGAGACCACATCTATATAAAGCCATAGTCAAGTGACGTGAGTTTTTTCAACATTTCCTCTCATTTGCAAGCCAGATTAGAATGATTAAGCTGCTTAAATTGTTAAATGAAGGATTGATTCAATATTCAAATATTCTAACACCGCTCTTTATATGTAGGCTGGACTGTGCCCTAAAACTACAACGTGAAAATAAAGAGCATGTAAACCCGTGGTTAAGTCGCAAGAGATTGTTTCAATAGACGCGGTAATCACCACGTAGAAAAAGGTTATGGAATGTGTGTTCCTTCTGACTATCGTATAATCAGCATGGATTTGAATTTTACTAGGTTCTCAAATGCTGTTAGCGAGTGTTCCTCGAAGGGTTGGCTGTGTTTGGCGCATTTTGATTACAGCCTTTGTTGTTTTCCATGAACCTGGCTCATACAAGGGCAAGTCATGGACGCTTGTTAGGTGTAGAAAAATGACATGCCAATTTTCCGGAGAGCAATTGCTTAACGCCTCACCTTTTTTTCCCTCCTATAGTGGCTCTGTATCCACATCGTATCTACGTTGAAATTGACCGTAATTAAGGAAATTAGGCGAAACAAATGTAACTATTATCCTGACCATAGGAATCTCTGTTGATAAGGATAGTCTAGCCAACCCTCCAGTTCAACCGGAAACGTGAATGAATTCGACTTTTCCAAGTCGATGGACGCGCTTAAACTTAGAAAGCAGTTGAGTCCACGAAAGTATGCTGATCTAAAGGGCTTGGAAAAATGCACTTGCACCATGAGATCTCAGGAAAAACATATTAATGACGAGACGCAGATGTTCCTAATTCTATGATTTTGTTCACCTCTTTTGACTTGCAAAGGCACGTGTTTAAAAATATAATAGTAATTACTTAACTAGAGACCAGAAAACGAAGACCTTGACTATCTACACCGTAGATGAACAGTGTAGCTGATTCACAAGATTACCACTGCACGTCGCCAAACTGATCGAGTGCTTCTGTTTGTCGCATTGCTTGATTCAGAACGTAGCTAGGATAGTAATCAACGATATAGGGCCATAAGCATCAATCAAAAGGCAAGTTGATTGACTTATATACCAAGCTACTGGCTGCGTAGAGCATATAGAGGCAAAATATGGCCCGACAATATACGAGGAAAGAGTGACGTTTTAAGTGATTATAGGGTATTGTTGTGGAGAAACGTTAGTTAAAAAATAATTAGTTGCCTCAGAAAATCGTCAACCGTATTAAGGCCAGGGTTAATCAACAGGTAACAATAGTGGAAGCGGCCCTCTTCTCATTAGGAATCCAGAAAAGGAAAAACAATAGACATCGAAACAATATTGCTGATGGTTTTCCACGACTCGAGAATGTAAAGGTAAGTAAGTTGCAGAACTTTCCTGGATGTCCAAAGCTATAGTGACCTGTTCAATGCTGACAATTTCATCCACGCCGCCAACTTCTACCTTCCCGGTCAGTCCAGCCTTTCTCAAGCCGTATAAATACCTCCCACTCGCGGCTTAATCTCCAAATAATCGAGCCGCACCCACCGTCTCATTTCCAAGTTAATCCCCATGAGGGCTTCAAAAGCTCAATTCTTAGGGTTTCTACTCTTCCTCATCGGCATTCTCCGATGTAAAGCTTTGGCTCGTTATACTTTCATCGTAAGTTCAACTGAGTGTTATACTGACATTTCCACATTGTCATATGCATGCAAACATTGATTGGAATGCATTGCTCAAGTGCGTAAGATATTACAGGTCGAGGAAATGTCATACAAGAGATTATGTAGCATGAAGAACATCCTGACGGTGAACGGGCAATTTCCTGGGCCGACTCTATATGTGCACAAAGGCAATACCATCATTGTTGATGTCTATAACAAGGCTAAATACAACATTACCATTCACTGGTATGAATAGTGTTTCTCAGCTTTCACATTATGAAGCATTGTCCTGAAGATGATTCTGTCATTAGCATCTAAGTATATTAGCTGCGGTCGTTAGATAGAAGTGACCTTCTATATGTGAAAGTAATTTATGTGTCTTCCTTATCGCCATGGACGATCCACGAATTTAGAGAATATAGGCACTCAAAGGTCATCAGGCATAGCCCACCCCATTTCAAAACATATGGAGAGCATGTCCTATTTTAGTAGATTTCTATGTACATTACTAGCTTTCTTCAACAACTTTTCATTATTTTGTTAATATAGATATGGTTCTCGAGAACATTTTCTCAACGTCATTTCATGGTTGCTTGAAAATTTGTCCTAATTGAATGTGGACGATCTTACTGTAGGCATGGCGTGAAACAACCAAGATGTCCATGGTCCGATGGACCAGAGTATATAACCCAATGCCCAATACAGCCAGGAGCTAAATTTAGTCAGAAGGTGATATTCTCCACGGAAGAAGGGACCTTATGGTGGCATGCTCACAGTGACTGGTCAAGAGCCACTGTGCATGGAGCCATTGTTATTTACCCGAAAAAAGATTTAAGCTACCCTTTTCCAAAACCTGATGCTGAAGTACCTATTATATTAGGTAATTCATAAATTTGGTTGAGTAATTAATATGTGCTTGTTGGCTATTACATTTTCATGAAAAGCATAGTGCAATCAAACATAATTGATCTTTGATCATTCAAATTTCAAACATAATGATATATGTGCAGGAGAATGGTGGAAGAAACCGATAATGGAGGTCTATCATGAAATGCTCAGGACTGGGGGAGATCCAAATGTTTCCGATGCTTATACTATCAATGGTCAACCTGGAGATCTTTACCCATGCTCAATGCAAGGTTAGAGGCGCCATGTCTAAACTCCTCCTCTTCTTCTTCTTCTTCTTCTTCTTCTTCTTCTTCTTCTTCTTCTTCTTCTTCTTCTTCTTCTTGGCCTAATTTTATTTCATTGTTCCTCCACTTCTTACATGGTTTTTGAGAAATCATCAAGTAAAGGCAATAAGGTTGCCGAGTGTGATAGAAATTAATAGTAAAATTTGACTATATCTCTTACACCTATGGTTTTTACATTTACATATAAATGTCAAGATGCTTGCTTTGTGAGAGATTCCCATAGTCTTTAATGCATGCGTACACCAACGTATAAGGATGTGACCCTGCATCCACTTGCTTTTGAAAGCCATATAACATTCCAAAAGCTGGACGAACCATAGGATCTTCGTAAAATGAAATTATATGCACCTTGTAATTTCCTAATCGTCAGTTTTTAGGGTTAGCAAGAGCTGTTGCTATCCTCTTAATATCATTTTTTGTTCTTTAATATGAAAATTGCCGGTCTCATTCCTGATGCAGACCCAACTCCCACCAAAGGCTGTTAAACAATAAATTATACTAATTGTGCTATAAATTCAACCAACCATCAAAACAAGAAATGTTGGTTTACCAAGTTCAGATGGATTGTTCCCCAAATGGAATATTCAAACGGTGGGACTTTGTACTTGAACTATTTTCGGCTTAGACATTAAGTTATCTTCTCTCCAGTTTTTCTTCCGTATGTTTGTAATTATTTACGGTGTAATTTTGTTTCAGACACTTTCAAATTAAGGGTTGAGCAAGGCAAGACATATTTGCTGCGAATAATCAACGCGGCCATGCAAGACCTCCTCTTCTTCTCCATTGCCAACCACAGCCTCACCGTCGTCGCAACGGACGCGAGCTACACTAAGCCCTTAACGAGAGATATCATCACAATATCTCCCGGTCAAACCATCGACGTTCTCCTCAAAGCCAACCAAAACGCTGACCACTATTATATGGCTGCTAGGGTTTACTCTAGCGCTCTCGATGTGGCTTACGATAACACAACCACCACAGCCGTGGTGGAATACTCTGGAAAGTATGCTCCAACCTCGCCAACTCCTTTGCCGCAACTTCCTTATTACAATGACACTTCCGCGTCGGTCAGTTTCACCGGCAGCCTCCGAAGCTTAGAGAGCGACGAGCACCCCATCGACGTCCCCAAGAATATAACCAACCATTTCATCTTCACGATCTCCGTTAACTCATTCCCGTGTCCAAACAATTCCTGCGCGGGCCCCAATGGGACCCGTCTTGCTGCAAGCGTGAACAACATAAGTTTCACGAACCCCTCAATCGACATCCTCCAAGCTTATTATTACGGCATCAATGGCGTGTTCGGAACCCAGCTCCCCAGCTTCCCACCATACATCTTCAATTTCACGGCTGATGACTTGCCGCTGGACCTGGAGACGCCGAAGCGCGGGACGGAGGTGAAGGTACTGAAGCATAACTCGACCGTGGAACTCGTTTTCCAGGGGACGAACTTGGAGGCTGGAACCGATCACCCGATGCATCTGCATGGATATAGCTTTTATGTCGTTGGTTGGGGACTTGGGAACTTCGACATCAAGAAGGATCCCTTGAATTATAATCTAGTGGATCCACCTTTGCAGAACACTATTGCGGTGCCGAAGAACGGGTGGGCTGCGATCAGATTTAGGGCGGACAATCCTGGTGAGTTTGAACAAATGTTTGACAATGACGCTTTATATGTGTTAATATCTATTGGTATTATCTTGGCCTTATATTCTTTTCTGTGCTTGTGTCTTTTAACCTATGCTTAAATTAATGTCATACAGAGCCATTTATACAGATATCTATTGCGTAGATAGAAAATTACTGGTACTGATTGTGACAAAAATGGGCAGGAGTGTGGTTCATGCACTGCCACATAGAGCGGCACCTGACGTGGGGCATGGACACGGCGTTCATCGTGAGGAATGGAGTTCCCCCGAGCACCCACTTGCTGTCGCCGCCACCCGACATGCCGCCTTGTTGATTCTTCTTCGCTTTCAGTCCGTTTTGGGGGAGACCTGATGAAGACATTTACCGTCGCCGGGCGACTCGCGTTTGGTCTTTCATGCTTCCGTTTAGTTTCGTTTAATATGCTGTCATAATAACCTGCGCGCAATCGTATTGATTTGGATGCTGATGCACCCCACCGTAGAACTAGTCTTTTCTTGGAATAAGATGGTCGTTTATTTATCCATTTTAATGGGATCCGATCCCGCCTCTTTGTCTCTTTCATGATGTTATTACATGAATTGTACCAAAACTATTTCGACCATTAATGAAATGGGTCGTCTGGCAATACTCGCATGACTAATGTTTCAAATAGGCTTGATTGGCATGATTTAAAGAAAATGCAATATTTTCTTGCCTCTCGTGTTCCAACCTCACTGCCGCGGTGTCCGATGCCCATGGGCTAGGTTGTGATGAAACCGAGCTTATTTTTGCCGCCGTTGTTGGGTTTTATACCCATCCGCCGGCCCTAGTTTCCTCTCGCCAGCCAATAGGTTCAGGTCATGCGTGTGCTTATTTATTACCATGAAGTCTTAACTGTTGAAAAGTACATACATCATCTCCCTCTCCAAGTAAATTGCACCAAGGCTTATACTAAAGCGGTTCTTCTGTTCTTCTTCTTGCAACTCATCAGAACAAAAAAGCAAAAGAAAAAGCGGTTCTTATATGCAAGCATCATATTTTACTATTTTACTTTGATAAAAGAAAAACGGTTGAAAATCTCAAAAATATAATAAACAAGCGGAACAGAGAATTGTGGAATTTCTGTATATTTTATGTGTATAAAAGAAAGAGCAGTGAGCCTATTTATAAAATATATTAGATGATTATCTAGGATAACATATCAATCAAAGATATGCACGATCAAAGGGAAATATATATGCAATCCTAAGATAAATAAAAAATCAAGAGATATATCCTAATTACCTCTAACATTGGATATTTAATTATTTCTAATATCCCTCTCAGACTCAAGGTGCATAGAAGTCAACTTCAGTTTAGATAAAAAAAAATCGAAAAATGTCGATGCGATTCAGTGTACTGAAGAGAGATCTAGTTAACATTGACTTGGTTGCTTATCTATCGTGGGTTGTCGTGCCTAGAATACAAGCTACATGTAAGAATTTGTCATCATGGTAGAAGGCTGTCGTTGCAGCAGGAGATTGGTTGTCATGACAGGCTGCCACAAATGTTGTGCAAGCTACGCAACAACAATATATACTAACATAGAATCTAATGACACTATTGGACATAACAAACAATGGTACCAAGGAAATGACATGATATTCGAGGTTTGCACTCTTGTGTGCGCTTGTGTGTGTGTGTGATGTGTACTCTATGCACTTCAAGATCATCTAACTTTGATTCAAAGTGATGTGGAGCATCAAAACTTAAATCTTCCAATTATTACATAGCCATCCAAACTCAAGCTTCATCAATCCATCAAGCCAACTCGGCAATCATGGAAACACATAGCAAATTTCGTCCTCAGCATGGTCCAATGGGTCTAGGGCACACAAGATAGTATTTGTTGATGATTGGTGGCTTAAAAGCAAGGTTGAAGAAGCGATGGATGTGTTCCATTTGTTTGGTGTGCTTTGTTTGCCTTCTTATGTCTTAGTAGCTCTAGTGTGCTCAATTTGTCTACTTACAGTAGAGTCCTTAATGCAAGGGTAGGATGTCAAAGAGTCTTTATTGCAAATTTGAAAGAGTGGGGAGCTAGTCTTCATTACTAGGCTGAAGTTAAGAATGTAGAGTGTGCTTAGTTTTTCTTATATTAGAGAGTCCTTAATGCAAGGTTATGTAGTCAAAGAATATTTATTGCAAGTATGAAAGACTGGGAGCTAATTTTCACTACTGGGCTGAAGTGCAAGAAAGTAGATTATGCTAGCATTTATTATGAGAGTCTTAGTACAATGTCTTAGTATGTCTATAAACAGAGATGCAATTTCGTATGTAAGGCAGACCCATTTTACAATACATGATATTTCCTCTTGAAGTGAGTAATTTCCTTCAGAATTTGGTTCTCTATCCATTTGTATGGTGGTGAGCCTTAAGTTCTTTATCCGTAACTGGTGGATTCTTCCTTTAAGCCTTAGTGGTGAGCTACATTTATCTAAGACTTCATTTTCATTCATAAAACACTCCATTTGGCTTCAATTTCACAATTCCAGCAAGTTCCCACTTTAATAAAAAAAAATAACGACACATTTCATCTTCCTCATCCCAACAAACATTTATCCACACACTCTATCCTTAAGACACTAGCGCAAAAACGAATTTCTCATCCTTTCATTCCCGTCACGTATCACAAAGATATAAAAACCAAAGAAACAATTGTGAATTTTTTGTATATTTCAATGTGTAAGAAAGAAGAGTACATGACCCTAGATGACTATTTAAGATAATGCACAATAAAAGAAATATATACGTAACCTAAGAGATTTGGATAATTTAGAAAAATATCTAAACTATATCTAACATAGTAAAATATTCAAGAGAATATCCTAATTATCTCTGAAAAAAATATGTACATTTCATTACACCCAGTGACCCCTTACATTTCTCTATTTTAAAAATAATCACTACCACAAAAACCTCCAAACTAGTATATTTGTTACAAATTTATCCTCCGTTGGTTTTCATTGGATTTTACCATTACTTTGCTGAGTTCAATGACATGTGGTAATTGACGGATGTGCCAGTCTGAGGTTTTACCCTTTGTTTGTCATAGATGTACAAGTTTAGTAATTTTTCGTGGTTTTTTTTTTCGATGACCTGGGAACCGCCGTACAGCAGGCAGCCGGCGACGTAAACCCTGATAAGACTAGTACGAGTACCTAGAGGGGGGGTGAATAGGTGTAAAAACAGATTCTGCAAAATGCAGTGAAAACCTTTACTTTTAACCTGAGTCTGAATAACAACAGACTTTTGAAACTGAGTATAAAGAGCAGCAGAATTTGAGCAAGATCAGACTTTAGCAGTTAAATAGAATTACGAACAAAATAAAGGAGTTCAGGGAAGAAAATAAGAACACAAGGTTTATAGTGGTTCGGCTTATATCAAGCCTACGTCCACTCTCCCACGCTAACAGCCTTTTTGGCTAGATTCCACTATGCAATTAACAAGAGATTACAACTTTGAGTGCAAACACTTAGTAGTAGATCACATTATCTCACTAAGTCACTCTTTTGGTATTTCTCTCACGATCACAAACGTTTAAGCTCACCAAAGACAAGTGTATGATCGAAGTTCACTCAGACTTTGGAATTATAAATTCTACGCTCCGTCCCTTACTTGCTCATTGGTCCTTCATCTCCTTAAATACTCCTCCACTTCCAAACTAGCCGTTG
Source organism: Eucalyptus tenuipes (assembly GCA_014182365.1). Lineage (NCBI taxonomy): Eukaryota > Viridiplantae > Streptophyta > Magnoliopsida > Myrtales > Myrtaceae > Eucalyptus > Eucalyptus tenuipes. The sequence continues at coordinate 8,543,530 of CM024546.1, read as the reverse complement.
GACAGCATGTTGAGGATCGTCTTCCAATCTACCCATTGGACAGATCTGTATCTAGAAGATTTGGTAGCCGTTGAGTGACAAAAGTAGAATCCCAAATTGATTCCGATCGCCCATACAAATAGAATCTTGGTTTCCATAAGTAAAGCTTCTTCGTATAGAAAGTTCTCATCTTCAAGATCTAATTGTCAATCAATTAGATTGAGTCAATCAAATCAATCTTGATGTGGAATCCAAAGCAGATTACTAGCCGTTATATCTTCGAGACTTGTGTTACGTTCTGTCGAATCTGAATGTAAAGTCTGAGAGCAATATACTTTACAATCTGAGTCCAAATGCGATAGACTTTACAATCTAAGTCTGAACATATTTTACTTCTAAACAGATTTAGCTTTAAGGTCTGTACACAGTTCAGCTTCCTTCTGGTTTTTCGAAGTATAGACTTTAATAATATCCTCTACACATTCTATCATCTGCATAGTCTATTACTCAACCATCAAACATGTTAGTAGCATTTGATTTATTTTGTCATCTTGAAAACATCATAAGGGATTTCCCTAACAATCTCCCCCTTTTTGATGATGACAAAACAATCTCTGAATATGCAGATGTGTAATCATACTTTCTAAAATATTGATAAATCAATCACCAAATTTTAGATTTTCAAAAAAATAGATTGAGCATAATAATATATATATAAATAATCACAGCTCAATATTATACAATAAATAATATAGCTCAATATTATGCAATAAATACTATCAACCAATCAACACATATGCATATTTATATTCTCTCCCCCTTTTTGTCATAATCAAAAAGCGATAATAATGAAAATAGTATCACGTAGAGAATATAAAAAGATAACAAATATGTCTTGCATAATTTCCAAAAATCAGCTTTTATAAAGTAAATCGAATATTGAAGATATGCACTATAGCTCACTTCGATCATATATATCAGCAAATATCCAATAAAATCACGGGTGCATTATAAAATTCACTTATCCTTTTTGTCATAATAAAAAGATAATGTAAATAAGAGATTTGTTAATGACAAAAGATAATAAAAAAAGATGCACTAACCGGATCTTGACAAATTCTGTCACATTTACCTTTTCATTCCTTCCATAATAATCAAGATCACGATCAATTCAAAAAGATTTTTCCATAATTGATCAACACTCCCCCTCAATTTGTTGCCTTTTTGAGGTGATCACGATTCTTTCATTTCTCTTGGATTCGCTTTCTCCCCCTGTCATCACGACAATATTTGCGAATAGAAACAATTGTTGCTTGTGCACGTTGAACATAATATTTTTTTTTATTATTCCCTTTGTAGCAACAACATCCACAACGATCATTTGCATTTTGAAATTTGAGGCAGAAATTTATTTTCTTCAATCAAGCTCTTCTCGAATTCAACCTGTATAATCTTAACAAACCGTTTGCACAAATAGGCTATAATAATATCCACATAATATATAATGCCCTTTCTTCAATTAAAAAAATTGAATAGCATATATAAAATTAAAATTCAGAACTACTCAACCTTTCGTACGACACATTAAGGATTTCCTCAACAATTTGCAAAAACTTTGCACAAGGAAGTGAATCTTTAAGCCTCCAAAAAATAGTACATAATCTCCATGATTTTCAAATCTAGCTTTCCAAAATTCATATGGAAGATTCTTTTTCTGCCTGCAAATTCTTGTATAATAGATAATAATCTTTGCAAAAATGTCACGTAATACCTTCCTTTGAATTACCGATCAAACTTGCTAGATATAATATATCTTCTAAGAATATAGCAAGAATATCCATAAATATGCAATAATATCTTTCGAGATTAAAGGGATTTGCTTGAGCGTAAAACTCAAAAATATATTATTGGTGCATTTTGCAAAAAGAAAATAGATATTTTTCACGTGCCAAAATTGCAATGCCTTATATTTATGACAAAAGATATTTGCAATATAATAAACAATCATCCAAAATTATGACAAATGCACGTAGAAATTTGTAAGGCGGGATGATAAAAAAATATTCTCTTACCCATGGTATATGTTTGAAATATACCATTGATAAAAAAAAATTACCAATCTTCGCATCGGATATCTTTATGATTGCACCATGATTTGCGTAGATTCGCAATCATTCTTCCTCTATAGAATTTCCTGCAATGAACTCATTGCCTTTTTGGTATCCATCAATTTGAATCCTTCCATTATGTTAGAGCAAAATATAAAATCTCCATAGATAATCAAATATTCTTTCTAAACTCATCATAATATTTAAGGAAAAAACATTATGCACAATAATATCTTGGAAAAAAAAATTCTTACTTAATCAAAGCACAATAAAATCAGAGAGAATAAATTCCTTGAGTATCTAAAAATATTTTTGCATAATAAATTTATATCACGTAAAACAGATTTTCACTTTTGCAAAATATGACAATCTAATAGCATAAAGTCAAACCAAATAAACTCAATTGTCTCTAAGCAAGATATCAAATTAATCACACGTATCACATCACGACTTCAAAAAATAATAATAATAATAATAATAATCACGTGATTCTTTCTTCAATCAAACCAATCATAGAATATGGTCATAATAAAATCTAAATCATTCAAGGCACAAAGAGAATTAAAAATATATGTTTTCCTTACCAAATTCTCTTTCTTCTTTTTCTTTATTTCCTGCAAAAATAACTCATCTTTTCTTTGGTACCCATTTTTCTTGGGTCCATGAGAGTTAGTAGAGTATGCTATATTTACCCAATCTTTCTTAATATGTCTCCAGACTTTAGGACATTCTTTCTCAAAGTGTTCTGAACTTCCACAATTTGAACACTTGAGAGCATTTCGACCAACAGGTTTTACAAACACTTTTTGAAAATGATTTTTGTAAAATTCCTTTGAAAGTTTTTGTCTAAGTCTCTCTTTTACTTTAGGAAAATCAATTAAAGAATTACTTTCCTTATTGAAACCAAATCCCGACTTATGATAGTAAGGAACTTGTATGGAAAGAATATGATCTAAAGTTTTTGAACCATTGGAAAATTTTGTCAAAATATTTGAAACTTCCTTTTTTAAAGAATCATTTTCTTTGACAAGTATATCTCGACTTTCTTTTGTTTGTAGAAAATCTTTTTGCAAAATTTCAAACTTTTCTTTTCGAGAAAGATCATGTTGTCTAAATCGAGAATTTTCCTTTTTAAGTTCGGAGATCCTTTTAAGATAAGATTTGAAATTTAAGCAAAGCTCATTTTTATACTTTGAAACTTTGATAGGAATTTTTGAATGGCTTACCTCGATTTCCTTATCGGATTCTGAGTCTGTGTCCGAGTCAGACTTTGATTCTGAGTCTGTGTTTGAGTCAGACTTTGATTCTGAGTCTGTGTCTGAGTCAGACTCAAATTCTGAATGTGCCATCAAGCATATATTTCCTTGCTGGTCATCTTCTTTCATGGTTCTTTTCTGGCCATTCTACTTGTATTGTTTTCTTCCACTGAATTTGCTTCCTTTCCTACTCAGCTTTTTGAATTTCTTGATCATAAAAGCAAGTTCCTCGTTGTCCATATCATTTTCTAAGTCTGTATCATTAGAATCAGCGTTAGATACTAAAGCGGTGGACTTCTTACCTTCGGGATCTTCGACGTTAAGTTGTTCCACTTCATAGGATTGAAGAGTGCCGATCAATTCATCAATGGAGAGTGGCATAATCCTCTGAGTCTCTCGGATTGAGGTCTTGACATGTTTCCATTCTTTTGAGAGACCTCGCAAGAGTTTGTTGACCTTCATTGGGGCAGAAATTTGCTGACCTTAATATGCTAAACCATTTACAATTTCTGTAAAACGGCTAAATATATCTCCAATCGACTCTCCTTGCTTCATCTTGAAGGATTCATATTTGTCGAGCAGGAAGTCTACTTTTGTCTCTTTTACACGATCAATCCCTTCATATGTAACATGAAGTCTATCCCAAACTTCTTTTGCTGTTTCACATGAAGAGATTCTATTATACTCAGCAAGAGACAATGCGCAATATAAAGAATAAATGGCTTTTGCATCAAGCGCTTCTCTTTTGGATGTCTCCGTTCCAGACATAGGAGCAGAGGGTTTGGTTTCTTTGTCTTTGTCATTCTTATTTGATGTAGACGCAGCAATAGGATTGATTCCTTTTTCCACAACATCCCATTGCAAGGGATCTTTGGATCTTAGAAATGCTTTCATTTTGTTCTTCCACATGTTGTATTCCTTTCCATCAAAATATGGTGGCCTGGTGTTGCTTTGTCCCTCCATAAGTCCTGGTGCCAAGATACGAGCCATAGAAGATTTTTAGCTCAAAAGTAAAAACACTTTTATAAACCAAGCACTTGGCTCTGATACCAATTGATAAGACTAGTACGAGCACCTAGAGGAGGGTGAATAGATGTAAAAACAGATTCTGCAAAATGCAGTGAAAACCTTTACTTTTAACCTGAGTCTGAATAATAACAGACTTTTGAAACTGAGTCTGAAGAGCAGTAGAATTTGAGCGAGATCAGACTTTAGCAGTTAAATAGAATTACGAACAAAATAAAGGAGTTCAGGGAAGAGAATAAGAACACAATGTTTATAGTGGTTCGGCTTAGATCAAGCCTACGTCCACTCTCCCACGCTAACAGCCTTCTTGGCTGGATTCCACTATGCAATCAACAAGAGATTACAACTTTGAGTGCAAACACTTAGTAGTAGATCACACTATCTCACTAAGTCACTCTTTTGGTATTTCTCTCACGATCACAAATGTTTAAGCTCACCAAAGATAAGTGTATGATCGAAGGTCGCTCAAACTTTGGAATTATAAATTCTATACTCCGTCTCTTACTTGCTCATCGATCCTTAATCTCCTTAAATACTCCTCCACTTCTAAACTAGCCATTGGACAGCATCTTGAGGATCGTCTTCCAATCTACCCATTGGACAGATCTGTATCTAGAAGATTTGGTAGCCGTTGAGTGACAAAAATAGAATCCCAAATTGATTCCAATCGCCCATACAAACAGAATCTTGGTTTCCATAAGTAAAGCTTTTTCGTATAGAAAGTTCTTGTCTTCAAGATCTAATTGTCAATCAAATCAATCTTGATGTGGAATCCAAACCAGATCACTAGCCGTTATATCTTCGGGGCTTGTGTTACGTTCTGTCGAATCTGGATGTAAAGTCTGAAAGCAATAGATTTTACAATCTGAGTCTGAATGCGATAGACTTTACAATCTGAGTCTGAACATGTTTACTTCTGAACAGATTTAGCTTTAAGGTCTATACACAGTTTAGCTTCCTTCTGGTTCTTCCAAGTATAGCCTTTGATAATATCATTTACACGTTCTATCATCTACATAGTCTATTACTCAACCATCAAACATGTTAGTAGCCTTTGATTTATTTTGTCATCTTCAAAACATCATAAAGGATTTCCCTAACAAACCCGAGGCGACTCGCGGGGACCCACCTCCCATGGACTGCAGTTTAGTCGCATAAGTGAACGCGGGGATTTGAACTCGCTCCCTTCCGGTAGAGGGATTGAGCACAAACCACGCGACCACCAATGGGGTGGGTGTAACTTTTTGTGGTTTTTATCCAATTTAACGGAAATTAGCTATCACGCCCTGAACCTCGGCGCGAGCACATCCCTCAGTTGTTGATAAAATTGCGACATCCTAGGACGCGTCGTCGACCCATTCATTTTATTGCACATGCAAAAGCGAATTAAAACAATCCCTAGACAACAATTAATATGGAATAGGAAAGTAGGATAACAAATTTCACAAAACACTTTTATAAACAACGAAGGTCAACCTACAAAGTTATATACACAAAAGTCGAAGTCTCAAAAAGAAGTCTCTAGCTTACTCTACCCCGGACCCTCCTACTTGGGATCTAGGTCTACCACGACACCGTCAGGTGGGTCAGCTACCCCCTGGCCTGCAGTAGCTTTGACCGCAACAGCGGGGACATCAAAACCCTCGAAGGGACCTTTTTGGATCCCATTAGGCCCATGACGGAACCACGCCCTGATGAGGTACCCACTGGCCCTCGTCGACCTAGAGAGTAGTCACGATGAGCTCATGAAGCCAAGGACTCCTAAGGACAGGGACAACAATACTATGCTCGCTAAACCCCTGCGGCTTTCTAAAACGCACGAGCCTCACCTCCATCTACAGACCTGAAAAGATAAAACCCACGACGAGGTGAGACAATGTCTCAGCGAGTTCACGTCCTAAACCCTGATTAGAAAGGAAATATGCCTAGAGATAATCTAATCACACATCATACACGACTCACCTCACCTCAGTCCCTTTCTGCACGTCAGTACAATTCATATAACAGATGCATATAATAAATGCACACACATAAATTGGAACGCCTCAATCACATCTCAATAAATCACAGGGGTCTCAATTATAAGGCTAAATCGTTATGACACGTCCCATTCCGTGCCACACAATTTTGTCACATAATCAGGCGTCTTTATCTCAATCAATCATTCATCCCAATTGATTACTGCCCGCACAGGCACTATCTACCCGACGCATATCGGTCTTCTGACGTAGCCGGGCATTGTCTCATTCCTTGAGCACGACAATGTCTACCTCTAGACGGCATTCCCGAAGGAGCTTCGGTCCGGCCTCTACCACGATCCAGCATCCATTGTTAGGGGCATCCCATATAGGGGCATCATCCACCCGACGCACATCGGGGATAGGTTCTCATAACCATCACACGATTATTCAATCCCGGTTACGGACATTGTGCTTTGTACTCAAATGCCTCAATTAAGATAATGTGTTTGGCCTATTTTCTTCGTATTAAAAACACTCGGTAAAATAATTGTGTGTGGGTACATGGTCAGATCGAACCTTTAAAATCAATATCATTCCTTTTAAAAATCCTACTATTTAATATAGTACTTAAAAATATTTTCGGTGTCAAAACTCGACACCCAGTATTTTCTAATTAAATACCAAAATTTCACAATTTTGAAATAATAAACCAAAAATCACAATCGCCACTCAATTGCACAAATTATCATTCAATTGCATAAACTGATCACACCACGACAATCAGCACGAAATTCTGGCAACCAGCTATCCCGGTATAATTTTCGAAAAATATTAAATAATTAAATAAATTGTAAAATTAATTAAATAAATGCAATTTAATCCAATAAATTCCTAATTAAGCCTAATATGCTAATCTAACCACTTAATTGAATCTAGAAAAATAATGCATTATACTAATTAAATAGTACAATCTAATTAACCCTTAACTAGTCTAATCTAACCACCTAATAAGCTTAATTAAGCAACTAAACCCCTAATTAATCTAAACTAATCACCTAATCTAATCTTAGGCTATGCTAATTCTACACTAAGCATAATTAACGCCCTAAGCGAGGTTTAGCAAGTAAACTCACCGGATTAGCGAGCCGGTGAGTTCACGACAATAGCGACGCCAAGGCGGGCGAGACTCAAGCCTGAAGCGACGCCAAAGGAGGCTCGAAAGAGGCTCGAAAAGGCTCACGAAGCTCACAACTTGGGTTGTGAGTTCAGCTCTATCCAAGGGCCGAAAGAGCTGGGCCGAGGGTCCGGCTTGGCTGGAATGGCGAGGGGACGAGTCAGGCGAGAGGCGGACGGCAACGACAGACCAGGCGAGGGTGACGACGGCTTGGACGGCGGGCAGAGGTGGCTCGACGGGCTTTGGGAAGACAACACGAGCAGGGACGGTGCGGCAGGAGTCGCGCGAGCGAGCGGGATGGCACGCGGGCGAGCGGGACGGCACCCGGCTCCGACGGCCTCAGATGGCACTCGGCGGTGCTCAAACGGCAAGGAAGTGTGGTCGACGGCTGAAAGGCTCAAGCGGCTACTACTGGTTCTTCTTTGGTTCTTGGCTAGATGTCTTGAGCTCAAACAACAACAATGGAGGAACTAAGGCAAGGAATGAGAAAAAGAGAGGAGCTGCTGCTAGAGGGGGACCCCAAAGCCACCAAAGTCTTCTAAAAATATCTCAAACCATCATTGGATGACCCCCAAAGTCCAAGCCACCATCCTCAGTCATTTTCCATTCTGAAGCTTCCTCAAGAAGCCATTCTAGGTGCCCAAAATGTTGTACCCCCCATAGCTACGAATTTTGGTGCAATTCCCCTTCAAATCACTTCAATTCTTCTTCAAATTAATCCAATTCAAGGGCCACAATGCCAAGGTAAGTGCCCACACTCAATTCTACATTTTTCCTTGCCCAAGTGATCCACCTTGAATGCCAAAAGTCCACACAAAAACGGCCCTCTTAATTCCCCGATTCAAAAACGCCCAAACTTGAATTTTCGCCAAAAATTCGGGTTCGCCGAAAATTCTTCGGAGAATGAATCCACGTTTCTAAAATAAATCGTGACATGACAGAACTTTCAATTTCTTAAATAGGGTTCAATTTCGTGGTTAATTTCAACCGGATGCAATTTCAGCATGACCTAACCTACTGGATAGATTTTAGGAATTTTTAGCGCATCGACCCGTGGTCGATTATTTTCTAGCCACATTGTACATCTTCGACACATAGGCGGCTCTCAATTGTTGTGAAAATCTCAAGGTTTCAATTACGGGCACAAGGTACAGAAACGACAGAAAAATCAATTTAGTGCCGTTCGACGAAAATTTTGCAATTATGTGGAATCACCCACACTTTAATCACATGCCTCAGTCGAATCGACCTATCTCCGGTCTCTAATCGATTTTGATGGTGTCGTATTGACCCTTACATATTAGCACGATCGAGCAGTCGATTTCTGATCGAATTCTCAAGTCTGTTGCGCTTAGATCCTTAACGGCTTCACCTAATAGACTAGTTATCTCGTAAGTGGCCAACTTAGAGAAAAACTATAGGCGCGTCAATGAAATGCCCAACTCATTTAATCGAAAACAGACTCGAAAATTAGGCTGTCACATTAGCAGAGAATAAATTTGTCACAAATGTATCAATTTAGAGTTTTTTATGGTCGAAAACTTAATTCGGGATAAATTTATCACAAGTATACTAGTTTGAGATTTTGGATAGTTGAAAATTTAATTTTTATTAAAGAGAGTACCACTTTAGGGTTTTTAAACCTTTAAAAAATGGATATATGTAAGTAGTTGTCGGGTGTGAGCCCCAAAAGACGAAAGAAAGAAGACGTAGGTATCATCTCTTCTAGCATTGAAATTTCAACCCATTATCTTATTAAGTGGGCTCGTTGGTTTGGATATGGATTAGGCTTTCAAGATAGATGGACCCGAATGTGCATTTGGGCCTTTTGACCTTTTTCTTTCTTTTTCTATCATCTTATTCGGTCTTGTCAACGCTCAAAGTTGGTCATACTATTATGTGCCACTAATGTGGACTAGAGATATAATGAAGTTGTTGACATTCAAAGTTGGCCATACTATCACATGGCGGTCATGTGGACAAGAAATATTATAAAGTTGTGTATCATTAAAGTATTGATATATGATCAATTATCGACAAGCCTACAGATAAGAGTTCAATAATTGACGATGAAGTAAAGGATTGCCACATGTCCTGTGACATCCTGAAAATTCGACTCTATCTCAATTAAATGAATTGGGCTTTTTATCGACATGCTTATGGTCCTTTTCTCTGAGCTAATTACTCACGAGATAACTGATTCACCAGGTGAAGTCGTTAAGGGATATAAACTCGACAGACTTGAGAATTCAATCAGAAATCGACTGCTTGACCGTAATAATAAGCAAGGGTCTATATGACACCGTTATAACCGATTAGAGATCGGAGATAGGTTGATTCGACAGAAGCACGTAATTAAATTGTGGGTGATTCCACTTAATTGCAAAATTCGTGTCATATGACACTGACCCGATTTTTTTGTCGATTCTGTACCCATTTTCCGTAATTGAAACCTTGAGATTTTTACAACAACTGAGAATCGCCGATGAGTCAGAGATGCACAAACGTGGATCGAAAATTATCGACCACGAGTGAAACATGATAAAATCCCTGAAAGCTACCCGGTAGATTAGGTCACACTAAAATCACGTCCGGTTGAATTTAATCACGAAATTGAACTCGGTTTCAGGAATCAAAAGTTCAAGCGTGTCACGATTTATTTTTAGGACATTTTTTCATCCTTTGAAGAATTTTTGGCGAGCCCAAAACTTTGGCGAAAAAATGGAAATTGGCTAATTAAATGGTAGAAATTCGGATGGGCAAAATTGATGGACCTTTTAGCTACCAAAGTGGATTGATTGGTGAAGGAAATGCATGGAATCCGTACTGGCCAAGTGGGTGTTATTTTTTTTCCATCAAATTGAAGTATTTTGTGGAGAATTTAGAGGAAATTAAGGGAAATTCGTAGGGTTGTTGGCAAGGGCTGTTTTGGCCTCCATTTTAGGTTGGTTTGTAAGCATAATGTGAAGAAATTAGCTTGTGGAAGAAGTTTGGATAGCAAGGGTAGAAGACTTTGAGGCATGCACACTCAAGTGCTTAGATATTTTGCTTGCATGGTGATTGGCCACAAGGTGGACTTCCAAGGTTCTTGTTCCCCCTTGTCTACCCTCTCTCCCTCCCTTCTCCCTCTTGGCTGAACACCAGCCCAACAGCAGCCCTTGCTCCCGCTGCCTTCTTCTTCTTCTTTTCTTCTTCTCCACTGTTGCTACTATTGTCTGACTCGCCCAGCCCCACTTAGAACCAACTGGCCACCCGTCGCAGCCACCACCGCCCGTCCGAGCCGCTTGCCTACCTCTAGCCGCGAGCCCGTCCTGAGTCAACGCTAGCTCTCATCCGCTCGGTCCAGCTCCAACAACGCCAGCCGCCTCAACCAGCTTCGTCTGCCAGGCCCGACATCACCAACCACCACCACTGGTCCCAACCCAGCCAACATCCATCTCCGACCAGCCGCTCCGTCTAGCTCGCCGTCGTTCAGCCCGAACCACCTCAGCCAGCCCTTCCATAAAACCAGTCCCTAGCAGCAAACTGTGAAGCTTGCTAGGCCTTTTCAGCCCCTTCCGGCCCTCCTTTGGAGCCGCCGTTGACACGGGAATTCACCGCCGTCGCCGTGAACTCGTTTTCGCACTAAATCGGTGAGTTAACCTCCTAAGCTCTAATTAAGGGTTAATTGCACTTAATAGGGGATTAGTTAGGCCAATTAGGATTAGTAGATTTAGTTCATGTAACTAGATTGGTTAGGTTTAGTTAGTTAGGTGGATTAGTTAGGGTATTTAGTTAGCCTATTAGATTAAATTAGTTAGCTTAGTTAGGTTAATTAGTTAGTTCAATTAGATTAACCCGATTAGCTTATGTTAATTTAATTAAGTATTTTAATTTAAACAAGTTATTTAATTAAATGCAATTTATTTAATTAATTATTAATTAGCATAAATTATATCGGGATGGCCGGTTGTCAGAATTTTACGCCAATCGTCATGGTTCTATTGATTTGTGCAACTGATTGCTAAGTTATGCAATTGGGTGCTTGGTGATGATTTTTAATTATTATTTCAAAAATATTATTTTTTATATTTAATTAGAAAGATATCGAGTGTCGGTTTTTGACGCCAAAAATATTTTAGGTACTATATCAAATCGTGGAATTTTAAAATGGGAGGATATCACGCTTTATGGTTCGATTTGACTGTGTGACCACGCACTATTATTTTACTGGGTATTTTTAATACGAAGAAAATAGGCCAAGTACATTATTTGAAATTGAGGCATTTGAGTGCAAAGCACAATGTCCTTGGCCAAGATCGGATGTGCGTGTGGTCACTATTGGAAACCATCACGATGCGTTTACGCTGGACGATGCCTGATTAAGTTCAGATGCCCCACGTTAACAGATGCCGATCACAATGGAGGTTGGGCCAATGCTCCTTCGGGAATGCCGTCTGGAATATAGACATTGTTGTGCCCGACAAAGCGGGACAACGCTCGGTTATGCTGGATGACCGCCGACTGTTGAGTCGGCCATGACCGTTGGGTCGTAATTAACTGGAACGCTTGAATAAATGAAATAGCCGCGTCTGATTATAGGACAAAATTGTGTGGCGCGGAATGGGACGTGTCATAACGATTTGGCCTTATAATCGAGACCCCTGTGAGTATTTGATAATTGATGTGCACTGTTCCATTTGTTAAATATGTTTACTGTATGCATATGTTATATAAACCGTACTAATGTGCAAGGAGGTACTGAGGTGAGGTAAGTCTTTTATAATGTGTGTTTAGGCTGCCTCTAGGTGAATTTTTATCCTAATCGAGGTTTAAGGTGTGGACTCGCTGAGACTTTGTCTCACCCCATTGTGATTTAAACTTTTTCAAGCCAATAAATGGAGGTACATCATGTACGTTATGGGGTCCCGCAGGAGGTAGACTTTCAGCACTCCTATTTCCCCATTCTCAGGACCAACCTGACCTGTGAGTTAGTTGAGTCAACTGTTTGGGTCGATGAGGGCCTACCTCACTTGATACCTCATCGTTTCAAGACATGGTACCTCAACAAGCCCAATGGGGTTCAAGAGGATCCTATAGGAGGTTTTGACGGGCCTCCTGTCGGGACCGGGGAGTGGGAAATAGGGCATCCTATGGATATCGACACCCCTGATGGTGTCGTGGAGGACTCGGAGCCCATGATTGGAGAGTCCGAAGCTTAGGTGGCTCAGTAACTCTTTTTGATCTAGACTCTTGTACATAAACCGTAGGTTCGGCTTGACTATATATAAAGTATGTTTTATGAAAAAAGGCGTTGTCCTGCTTTTCTATCCCTGTGTTCGTTTGTTGTCTGGAGATTGTTTAATTTGCTTCTGCATGTGTATAAAATGAATGAATCGGCGACGCGTCCTGAGAACGTCACAATTTAGTCGACCACCGAGGGATGTGCGCGTGCCCGGGGTTCAAGGCGTGACATGTCCAATTGTCAAAATACGATGATGAAGACTAAAATGGCTGCCCGAATGATTTTGACGGTAAAACTTGAGTTGGAATCTTCAAAATATTTAAAGATGCGCCAAGAGGACGCGCAATTGGAAAGGTGATTAATACTTAGGTATCCAGTCATGGAGTTGATGTCGATAAATCAGGAAATGTCGAAACATGATCAAGGCAATTACAGAGGAAGTGGGCGAGTTGGTTACAAAGAAAAGGGAACGTGCCTAAGGATGGACACATTTATTAGAAAATGAGCAACTGCTTAGCGGTAACTAGATTTTTCTGTAGATACCCCAATCGTCCAACAGCAGCCACCCTAACGAACAACACATCAAATGTTCTTATTTCATCTTTACATAATCGCATTTTAGTTTCTTTAGCTGTAGTAATCAGATTCCTATCGTTGATTAAATTCTGACAAGTATCTTTATCTTGGTGCAATACCGTCAATTAAATACCGATGTTATATCTCTTGTCCAGCGTCGTCTATTGAATTCTGACGTTGTGTCCTCTATCTAAGTGCATTGTCGTTAATTAGATTATGGCAGTGCACTGGTACATGTTCGAGCTGTGTCATTCATTAGATTCCGGCATAGTTTGAGTGTAGTTTGAGAATTTGAGGTTTAGTCGTAAGGTTGTATAATTCTGTTTGTAAATGGAGATCTTATAATATTGCATTTGATATCATCTATCCAGAGTTAGACAGAACCTTTATCTCCTCTAAATAAAAGCCAAAAATGACACTCGATGAAAGTTATTCATTGTGGGAACAAAACCAGTAAAACATCTCTTTGGCATGCCTGATGGGACCTTCGTGCTGATTTGAGAGGATAGTATGCCACGGACTAGAAATCGATCCAATCTTGACAACATTACTGACAAACCTCTACCATTGATGACTGAAGATATTGTCCGCGCTGAGTCTTCGATGGCACAACGTCCTCCAGGACATGGTTAGGAGGATGCTGATGTACCAAGGCAGCACATGGAAGAACAGAGAGAAGCCAGATGGAAGTTACTTCTATAATGCTTTCATCTATAAAACGAACCTAAAAAGAGACACAAGATGAGTTTGCTAATTATGTGGTTAGACACATGATCGATGTAGTCAAGCCATTAATCATTAACACTTATGAGTGTTCTCAAGGGCAACATGGAGTGCCAGTTGGAACTGTTCAACCCCACACAAAACCTGTGGCTACATCCTCTGGGTATGTTCCTCCATTATTTGGTCCTCAGATAACTTTTGATGCTTTTGGACAGGCTACATCTACTATAACACCCATCAGGATCTTACAAAGAGGAGAAACTAGTGCGACGGCTGAGACCCGTGGACCTGTCAATAATGGTGCTCAAACAAATCTTGTAAGCGACAATAGTGGAACCAGCAGGCAGGGACCTCGCTAGAATACATTGTTCACACCCAATGAGAATGATCAGACTGGTGGTGCTATCCTTCAGCCTAATCCCACACTAATGCCTCAAATCAATCCACATATACACACGTCGCTGTCGATAACCAAGGGATCATGTTAACCTCACCTTGGGGGCAGGAACAACCTCCTCAGCCAACCATTCCAAATGCTCCACCGCAAATACCACAACAAGGAGTCCAACCAATCCCTCTAAATGTTCCGTTACAGATTCTGCAGCAGGCTCCTCGACTTGTTCCCTATAACATTCCACGTCAATAAGCGAATGTTCCACCAATCGCATAAAATGTCCAACAATTTCCACAATTCCAAATTCATCAATAGCCCTATGTCCCACAGCAACAACTGTATCAGATCTCGCAGCAGAATGCGAACCAGATATGGCAACCTAACTATGGCATGCAACACGCTGCAGGAATGACCGTGTTCATCCTAGGTCAGAACCAAATGGTCGTCGATCTAGCTATAAGGTACTATGGAAATGATATGAGATATGTGGGTAATATTTATACAAAGCCATACCCAGACTGGATAGGTGCAGTACCATACCCCAGAGGTTTCAAAAATATCAAAGTTCATGTTGTTTACTGGAGAAGATGATCAGTCCACATTTGAGCATGTTAATCAATTCTTGGTGTTATGTGGAGATGCCGCGCAAGGTGACCATTGGAAACTTTGATTGTTCCTACTGTCGTTGTCATAGACTACATTTACATGGTATACAGCGTTATCAACGAATTCAGTCTTCTCATGGGAGCAGATGGAAAGACTCTTTCATAGTCAATTTCAAAGGACTGTCCTCGATTTATCAGTTGCTAATTTGTCAACCATCAAATGGATGGGAAACAAATCAGTTGATCAGTTTGGGTCTGCATGAGAACATTTCTATTCCTAAGAATTTCTATTCTTTTGTTCCCCGGAACAAAAAAAGAACAGAAACTCGTTTGGTAACGCCAAGTTGATTTCTATTCCCCGGAATAGAAAAGTTAGCCCGGGAATAGAAACGAAAAACAAAAAAAAATTGCTTCTTATTCCGGGAACAATTTCTAGAAATAAGCAAATTTTCTTTTTTATTTTTGTTTTATTTCTCTCTTGCCGTGGCCACCTCCAACCGCCCGGAGCCACCGCCGACCACCGCCCACCGCCGCCGCCGGTCGCCGGCTGCCACCGACCATGAGCAAGAATAAAAAAACAAATAAAAAACAAATAAATACAAATAAATACAAATAAAAAACAAACGCAAGAAAAAAAAAAAAAAAAAATAAAATACAAAAAAATAAAAAACAAATAAATACAAAAATAAATACAAAAATAAATACAAAAAAAATAAAAAACAAATAAATACAAAAAACAAATAAATACAAATAAATACAAATAAATAAAAAAAGAACGCAAGAAAATAAAAAAACAAAAAATACAAAAAAATACAAATAAATAAAAAAACAAAAATACAAAAAATAAATACAAAAAAACAATAAAAACAAATAAATACAAATAAATACAAAAAAGAATAAAAAACAAATAAACAAATAAAAAAACAAATAAATACAAAAAAGAATAAAAAACAAATAAAAAAGAACAAATAAAAAACAAATAAATACAAAAAGAATCGTTGCGTTACCAAACGCATTTCTATTCTTTTTCTATTCCAAGAGTAGAAATTTTGTGTAGTTATCAAACGGATTCTTTTGCTCAGAAACTGTTCCCCGGAATAGAAATAGAAAATAACTATTTTTGGAAAAAAAACTCTTCCCCAGCCAAGAAATTTTACCATGCGCACCCTTTATATCCAGATTTAAAAGAGCTAGGAACAAGTGTCTTGTTCCCTTGCCTGAGAAGACCTTTGTAGATCTAGCCTTTCGCGGTTTGAAGTTCGAGATAAGAGAGAGGATGGTAGGACAACGTTATTCGGATCTATTCCAGTTATAGACGATAGCATCTAAACACGAGAGTCTGCTCAAAGAAAAGGATAAAAGACATGGCTAAAGAGGTGATGTCAATTTGTTTGAAACTTCTGAGTTTGATGAGGAATTGGAGCAAGTGGAACTGGTCAAAGTAGTTATTGCCAAGATGGTAATAGATAAGCCATACACATGCCAAGCATTGAAACTAGCAAGGGTGAAAGAGAAGTCCATTATCATGGCAAAAGCTAGAGAGTCTATGTACTACTCTTTCGACGTTAATAGAATAGAAGAAATTTTCGACATTTTATTGGCAGAAGGTCAAATAAGATTAACGGAAGGTCAAGTCATACTAGCCAGAGACGATTCGGCAAGTAAAAAGTACTGCAAGCGACATCACTCATGGAGCCATAACACGGTTGATTGCATGGTCTTTAGAAAGAATATTCAAGAGGCAATTCGACAAGGCAAAATAAAATTTGCTAATGACAAAGGCAAATCCCTAACAGACGCTGATGTTGATCCTTTCTCTGTTATGACTGGAATTGTTTCGTTGAAATCCTAAGGCAAAAAATACCAACTACCATGTTTATGCAATCGATATAAGCAAATAATGAAAGGAAAACTATCAACAAAACAAGAGCTGTTAGCAATCGATGAAGCCTACGATCCCAAGGTATTTAGTCCACACCAGAGGACTCAAACTTTCAAGAGGACAGTTTACCCATGAAGGCGTCATGCTCGTCGAAAAATTTCTAAGACGTTTAAACAAAAGGCACATTGGGAGAATCTAGCGGAAAGTTTGATTATTATGTCGGTTATAGACCACCTCCCTTAGACTCTAATGATTATGTTCCCTCTGGATGATCCTGAGAACTTCAACGTACCAACACCGCCATACCATCAACAGACGCTGAAGATACCCCACAATCCACCAGAAAATCAATGGTATGAAGCTGGGGACATCCAAGGCCCAGGGGGCAACATAAAACGAATCCAAAAGAGGAGAATGCAAAGTAAGAAAAGAATGCGTCAATTGCAACAGCGAGTCAATCAGATTCATATCACACAAGTTAAGCCAGCTTTAATCGGGGTAAACAATCCGAAGCCCTACAAGGCCAGGAACTTGGTTTGGAAAAGGAAGTCAGAGAGGACTATAACATCTAACCAAGGAGAAGATGGGCTTACCCGGACTACATATCAAATGCATGAAGACAGGCCAAAAACATTGTCAAGGTCAATCTCCCCTTTGAGCTCGTGTATGGTTTAGGCTAGGTTGCCGAATGAATTTTGAGTTGTGCCAACCAAATCTGGAGCAGTTGGAGAAGTCTTGTCTAATGAAAGGGACGGGGCCGAGTAGAGGTGGCAAAATGGGCTTTAGACCCATAACCCATTTAAATCATAAATGAATAATATATGGGTCACTTGTTTTTTGACAAAAAGTAGTTAAATGGATTTAACAATTAAAAACTTTAATAGATGGGTCTTAAATGGGTTGGATTTAGAATCGATTTTCACCCAAAACCTCACATCTCTCTCTTCTCTCTTTAACTTTACAAAAATATTTTTTATAAAAATCGAAATTATAATTTTTTTAATTTTCTTTTCTTTTTCTTTTTCTTTTTTTTTTTCATTCTTCTTCTTCGGTCGCTGGCACGGCGATGGTCGGCGACCAGCCAAGCAAGCCTCAAGCTCGCCGGATCTAGCGAGGCCCCCGGCAAGGCTCAAGCCTCACCAATGCCTAACGAGGCTTGAGCCTGCCGATCTGGCGAGACTCAAACTCACCGGCATCGAGCAAGGCTCAAGCCTCCCCAGATCCGGCAAGGGGCGAGCTCAAGCTCACCCGACGCCAGTGAGCCTCGAGCTCGCCAGATCTAGCGAGGCAAAGGCCTCACTGACATCCGGCGAGGGGCAAGCTCGAGCTCGCCCGATGCTGGCGAGCCTTGAGCTCACTGAATCTGGCGAGATGGAGGCCTCACTTACATCCGCCAAGGCTCGAGCCTCGCCGATTTGGCGAGACTCGAGCTCGCCGGCATCAGCAAGCCGAGCGAGCCCGAGGCTCGCCCGTGGCCGGCCGCCGGCCATCGTCGTGGTATAGGTCGGGTATGGGTCAAAAATTTTCCATTAGGCATAAATAGGTCATAAATGGGTTAATGGATCCATTTGAGTTGGACCATTTATGATCCGACCCACCCGTTTAATAGCTCTAGGGCCGAGTTTTGCTTCGACAGCAAGGAAATGATGGAGTTTGAGAAACCTCTCGTGAGTTGTGCTAATCATTTAAGAGCTCTAAATATTAATGCCAATATAAATGATCGTCCTGTGTCTAGGGCGAGAGTAGCTGGAGGTACCACTTTGAACCTTATTCCACATAGGTTCTTCAAGGAGTTCGGAAGAAGGGATGAAGAAATAATTCCATCAAATATTCAGTTATCAGACTTTACTGGGAAAGTTACTGAGGTTAAATGGAATATTTGGTGCCAATTTAACTGTCGGATCTAAAATTTAAAAAATATCCTTTTGTGTCATCGACGCTGATGGATCATATAACCTGTTGTTGACTATTGATGAACTAATAATGGCTAGGCTAAATTAATCTTCTCATCATCAAGAACAAGAACTATCACAGTTGCTCACATTCTCGCCACCTTCTTTTTCTCCCCTGGGGTCCATCTTGTTGTGCACAATCCTTTGACGGGAGACTTGATTGGGTTGCAAAATGAGCTGAAATTTGGCATGATTGTTGATGAACTGATGATGGCTAAGCTAAGTCAGTCTTCTCATCATCAAGAACAAGAATATCTCAGTCACTCACATTCACACCACCTTCTTTATCGCCCGTGTGTCCATCTTGTTGTGCACATTTTTTTGAGCGAAGACCTGATAAGGTTGCAAATGAGCCAAAATATTGGCATGACTGCTGATGAACTGAAAATGGCTAGGTTAAGTCAGTCTTCTCATCATCAAGAACAAGAACCGTCACAATCACTCACATATTTACTACCTTCTTTATCGCCCTTAGTGACCATCTTGTTGTGCACAATTTACTGACTGGGGACCGGATTGGGTTGCAAAATAAGCTGAAATTTGGCATGACTGTTTGTGCGCTGATAATGGCTAGGCTAAGTCAGTAATCTCATAGCACATCTTCTGTGAAACCATCACATTTTGTGTCAAAGCCCTTTATTGTCTCCTCTAGTGACCCGTTTGCTTCTCCAGCCAAACTGCCGCTGATTTCCTCTCCCTCAAAGTGCGCCATCTTCGCCTCATTTGCAATTTCCTTCATCGAAAACATCCTTACCAACCCCAAAAGTTGAGCAACATTCTTCACAAAGTGGTAAAGAATGTAAACCAGTCTTAGGTGCAGCAATTTTCCAGACCGGACCAACATCAGTTTCCATTGACTCGAATAAGTATATGCCTAAATCAGAGACCTCACAGTCACTACTCTCAAATACCAGCAAGCCATCACCTCTCAAATTCACGCCTCCTTCTACATCATCCTCCACTTGCCATGTTGTTGTGCACAATCCAATGACCAGAGACCCAATCAGGCCTAAAAGTGAGCCAAATTTGAGCAGGAGTATTAGTGGCTTAACTCAGTCTTCTCATGTCACATCTCCTTTCGGAGCAGTCCATTCAGGTTCACCGAAACTGTCCCCTTCTGTATCAAAGCCATCAACTGTTACTTATAGGGAACCGTTTATTTCCCCAGCCAAACAGGCGGCCCTTTCTGCTCTTCCAGCTGTTTCTGAGACCATACCACCGTCAATTTCCGGGCACCCAAATCAGAATGTTGCCAAACTGCCTTGGCCTTCCGACGAGCTGTGTTCTTCTCGTGTGCAGTCTCCTTCTTCGTCAACAACAACCTCACCTACCCCAAAAGCACAAAAACATTCTGCTGAGCAACATAAATGGGATGTACCTCCAGTTGTTTCAGAGACCAAACCACCTCAGCCTTCTGATGAGCCGTCTTTTTCTTATGTGCAGTCTCCTTCTTCATCAAAAACAAACTCGCATACGCCAAAAGTGCAACAACGTTCTGCTAAACAACATAAGCCAGTCTTATGTGCAGTTTCCTCAGTTTTGCCAAATCAGCCAAAGGAAACTCTTTATGTTCAGAAAGATACTCTGTCACACCCCGATTCACAAGAATAAGGGCATGACACAGCCGTCCTTTAACCAAAGGACGCAGCCTTAACAAAACCAAAAAACAAACTACTATATACAACCAAACTAATATATACACCTCCACTAAAAACTGACTCACAAACTTATCAACTATATACAATTCATACCAAAATGTCTCCCACAACAAAAAGTCCTCCCCAATAACGGACGCTCACATGTACTTGAGACTCGTTGAAGAACCTGAAAACCAAGTTGCGACATCTTGATTTTCTATTTCTGTTTTTAATAAAATGAGACGGGCATTTCATCTTCACGCATATAGTTCTTTTCCTTGAGTCGGCCACTCATGTGAAAACTAGTCTATCAGGTGAAGCCGGTAAGAGATTCTAATGCATCAGACTCGAGAATTTGACCAGGAAGCGACCTTTCGACCGAGCTAATCTGCAAGGGTCATTACGGCACAATTAAAAATCGATTAGAGACCAGAGATAAGTCGACTCGACAGAGGCATGTGATCAAGTGTGGGTGATTTCACCATATCGCACAATTATTGCCAATCGGCACTAGACCGGCTTTTCTGTCAATTGGGCACCCTGTGTCCGTATTTGAAACCTTGAGATTACCCCGACAACCGAGAGTCGCCAATGTGTCAAAGATGTACATTGTGGCTTGAAAATGATCAACCACAGGTCAAATGCATGAAAATTTCTAAAAGCTACCCGGTAGGTTAGGACGCGTTAGTATCGTGCCAGAGTGAAATTAACCATGAAATTGAGATCGAATTCAGAAATTGGAAGTCCTGTTGTGTCACAAATCTTATTAGGAACATTGGATTAAATTATGTACTTCAATTGGACTCAATTTCATGCCTCGGCGGAAAAATAAATTGCACCCATTGGAGGATGTTGTGGAGGATTTGAATTAGTGGAGTATGACATCACCTTATTCATGGTGGTTGGGGCCAAAGAGAAGGAGATTTGGACAAGTGGAGGGTGTAGATTTGCCCTTAAAAAGGTGACCCATCACCATCATCTTCAACCTTGGGACTTCTTGGACTTGAGGAGAGAGAGACCGACCAGAAACCAAGCCGCCCAACCGCCCTTCGCCCGCTCGATGCTGCTGTACGTCGCCGGAGCCGGAGCCGGAGCCGTCCGTCCACGTGCGCAACCCGCGCGCCTGCTCGCCGTCCTCTAGCTCGCCGCTCCGCCCTTCATCCGCCGTCCAGCAGCCGTCGTCCTTCATCATCCCGAGCTGCCCACCATCGCTAAGGTCACCGGAAAGCCGCCGGAGCCACCGCCCGCCCACCGCATGAGCTGCCGCCGCCATTTCCGCCGGTCCAGGACCCAACCGATGACCAGAGCACCCTCATCCGACCAAGGACAGCACCGGAAGTTCCAGCCTAGATCTAGATCTTCAAGGCCCACTTTGGATGCCTTCCGGTCTTCCTTTGGTGTCGCCCCGAGGAGGTTTTCTGACCGCCTCGCCGTCCTCTTCGCCGGAGACTCGTCGGAAAGCGATTCCGGTGAGTTTAGCTCACTAAACCTTGATTAGAGGGTTAATGATGCTTAGGGTGTTCTTAGTTTGAGCTAAGTAAGCTTAGGTTGTTAGATTAGTTTAATTAGGTATGGATTAGATTAAGGGTGTGATTAGTTTAGGGTGTGTTTAATTAAAGATAAAAATGGATGGTTATGTTAGTTTAATGATGATTGGACTTAAATATATATTTTTGAATTATTTATCTATTTCGAAATTATTTAATTATTTAATAATATATTATATTACGAAAATTATTAAAATATTATTATTTAATTAATTTCGGAATAAAATTAATTATTTAATAAATTCCGAAAATTTTTGGGGACCTTATTTTCTTAGAATTTCGTGTTGATCGTTGATGTGTATTTAGATTTTGAATTTGATGAATGGATATTGCAAAATGAGTGTTGATTGTGAAAAATATGGATTTTATTCAGAAAATCCCAAGTGTTGGGTTTTGATACGAAAATTGGATTTTAATGATTATATTAAATAGTGGGGTTTGAAAAAGTGAGAGATTGGCTTTCTGGTTCGAAATTAATGTGCCCCCACACACGTGAATAATTTCTGGAATATTTTTAATATGAAGAAAAATGGCCGGGATCACTATTTTAAGTGGAAGCATTGAGTGAAATGCAAATTGTCCTGGGGCCGAGTATGATTTTGTTGTGTGATAATTAAGAGGAAATTGTCCTGGGCTGTTGAGCCGGACTTGCCCTTTTATGGGTTGCCCCTTACAACGGGCTCGGGTCACAATTGATTCTGGGCCTATGCTCCTTCGGGAATGCCGTCGACGTAGTGACGAAGCCGTGCTCCAAGGGGGGAGGCGATGCCTGACATTAATGTTAGTAGATAGCCAAACTACAAGTAGGCTATGCCCTCGTGTGGCAGTGAATAACAATTGGAACGCATGCTGAGTGTTGTTGACGGGTCAGATTATGGGACGAAATCGTGTGACATGGTATGGGACGTGTCATAACGGTTTGGTCTTATAATCCGGACTCTTGTGGTCGTTCAAAATGATATTGTTGGCGTTCCAGTGGTTTAAGTTCTTATTACTATCTGTGATTGAGTGATTTGAATTGTACTAACCTGCAGGAAGGAACTGAGGCGAGGTAAGTCCTTTATGTGGTGTGGCTAGGCCACCCTTGGGTGTATTTTCTTTCTAATAGGGGTTTAGGGGGTTGAACTTGCTGAGACAATGTCTCACCCCATTGTGGGCCAAAATTTCAAAACCGTAGATGGCGGAACCCCCGGAGGTTGATCAGTCAGAAGTGGGATCGAATAACGAGTCTGACTAGTGGTCATAGGACCGTCCCTCTGACTAGTGGTCATAGGACCATCCCTTCTTTTTGGTGGACTGATCCCTTTTTGTAGACTGACCCTTTTTGGTATATATGTAATCTCTGGAGTGATTATCTATGAAAGCATGTTTGTTTATGTATGAGTTGTTTTCCTGCTTTCCTATCCTGTGAGTTTTTGTCAGGGGTTTTATAATACGCTTCTGCATGTGCATTAATAATGAATGGGGTTGGCGACTCTACCTGGGAATGTTGCATTTGCATGACCATGGCGAGTTGTTCACGTGCTCGAGGTCTCAGGGCATGATAACCTCGTTTATGTGGTATCGGAGCATGGTATGTGTCTGGAGTGAAAAGGAGCGAGGGAGTCATGGGATAGTTGGTAGGGAAGGCTTTTAATATGCTGATGCATGTGATTGATAGCTGTTTGTTAACTTATTGGTGTGGTCACTCAGATTCTAATGTGGTATTGGAATTTGAAAACAAGTATCTATACTGAGCCTGTAGCATGAGTGACCGAGAGCCAAGGGCTATTAGGAAGAGAGCAGCAGGCCCTGTGTTTCGAGGTGGGCCGCCAGCGAGAGTCGGTGCCCGTGGTGCCCTGGGGAGAGCGCAAGCTGAGGCCAACGCGAGTGGTGCAGCATCGCCTCTAGTCGATGCTGGGTAGTAGCCCCTGAGGATCCAAGGTTTGCTGGGATTATGAGGATGCTTGAGTTGATGGGTAACAGAATGGATCAGCAGGCCGCCGCTTCAGCCGCTGCTACCGCCGCCACCACCAATGCCGTTAACGCCACCAATGCTGCTGCTGCTGCAGTTGCCACCGCCCCTGCCACCACACCGGTCGTTGAACCTAAGGTAGCACATGCTGAAGTTCCACCTAGGAATGTGGCCTGCTGGAACGCCCATGCATAAGCTGGTAGAGCAATTCCTGAGGTTGAATCCGCCGAAGTTCACGGGAGCAGGAGATCCCGAAGCTGCAGCACTGTGGATTCAGGAGCTTGAGAATGCGTTTGATTTGCTGATGTGCACCGAGGCAAAGAAGGTTGTTCTGGCAGTCTATCAGTTGAAAGGGATTGCAGATACTTGGTGAAAGACTACTAAAGGGAAAGCATTCCCTGAAGGCGTAGTTCCAGAGTGGAATGCCTTTCTTGAGGTCTTCAACGAGAAGTACTTTTCTGATTGCGCTAGAGAGATGAAGATGGTAGAGTTTCAGCACCTTCACCAAGGTACGATGTCGGTTGATCAGTACGAAGCGAAGTTTACTGAACTGTCGCAATATGCCTCTGATCTAGTCCAGAGACCGTCAGACCGAGCTCGAAGGTTTAGAGACGGGCTCCGACTAGATGTGAAGAGTTTGTTGGTGCCACTGGATTTGAAGGAGTACAAAGACCTATACAGACGGGCCCAGCTGATTGAGAAAGACCAGAATGAGAGAGCCGCTGCATGGGTCGCGGTTTAGTTTGAACAGGGAAGGTAATCGGTTTGGGAAGAGGCTGATGTCTGGAGGAAGATATCCTATTCGACCCAACAGGAAGGGTGGGATAGGAAAGTCGTCGTCGAGCTTCAATGGAGTGTGTCGTTCATGTGGAAGATGACATGGTTCAGCCCCGTGTCCCTCTAGGACGGGTGCCTGTTATGAGTGTGGCCAGCAGGGTCACGTCGCGAGGAATTGTCCCAGGAGACCGATGGGACAGCATCAGTTGCCACCGCCGCCACCGTTGGGTCAAAACAGAGGAATCACGCCACCGAACATGCCGCAGGGTGGGTTGACCCGACCTCCAGCTCAGGGAAGGATGTATGTTATCACCAGAGGACAGGCGGAGGATGCGCCTAATGTGATCACAGGTATGGTCTTGCTAAACGACCAACCTGCTTATGCTTTATTTGATCCTCGAGCTACACATTCGTTTATAGCTGAGAGATATGTTAAGTTGGTAGAATTAATTCCTGAGTTGTTGGAGTCAGTGATTAGTATATCTACGCCGTTGAAAGATAAAGTGTTGGCTTCAGTGGGTTGTCTTGGTTGCAAGTTTGTGATTGGTGAGCGAGAGGGGAGGATAGACTTGATAGTCCTGGCCATGTATGATTTTGATGTGATAATTGGTATGGACTGGCTCACCAAGCAACGAGCTAAGATGGACTGTTAGCGCAAGGTGATTCAGTTTAACCCGTTAGGGGATGAGAGCTTCGAATTTATTGAAAGTCGAGGAGGACCCTCGATTTCCTTAATCTCATCGCTCGAGGCAACTCGTTTGCTAAACGAGGGTTGCCAAGGTTACCTGGCGACTGTCGTGGATACGACAGTAGAGGAATTGAAGATAGAAGACATCGTAGTGGTGCAAGAGTTCCCAGACGTGTTCCCGAAAGAATTACCAGGTTTACCACCAGAGAGAGAGATGGAGTTCGTGATTGAGTTAGCCCCCGGGACCGAGCCAATCTCTAAAGCTCCTTACCGGATGGCCTTGTCAGAACTTAAGGAATTGAAGGTGCAAATGCAGGATTTGTTAGATAAAGGATTTATCCATCCTAGTGCATCACCGTGGGGAGCACCAGTTCTGTTCATGAAGAAGAAGGATGGTTCATTGCGCTTGTGCATCGATTATCGATACCTCAATCAAGTGACGATCAAGAACAAGTATCCGTTGCCGAGGATCGATGACTTGTTTGATCAGCTTCAAGGAGCATCGATATTTTCTAAGATCGACTTGAGGACAAGGTATCATCAGCTAAGGATCAGGAAGGAAGATATACCGAAGTCGGCGTTTCGCACTCGATACGGTCACTATGAGTTCACTGTGATGCCGTTTGGGTTGACGAACGCCCCAACTACTTTCATGGATCTGATGAACCGTGTGTTCAGGGAGTACTTGGATCAGTTTGTAATTGCTTTCATCAACGACATCCTAGTATACTCGAGGAGTACTGAGGATCATGAAAGGCACTTAAGGGTAGTGCTTCAGACTTTGAGGAATCATGAGCTATACGCCAAGTTCAGTAAGTGCGAGTTTTGGCTAACTCATGTGGCTTTCCTAGGTCACGTCATCTCCAGAGAGGGAATCTTAGTGGACCCAGCCAAGATTGAAGCAGTAACTAACTGGCCGAGACCGACTACAGTGACAGAGATCATAAGTTTTCTGGGTTTAGCAGGGTATTACAGACGGTTTGTCAAAAATTTTTCAGTGTTAGCATCGCCGTTGACAAGACTCCTGAAGAAGGACGAAAAGTTTGTGTGGTCAGATAAGTGTGAGAGTAGTTTCCAAGAGCTTAAGCAGAAGCTAACTACTGCACATGTGCTTACTATTCCATCTGGTCCAGGAGGGTTTGAGATCTACAGTGATGCATCGTTTAGAGGACTGGGTTGCATGTTGATGCAGCATGGTAGTTTCGTTGCATATGCGTCCCGTCAGTTGAGAACTCACGAGTTGAATTATCCGACGCATGATTTAAAACTTGCAGTGATCATCTTTGCCCTGAAAATTTGGAGGCATTATCTGTGTGGAGAAAGATTCCAGATCTTCACCGACCATCAGAGTCTCAAGTATCTGTTCTCTCAGAAAGAGTTGAATATGAGACAGCGCCGATGGATGGAACTCCTGAAGGACTATGACTGTGAGATTTTGTATCACCCTGGAAAGGCGAACAAGGTCGCCAATGCGCTGAGTAGGAAGTCTTCAGTTGCACAATTGGTACTCAAAGAGTGGAGTCTACTTGAGAGAGCACGAGATTCGAGTTTCAAATTTGAGGCGGGACACCTTTCGAATCTTATGGCCACCCTCAGAATTGAATTGGAAGTGCAAGTCAGAATCAGAACGCTTCAGCAGATAGATCTGGATGTTCAGAAAATCTGTGCAAGAGGATACAGAAAAAAGGAAAGCTGACTTTCAAATTTCTGAAGATGAAACATTGAGGTTCCAAGGACGATTGGTTGTACCTGAAGATGTGGAGCTTAGAAAGGAGATCTTATCAGAAGTGCATCGTAGCAGTTACAGCATTCATCCTAGTAGTACTAAGATGTATCAGAATCTGCGTCAACACTACTGGTGGTGTGGCATGAAGGCGGACATCGCCAAGCATGTCGCCAGGTGTTTGACATGTCAGCAGGTCAAGGCTCAGCATTGTAAGCCGGGAGGACTTCTACAACCTCTCGAGATTCCTGAGTGGAAATGGGAGCACATCACGATGGATTTTGTGACTAGTTTACCGAGGATTCAGAGAGGGAATGATTCGATTTGGGTAGTGGTCGACAAACTGACAAAGTCGGCTCACTTCATTGCAGTGCGGAAGGACCTGAGTTTGGATAGACATGCAGATCTGTACGTGCGTCAGATAGTCCGTATGCATGGAGTGCTGGTTACGATTACTTCAGATAGAGACCGAGGTTCACCGCCATCTTTTGGAAGAGCTTGCAGAGTGCCTTAGGTACCAAGCTGCAGTACAGTACGGCATATCATCCTCAGACGGATGGCCAGTCTGATAGGACTATTCAAACCCTTAAAGACATGCTACGAGCTTGTGTTTTGGACTTCAAGGGAAGCTAGGAGGAACAGCTTCATCTAGTCGAGTTTGCCTACAACAATAGCTACCAGCAGAGTATTCAGATGACTCCTTTTGAAGCGTTGTATGGCAGAGCGTGCATAACGCTAGTGTGTTGGGATGAAGTCGGGGAAAGAAAGATCACAAGCCCAGAGTTGGTTCAGCAGTCAGTGGAGGCAGTTGCAGTTATCAAGGGCAGATTAAAGACCGCTCAGAGCAGCCAGAATAGTTATGCAGATAAGCGTCGAAGGCCATTGGAATTCCAAGTTGGTGATCACGTCTTCCTGAAGGTGTCACTAATGAGGGGTATTTCACGCTTTGGCAGAAAGGGGAAACTAAGTCCGAGGTACGTAGGTCTCTTTGAGATTTTGAAAGAATAGGGACTCTAGCGTATCGTATTGCACTACCGCCGAGGTTGGCACAAGTACATGACGTCTTTTACGTGTCAAGTTAAGGAAGTATGAACCTGATCCGACACACGTTCTAAATTTCGAAGAATTAGACGTGGACAATAGGGTGTCGTACGCTGAAAGTCCGGTTCAGATAGTGGATCGCAAGGAGCAGGTTCTGCGCACCAAGACCATTCCATTGGTCAAAGTGGTCTGGCAACACCACGACACTGAATGAGCAACTTGGAAAGCTGAAGAATCGATGAGACAATTGTACCCCTACCTTTTTGCTTAAAGTTTTGTAATGGTTTAAATTTCAACGAAATTTTTATAAGAGGGGAAGAGTTGTGACATCCTGATTTTCTATTTCTGTTTTTAATAAAATGAGACGGGCATTTTATCTTCACGCATATAATTCTTTTCCTTGAGTCGGCCACTCATGTGAAAACTAATCTATCAGGTGAAGCCGGTAAGAGATATTAATGCATCAGACTCGAGAATTTGACCAGGAAGCAACCTTTTGACCAAGCTAATCTGCAAAGGTCATTACGGCACAGTTAAAAATCGATTAGAGACCGGAGATAAGTTGACTCGACAGAGGCATGTGATCAAGTGTGGTGATTCCACCATATCGCACAATTCTTGTCGATCGGCACTGGACCGGCTTTTCTGTCAATTGGGTACCCTGTGTCCGTATTTGAAACCTTGAGATTACCCCCGACAACCGAGAGTCGTCAATGTGTTAAAGATGTACATTGTAGCTTGAAAATGATCAACCATAGGTCAAATGCATGAAAATTTCTAAAAGCTACCCAGTAGGTTAGGACGCGCTAGTATCGTGCCAGAGTGAAATTAACTATGAAATTGAGATCGAATTCAGAAATTGGAAGTCCTGTTGTGTCACAAATCTTATTAGGAACATTGGATTAAATTATGGACTTCAATTAGACTCAATTGGAAGAGAATTGAATGAAACTGAAGAAATTAATGTACAAGGTTTTCATGCCTCGGTGGAAAAAGAAATTGCACCCATTGGAAGATGTTGTGGAGGATTTGAATTAGTGGAGTATGACATCACCTTATGTCATGGTGGTTGGGGCCAAAGAGAAGGAGATTTGGACAAGTGGAGGGTGTAGATTTGCCCTCAAAAAGGTGACCCATCACCATCATCTTCAACCTTGGGACTTCTTGGACTTGAGGAGAGAGAGACTGACCGGAAACCAGGCCACCTGACTACCCTTCGCCTGCTCAACGCCACCACACGTCGCCGGAGCCGGAGCCGGAGACGTCCGTCCGCGCGCGCAGCCCGCACGCCTACTCGCCATTGTCCAGCTCGCCACTCCGCCCTTCGTCCGCCATCCAGCAGCCGTCGTCCTTCGTCGTCTCGAGCTGCCCACCGTCGCCAAGGCCACCAAAAAGCCACCGGAGCCACTGCCAACCACCGCACGAGCTACCGCCGCCATTTCCACCGTTTCCGCCGATCCCGTACCTAACCAGTGACCGGAGCACCCTTATCTAGCCAAGGACAGCATAGGAAGTTCCAGCCTAGATCTAGATCTTCAAGGCCCGCTTTGGGTGCCTTCTGGTCTTCCTTTGGTGTCGCCTCAAGGAGGTTTTCCGACCACTTCACCGTCCTCTTCACCGGAGACTCATCGGAAAGCAATTCCGGTGAGTTTAGCTCACTAAACCTTGATTAGAGGGTTAATGATGCTTAGGGTGTTCTTAGTTTAAGCTAAGTAAGCTTAGGTTGTTAGATTAGTTTAATTAGGTGTGGATTAGATTAAGGGTGTGATTAGTTTAGGGTGTGTTTAATTAAAGTTAAATGAATGGTTATGTTAGTTTAATGATGATTAGACTTAAATATATAATTTTGAATTATATATGTATTTCGAAATTATTTAGTTATTTAATAATATATTATTTTACGAAAATTATTAAAATATTATTATTTAATTAATTTCTGAATAAAACTAATTATTTAATAAATTTCGAAAATTGTTTGGGGACCTTATTTTCTCATAATTTCGCGCCGATCATTGCTGTGTATTCAGATTTTGAATTTGATGAATGGATATTGCAAATTGAGTGTTGATTATGAAAAATATGGATTTTATTCAGAAAATCCCAAATGTCGGGTTTTGATACAAAAATTGGATTTTAATGATTATATTAAATAGTGGGGTTTGAAAAAGTGAGAGATTGGCTTTCTGGTTCGAAATTAACGTGCCCCCACACACGTGAATAATTTCTGGAATATTTTTAATATGAAGAAAAATGGCCGGGATCACTATTTTAAGTGGAAGCATTGAGTGAAATGCAAAGTGTCCTGGGGCCGAGTATGATTTTGTTGTGTGATAATTAAGAGGAAATTGTCTTGGGCTGTTGAGCCGGACTTGCCCCTTTATGGGTTGCCCCTTACAACGGGCTCGGGTCGCAGTTGATTCTGGGCCTATGCTCCTTCGGGAATGCCGTCGACGTAGTGACGAAGCCGTACTCCAAGGGGGGAGGCGATGCCTGACATTAATGTCAGTAGATAGCCGAACTGCAAGTAGGCTATGCCCTCGTGTGGCAGTGAATAACAATTGGAACGCATGCTGAGTGTTGTTGACGGGTCAGATTATGGGACGGAATCGTGTGACATGGTATGGGACGTGTCATAACGGTTTGGTCTTATAATCCGGACTCTTGTGGTCGTTCAAAATGATATTGTTGGCGTTCCAGTGGTTTAAGTTCTTATTACTATCTCGTGATTGAGTGATTTGAATTGTACTAACCTGCGAAAAACCGAGGCGAGGTAAGTCCTTTATGTGGTGTGGCTAGGCCACCCTTGGGTGTATTTTCTTTCTAATAGGGGTTTAGGGGGTTGAACTTGCTGAGACAATGTCTCAGCCTGTTGTGGGCCAAAATTTCAGGACCGTAGATGGCGGAACCCCCGGAGGCTGATCAGTCCAAAGTGGGATCGAAGAACGAGTCCGACTAGTGGTCATAGGACTTTTCCTTCTTTTTGGTGGACTGATCCCTTTTTGTAGACTGACCCTTTTTGGTATATATGTAATCTCTAGAGTGATCTATGAAAGCATGTTTGTTTACGTATGGGTTGTTTTCCTGCTTTCCTATCCCGTGAGTTTTTGTCAAGGGTTTTATAATACGCTTCCGCATGTGCATTAATAATGAATGGGGTCGGCGACACTACCTGGGAATGTCGCATTTGCATGACCATGGCGGGTTTTTCGCGTGCTCGGGGTCTTGGGGTGTGACACAAGTAGATGAAAGAAGTGAGCTATCACGGCTCAGTGAGTAACACATTTATTCAAAGCAGATAGAGAAATCACTATACACATTTAAAACACAGCCATAACTTGTTTTAACATAATATATTCATAAAACAACTACCAAAAGACCATTGGTAAAACTCATAAAAGCATGTGTCAATAGTCTATTCCACTTATTAATCTCATCAAATCATACATTGATGGTCTATTCTATCGGTCAAACTCAAATCACCTATCAATGGTTCACTCCATTGACCAACTCATGGTCAAATGTCTACCATGGTCATGTGTAACGCCCGTGACAAGACGACTAGGATTCCCCCATTGGTTAGGTCTTCACCTATTATTAGTCAGTAGCTCGACCCACAAGGATATCCTAGACTAGTATGCGCATACTCACAGACCCTTCAGGGTGCACAAAAACATTGAGTATCAACCATCAATCACAACATCCAGTAATCCAACATCAGAATGAAAGTCATATCACAACTCAAGTATTTGATATATAAATATAAAAGCGTTTTTCAAAACGTTTCAAGATTCTTTCATAAAGAGTTTCACAAACCATTGTCAGACAACTATTCAAATCGAATTCAAAATATAACTTCCTCTTTCAAATAACAAAATGACAGTAATAGTTCGATCATATTTTATACAACAAAAGATACTTTTTATCTACTCACAGAATATATAATCCACGATTTTTTTTTAAATACAAAGAAGAAATAGTGTCACTCACCTGGGAAAAACCAAAAATCAATTATGATGGTAACTCGAGTCGGCGCACTCAAATTCCTAACAAATAATCAAAAAAAATATTAAAATACCAAGTAAAACAATATTCTAATGAATGACTCAACTATACTAGGCTTATTTGTTGATAAAACAACACCTACACGCCACGAAAAGCCCACCTCTAATGGCAACCTATTGTTGTCCGCTAGGCATGGCCCATGCACTAAATTTCGTTGTGCCATAACTTCCTCCATAAAATTCCGTTTCGATTCATCTTAGGCTGCGTTTGGCATTCGGGATAAAATTCAGGATAGGATATGATTTATTCTATCCTACGTTTAGTGCTCGCTCAAGACAGGAAAAAGTCGGATATAAGGGAGATATAGACATGATAAAATTATTCCATGGGGGAGGTGGGATAAAGGTAGGTGGGATTTCTAATGTCCATAATAGGAAAGTTATTTTTCTCAAATAACAAACTTATTTAATTAACAAAATTGAAATTATATTTCAATATAAATAAAAATTCTAATTTAACAAATTAAAATTTAAAATTTAAAATTTATTTTGATTAATCCTATTTAATTTTTATATTCAACTTTAATTCTATCTTATAATAAACATTCAATGTATAAATTAAATATTAATAATTATTATATATTTGAGGTATTTTTGTATTTTAGGTATGTTAGTACAGTTTACTATTTGATAAAATTTTATTAAAGAATGTGAAAGGGGAAAAAAGAAATAATAAAAAAATAATATAAAAAAGAGGAAAAATAAAGTAAAAATAAATTAAGAAATAGTGTTACGAGAAATTTTCACCATCTCTGTTTATAAACATTTAGGTTCATTTATAATGATATGTCGTTTATATCAAAAAAATGTACATGATATGATATGAACATATCCGACTTTAATACTGTGATTCACCAAACAATGGACAATATACAAAAAAATCCCAGGATTTCATATCCTATCCTATCCCAATTAGAAATCCGGACGACCAAATGTAACCTTATAGTCTTTAAAAAGCTCTCTTGATGTATTACAACAACCCCAACTCAGCCACCCCAAAAAATCTCCGAAAACGGCTAAAAATCAGGCCCAAACTTACAGCTCGCTATAGTTCTAAAACACGCCCCCAACTTGAAAATTCCATTTCGGACAAAGCGTAAGCTCAAATCATGATCCTTAAGGCTGCGTTTGGTCGTCCGGATTTCTAAACGGGATAGGACTGGATAGGATAGGATAAGAAATCCATGGATTTCTTCATATCCCATCAACTATTTGGTGAACTACGGATTTAAAGTCGGATATCCTCATATCCTATCCAATCTACTGTTTGGTGAACTACGGATTTAAAGTCGGATATCCTCATATCTTATTCAATCTATCGTTTGGTGAACTACGGATTTAAATTCATATATTTTAAAAACAATAACAGTAGGCAAGTACAAATTTGCAGGTTTAATATTTACAAAATCATCCAAAACAATATATCTTTTTCAAATTAACAGATTCTCATCGAATTTCATGATTACGCATTGTAATAATCTTTTATGTTCCTTTGAAAAAAATCTTTTGGATACACCTTCAACATCAAACGTTTTTAGAATAACCTCAATTTCAATATATTCTTTACCCAATATATATATATATATATATATATATATATATATATATATATATTCACTTTGAAACATGAAGTCTTTTTCTCTCTTACAAGTTTTTCATTTGTTTCCATTTTGTTATAGGTCCAATAACAAATTAAACAAATGCCCAATTAGAACAAAGCATAAAGTCCAAAGTTCATTCGGTTTTTTTTTTTTTCCAGTTGTCACAAGGATGCAATGACAATTAATAACGTTAACGAGCGATCTCTGAACAATTCGCATTTATAAAGTACATTACATTTGTTGAGTATCGGCCAGCTGCATTTTGACCAAAGTAAACTCATGTTCATGTCCATATAAAGTAGTAGATGCGAACTATCTTGACTTAAGGCTTCTTTTAAGTTCATGGTTAGGTTTTTTGCCAAAGAGACAAAGAAACTATTTATGAAAATAAAAGATAGAGGCAAAGAAACATGATAGAAAATTTAATGATGGAAGATAACATGGTAGAGAAAATTTAATGATTAAGTCATAATTCAAACATTATATAGGAAATATATATCTCAATAATGACAAATCAACGCCATATTACACATGTCTAATAGAAATGGGGAAAAAAAAAATCTTATAACGCAAGTCTTGCAACAATGGAAAACAAATGATTTTTTTTAAATAATGTAAAATCATACAACTCCTCCATGTCCTCGACTTGCATTCCACTCATTAAACATTTGTACTGCCAAATTTTGCCTCCATGTTGCCCAATGATCCGACGGCTCGACAACATCAATTGTTTCCACATCTTCAATAGTGGTAGCAACTTCATCTAATTGTGCCTCGATTGGATCAATAGCCATTTCTCTTCTTATCAAGTTGTGTAGAAGGCAACAAGCTATGATTATTCGACCTTGCGTTCTAATTGGATAAAAAGATGGACTCCTAAGAATAGCCCACCATAACTTAAGTAGACCGAAGCATCTTTCTATGACATTTCTAGCTTGAGAATGCTTCAAGTTGAAGTACTCCTCTGGTGAATTTGGTGTACGACCTTCTGTCCACTCGTATAGATGGTATCGAGTACCTCTATAAGGAGCAAGAAAGCCCTCCCCATTTGTGTATCCAGCATCTACAAGATAATAATTACCTAATAACAAATGATGATATTATTAATTGTCTTAGAACCTGTAAAACCTACAATACATAGAATGCAATATATTGATAAAGGCTTATCTTACCAACGGGGATCTTTAAACCATTGGGTTTAACTATAGCATCTTGAAGCACTCTAGAATCCACTGCTGAGCCTTCCCATCCAGGTAAAACATAAACGAATCTCATGTCACGTGAGCAAACTCCTAATACATTGGACGTAATCTCACCCTTTCTATTTCGGTACCTCGGTTTATCAACCTCTGGAACACGTACCCTTATATACGTGCCATCTAATGCTCCTAAGCAACCCTAGAAACATAAAATTAATAAAATAACATTCTCTTTAAAGTATTAAATTAGTCCATGAAATAGCATAACAAACATACCTTAAACCACTTCCATCTCTCGTCGGCACATTCCTCTGGAACTGGTTCAGGTGAGACAAGAAGCACACTATGCATTCTTATCACCGCATTTAAAACTAAGTTAAAATACCTACTTATTGTCTCCCCAGACCTCATAAATCTGAACTTGATGACTCGATTTTTCACGTGATGGGCAAGTATATGTAGAAACATGGCCATTTGTTCTTCTATAGTTACAAGTCCATCTTCTTTTAACCCACCAATTGTACGTGCCAACTCGCATAGTATAGTAAATGTACATCTATCCATCCTAAGTTGTTCCACACAATTCAAGTCATTGCTCTTAATGAGGCGGTCAAGGTGATCTAAACGAGCTTGGATTCTAATAAATGTTTGATCCTTCAATATATGTTTGCGGTATTGCCTTTCAGCAGCAGTGGACACTACTAGCATATACATCATACACAAAAGCAACATTTGGAGGCTCATCTCCTCTAATATAAGAATGGTGAAAATTTCCTCTCTATCATTGTGATCCATTTCTAATGAGAAAAAAAATAACATTAGACAAGTACAAATTAATAGGTTAGATAATAGAAAAAATATATAAAATAATATCTTTTTTCAAATCAGTAAAACAATCTCTAGAATGAAGACAGGTGTGATGTTCTCAGTTTACCAGGCGCTGCACAAGCTATTTCACAGCCAAGAATCTATTAACCTGCGACATGTGCATATTGTTATTTGCAGATTTTACATTAGACATCACTTCCCTAAAATTTATGAAGTGAAAATTGAGACCACACACACGAAAAATATCCTAGTGCAGTGACATTTTTTGCATATCTTTACATGGTTGGTGTCTACATTTCTTTGGAAAAAGCTTTTAGGTTCTTCTACAACACACGACATTTTCATCGTCATCAACAACGAATCAACATTTGGCAAACCTCTTATCTAACTTATTTGGTTTCCTAAAGCTAATATGGGAAGCTCGTAACACTTGCCAATTGGTCATTTGATTGAGTAAAATGGGCACATCTTGCTTTAGAAGCACCTAAAAATCTCTCGTGCGCGGTTGTAGGTGTTTTTCAGCGACCAAACGACATCCATTATGGGCATGCGACATATCAAATCGAAGCTCTAGAAGTGTATTTTTTACGTCTAGAAGGGCTCGAGGTCAAAAAACCTCATCTAGCACTTTGTTTCAGCCAAAACAGAGAGTGACATATCAGGTATACGAAATTGCAGATCAAGGCAAATCAAGTTCAATCAACTTCAAGTTCATGATCATTGATCGTCAACCCACAGAAATTCATTAACCTCAGTAGGTTATATCAATATATTCAAGACAACGTATGATTAGAGAACAAACACAAATCATGCCAGAAACTATCATTGAAGAATTGAAGTCAAAATTTCCAGATTCAGCTCCTAGATTTAGTGGCTTGTTTCTCACAGCAAATGAACTTCAATTTTAACAGGCAACCTACTGATTCGAAGCTTTAAGAAGTCAGAATTATTTTCCTAGCTGATTTCTTCCCTTAATTTCTACGTTTAATTGTCCAAATCAGTCCATTAATCACATTGACTCATTAACCTCCGAAATTCTAGAACAGATTAACATAGGACGATAATCGCCAGTCAACTCCTACTCATGGATTGCTGAACATATGCTGTTCAAAACTTTCATTCGTGTCACACATCATCATTGTTGGTCATTATCTAAGCTATATATTTGAATGGTTGTTCTGGAAAACCCTAGCCTTCGACGAGAACTGCAGTCGTCGTGGGAAAGGCGTCGGGGGAGGGAGAAGGGGTTGGAGAAGGGGTTGGAGAAGGGAGAGAAAAAGCATGGCAAGACAGGAACAATTGCGAATCTTTTGAGTCAGCCACCATAGGAACATTGTCGATTCTCCACAATTATTTAATTATCTCACAGAGAGAGAGAGAGATGGAGTAGCCTTGGAAATCTGGGTATTGAAGAACAAAACCAAGAACGAACAATTCGCGTTGAAGATATTAAATATTTTGCACAAAAACAGAAAGGCCTTTATAAATCTACAAATTCAAAACTACCAAGAAGACGATCTCCAATCAACCAACAAAAAAACCTAGAACTACAATTCTGACCTACATAAGCTGAAACATAGATGAAACAGGAAAACAATCCACAACTACTTTAGAAATCAACGTTAGAGAGAGAGAATGATTATTTACCTTTGAAAATTCGTCGCTTTCATAAGATTTCGATGAGAATCGGAGAGCTGGAGAAGGCTTCAACGTCGATACTTTGGAAACAGAGAGTCGTCTGTGGGTGAACGACGGAGAAAGAAAAAAAAGCGTAGGGTTTTATGTTTTGGATAAAAGAAATCCTATCCGACCTTATCCCACCCCCCCTCGGATTTTTTTATCCGATCTATATCCCTTCTATATCCGACCTTATCCTATCCTAGACAGCTACCAAACACGGGATAGGATAAAACATATCCTATCCTGGTTTTTATCCGGTCGACCAAACGCAGCCTAAAATGTTATAGCTTCACAACACCCTAAAATATCATTTTTTTAAAAAAATATGCAACTCAACGACTCAAAAATGGGACTTCGCCGCACAAATATCCAAGAAATCCGAATTTCAAGCCTTAATTGCAACGATTCATTCGAATAGACCATTAAAGGCTTTGATCACTTATCGGTGTTGTAAAACGAAGTTGAGTCGGCTTGATAAAAAGCGTCCAAATCGCTAGTGCAGCAAAAAATTTTCTCTTTTTCCCTTTCTCCTTTTTCTTCTTTCTCTCCTCTCCCCTATTTCTTTCTTCGCCCGTAGTGGCCTCTCAGCCTCTCTCTCTTTTTAAAAGTGGCTGAAGCTCTACCGTTCTCTCTTTTCCTCTTTTGTTGACTTTTTAAACCCTCTTTCTTTCTTTTCTTTTCTTTTCTTTTTTAAAAGCCCATATTTTACATACTTCCCCTAGTTACAACGCCCCCCCGCGAGGATAATGAAGGTTTGATAAAGCGAGACATTGTGCCAGGGGTTCTCCAGAAACCACTATCTCCATCGACCTATAGGGATTATTATGCGGCTGTTCTATATCGGAGGACTTCTACATGGAGGTAACGACGATGCATGACCATTTAGTGCCCCTATTTTGCTGTGCAAATTAATGTGTGGCGATAATGTCAGTGCCACGTGTGATATGACCATTAGGTTCATTATGATTGCTGCTAGCCCACTGCAATGTCATGACCTCATTTTACAGAGAATTCTGAGTTTCAAGACTCGGCCAAATCCATGTTGATATGGAGTTGGGTGTGAAATCGGTGGAGTTTATTTCATCATAGTCATGGTGACACCCACAATATTACCCAAAACAAGCATAGGTTCCATTCTCCCAAGGATGTGTAGGCATTTACTTACACCCTCAGGCTGAATGGTATTTCCAGATGTTATGTGTGCGCTCATAATGTGTTCAATCCCCTTGTACAATCAATCATCCATATGGTAACGACTGCAAATAGATGGTCTAGAGAGGCGAGAGAAGAGAAGACGTGTTAGAATAGGCAATAAGGGGAAGTCTATTTATGGAAAGAGGCATTAACAAGTTCAAATGTGCAAATTATGTGAGCTTGACTCATGTATTTCTGTGTCTATGCCATGAGATGTTATGAGTATCATGGATTCTGGATCACTATGCAAGATTTTAGGTCAATGTTAATTAACTGCTCTTACTATGTGATAGAAACCTTCCTAAGTTACTGGCCATGCTTACTTCGATTTCCCTAGTTTGAAACGGCTTATGTTTTTATCATATAAACATAGCGTGCTGAATCTTCAGCTGATTCTTGGCCATGGAATTGAGATTTCAGTTGAAGCTTGTTGATCTGCAATATTGGGCTATTTAGCAGTGGAATGTGAACAACTTGTCTGCTTCATCCTGCATTCCTGATTAAGAGAAAAGCTCGTTTAAGCATATTTAGAAACGTACAAAGGTTACCTTCAATGCTTTAGTGAGGAGATGCGACTGATGAGGACGAAGGTTAAAAGGGGTATAAGAACACTAAAGGTTAAATCGGACGGTGACTTCAGACGAGCCTTGAGGATCTAGGTTTTACTGAGGATGTGCTATGAAATGTAGCGCAATGGCATGAAAAGTTTAATTGCTATTGTTTTTGTCATCATGTCACTTATATATTCAAACTTAGAGGTTGATAGAACCAACTTGTTGATGGACAATGACAGAGTTGTCATGCGCTCATTCCAAATCACCATGCTTGCGATTTTCTGCAACAATGAAATGACCTGCTTTTACGATGGAACTTCGGTTAAAAATGCAAGAGTTTCCGATGAAGTAGGAATTCGAGTTACTTTTACCACTGTGAAGCATCATATATTGTAGACTGATTCATTTTAAGGTGACCTTAACAAGAGTTTGAGTAGATGTAGGTGTCCCCAGGTTAATAATTCAAGACATGTTTTTATGGGGAAAAGATTGGATAACGGTACCGTTAGATTCCAAATTCCAACGGTGGGTTCTCCACCACAAATTTTTTTCAAGGAAACCGGTTAACCTGTTTAACCGGTTTCCTTCAAAATAAATTAAAATTGGAAAATCTTACTTTAAAATCCCATCAGATTCCTTATAAGAAAAAAGAAAAAATAACATAGAAAACACAAAATTTTAGAATAAACCGATTACCATAATATAGATACTCGCAAGCAGAATAATATAATCCCAAGCCAAAAAAATAGTTAATGTCATTCGAAAGTTGAATTTAAGTTTTTCTTTTTAACATGGAAAAAAACATAATAAATATTGTCTTTGAGACTAATAACGAAATTATTGTGCTTTTGAATGGCTTCTCCTTCTTTTTGCTCAAATCAAGTCGCTCCAAAAGGATTCTCGAGTGACTGGAATTAGGATCAGTGATATTGGTGATGTATGATAACAATTTTAAAAAAAAAAATGACCTAAATATGTATAATGAATTAGTAAAAAAAAAATTGTTCATTTGAATCTCATATACGAAGATCCGTAAGAACTTAACAAATTACAAGATCAATCTTAGGATGTCATGAGTCAAAAAAATGAAGTTAAAAAGGAATAATTCAATAACACATGACCACGTGACACCTGACCCTACGTCGATTCTTATGAATTATAAGTTAATTTTGTAGCAAAGTGATTTTCTTCAAAACAAAACAATAATAAGTACAATAATATTTCTTCCTTAATTACATATTCTATTTTGAGAATACCTATGGCAACCCATCTGATCCAATTTCCAAGTGAGTGAAAATCATTTAAATTCTCTTGAGCGCCCCCGAGTGTTATGTGACCAGTTTTTTTTTTATACATTTGTTCTGTTTTATATTTGTTGAAAAAGCAACGTAAGACTCCACGGTAATACCACACCACTATTTAACGGTGATTAGTCGGCAACATTAGTATTTTTATATATTGTTTAAATGTAATAACTAATTAGAAAAAAATATATATTACGGTGCCGTAGTCCTTTTTTTCTTTGGCTTTTTTTTTGTCATATTTTCTTTAGCTTCCACAGTATAAGTAATTAAAGGTGTGTGTATCTAACAAAATATATTTAAATTCTTCCACAAGATTAACCAGTTGCCATGAACTTGCAAAAAAATATACGGACAGATTTGCACCGTCATTAATTACAAATAACAGTACCGTCTTCTTAGCAAAGTTCGTTTTTATGATGGTCTAACGATTCTTGTATTTGAATCGGAAATGGACTGATTTCATTCTGAAGGATGTCACTTTGGAGCTGCATCAATTGACTATCAATATATGGGACAATGATTTCTCCAGGAAGAAAATTCGTGTCACTTTTGTTGAATTCAAGATGGAATCTATACCTGAGCGTCCACCCTTCATTCTATCAAGGGATTTTGTTTTTGCAAAGCCCCTGGACAAGAGAGATACACAGTTTCAGGTCAGTCCTTTTCAAGTACATTCAAGATTAAAATAAGATGTTAGTATTGTGCTCTGTTTAAAAATGTCATATTTCATCTCCCATCTGCTTGCTGATTGTGCTTTTGCATCTGCCGTTTCTTCATTGATTTACTTTTGACGAAAGTTGAACGTGCATATGGTGGCTCCAATTGTTCGATCATCGGCGAAATTTTTCTGATCACCAAAGCATTGGTCAAGTTTAGTAATTGAGTGCTTAAAAATACAGCGGTCTTCACTTGGCATCATTTGATAATGATATGACTGCTAGGAATCTTGTTTCGGTGTGAAGTGCCGCGGCATCCATGAAGGCCTACAGATGTCTACGCTAGTATCTGCGCAGATGCATGCCCACATTGACAAGCATAAGAATGTACACGTGCAAAACCCGTCCTTGCGCATGCAAACACACACCCATGCCTCTATCAGAAATTGTTCTTTTCAGAATTTGACAAAAATCTGGTTACTTTATATGTCGAATTGATTATGCAACATGCCAAATTCGAGGGGATGGAAAAGGAGTGCTTGCACTACTAGAGAGAAGGCATTTAGTTTGTATGGTTGCCATCTATAGGAAACAGATGCAGACTCGTCCTTTGCTCTTTTTTGCAGTCTCGCGGCAATCTCACTTAATTACTTCCGTTTGATGCATAAAACCTTCAGTTGAGTTTGCTTGTACTTCTTCCCAGTATTAATCATCTTTATCGGAAATCAGGGACTTGTATATCGAGTGAAGGAGAGGTCTGTCATCTTAGTTAGCAGAGTATGGAGATGATTTTCGCTCCCAGCATCATTCAAGCAGCAGATACAACATCAGCTTTTCTTTCAATAGAGTTTGCTTGAAGAGAGCTCATCAAGCAGTTGAAGCCACAACCGATCCTTCATTCCGCAACTCCCTTTTCCCCAAATGTACATTCAGACGTGATCTGTTTATCTTACCATCTCTCAGCTCTTCACATAACGGGCTTGACTCGGAGCAAAGATCCACAATCCGTCAGATTGTAACTCTCAAGGGTTCAGCACCATTTCTCGTGGAGGGTCCTCTTTGGACATACGGTTGAGGCCTATCAAGGGCCAGAGTAGTGGTTAGGGATGCTATGTTGCAAGTATACCGACACTCCGGAGACCCTAGAGGATTCTTGCGGCTGCACCTGTAAACAAAACATGCGATGCTCTGTTGAGAAGCTTGAAGGGGGAAATCCCAGATTCCGAAATGTTTCAAGCAAATGCTGCTTTCCGTGAGTTCCATGACGTGCCTGATGACATTCTCCCTTCGTTTCTTTTAAAAGCGAGTATTTCGTTTGTCCTCCCCTACAGGAACTCCAAAGATTCAAGGTAATATTTTTTACTTTTGTCAGTAACTTCTGGCTACGTAATGGAGGCATCAACGCGGGACACTTAAGTCGTATTTTCCTTGTCAATACATCGTCCGCGTCTGAGCCAGACACAATAATTGTGCTAGCTAATTCGGCCAACGAGGATACAACTCTTATAGTCACTGGAGCGCAGGGAAATCGTTTTTGGGTGGTGCGATCCCCGATTGCTCGCGAGAATGGTCTCCAGATATCATACTTTAAGAGGCTCAAAGAATTTACACCGTACAAGAACCTCGACCCTGCATTCATTGCATGATTTGGCCGTTAACTGGAATCAAATGAAGCTAAAAGCTGCCTGTCCTATTGAGCTATCAGTAGCTGTTGGATACAAGCTCTGGCTACTTCAGAATGCTCTTGATGTGCTTTGTTTTCTCATTTTCCATGTTTGAGCTGAGCTGTGTGAGAAAGGGATTGAAATCGAGCAGGCTGGTTTTTTGTTTGTAATTCAGTTGTAAAGTTCGTCTTGAATTTCACAGCTTCTCTTCTCCAATGCTTGTGTCTCATTTAATTAAATAGCCGTTTCCTTTGAAAGTTTCTCCTCGAGTTCTCCAGAAGCTGCCAGTACCTAACGTCCCCATCTTCAAGTTGTTCGATAAAAGACGCGATACATGTCTCAGGCCTTTGAGCTAGGAATTGATACTGCAATGTGGAGGAACAGGGAGATTGGATTGATTCATGGAAAAGATCATGGTACAATTCTGATGGCGCATATGATGCACGCACTTAGTTTGAACCGAATCAAAGGAAATGTGACGTACCATCAACTCTCGCGTTAAATTGGAGTGCTCAGGATAAAAGATCTTAATCAACGGCAACTTTTTGTTCCTCTCCCTCTCATCTTGAGAAAAGTTACCAGCATCTGCTCTAACATTCCCGTACTGAAATGGAGATCTAAATGACAGGGAGGATAAGCAGAAAAAGCTAACAGACACCAAAAAAAAAAAAAAAAAAATTAAAAGAAATTCTAGGAAAGTCATGAATGATTTTCGGACATCTTACCGGTTCTAACAAAGAATGACACAGCACGGGCCATAGAAATATTAACAGCTGATAGCCACATTAAAACCTCTGCTTCAACCCTTTTCTTTTACCTTGAAATGAGCTCAATCGCCCTCTTTATCCACTAAAACTTCTAGATTCATAAGTGGAATCACCTTTGACCAAAGGCGTACATGACGAGCATCACTAGATGCATGCTACATTGTCCAAGCAGCAGTTTTCCAGCGACAAAATTGCGATACAGTGATCTGCATAATGACATGTCGTCAGTTGGGGCTAACTTGTCGGAGATGATTGCTTCAGCTTTGCCAGCAAGATTGCCCTGGCTTCATCTGCTATGCTTTTCTTCTTCGATGCTTTATGCAACAAAAACAGTCAAAGGAATGCTCAACAGAGAAAGCACATAAACGAATGGAACCAATCGATAAGTATTTCCCTCAGCAAATGCAATCAGAAGCATCGTTCGCGCTGTTTAAACAAATCGTTTTTCCCTTGCAATTTTGCCACATGAGGATCCTGCAAGCCCTGCAGTGCAAGGCATTTACATGTATAAAAGCATAGGACTTACATTACGAAAGTACAAAAAGGATGGCCTTAGCTACAGAGCTGATTTTCCCATGATTATTTTCCGTGCAATGTTTTACAATATGCAAAAGACAAAAAATGAAAAGAGTAGGAATAATAATAAACATGAGAGTCAATTAAAGGATTGAAAAATTCATGGGAAAATCATCCAAACAGCACACATCATTTTTTCACTATTCCTTTATCATTCATTTCAATATATAAATTTTCAAGTCAACATCACACATATTATACCAGCAACATGCCATCATTTCAACATATTACAATGTGTTGTTGTATTAAGTAAAAAAAATTATCGCAAAAGTACATAATTGTGTGCACACTGCTATAATTTAAAAGCACCATACATTAAAAAAAAAAAGAAAAAAGAAATACAGGTCTTCTTTGATTTCAATTACATATTTAGTGACTTCTTAAATATTTTTGGATTAATATCATTAGTGATCCTTTGGGAGAAATTATTTTGGCACTCACCACGACGGCGATTGAGACCATCGTTGTTGGCCGCACGAGGGCTGGTCGCCCTCATCATCAATGGCCT
This sequence comes from Eucalyptus tenuipes, assembly GCA_014182365.1. Classification (NCBI taxonomy): domain Eukaryota; kingdom Viridiplantae; phylum Streptophyta; class Magnoliopsida; order Myrtales; family Myrtaceae; genus Eucalyptus; species Eucalyptus tenuipes. The sequence continues at coordinate 8,498,711 of CM024546.1, read as the reverse complement.
CACCATCGATGGAGCGGTGGCGGGGAGGGCCAACAACATAAACTACACCTAAGTTATATGCGATCCCTCTGAATTTCTTTACTATTAAATTAGTAATATTATTGCATTCTTTAAACTCGATGAGTTTCAAAATAAACTAACATGCTGTATTCGAAATAGTCTTACATCATTTATGTTATTCACATAACTACTAGTTTTCCATCCTAATTTTGTTTCAAATTATAAGAGTTTCTATCATAATTGAGATGGCGAATAACTTATCTTTTTATGTTTTTTTTAATTAAGAATAGACAAAAATTGAGGAGTGACAAATCATTAAAATAATACTTATCGATCAAATGCATACCATGTGATATATATGTGTGTGTTATATAAATGTCATGAAATAGATAAAATTTCGAATAAAGGCTTGAAATGCTCTAATTTTCTTAAATAAGGACTCCAAGTGAATATTATATCAAATAAGGGCTTGAAGTGATCAAATCGTCTCAAGAAAGAGTTTAAAGTGGACAAATCGTCCCAAATAAAGACTTTCAGCCCGTTGGTGACTATTTGAACCATTAGGGAAGGGATTATTTTAATCAAAACAATTCTAAGTATTTTTAAAAAAAAAATTAAATTTTTACCTTTTCTTTTTCTTTGTCCTCTTCCCTCCATTGGCTATCATCATGCCTAGTCGATGGTCAGCAGGGGTTGCCGACCTCAGGCGAGAGCTACCCTTGTTAACGTCAAGCAAGGATTGCCCTCGCCTAGGCGGGCGACGGCAACCCTCCCTTGATCTAGCCAGTCCAGGTGAGGGCAATGGTTGCCCTCACCTGAGTTTGGCGACCTCCGCCTTGGGCGGTGAAGGGAAGAGGGAAAAAGATAAAAGATAAAAGAAAAGGAAAAGGAAAAAAGGAAAAAAAAATTAAAAAGTAAAAACGAAAATGTCCTTTGGCTGGTGATGTTAGACCATTTTTTGAGAATGATATGGTCACTTTAGGCTCTTATTTGAAGAAACGATGACACTTTAGACCCTTATGTGAAATAAAATCCACTTGAACTCCTTATTTAAGAAAATAAGAGCACTTCAAATTTTTATTTGGAATTTTTCCACTAAAGATAGATAGATAGATAGATAGATAGATATAGTGATTTGATATATTCGTTTAAGGTAGTTAGCGTTGGAATCCAACAGCCTGTGGGGCGACTAATTCAGTCCGAGAAAGATCTGCAATTGTTGGATTTTGCGGAAGCGTGTGTGTGCAAGTGTGTATGAAATATGGTAAGGGAGTGAGAAATTGAGTGAAAAATAAATGAAAGCACAAACTGAATTTTATTATGATAGTTGGCATTACAAAGGAGGGAGCATTTCTAGTTTTCGGCTTCTTAGAACAACAACCGCTAACTCCTATTTATAGGCGTGAATTCATCGCCTTCTTCACCGACTTTGAGTACACAAAATAATATAAAATTACAGCTTGCTTCTTTGTCTCTGCTTGTTGTGGCTTCTTCCAATTTTTCTGGTTGCTTCTCCCTTATTCTCCATTTTTCTATTGCAGCTCCTTTTGTTGGCTTTAGTTTCCTTTTTGAGCTTGACTTCTTGCTGCCCACGTTCAAGCTTCTTCTTCAGCCACTATTGTTCACTTTCACTTTCCTTTTGCAAGAAGCAAGTTGTTGCTGTCGACTTCTTCCTTCTCCATTAAGTATACTTAATTCATAAGCAAGTATAGTCTAGTGTAGTCTAGAGTTTTCCAAAAATGGATCACTTTTTAACAGCAGTGAAGACAACTGCTTCTCTTGGTCCTTCCCCTGCTCCTTCACAGATAGATAGAGTGATTTGATATATTCGTTTAAGGTAGTTAGCGCTGGAATCCAGCAACCTATGGGGCGACTAATTCAGTCCGAGAAAATTCTGCAGTGAAGACAACTGCTTCTCTTGGTCCTTCCCCTGCTCTTCACTTACACTGTCCAAAAGAGAAAATTCCAAAAAAGGTTTCAACCTTTTTCTGCAACCTCCAAAAGTAAGTCCATCATTCTTGATCTTTCGCTTCTTCCCATTCCCCGTCTGAATCTGATCATACATTGATATCATGAAGGCAGCATCGTGAAGTTTCCTTTCGAATTTGCCTCTGCTCGACCTTCATTCGACCTTTTCACTGCTTCCTTACGATTTTGCCTCTGTTCGACCTTCATTCGACCTTTTCACTGCGTTGTTAGAAGGAGAGGAAAAAATGAGAGCTCTTTTTTACGTTGTTCCTCTGTTTTTGGCATGGAAACTGCTTGATTACATCCTCGGTTCTAATGAAGAAGATGGTCATCACCATCGTCAAAGGAATGAACCAGAAGCAACGAACCATTCACAATCCTTTGACCAGATCACCCCTGAAAGTGAGCCAAATTTGAGGACTGCTGGGGACTCATCTCAGTCTTCTCATGTCACATCTCCTTTCAAAGCAGTCCCTTCCGGTTCTCCAAAACCATCCCCTTCTGTATCAAAGCCATCAACCGCCACTTTTAGTGACCCATTTGTTTCTCCGGCCATTCCCGCTTACTCGAATCAGCATGTGTCAAAGTCATCTCAATCTTTGAAAAAGCCGTCTTTACCTCACTTGGTACATCCTTCTCTTTCGAAATACCCGCCAACTTCATCTCCTTTCAAAGCAACCCCTTCGGCTACTAAACCATCCCCTTCTGTATCAAAATCTAGCGATCCATTTGTTTCGGGGACCAAACCACCACCAACATCCACTCACTTGAATCAGAATGTAGTAAAACTGCCTCGGCCTTCCGATGAACCATCTTCATCTTATGTGCATTCTCCTTCTTCGTCAGGAACAACCTCTCATGCCCCAAAAACACGAGAAAGTTGTGCTAAACAATTCAAGCCAGTCTTACGTGCAGTTTCCCCAGTTTTGCCGAATCAGCAGAAGGAGACTGTTTATGTTCAGAAAGATACTTCCCCCATTTACAGCATCCCCGAGGATATTGAAGATTTGATAAAGCGAGACATTGTACCTGGCGTTCTCCAGAAACCACTATCTCCATCAACATATAGGGATTATTTTGCAGCTCTTCTATATGCAGAGGACTTCTATATGGAGGTAACGGCAATGCATGACCCTTTTGCTGTGAAAATTAATGGTTGGCGATAATGTTAGTGTTACATGTGACAATGCCAGTTTGGCTAGAGAGGTTGAAATCCTTCTATCCATCCTCCCAATCTTTTATGACTACTTGCAATGTGAGAATGCAATCAAGTGTGGTGGATGAAGCCGGTAGCAATACTTGTTAATTATCTCTTGCTCTCATATAGGTTCATTAGAATAGCTGCCAGCCACCGCAATGTCATGACCTCATTTTTCAGAGAAATTTTGACTTGGAAAACCTGGAAAAATCAATGTTGATATGGAGTTGGGTGTGAAACCGGTGGAGTCTATTTTAACATGGTCATAGTGACACCCACAATATTACCCAGAACAAGCATAGGCTTCATTTTCCCAAGCATGTGTAAGCATTTACTTACCGCCTCAGGCTGAATGGTGTCCCCAGATTTTGTGTGCGCTCCAATGTGTTCGATCCCATTGTACAATCAATCGTCCAAATGGTAACGACTGCAAATAGATGGTTTAGAGAGGCGAGAGAAGAGGAGATGTGTCAGAGAATATGCAATAAGGGAAGACTACTTATGGAAAGAGGCGTTGACAAGTTCAAATGTGCAACTTATGTAAGCTTGACACATGTAGTTCCCGTGTCTATGCCATGAGATGTTATGAGTATCACGGATTCTGGATCACTTTGCAAGATTTTAGATCGGTTAACTGCTCGTACTGTGTGGCGGAGACCTTCATAAGTTACTGGCCATGCTTACTTCAGGTTCCCAAGTCGGAAAGCGGCATATGATCTTCTCATTTAAATGTAGCATGCTGAATTTCTCTGTTAATTTCTGTGTTTAAGTAATCTTCAGCTGATTCGTGGCCATGGAATTAAAATTTTAGTAGAAGCTTCTTGATCTGCAATATTGGGCTATTTAGCAGTGGGGTGTGGACAATTTGTCTGCTTTGTCGCACATTCCTGATTAAGAGAGAAGCTCGTCTCAGCTTGTCTAGACCATGCAAAAGTGACCTTCAACGTTCAAGTGAGGAGATGTGACTCTGATGAGGGCGAAGGTCAAAAGAGGAATAAAAAGACTAAGAGATCAAGAAGGAAGGTGACCACAAACAAGCCTTGAGGATCAAGGTCTTACTGAGGATTTGCTACGAAGTGTAGCACAATGCATGAAAAGTTTAATTGCTGTTGTTTTTGTCGTCATGTCACTTGCATATGCAAACTTCAAGGTTGATAGAACCTATTTGTTGATGGATGATCAGAGTTGTCAAGCACTCATGCCCCATTTCACCATGCTTGCTTTTCAGGAGCAATGAAATGACCTGCTTTTAAGATGAAACTTTGGTTATAAATGCAACAGTCTCTGATGGAGTAGGAATTTGAGTTACCTTTACTGCTGTGAAGCATCATGTATTGTAAACTGATTCATTTTAAGATGACTCTTAACACTTTGAGCAGACGTAGGTCTTCCCTGTGAATAATTCAGGATTTGTTTTTATGATGGTCTAAAAATCATTCTTGTATTTGAATCAGAAATGGACCAATTTCATTCTGAAGGATGTCACTTTGGAGCTGCATCAATTGACTATTAACAAGAATATAGGGGACAATGATTTTTGCGGGGAGAAAGTCCATGTAACTTTTGTCGAATTCAAGATGGAATCTATACCAGAACGTCGACCCTTCCTTCTATCAAGGGATTTTGTTTTTGCAAAGCCCCTGGACAAGAGCGATACACAGTTTCAGGTTAGTCCTTTTCAAGTACATTCAAGATCAAATTAAGATGTTAGTATTGTGCTCTGTTAAAAATGTCATATTTCACCTCCCATCTGTTTGCTGATTGTGCTTTTGCATCTGCTTTTTCTTCATTGATTTACTTTTTGATGATAATTGAACGGCCATACGGTGGCTCCAATTTTTTCGATCATCAGTGAAATCTTTCTGATAGTTGAGCGCTGAAAAATACAGCGGTCTTCACGTTAAGATCACTTGATTATGATATGTTCGCCAGGAATCTTGTTTCTGTGTGAAGTGTGGCAGCTTCCATGAAGGCCTACAAATGTCTGCACGACTATCTTCGCAGATGCATGCCACCCCCTGACAAGCATAAGCATGTGCACGTGCAAAACCATGTCCTTGCGCGTGCCGAACACACACCAACGCCTCTCTCAGAAATTGTTCTTTCCCGAATTTGACAAAAGTCTGGTTACTTTATATTTCGAATTGCTATTCCGTCCATGCAACGTCTCAAATTTGAGGGGCTGGAACAAGGAAGGCTTGTATTACTATAGAGGAGGCATTTAGTTTGTACTGTTTCCATCGGTAAGAAATAGATGCAGACTCTTCTGCTGCTAGTCTTGCATCAATCTCAGTTAATTACCTTCGTTTGATGCATAAAACGTTTAGTTGAGTGTCATTTGTACTCCTTCTTGGTATTAATCTTCTTTTTCAAAAAGCAGGGTTTTGTACATCGAGTGAAGAAGAGTTCCATCGTTTTAGCAGAGTTTGGAGATGATTTTCACTCCCAGCATCATTCAAGCAGCAGATACAACATCAGCTTTTCTTTCAATAGAGTTTGCTTGAAGAGAGCTCATCAAGCAGTTGAAGCCGCCACCGATGCTTCATTCCGCAACTTCCTTTTCCCCGAATGTCCATTTAGACATGATTTGTTTGCCTTGCCATCTCTCTATTTTTCAAACGGCGTGCTTAACTTGGAGCAAAGGTCCGCAATCCATCAGATTCTAACTCTCAAAGGTTCAGCACCGTTTCTCATGGAGGGTCCTCTTTGTACACTGGATCAAGGCCTATCAAGGGCTGGCGTAGTGGTTAGGGAAGCTGTGTGGCAAGTATACCAACGCTCTAAAGATTCTCGGATTCTAGTGGCTGCGCCTATAAACAAAACGTGCGATGTTCTGATGAGAAGCTTGAAGGGAGAAATCCCAGACTCCAAAATATTTCGAGCGAATGCTGCATTCCGTGAGATAGATGCCGTGCCTGATGACATTCTCCCTTCTTGTTTTTATAAAGAGGAAAGCGAGTGTTTCGCTTGTCCTCAACTCCAGGAACTCCAACAATTCAAGGTAATATTCTCGACTTTTGTGAGTAGCTTCAGGCTACGCAATGAAGGCATCAACGCAGGACACTTCAGTCATATTTTCCTCGTCGATGCATCGTCCACTTCTGAGCCAGAGGCGATGATTGTGCTAGCTAATTTGGCCAATGAGGATACGACCGTTGTAGTGACTGGTGCGCAAGGAAATCGCTCAGGGTGGGTGCGATCCCCAATTGCTCGGTGGAACGGTCTCCAGATATCATTCTTCGAGAGGCTCAAAGAATTTACACCGTACAAGAACCTCGACCCTGCATTCATCGCCCGATTGGACCGTTAGCTGGAATCGGATGAAACTAACAGCTATTGAGTATCAGTTGCTCTTGGATACGAGCTCTGGTTACTTAAGAATGCTCTTGATGTGCTTTGTTTCCTCATTTCCATGTTTGAGCTGAGTTGCATGAGAAAGGGATAAAAATTATGTAGGTATCAGTATGTATACAATTTGCCCCTAATAAATCAAGCAGTTGGTTTTGGATATATTCCCAAACGAGTGGTTCTATATTTTTTGAATTTCTAAGCTCATTCGAAAATGAAAAAAAAAAAAAGGATTAGACATATTATATGTAATTTGGTTAAAGAAACAAGTGATTTTATAATATATTTTATGTATAAAATCTGGATGAGGCATTTACTACATTTTAAATATTTGTAATGGCATGTAAGGCATTTTCGGGAACGATTTATGAGTTGATTATTGTGAAATAATTTGAGAAATGCTTTATGAAAGAAATTGCAAAAAAGATATATGTGTTGATTTGTGAATCTCATTTATGAAATGTATTATATTGTAAAATTGTATATATTTGGTATTGTGAAAATGACTTATGCTACTGATTCTGGATTGGTTTTTTGGAAAGAATTGTTTGTGAAGGATATACGTTTTGGCTTTATTATGATCTATGAGATGGATTTTGAATTTGATTTCCGATTTTGGAGGATGATGGTTTGATGCTCAATATCACCGTGAACACAATTAGGGGTTTCTGGGTATATAAATTGTTTTTTAGGTATCCTTCTAGGTCGAGTCATCAACTGATAATAAATGAAGACCTTACTAAGGGAATCTTAGTCGCCTCGTCAATCGGGCATTTTGTTGTGACCAAGGTTTGATATTAAACAACAAATTGATTAATGGAATGGACTATTAACATATCATTTGATGAGATGGATCATTTGACATCCTAGAATCTCCAATTCTGTTTTCAATTAAATAAATCTCCAAGGTTTTTTATGATATATACCAGTTTGGAGTTTTTCATTGTAAAAAAAAAAATAGTTTATGGTAAATTTGTCACAAATATATCAGTTTGGGGTTTTTCAAGGTATTAATACTAATTTAAAAGCACCAAACATTAATAAATAAAAAAAGAAATACAGGTCTTCTTTGATTTCAATTACATATTTGGTGACTTCTTAAATATTTTTGGATTAATATCATTAGTGATCCTTTGGGAGAAATTATGTTGGCACTCACCACGACGGCGATTGAGACCATCGTTGTTGGCCGCACAGGGGGCAGGTCGTGCTCATCATCAATGGCCTCACCATCGATGGAGCGGTGGCGGGGAGGGCCAACAACATAAACTACACCTAAGTTATATGCGATCCTTCTAAATTTCTTCACTATTAAATTAGTAATACTATTGCATTCTTTAAACTCTATGAGCTTCAAAATAAACTAACATGCTGTATTCGAAATAGCCTTACATCATTTATGTTATTCACATAACTACTTTTTTTCCACCCTAATTTTGTTTCAAATTAATTATAAGAGTTTCTATCATAATTGAGATAGCGAATAACTTATCTCTTTCAGCTTTTTTAATTAAGAATAGACAAAAATTGAGGAGTGACGAATCATTAAAATAATACTTATTGATCAAATGTATACCATGTGATTTATGTGTGTGTGTGTGTGTTATATAAACGTCACAAAGCAAGAATAATGTAATATAATAAAATAGGGAAAATTTCGAATAAAGGCTTGAAATGCCTTAATTTTCTCAAATAATGACTCGAAGTGAACATTATATCAAATAAGGGACTAAAGTGATCAAATTGTCAAAGAGTCTGAAGTAGCCAAATCGTCGCAAATAAAGACTTATGGCCAGCTAGTCACTATTCCAACCATCGGAGAAGGGGTATCTCAATCAAAACAATTCTAAGTATTTTTTGTAATTTTTGTAATTTTTACTTTTTCTTTTTCTTTTTCCTCTTTCCTCCCTGCTATCGTCATGCCTAGTCGATAGTCGGCAGAGGTCACTAGCCTCAGGCAAGAGCCGCCCTTGTAAACGTCAAGCAAGGATTGCCCTCGCCTAGGCGGACGACAACAACCATCCCCTGATCTAGCCAATCCAGGCGAGGGCAATGGTTGCCCTTACTTGAATTCAACGACCTCTACCTTGGCCGATGAAGGAAAGAGGGAAAAAGATAAAAGATAAAAGAAAATGAAAAAGAAAAAATAACGAAAAAAATTTAAGTAAAAAAACGAAAATGTCCTTTAGCCGGCAAGGCTAAACCCTTTTTTGATATTTATATAATCACTTTAGATTCTTATTTAAACAAAACGATGGTAGTTTAGACCCTTATGTAAAATAAGATCCAGTTTAACTCCTTATCGGAGAAAATAATAGCACTTTGATTGGAATTTTTCCACTAAGGATAGATAGAGTGATTTGATATATTCGTTTAAGGTAGTTCGCGTTGGAATCCAGCAACCTGCGGGGCAACTAATTCAGTCGAAGAAAGATCTGCAGTGAAGACCACTGCTTCTCTTGATCCTTCCCCTGCTCTTCACTTACTGTCAGAAAGAGAAAATTCCAAAAAAGGTTTCAACTTTTTTCTGCAACCTCCAAAAGTAAGTCCATCATTGATCCTTCCCTTCTTCCCATTTGCGGTCTGAATCTGATCACACATTGATATCATGGAGGCAGCATCGGGAAGTTTCCTTTTGAACTCGCCTCTGTTCGTCCTTCATTCGACCTTTTCACTGTGTTGTTCTAAGGAGAGGAAAAAATGAGTGCTCTTTTTTTCTTTCTTCTTCTGTTTTTGGCATGGAAACTGCTTGATCGCATCCTCGGTTCTAAGGAAGAGGATGGTCATCACCATCGTCAAAGGAATGAACCAGAAGCAACGAACCATTCGCAATCCTTTGACCTGATCACCCCTGGAGGTGAGCCAAATTTGAGCAGGACTGCTGGGGGCTCATGTCAGTCTTCTTATGTCATATCTCCTTTCAAAGCAGTCCCGTCCGATTCTCCAAAACCATCCCCTTCTGTTTCAAAGCCATCAACCGCTGCTTCTACTGACCCGTTTGTTTCCCCGGCCAAACCCGCGGGCATTCCGGCTTACTCGAATCAGCATGTGTCAAAGTCATCTCAATCTTCGAATAAGCCGTCTTTACCTCGCTTGGTACATCCTTCTCTTTCAAAAACATCCTCGCCAACTTCATCTCCTTCAAAGCAACCCCTTCGGCTACTAAACCATCCCCTTCTGTATCAAAATCTAGTGATCCACTTGTTTCGGGAACCAAACCACCACCAATATCCACTCACTCGAATCAGAATGTAGTAAAACTGCCTCGGCCTTTCGGTGAGCCATCTTCATCTTGTGTGCGTTCTCCTTCTTCGTCAGGAACAACCTCTCATACCCCAAGAACAGGAGAACGTTCTCCTAAACAATTCAAGCGAGTCTTAAGTGCAGTTTCCCCAGTTTCGCTGAATCAGCAAAGGGAGACTATTTATGTTCAGAAAGATGCTTCCCCTATTTACAGCATCCCCGAGGATATTGAAGATTTGATCAAGCGAGACATTGTGCCTGGGGTTCTCCAGAAAGCACTATCTCCATCCACATATAGGCATTATTTTGCAGCTCTTCTATATGCAGAGGACTTCTACATTGAGGTAACAACGATGTGTGATCATTTAATGTTCCAACTTTGCTGTGCAAATTAATGTGGGGCGATAATGTTACGTGTGACATTGACAGTTTTGTTTAGAGAGATTGAAATCCTTCTATCCATCTTCCCAATCTTTTATGATCACTTGCAATGTGAGAATACAATCAAGTATGGTGGATGAAGTCAGTAGCAGTACTTGTTAATTGTCGCTTGCTCTCATATAGGTTCATTAGGATAGCAGCTAGCCCACTGCAATGTCATGACCTCATTTTATGGAGAAATTTTAACTTGCGAGACTTGACAAATCCATGTTGATGGTGGAGTTTATTTCAACATGGTCACAGAAACACCCACAATATTTACCAAAACGAGCATAGGCTCCATTCTCCCAAGGATGTGTAAGCATTTACTTACTGCCTCAGGCTGAATGGTGTTTCCAGATTTTATGTGTGCGCTCAGAGTGTGTTCGATCCCCTTGTACAATTAATCATTTAAATGGTAACTCGTGTAGTTCCGAGTCTATGCCATGAGATGTTATGAGTATCACGGATTCTGGATCACTTTGCAAGATATTATATTAACGTAGCATGGTTAACTGCTCTTAATATGTGACGGAAACCCTCATAAGTTACTGGCCATGCTTACTTCGGATTCTCGAGTTGGAAATGGGTGTGTGTTTTTATTAAATGCAGCGTGCTGAGTTTTTCTGTTGACTTCTGTGTTTAAGTAATCTTCAGCTGATTTGTGGCCATGGAATTAAGATTTTAGGAGAAGCTTGTTGATCTGCAATATTGGGCTATTTAGCGGTGGAGTGTGGACAACATGTCTACTTCATCGTGCATTCCTGATAAGAGATAAGCTCATCTCAGCTTATCTAAAAAGATGCAAAAGTGACCTTCAATGCTCAAGCAAGGAAATGTGGACTCTGACAAGGGCAAACGTCAAAAGGGAATAAAAAGACTAAAACATAAAATTGGAAGATGACCACAAACAAGCCTTGAAGATCAAGGTCTTACTGAGGATTTGCTATGAAATATAGCGAAATTGCATGAAAAGTTTAATTGCTATTGTTTTTGTCGTCGTGTCAGTTACATGTTCAAACTTCAGCGTTGATAGAATCAAGTTGTTGATGGATAATGACAGAGGTGTCAAGCACTCATGCCCCATTTCACCATGCTTGCTATTTTCTGCAACATGAAATGACCTGTTTTCAAGATGAAACTTTGGTTATAAATGCAACAGTCTCCGATGAAGTAGGAACTAGAGTTACATTTACTGCTGTGAAGCATCATGTATTGTAGATTGATGTATTTTAGAATGACTAACACTTTGAGTAGACGTAGGTCTTCCCAGTGAATAATTCAACATTTGTTTTTACGATGGTCTAAAATTATTCTCGTTTTTGAATCAGAAATGGACTGATTTCATTCTAAAGGTGTCCCTTTGGAGCTGCACCAGTTGACTTTTAACAAGAATATAGGGGACAATGATTTATCCAGGGAGAAAGTCCAAGTAACTTTTGTCGAATTCAAGATGGAATCTATACCTGAGCGTCGACCCTTTTTTCTATCAAGGGATTCTATTTTTGCAAAGCCCCTGGACAAGAGAGATACACAGTTTCAAGTTAGTCCTTTTCCAAGTACTTTTAAGATTAAATTAAAGATGTTAGTATTGTTCTCTGTTTAAAAATGTCAATTCATCTCCCATCTGCTTGCTGATTGTGCTTTTGCATCTGCTTTTTTTTCATTGATTTACTTTTGATGGTAATTGAACGGCCATATGGTGGCTCCAATTGTTGGATCATCAATGAAATCTTTCTGCAAGTTGAGGGCTGAAAAATACAGCGGTCTTCACATTGAGATCACTTGATTATGATATGTTTGCCAGGAATCTTGCTTCAGTCTGAAGTGTGGCAGCCTAGGCCTGCAAATGTCTACACTACTATCTTTGCAGATGCATGCCCACGCTGACAAGCATAAACATGTGCACGTGCAAAAACATGTCCTTGCGCGTGTGAACACACACCAACGCCTCTCTTAGAAATTGTTCTTTCCCAAATTTGAAAAATTCTAGTGACTTCATATTTTGAATTGCTATTCCGTCCATGAAACATCTCAAATTTAGGGGCTGGAATAAGGAGTGCTTATATTACTAGAGACTAGAGAGGAGTCATTTGGCTTGTATTGTTTCCATCGATAAGAAACAGATGTAGATTCTTCCGCTGCTATTCTTTTGCAGAGTCTTGCAACGATCTCAGTTAATTACCTTCGTTTGATGCATAAAACGTTCAGTTGAGACTAGAGGAAGAGTTCCATCGTCTTAGCAGAGTTTGGAGATGATTTTCACTCCCAGCATCATTCAAGCAGCAGATACAACATCAGCTTTTCTTTCAATAGAGTTTGCTTGAAGAGAGCTCATCAAGCAGTTGAAGCTGCCACCGATCCTTCATTCCGCAACTTCCTTTTCCCCGAATGTCCATTTAGACATGATTTGTTTGCCTTGCCATCTCTCTATTTTTCGAACGGCCTGCTTAACTTGGAGGGTCCTCTTTGTACACAGGATCTAGGCCTATCAAGGGCTGGCGTAGTGGTTAGGGAAGCTGTGTGGCAAGTATACCAACGCTCTAAAGATTCTCGGATTCTTGTGGCTGCTCCTATAAACAAAACGTGCGATGTTCTGATGAGAAGCTTGAAAGAAGAAATTCCAGGTTCCAAAATATTTTGAGCGAATGCTGCATTCCATAAGATAGATGTCGTGCCTCATGACATTCTCCCTTCGTGTCTTTATAAAGAGGAAAGCGAGTGTTTTGCTTGTCCTCAACTCCAGGAACTCCAACAATTCAAGGTAATATTCTCGACTTTTATGAGTAGCTTCAGGCTACACAATGAAGGCATCAATGCAGGACACTTCAGTCATATTTTCCTCGTCAATGTGTCGTCCACTTCCGAGCCAAAGGCGATGATTGTGCTAGCTAATTTGGCCAATGAGGATACGACAGTTGCCGTTACTGGTGCACAAGGAGATCGCTCGGGGTGGGTGCGATCCCCAATTGCTCAGAGGAATGGTCTCCAGATATCATACTTTGAGAGGCTCAAAGAATTTACACCTTACAAGAACCTCGACCCTGCATTCATCGCCCGATCAGACCCTGCGCCAGAATCAGATGAAACTAACAGCTATTGAGTATCAGTTGCTCTTGGATACAAGATCTGGTTACTTAAGAATCCTCTTGATGTGCTTTGTTTTCTCATATCCATGTTTGAGCTGAGTTGCATGAGAAAGGGATAAAAATTATGTATCAGTATGTATACAATTTGCCCCTAATAAATCGAGCACTTGGTTTTCTGTTTGTATTTCAGTTGTAAAGGTTCCTTTTACATAAATTTCACAGCTTCTCTTCTCCTATTCTCGAGTATCATCTAAAGTAAATAGCTGTTTCCTTTGAAATTTTCTCCTTTGGTTCTTCAGAAGCCGCCAGCACCTTAAGTTCTCATATTCAAGTTGTTCAACGAATTCAGCAATGCATGTCTCGGGCCTTATAGCTAGGAATTGATACTGGAATGTGGAGGAACAGGGAGATTGGATTGATTAATACAAGATCACGGGATGGCTCTAATGGCGCATATGCATGGCACTTATTTTGAACCGAATCAATGGAACTCCTTGAACTTACAATGTAACATACTATCAACTCTGGTTTTAATTTCGAGTGAGAAGGACAAAAGATTTAAATCAAAGGTCACTATCTGTTCCTCTCCCTCTCATCTGAGAAAGTTACCAGGATCTGCTCCAAAAATCCCGTACTGAAATGGAAATCAAAAAGACAGGAAGGATGATCGGAAAATGCTAAAAGACGCCAAAAGGGACAAAAAAAAAACAGTTCTAAATAAGAATGACGCAGCATGAGCCGTAGAAGTATTTTTTCGGTCGAAATAAGCTATAGAAATGTTAACAGCTGATATCCACATTAAGACACTCTGCTTCAGCCCTTTTCTTTTACCTTGAATGAGTTCAATCACTGTCCCTGATCTGCATAAATGACACGCTGTCAATCGGGCCTAACTTGTCGGAGATGATCGCTTTAGCTTTGCCGGCAAGATTGCCCCCGGCTTCATCTGCCATGCTTTTCTTCTCTGATGCAAACTGCCGGGTCATTTTATGCAACAAAAATAGTCAAGCTCGACAGGGAAAGCACATCAATGAATGGAACAAATCAATAAGTATTTTCATCAACATATGCGATCAGAAGCATCGTTCGCGCTGTTTAAACAAATCGTTGTTCCCTTTCAATTTTGCCACGTGAGGATCCGGCAAGGCATTTCCATGCATAAAAGCATAGGACATGCATGTACATGTAGACAGAATACACATGAAAGTACAAATGAATGGAACCAATCAATATATACATGTCAATGGCTAGTGTGGCTTAGAGGAGTATTTAAGGAGGTCATTCAGTCCATTTGAAGTGTGGGACGTGAAAATTAGAATTCTAAAGTGTGAAGCTTCTTACAATTACTTGTTTTTCTTCGGCGCACCTTACAAATCATGTTCATAAAAGGAGTGACTTAATGAATTAGAGAGATCTTGTACTGTGTGTTTGCACTCATAAATTGTATTTGTGTGTTGATACTATAGTGAATTGCAGCCAGAAGACAGTCGGTGTGGGAAAGTGGACATACACTTAAACTAAAGCTGAACCACTATAAATAAATAAATAAATATATATTTCGTGTGCAATATTCTCTTCCTTTAACTCATTTACTTAAGATTGTTGCACTATTAGGGTGTGTTTGTTTATTTGTGTTTATGTTCCCTAGAACACAAATTTTTGTTCTTTTGATCCGGGGAACAAAAAAATAACAGAAACGCATTTGTTTACACTTTTGTTTCCGGGAACAAAATATCTATTTTTTTGTTCTCGGGAACAGATTTGGAACAAAAATAAAAAGTAGAAAAAACTAGTTTCTTGTTCCTGGACCAATTATATTTTTTTGTTCTCGGGAACAGATTTGGAACAAAAATAAAAAGTAGAAAAAACTAGTTTCTTGTTCCTGGACCAATTATGAGAAACATTGTTTCTCTCTCTTATTTTTTTTCTTCTCTTTCTTTTCTTCTTCTTCTTCTTCTTCTTCTTCTTCTTCTTCTTCTTCCTCCTTTTGCCGGGCACCGGCCTTGGCCAAACGAGGGCCAGCGACCTCGTCGGAGCATCTTCTTCTTCTTCTTCTTCTTCTTCTTCTTCTTCTTCTTCTTCTTCTTCTTCCTTTTGCCGGGCACCGGCCTTGGCCATGGCCGGTGCCGGTGGCCCAGCCAAACGAGGGCCAGCGACCTCGTCGGAGCATCACCGGCCCCCGGAAAGGCCGAGCCACGACAAGGCTCGTCAGCCCGAGCCTCGTCGTGGCCGCACGAGGCTTGGCCTCACCCAGATCTGGCGAGGCCCTGGCAGTGGCCCGACCAGGCTAAGCCTCGCCGGTGGCTAGGCGAGGGCAACCATAGCAAGGCTCGACCTCCCCAGCTAAGGTAAGGTCGACCTCGCGTCGCCCGGGCGAGGCCAAGCCTCACCGGTGGCTCCGGCAAGGCTCGCTGGACGTCGCCCGGCCCGATGGCCAGCGACCGGCCAAAGAGAAAAAGAAAAAAGGAAAAATAAAGAAGAAAAATATTAAAAATATTAAAAAAATTAAAAGAAACAAAAAAATTATACAAGTTTACCAAACTCATTTCTATTCCTATAGTGGAAATTTTTTGCAATTGCCAAGCGCGTTTTTATATTCTGAAATTGTTCCCGAAAACATAAACAAAACAAACTGTTTCTGTTCAAAAATTGTTCCCCGAAACAGAAACGTTACCAAACGCGCCTTTATAGGTTATCGTGAAAGTCTAAATATCTATAAGAAATATGGAGTTTCTCAAAACCGATTATGTTTCTTATCCAAACTTTACTCGCTACTTACTTTGTTCCGAATTTGGTTGTTAAAAATTTTTTAAAACACCTATTCACTCCCCTCTAGATATTTGTACTAGCTTTATCAATTCATATTTACAAACCATTACAAAAATCAGCAAAGAGTCAGGGTTAACTTAAACTTCGCTAACACCAAGCTAATCCCTCGCCTCCAAAAGGATCCCAAACCACACGTGATGGTCCTCCAAACTACAGGTCTGAAAATATTTAAACAGCAATATAATAAAATATCCATCTTAGTGAGTCAACAACCTAAGCCTTAATTAGGATGTTAGTTCGTCTTGGAGGCAGCATAAACGCGTATGATATACAAATTTACCTCGCCTTGGCACACCTCTACATATTAGTACATCTATGATTTTCTAGGGAAGAGAGAGAAGAAATAAAATATAAAATATTTTCTAGGATTTTTTAAAATCTATGATTTTCTTATCAACCGCCCTCCCTAAATTCCTCCCAACCTAGCATATTGTCCCCTTTATATTTTCTTATTTTCCTTTTTGCTTAAAGCTAAGATTTTGGCCAACAAATCACAACTTTATCACCGGATCTGGTTTCCTTTTCGGTTTCCATTTTCCGTTCGATAAATCCTTTTTTAAAAAATTTCGAACTTGTCAATATTTCGATGGATAATGAGGTGACGTCCAATAAATTAGTCTTGAAATCCTCGAAAGTTCGATACACAAAATCGAATTAAATTTTATAGTTAAAATCGATCGAATACGACTTTAGTATGACCTAAACTATCATGTGGCTTTTAGGGGTTTTCCACAATTGACTCATGGTCTATAATTTTCGATCCACATATGTGCCTATTCAAATCGTAAACAACCCTCAGTTGTCTGAAATCGCGAGAGTTCAATTACGTACCCGAAATACA
This sequence comes from Eucalyptus tenuipes, assembly GCA_014182365.1. Taxonomy (NCBI): domain Eukaryota; kingdom Viridiplantae; phylum Streptophyta; class Magnoliopsida; order Myrtales; family Myrtaceae; genus Eucalyptus; species Eucalyptus tenuipes. The sequence goes on along the minus strand of CM024546.1, from coordinate 8,481,775 downwards.
AAATCAATAGAAAATCAGTTTATTATTGATCGACGTGAGTATCGTAATCGTGCGAAACCACTCGCAAACTAACTACAAACTTCTATCGAATTGATTTATATCCATTCGTTAATTGACTTCTAACAGCGAATTATTAACCCTTGTTTATTCTTATGGTCGAGCGATCAATCTCTAATTGTATTCTCCAGCCTTTCGTGTTTTAATTCTTTATGGTTTCACCCAATAATTTAGTTAACTTATGAGTAATCAGTTCAGAGTAAAATAATCATGTATACATCGATGAAATAATTATTTCATATATTTCGAAATATGAACTAAATTTCAAGATATCACAGCCCTAGTTGTAGAGCTAATTTTCCCATGATTTTTTCCGTGCAATATTCTAGCACATGCAAAGGACAATAAATAAAAAGAATAAAAAGTAGGAAATAACAATAAAATGAAACATACATATATGAGAGTAAATTAAAAGAATGAAAAAATCATGGGAAAATCATCCAAAGAGGACACATCACTTTTTCACTATTCCTATATCGTTCATTTCAATATATAAATTTTCAAGTCAATATTGCACATCCTACAACGACAACATGCCATCATCATGACATGTTACCACGTGTTATTATATTAAAACAGAAGTAGATAATTGTGTGTACATTGCTATAATTTAAGAGCGCCATAAATCGCAAAAATACATGTCCTCTTTGATTTCAATTATATATTCAATGACTACTGAATTATTTTTGGATTAATATCATTAGTGGTCCTTTAGGAGAATTATGTTGGCACTCACCACAACGAGTGACCATCGCTGGTGGCCGCACGAGGGCAGGTCGACCTCATCGTTAATGGCCTCACTGCCGATGGAGTGGTGGCGGAAATGGCCAACAAAAAATAAAAAAAAATTACACCTAAGTTATATAAAATCCTTTTTAATTCTTTCAAATTAATTAGTATTATTATTGTAATCTTTAAACTCAATGAGTTTGAAAATAAACTAACGGTATGTATTTGAATTAGCCTCACGTCATTTATATTATTCACATAATTACTTTTTTTCAATTCAATTTAATTTTAAATCATTATAAAAGTTACTATCTCGAGACAAGATAGTAAATAACTTGTCTTTCCATTTTAAATTAAGAAAAGATAAAAATTGAGGAATGACGAACCATTAAAATAATATTTACCGATCAAATGTATACCAAGTGACAAATATATGTTAGATAAGAGTCACGTGACAATGACACGAAGCGAGGTCGAAATCTCGCATGGTGATTACACAAATAAACCCCTTTCTAATTATTTAGATAAAATATATTATATTTAGATTATTAGGCCACGTCTGGCATTCAAAATAAATTTCAAGATATGGTAAATGTTTATATATCCTACGTTTGGTGCATATTCAAGATATGAAGTTCATGAATAAAATTATCCCATGAGAAAGGTGGAACAAAGATGTATAGGATTTCCAATATCCATAAGAAAAAACTTATTTTTCTTGAATAGCAAACTTCTTAAATTAGTAAAACTAAAATTATATTTCGATGTAAATAATATTTTAATTATAACATAAGAAATTCAAAATTACAAGAATAACTAAAATTTAGAGGGGGATGGGGTTTCTCTAGCTTTTGACATAGCGGGCCTCGGCGGGAGGCCCGCACGACGGGCTATTAGCTCAGTGCTAGAGCGCGTTATGATAATTGCGTCGTTGTGCCTAGGTTGTGAGGGCTCCCAGCCACATGGATAGTTCAATGTGCTCATCAACGCCTGACCCTAAGATGTGGATCATCCAAGGCACATTAGCATGCCGTACTTCTCCTGTTCGAACCGGGTTTGAAACCAAACCTCTCCTCAGGAGGATAGATGGGGCGATTCAAGTGAGATCCAATGTAGATCCAACTTTCTATTCACTCGTGGGATCTGGGCGGTCCGAGGGGGAACCCCACGGCTCCTCTCTTCTCGAGAATCCATATATCCCTTATCGGTCTATGGACAGCTATCTCTCGAGCACAGGTTTAGGTTCGACCTCAATGGGAAAATATAAATGGAGCACATAACAACGTATCTTCACAGACCAAGAACTACGAGATCGCCCCTTTCATTATGGGGTGACGGAGGGATCCATTCGACTGAACTGTCTCCTCCAGCTTTCGCACGGTCTCCTTCAACTTCTCAACATCTTCAACTTTGGCAGTCTCTTTAACTTGCTCTTGTAAAGCTTGAACTTAAAGGATAAGAGCCTATACCTTCTCATGGAGAGAATCTAAAGTAGATTTCAATGCAGATTGAGTAGTCCTCCGATTGTTTCACAGAGACAATACTTAGACAGTAAGAATTAGATCAAATGGGAACTAAAAGGATGTGATAGATAACGATCTATCTTGACATTCTATTTTTCATATTTTTATACCTTGTCTAAAGATAAAGACAAGAATCTAGTATTCAGAGTTTGCATCGATTTGGTACCGCTCAAAATTACAAGAATAACTAAAATTTAGTTTTTTTAATTTAATGTTATTTTTGTTATATAGTTGAATTATATTCTATCTTAAAAGATAAATTCAACATATAAATATAAATATAAATTTTTAATTATTATTTATTTTAGGTATTTCATTACAATTAATATTTATTAGAGAATGATGGAATGGGAAAAAGGAATTAAAAAAGAAAGGAATTAAAAAAAAAAAGCAAATAAAAACGAAGTAAGCAAAAGTGTCACAAAAGATTTTTTGCATCTCCATTTATGCAACTTTTAGGTTTATTTACATTGATATGCTATTTATACAAAATAATATACATTATATGACGTGAATATATTCGACTTTGTTATTGCAATTTACTAAATAATAAATAGAATATAGCACAATTCCGAATTTTTTTCATATTTGATTCTATTCCTTAGTATCCTAAGGTTCTTAGCGTTGGAATCCAACACCCTGTATGGCCACTGACTCCGAGAAAACTTAGCAGTGAAGACAACCGCTTCTCTTGGTCCTTCCCCTGCTCTTCCCTTCACCGTCCGAAAGAGAAGATTCCAAAACAGGTTTCGACCTTTTCCTGCAACCTCCAAAAGTAAGTTCATTTTTATCAGATCGCGCATTGATATCATGAAGGCAGCGTCGTGAAGTTTCCTATCGAACTCGCCTCTGCTCGACCTCCATTCGTCCTTCTCACCTTGTTGTTCGAAGAAGAGGAAAAAATGAATGCTTTTTTCGGACTACGCGGTCGCAATCTCGGTTTTAAGGAAGAAGATGGTCATCACCATCGCCAAAGGAATGAACCAGAAGGAACGAACCATTCGCAATCCCTCGACCCGATCAGGCCTAAAAGTGAGCCAAATTTGAGCGGGACTGATGGCGGCTCAGCTCAGTCTTCTCAGGTCACATCTCCTTTCAAAGCAGTCCCTTCCGGTTCTCCAAAACCATCCCCTTCTGTATCAAAACCGTCAACCGCCGCTTCTAGTGACCCGTTTGTTTCCCCGGCCAAACCCGCGGCCTTTCCGCCTTGCTCGAATCAGCGTGTGTCGAAGTCATCTCCATCTTCGAACGAGCCGTCTTTACCTCGGTTCGTAAATGTTTCTCAGCTGCGTGATTCGAAAATATATCATGTTTCTCAGCTTCTTGATTCGAAAATATATAATGTTTCTCAGCTTCTTGATTCGAAAATATATAATGTTTCTCAGCTTCGTGATTCGAAAATATATCATGTTTCTCAGCTTCTTGATTCGAAAATATTAAATCTTTCTCAACTTTCTCGTTCGAAAACATCCTCGCCAAGTCCATCTCCTTTCAAAGCAACCCCTTCGGCTTCTTCGTCGAAAACAACCTCTCATACCCCAAGAGCGCAAGAACGTTCTGCTAAACAATTCAAGCCAGTCCTAAGTGCAGTTTCCCCAGTTTCACCGAACCAGCAAAAGGAGACTGTTTATGTTCAGACAGATACTTCCCCCATTTACAACATCCCCGAGGATATTAAAGATTTGATAAAGCGAGACATTGTGCCTGGGGTTCTCCAGAAACCACTATCCCCATCGACCTATAAGGATTATTTTGCAGCTCTTCTATATGCAGAGGACTTCTACATTGAGGTAACGACGATGCATGACCATTTAATGTTCCTATTTTGCTGTGCAAATTCATGGTTGGCAATAATGATTCATTTTAAGTTGACTCTTAACACTTTGAGTAGACGTAGGTCTTCCCTGTGAGTAATTCAGGATTTGTTCTTATGATGATCTTAAAATCATTCTTGTATTTGAATCAGAAATGGACTGATTTCATTCTGAAGGATGTCACTTTGGAGCTGCATCAATTGACTATTAACAAGAATATAGGGGACAATGATTTCTCCGGGGAGAAAGTTCGTGTAACTTTTGTCGAATTCAAGATGGAATCTATACCTGAGCGTCAACCCTACCTTCTATCAAGGGATTTTGTTTTTGCAAAGCCCCTGGACAAGAGAGATACACAGTTTCAGGTTAGTCCTTTTAAAGTACATTCAAGATTAAATTAAGATGTTAGAATTGTGCTCTGTTTAAAAATGTCGTACTTCATCTCCCATCTGTTTGCCGATTGTGCTTTTGCATCTGCTTTTTCTTCATTGATTTACCTTTGATGAATTGAAAGGCCATATGGTGGCTCCAATTGTTTGATCATCAGTGAAATCTTTCTGATAGTTGAGTGCTGAAAAATACAGCGGTCTTCACGTTAAGATCACTTGATTATGATATGTCTGCCAGGAATCTTTTCAGTGTGAAGTGTGCCAGGAATCTTTTCAGTGTGACGTGTGGCAGCTTCCATGAAGGCCTACAAATGTCTGCACTACTATCTTCGCAGATGCATGCCACACACTGACAAGCACAAGTATGTGCACATGCAAACCCACATCCTTGCGTGTGTGAACACTTACCGACGCCTCTCTCAGAAATGGTTCTTTCCTGAATTTGGCAAAACTCTGGTTACTTTATATTTCTAATTGCTATTCCATCCATGCAACATCTCAAGTTTGAGGGGCTGGAACAAGGAAGGCTTGTACTTCTATAGAGGAGGCAATTAGTTTGTACTGTTTCCATCGATAAGAGACAGATAGACTCTTCTGCTGCTATTCTTTTGCAGGGTCTTGCAGCGATCTCAGTTAATTACCTTTGTTTGATGCATAAAACCTTTACTTGAGTGTCATTTGTACTTCTTCCCAGTATTAATCTTCTTTTTCGTAATGCAGGGTTTTGTATATCGAGTGAAGAAGAGTTCCATCGTCTTAGCAGAGTTTGGAGATGATTTTCACTCCCAGCATCATTCAAGCAGCAGATACAACATCAGCTTTTCTTTCAATAGAGTTTGCTTGAAGAGAGCTCATCAAGCAGTTGAAGCCGCCACCGATGCTTCATTCCGCAACTTCCTTTTCCCTGAATGTCCATTTAGACATGATTTGTTTGCCTTGCCATCTCTCTATTTTTCAAACGGCATGCTTAACTTGGAGCAAAGGTCTGCAATCCATCAGATTCTAACTCTCAAAGGTTCAGCACCATTTCTCATGGAGGGTCCTCTTTGCACACAGGATCAAGGCCTATCAAGGGCTGGCGTAGTGGTTAGGGAAGCTGTGTGGCAAGTATACCAACGCTCTAAAGATTCTCGGATTCTAGTGGCTGCACCTATAAACAAAACGTGCGATGTTCTGATGAGAAGCTTGAAGGAAGAAATCCCAGACTCCGAAATATTTCGAGCGAATGCTGCATTCCGTGAGATAGATGCCGTGCCTGATGACATTCTCCCTTCTTGTTTTTATAAAGAGGAAAGCGAGTGTTTTGCTTGTCCTCAACTCCAGGAACTCCAACAATTCAAGGTAATATTCTCGACTTTTGTGAGTAGCTTCAGGCTACACAATGAAGGCATCAAGGCAGGACACTTCAGTCATATTTTCCTCGTCGATGCATCGTCCACTTCTGAGCCAGAGGCGATGATTGTGCTAGCTAATTTGGCCAATGAGGATACGACAGTTGTCATTACTGGTGCACAAGGAGATCGCTCGGGGTGGGTGCGATCCCCAATTGCTCAGAGGAATGGTCTCCAGATATCATACTTTGAGAGGCTCAAAGAATTTACACCTTACAAGAACCTCAACCCTGCATTCATCGCCCGATTGGACCCTGCGCCAGAATCGGATGAAACTAACAGCCATTGAGTATCAGTTGCTCTTGGATACAAGATCTGGTTACTTAAGAATCCTCTTGATGTGCTTTGTTTTCTCATATCCATGTTTGAGCTGAGTTGCATGAGAAAGGGATAAAAATTATGTATGTATCAGTATGTATACAATTTGCCCCTGATAAATCGAGCACTTGATTTTCTGTTTGTATTTCAGTTGTAAAGGTTCCTTTTACATAAATTTCACAGCTTCTCTTCTCCTATTCTCGAGTATCATCTAAAGTAAATAGCTGTTTCCTTCGAAACTTTCTCCTTTGGTTCTTCAGAAGCCGCCAGCACCTTAAGTTCTCATATTCAAGTTGTTCAACGAATTTGGCAATGCATGTCTCGGGCCTTATAGCTAGGAATTGATACTGCAATGTGGAGGAACAGGGAGATTGGATTGATTGATACAAGATCACGGGATGGTTCTAATGGCGCATATGCATGGCACTTATTTTGAACCGAATCAATGGAACTCCTTGAACTTACAATGTAACATACTATCAACTCTGGTGTTAATTTCGAGTGAGAAGGACAAAAGATTTAAATCAAAGGTCACTGTCTGTTCCTCTCCCTCTCATCTGAGAAAGTTACCAGGATCTGCTCCAAAAATCCCGTACTGAAATGGAGATCTAAAAGACAGGAAGGATAACCGGAAAATGCTAAAAGACGCCCAAAAAACACAGTTCTAAATAAGAATGACGCAGCACGAGCCGTAGAAGTATTTTTTCGGTCGAAATAAGCTATAGAAATGTTAACAGCTGATATCCACATTAAGACACTCTGCTTCAGCCCTTTTCTTTTACCTTGAATGAGTTCAATCACTGTCCCTGATCTGCATAAATGACACGCTGTCAATCGGGCCTAACTTGTTGGAGATGATCGCTTTAGCTTTGCCGGCAAGATTGCCTCCGGCTTCATCTGCCTTGCTTATTTTCTTTGATGCAAACTGCGAGGTTATTTTATGCAACAAAAACAGTCGAGCTCGACAGGGAAAGCACATAAATGAATGGAACCAATCGATTAGTATTTCCATCAACCAAATGCGATCAGAAGCATCGTTCGCGCTGTTTAAACAAATCGTTGTTCCCTTGCAATTTTGCTACATGAGGATCCAGCAAGGCATTTCCATGCATAAAAGCATAGGACATGCATGTACATGTGGACAGAATACGCATGAAAGCACAAAGAGGATGGCCCTAGCCGTAGAGCTGATTTTCCCATGATTTTTTTCCGTGCAATATTCTAGCACATGCAGAGGACAATAGATTAAAAGAATAAAATGTAGGAAATAACAATAAAATGAAATATATATATATATATATATATGAGAGTAAATTAAAAGAATGAAAAAAAAATCGTGGGAAAATCATCCAAACAGGACACATCACTTTTTCACTATTCCTACATCATTCATTTCAATATGTAAATTTTCAAGTCAACATTGCACATACTACACCGACAACATGCCATAGCTATCGCTATGGCATGTTACGACATGCCATTGTATGAAATAAATAAATAAATAAATAATTATCACAAAAGTACATAATTATGTGTACATTGCTATAATTTAGGAGCACCATAAATCGCAAAAATGAATGTCCTCTTTGATCTCAATTATATGTTCAATGACTACTGAATTATTTTTGGATTAATATCATTAGTGGTCCTTTAGGAGATATTATGTTGGCACTCACTACAGCGACGCCTGTGACCATCGTTGGTTGCTGCACGAGGACAGGTCGCTCTAATCGTTAATGGCCTCACCGTCAATGGAGCGGTGGCAGGGATCGCCAACACATAAAATTACACCTAAGTTATATACAATCCTTTTTAATTCTTTACAATTAAACTAGTATTATTATTATTGTACTTTTAAAACTCAAGAGTTTCAATATAAGCTAACAAGATGTATTTGAATTAGCCTCACGTCATTTATATTATTCACATAATTAAAAAATTTCAACTTAATTCTATTTTAAATTAATTATAAAAGTTACTATATTGAGATAAGATAGTAAATAACTTATCTTTATCCTTTTTTTTAAAATTAGATAATGTAAATAATAAAACATATAAATAATTAGGTTACGTTTGATCATCCGAATTTCTAACTAAGATAAAACTGGATAAAATAGGATATGAAATCTAGAGATTTTACTATGTTTTATCCACGTTTGATTATTATAATCAGATATATGCATACCATATTATATGCATTATTCGGTATAAACGGCATCTTAGTATAAATGAACCAAAAATTTTACAAATAGATATGGTAAAAGTCTCTTGTGACACTTTTGCATACTTTATTTTTATTTACTTTTTATTGTATTTTCCTATATTTTTTAATTAATTTATTTGTTATTTCTTTCTTCCCTTTCCATCGCTCTCTAATAAAATTTTATTAATGGTAAACTATACTAATATACCAAAAATACTAAAATATCTAAAATATGTAATAAATATGTTGAATCTATATTCTAAAATAAAATTAAACTCTAATATATAATTAAAATAACTAATTTTTCATTTTTTATTTTGAATTTCTTATGTTAGAATTCAAATATTATTTATATATTAAAATATTTTTAATTTTGTTAATTTTGTTAATTTAACAAATTTATTATTCGAGAGAAATAACTAGAAATCATATTCACATTTATCACACCTTCTTAATATGATAATTTTATCTGGTCTATATTCTCATATATCTAATTTTATCTTATTTGGAACTGGCACTAAATATAAAATAACACAAATTTTATCTCATTTTGGATTTTATCTCGATTGTCTAGCACTTGGAATCCAACACCCGGCGGCGGTCGGCGCCAAAGGCCAATGGGCTATGGGTGGCGGCGACGACGGTTAGCGATCCTACCGAGGCAGGTGACGGTCGTGTGATGGCAAGCGGCGGTTGAAGGTCCGTGAGCAAGAAGAAAAAATAAATAAATACAAAAATTTATAAATTTTTACCAAACGCATTTCTATTATTTTTCTATTTCGAGAATACAAATTTTGTATAATTACCAAACATCTTATTTTATTCAGAAATTGTTTCCCGGAGTAGAAATAGAAAAGAACTATTTCTAAACAGAAATAGTTTCTCTTATTAGAAACGTTACCGTACACACTCTTAATTGTTTTGACAAATTTTTTCCACCTTAAGATTGATTGTATTTAGTATCTATCTTGTGCGTTTAGTAACGCTCCCGAGAACACTTGTTTCTATTTTTTTTCTCGGGAGCAAAAATGGAACAAAAATGTGTTTGATAAGTTTTTTTTTTTTCCCCGAACAGAAAAAGCAAAAACAAGAAATAAAAAAAAAAATTGCTTCTACCCACCCCATTGGTGGTCGTGTGGTTTGCGCTCAATTCCTCTATCGGAAGGGAGCAAGTTCAAATCTCCGCGTTCGCTTGTGCGACTAAACTGCGGTCCATGGGAGGTGGGTCCCGCTGGTCACCCCGGGTTTACGTCGCCGGCCGCTGGCTATACGGCGGTTCCCGAATCATAAAAAAAAATTACTTCTTGTTCTCTAGAATAAAAATAAAAAACGAAATTAATTCTCATGTTTTTAAAACTTTCTTTTTGTCTCTCTCTGCTCTCTGGTGAAATTTGTTTAACAACAAATCTGCAATTTGGGGTTCCCTGCAATTCTTCTTTCCTCGTGGGTTTCTCCCCCTTTGCGGAATCGAAGTAGTGGGTAAAAGGAAAAATGAGATTTTGGGGTCGATGGTTCGTGTGTTTCACAAGTGTGGTAGAAACGGTTGCTTGAGAAGATTACTAGTGTCACAAAGCGGTGGGTTCTTAAATAGTGCCGTCAAATCCTCGAACATTCTCGACTTGCTCGAAATGCTCCACTTACCTTATCTATGCATAGAGCTCCAAAAATGGGACGGACTCATATTTTTAACTAATGGGTTGTATATGGATTATGAAGATGTAATGGCCCAATTAAAATGGGTCCAAAGTGTTTTAAGTCAATTCATATTAGTCGAAAATGAGTCACACGTTCACAGCTGTCGATTTTTGCCTCAATAGCACAACTTGAGCCATTTCAGGTCTTTCGATCCCTCTAACCCTTACGTGAGTTCCCCATCTTTCTCTTGGCCCTTCGCCTTGTCCTTTTTATATCTGTTGGGTGGTGCGTGCTTCGTTTAGTTTCCTCAATTTCTGCTGCTGCTATCGACATTGGCGATGCGGTGATGTCCGCCCCCGTCCAGCCATGTGACCGTGTCAAGGAAGGTTCGGGGTCCCCCTCTCCCCGCCGCGGGTGCATGCTTTTGTCGATCCCCTTTCTCGTTTGCGTTTTCAGGGGCATCGTGAGTTTTTGCCTTTCTTGATCGATTCCTCTGCTGCGTTTTTCGCCTGCATTGCTGGCGAGTATTCGTGGGTTCGTCGATTGTTTCCGTATGATTGTGTTTCTCGAGTTGCATTGCGGGGTTTGTTCGCTAGGACGTGGACGCTGGGTACGCGGCGTCTAGAGTGCGCTGGCCGCCTCACATCTTTTCCTTTTTCTTAAAAAATGAAATATTTTTTCCCATTGACTTTTGACCCAATAAATAGCGGCAAACGATTCGTCACCCCCATCTGCTTTAGCCATCATCGAACACGGCGAAGGAGGAAGAGAGAGAGAGGAATTAGGGTTTGTTCGGAGCAGCAGCGAAGCGAAGATGATCGAGGTGGTGCTGAACGACCGGCTGGGGAAGAAGGTGAGGGTGAAGTGCAACGAGGACGACACGATCGGCGACCTCAAGAAGCTGGTGGCCGCCCAGACGGGCACCCGCGCCGACAAGATCCGAATCCAGAAGTGGTACAACATCTACAAGGACCACATCACCCTCAAGGACTACGAGATCCACGACGGCATGGGCCTCGAGCTCTACTACAACTGATTTCCCTTCCCCAGACATCATCATCCCCGTGTCCCTCTACTACGGTAAAATTCCCTCTCCATTCTTTATAAAAGTTCCAAGCTTTCGTCTTTTTTTTAGGTACTTTTAGGAGCTATCGCGGTAGCGTTGGATTAGGTCGGTGGTCGTTGTTCGAGGATGATGTTTGCCGCTATTCTGCGTGTACGTTTGTTTTCTGTTTGAATTGGGATCGTTTTTTAGTGGTTTGTGCTGCTAATTGACTGAATCATTGACTTGATTAGGGGGTAATCCGTTTGATGGATGTATGCTTCCGCCGGCGCTATTATGTACTGCATGTTCGTTCTTAAAGATTGCGATTTCTTTTTATTTGGGATGGAAGGAGGTGTGGATTGCTCATGATTTGTGCTCTTAGCAAGACTCTCTTGATACTTTCAAAGACGTCGTTGCAATTTCTGCTTGTGCTTCACCTTTTTTGGTTCTATGAGAAAAAAATATATCCTAAAAGATTATACTGTAAGAAGATTTAGTAGAACCTTTCATCAATGATATTTGTTCGGAATTGATTTTTGACTGATGCCTGGGATTCTGCTTTTATTAGTAAACCAATGTTATAATCTCTTCATAGAGAGGTGGTGGATGTTCCATGGATTTAGTAAAACATACATTTGCTCTTTTTATGGATATCTTCCAATGAAGACAAGATATGCTAACCGAGAATTGAATGTTGAAGTAGAAATGATTTATTTGAATTCCTATTTTTATGTGTATTAGAATATCAAGAAGGAATATCAAATTCTAAAAGTGTGAAGCTATTGTGCATTAGATGTTTTAATTGGATCCTTCCTATGCCAGGGGTTGACTGGTTCTGAACCTTTTGATCCCAATTTGATTGATTTAAGGTCAGAGTGCATGGAACAACGCATTTTGAACCATTTGATCGCAAGTTGATTGATTTAAGGTCAGAGCGCGTGGAACAAATTTAGTTTATATACGTTCGTAGTAAACATCAAAGTTTTATTACTTCAAAACGCGCTGAGGCTATGTGAAGAACATCTGCAACTTGTGCTCTTCTTGTGATTATTCTAGATAAAAACCACTGAGAGGAGTTCTTTGTGGGATAAGGTACCGTAGTGTGCAAAGCCTTCTTCCCTTGAGTAACTCTGATAAAATAAAAGGTGGATGTATGTTGTCACAGACTTTCAAGATCAAGCATAATTTATGTTCAATATATGATTGTTGACTTTGTCAGATAGTCACGTGGTCTCTTCCTGTTTGATTTGGAAATTTTACCCTCTGGACCATAGATAGGCAGGAAAGAAGTGTAAGCTTTGATTATACTGAGAATATTAATTTAGGTCAGGTGTTGTTTTCCTTATGTTTGTCAGCATGTCTATGTCAGTTTGAATTAGCATGTGAAGTATTGGTTTCTTCTGATGGTTTTTTGTTGTATTCCCTGAAACTCTAATCTCTGTTTCCTCTCGGCCTTATCCATGGATATTTGCTTAATGTTCAGCATTGTTACATAGCATTTCACTTTTATATTAGCTTCGAAATCCGTCTTCGAGGGATGAGAGTGTTGAGTAACTTGCTGATTTTATCGTCTAACTAATCCAATGCTTGCTTTTTCACTGCAGGTCAATAAATCACATGGAAATCCTTGGAACTGGGGGACCGGGGATGCCTAAAAGCTGAAGTCTGGTTCCGTATACTAGATTTGCATGGACAGTGCATCTCTACTGCCGTTGACTTTTCAACTTCTGTGACTGTGAATGTGTGAACTGGGGAGCAAACTCCTGTTATTGGAAAACTGAGAACCTAATGGTGCTGCATTGCATATAAAAAAAATTTTCAATTACTACATGCTGAGGTATCATTCTGTGGCTGCGTATCCTTATGATCGTTAACCTCACATTGCTTTCCTAGTTTGCCAGGTGAATACTTTGCTGTGCGATGCCCTATGCGTGTTTGTCGTACACGTGTCGATCTCTGAACTTTTTGTTGTATTTTGCTCGATGACTACAAGTTCAGGACCCCGTCGACTTCAATAGAAAGAGTCTAATGGATTTGCAACCTAGGCATATGTTGTCGATGTATCTCGTTGTCCCAAAGCTGAAGAAAATTGTCTCCATAGATGGTATTTTGAATTTAGTCATCCACAATCCGCCGACCGGGTTCTAGTATTTAGGAGTGAACGGCTTTTAGTTTCTTATAAGTTCTGTCTGAAATCTAGAGCTTATTCTTTTGTTAGAATTTAGAATCTACCTGTCGGAATTTGGAGCAGTTGTAGGGTCTAATAGGTTTTTTGTTTTGTTTTTTTGGTTTCATTTTTATTTAAGCAAAACAAAAATAAAAGCAACAATAAAAATGAGTAAGGATTATATTATCAATTGCCTAAGAACGAGTGTCCATATGTATTTATCGAATAGTATTGAAGGAATTTTATAGTTTTCAATGTATTGATTGTTTTTGTCTCATACAGAATCACTATCTTGAACGTTGAATCATTCCAATCAAACTGTTTCTTGCAAGGGCACAAGTTTCAACAAGGAAAATACAAAGCATTAGAGCATTACAAGTAAGAACTTGTAATTTTCTTCGGGTGACGATATATGGAAGGAGTAAGATGTTTCAGTCATTAAATTTTATACTCACATGTACATCCGAATCAACATGTTAGCAGACCCTCCAGAAACAAAGAAAGGGAAAAAAAAAAACTGGAAACAGTTCATAGCTCTATACGTGCATGTAGTAAGTACATGAACGATGATGATCCTCAATAGCACAACGTTCCTAAACTAGCCTGTTGTAAAATGGCTACACACATCGAAAAGCAGAACTTGCGTGCCTCATTGGGTCCGTTTGGGGAAGGGCATTTTCGGGGACTAGCCCGCTTCCCATTAGTCAATAGGGCAATTCCTCGCACAACATTAAGGGAGCCATTGAAAGGTAACTAAAACACCATAAACAAATTCAATGATTTCATAAAAAAAGGAAAAGATTGACTACCTCAGGATCAATGACAGCCATCTATATGTTCCGGAAAGTGAGTAAGTTCAAGCTCTTTTTGCCGCTGCTCTCACTTCAAGTCACTCTAAAGCTTATGGAATTATGGCACCACAGACTAGCTCATACCAGTTATGCCAATGTTGAACTTTTGAGTAAACTTATATTACCACCTTTTTGAAGTAAGGTTCCCCCTAAGTTTGTATGGTTAGGATGTCAACTTATCAGACATCGAGATTCATTCTAAGGTAGGCATTCTTTCTGACTCACATAAACGGCCCATAGTTCACGAGTATTTGGGGATCCAGGTCATGCTCTATAAAAGGCTGAAAATAAAAACAAGCTACACTTCTTGACAGAAGAACGAGAAAAGGGTTCCTTCTTGTTGTTGATAGAGATGAACAAGAAGGACAGAAGGGAAGAATAAAGTTAAATTAGCGATTTGACTGTTTTAGAATTTGGGTTTCCGATTCTCGAGTTCAGTTCTTGTTCTGGTTCCTATAGGAATCGAGAACCAAACGGGGAATCAGCAGTTCCAAAAGAAAAAAAGGAACTGAGAACCTATCCATCTCTCCATAGAGTCGAAAGCCATTAATTCGGTTCTCTAGTTCTCGGTTTTACCTTGGAACCATGTTCATCTCTATGGCTACATTTGATCGTCTGGATTTCTAATTATGATAAAACTAGATAGGATAAGAGATATAAAATCCAAATGATTTTGTTATATCATATTCACTATTTAGTAATTATAGTAATAAAATCGATACTTTCACATCATATCATATATATTGGTAGATATAAACGACATATCAATATAAATAAACCACAAATTTTATAAATGGAGATAATAGGAATTTTTCGCGACATTCTTAACTACTTTATTTTTATTTGCTTTTTTTTATTTTTTCCACTCTTTTTAATTATTTTTTTTTAATTTCTTTCTTCCCATTCCATCATTCTCTTCTAAAATTTTATCAAATAGAAAACTATATTAATATACCTAAAATACCAAAATACCTAAGATATGTAATAAATATATATTTATATATTGAATTTATATTATAAGATAAAATTAAATTCGAATATATGAATAAAAATAAGATTAAATTAATAAACTAAATTTTTATTTTTGTTATTTTGAATTTGTTATATTAGAATTTAAATATTATTATGTTGAAAAATAATTTTAAATTTGTTAATTTAAGTAGTTTATTATTTGAGAAAAATAACTTTTCTTTTACAGAAATTATAAATTCTATTCACTTTTATCACATCTTTCTCATGAGATAATTTTATATATCTCCCTTATATTCGATTTTGTCATGTCTTAAGCAGGCATCATACGCGGGATAAGATAAATTTAGTTGTTTTGGCGAATTTTTTCCACTTAAGATTGATTGTATTTAGTATCTATCTTGTTCGGAGAAAGAGTGGCAGTGAAGATGGCTGCATCTCTTGGTCCTTCCCCTGCTCTTCCCTGACACTGTCCGAAAGAGAGAATTCCAAAAAACGTTTCTGACTTTTTCCTGCAAGTATATCGTTCTTGATCTTTTCCTTCTTCCGATTCGCTGTTCGTATCCGATCATGCATTGACATCACGAAGGCGGTGTCGTCAGTTTCCTTTCAAATTCGCCTCTGTTGGACCTTCATTCGACCTTTTCACTGTGTTGTTCGAAGGAGAGGAAAAAATGAGTGCTTTTCTCGAACGACTTCGTCGCATCTTCAGTGGTGGTAAGGAAGAAGGTGGTCATCACCATCGTCAAACTGACAGAAATCTTGGTTACGGTGGTCTTCTTCTTAAACGAATTCGGAGTGTTTTTGGTTCATTGCCCACATATCATCATCATCAAGAGCAAAAATTATCACAATCGCTCACATTCGCACTGCCTTCTTTATCGCCCCTTCGTGTCCATGTTGTTGTGCATAATCCTTTTGACTGGAGACCTGATTGGGTTGCAAAATGAGCCGAAATTTGGCACGATTGTAGATGAACTAATGATGGCTAAGCTAAGCCAGTCTTCTCATCATCAAGAACAAGAATTATCACAATTGCTCACGATCACACCGCCTTCTTTATCACACCTTGGTGTCCATCTTGTTGTGCACAATCCTCTGATGGGAGACTTGATCGGGTTGCAATATGAGCCGAAATTCGGCATGATTGCTGGTGAACTGATAATGGCTATGCTAAGTCAGTCTTCTCATCATCAAGAACAAGAATTATCACAATCATTCACATTAGCACCACCTTCCTTGTCACCCCTTCGTGTCCATCTTGTTGTGCATAATCCTTTGACAGGAGATCTGATCCGGTTGCAAAATGAGCCGAAATTCAGCATGACTGCTGAAGCTGATAATGGCTAGGCTAAGTCAGTCTTCTCATCATCAAGAACAAGAACTATCACAATCACTCGCATTCGCACCACCTTCTTTATCGCCCCTTGGTGTCCATCCTGTTGTGAACAATCCCTTGACCAGGGACCTGATTGGGTTGCAAAATGAGCCCAAATTTGGCATGACTGTTTGTGCACTGATAATGGCTAGGCTGAGTCAGTATTCTCATGGCACATCTCCTTCAGCTTCTGTGAAACCATCACATTTTGCATCAAAGGCCTTTATTGTCTCCTCTAGTGACCCGTTTGTTTCTCCAGCCAAACCACCGCTGATTTCCTCACCCTTGAAGCAGTATTTAGCCCAATCACCTCAACCTTGGAGTGAGCTGTCTTCATCTCATTTGCAATGTCCTGTGTCAGAAACATCCTTGCCAACCCCAAAAGTTGAACAACATTCTTCACAAAGTGCTAAAGAATGTGAACCAGTCTTTAGTGCAGCAATTTTCCAGACCAATCCCAACATGGGCTTCGACTTACTCGAATAAGTATGTGCCTAAATCAGAGACCTCACAGTTACTACCCTCGAATACCAACGAGCCATCACCTCTCAAATTCACGCTTCCTTCATCATCCTCCACTTGCCATGTTGTCGTGCACAATCCTGTGACTAGAGACCCGACCAGGCCTAAAAGTGAGCTAAAATTGAGCAGGAGTGTTAGTGACTTAACTCAGTCTTCTCATGTTGCATCTCCTTTTAATGCAGTCCCTTCGGGATTTCCGAAACTGTCCCCTTCTGTATCAAAGACATCAACTGTCACTTCTAGTGATCCATTTGTTTCCCCTGCCAAACCGGTGGCCCATTCTGCTCTTCCAGCTGTTTCGGGGACCATACCGCCATCAATTTCCAGTCACTCAAATCAGAATGTAGCCAAACCTCCTCGGCCTTCGGATGAGCTGTCTTCTTCTGGTGTGCAGTCTCCTTCTTCGTCGACAACAACCTCGCCTACTCCAAAAGCACAAAAACATTCTGCTGAGCAATTTAAATGGGATGTACCTCCAGTTGTTTTGGAGACCAAACCTCCTCGGCCTACCAATGAGCCATCTTCATCTCATGTACAGTCTCCTTCTTCGTCAAAAACAAACTTGTGTACCCCAAAAGTGCTAGAACATTCTGCTAAACAATATAAGCCAGTCTTGCGTGCAGTTTCTTCAGTTTGGCCAAATCAGCAAAAGAAGACTGTTTATGTTCAGAAAGATACTTCCCCTACTTACAGCATCCCCGAGGATATTGAAGATTTGATAAAGCGAGACATTGTGCCAGGGGTTCTCCAGAAACCACTATCTCCATCGACCTATATGGATTATTTTGCAGCCCTTCTATATGCGGAGGACTTCTACATTGAGGTAACAACGATGCGTGACCATTTAATGTTCCTATTTTGCTGTGCAAATAATGTTTGGCAATAATGACAGTGCCACATGTGACATTGACAGTTTGGTTAGAGAGATTGAAATCCTTAGGTCCATCCTCCCAATTTTTTATGATCACTTGCAATGGGAGAATGCCATCAAGTGAGGAGATGAAGTTGGTAGCAGTAACTGTTAATTATCACGTGTTCTCATATAGGCGCATTAATTATTGGGAAATGATGACAGCTACTAGCCCGCTGCAATATTATAACCTCATTTTACAGAGAGGTTTTAAGTCGCAAGACTTCTCAAATTCCTGTTGACATGAACTTGGTGTTAAACCAGTGGAATTGGAATGTACCTCATCATAGTCCTATCAGCATCCTCATTATTACCCAAAACAAGCATTAGCTCATTTCTCCCATGACAGGCTAAGGATGTGCAAGCATTTACTTATTACTGCCTCAGACTGAACAGTGTTTACAGATTTCATGTGTACACTTAGAATGTGTTCAATCCTCCTGTTGTACAATTATTCATCCAAATGGTAACGACTGCAAAATTGATGAATCTAGAGAGGGAAGAGGGGGAGACGTTTCAGAGAAAATGCAATAAGGGGAAGACTAGTTATGAAAAGGGCTGTTGACAAGTTCAAATGTGCAAGTTTTGTGAGCTCTACTCATGTACTGCTGTGTCTACGCCGTGAGATGTTCAGAGTATCATGGCTTTTGGATCACTTTGCAAGATTTTAGTTCAATGTAACTGGGTTAGCTGCTCTTAGTACATGATGGAAACCTTCATAGGTTACTGGCCATGCTTACTTTGGATTTCGAGAGTTGGAAATCCGCATATCAATTTATCATTTTTTTAACATGCTGAGTTTCTCTCTTGACTTCTTCACTTTAGTAATCTTCAGCTGATTCTTGGCCATGAAATGGAATTTTAGCTGAAGCTTACTGATGTGCAATATTGGGTTATTTAGAGGTGGCATGTGGATGATTTGTCTGCTTCATCGAGTATTCCTGATTAAAAGAGAAGGTTGTTTCAGATTGTCTAGAAACAGCACTCCAGTGAGAAGACGTGACTCTGATGAGGACGGAGATTAAAAGGTATATAAAACGACTAAAAAATTAGAGTGGAAGGTGATTACAAAAAAGTCTTGAGGATCTAGTCTTACTGAGGATTTGCTATAAAATGTAGTAAAATGGCATGAAAAGTCTAATTGCTGTTGTTTTTGTCATCATGTCACTAACATATTCAGCCTTGGAGATTAAACCAACTTGTTGATGGATCAGATTTGCATGGACTCATGCCCCATTTCACCATGCTTGCTATTTTCTGCAACAATGACATGATTTGCTTTTAAATGGAACTTTGGTTATAAATGCAACAGTGTCCAATGAAGTAGGAATTTGAGGTACTTTTGCTTTTGTGAAGCATCATGTATTGTAGATTGTTTTCTTAAGGTAACTATGACACTTTGAGTAGATGTAGGTGTCCACCTGTGAATTATTCAAGATTTGCTTATTTGATGGTTTAACAGTCGTTCTTGTCTGGAACCAGAAATGGACTGATTTCATTATGAAGGATGTCACATTGGAGCTGGATCAATCGACTATTTACAAGAATGCACGGGACTATGATTGCTTCAGTGAGGAAAATTGTGTAACTTTTGTCAAATTCAAGATGGAATCTATACCAGAGCGTCGACCCTTCCCTTTATCGAGAGATTTTGTTTTTGCAAAGCCCTTCAATAAGAAAGATACGCAGTATCAGGTCAGTCCCTCTCAAGTACATTTAAGATTAAATTGAGTGTTAGTATTGTGCTCTGTTTAAAAATGCATATTTCATCTCCCATCTGCTTGCTGATTGTGCTTTTGCATCTGCTTTTCCTTAATTGATTTACTTTTGATGATAAATGAACAGCCACATGGTGGCTCCAATTGTTTGATTATCAGTGAAATTTTTCTGATCACTGGAGCATCGGTCAAGTTGAGCGCTGAAAAATACAGTGGTCTTCATGCTGGCATCACTTGATTATGATAAGATTGCTAGCAATCTTGTTTCAGTGTGAAGTGTCATGGCATCTGTGAAGGCATACAAATGTCTACACTACCATCTGTGCAGATGCATGCCCACACTGACAAGCATAAGCATGTCACTTCCAAAAATTCATCATCGCACGTGGGAATACACATTCATGCCTCTCTTAGAAAGTGTTCTTTCCTGAGTTTAATATGTCGAATGGCTGTTCGTCCATGCAACATTTCAAATTCAAGGGGCTGGAATAAGGAGTGGCTTGTATTACTAGAGGGGAGGCATTTGGTTTGCATTGTTCCCATCGATAGATACTCTTCCATAGCTGTTTTTTTTGCAGAGTCTTGCGCAATCTCAGTTAATTACTTTTGTCTGATGCCTAAAACGTTTAGTTGAGAGTCACTTGTACTCCTTCCCAGAATTAATTATCTTTGTCATAAAGCAGGGCTTTGTATATAAAGTGAAGAAGGGTTCTATCGTCTTAGCAGAGTTTGGAGATGATTTTCACTCCCAGCATCATTCAAGCAGCAGATACAACATCAGCTTTTCTTTCAATAGAGTTTGCTTGAAGAGAGCTCATCAAGCAGTTGAAGCCGCCAGTGATCCTTCCTTTCGTAACTTTATTTTCCCCATATGTGCAACCAGACGTGATTTGTTTGCCTTACCATCCCTCGTTTTTCCAAATGATGTGCTTTACTCGGAGCAAAAATCCGCAATCCGTCAGATTTTTAAGTCACAAAGGTTCAGCACCATTTCTCATGGAGGGTCCTCTTTGTAGATGGGAAGAATGCATATCAACGGCCGGAGTAGTTGTTAGGGAAGCTGTGTCGCAAGTATACCGACACTGTAAAGATCCTCGGATTCTTGTGGCTGCACCTATAAACAAAACGTGCGATATTCTGACGAGAAGCTTGATGAAGGAAATCCCAGATTCCGAAATATTTCGAGCAAATGCTGCATTCCGTGAGGGCGTGCCTATTGACATTCTCCCTTTGTGTCTTTATGAAAAGGAAAGCGAGTGTTTCACTTGTCCACCCCTCCAGGAACTCCAAAGATTCAAGGTTGTCTTTTCGACTTTTGTGAGTAGCTTCAGGCTACACGATGAGGGCATCAATGCAGGACACTTCAGTCATATTTTCCTTGTCGATGCGTCGTCCACTTCCGAGCCAGAGGCGATGATTGTGCTAGCTAATTTGGCCAATGAGGATACAACTGTTGTTGTCACTGGTGCACAAGGAAATCGCTCAGGGTGGGTGCGATCCCCAATTGCTCGGATGAACGGTCTCCAAATATCATACTTTGAGCGGCTCAGAGAACTTACACCATACAAGAACCTCGACCCTGCATTCATCGCTCAAGTGGCCGCTGAGCCAGAACGGATGAACTCAGCCTGGCCACATTTTGATTGTCAGCTGCTTTACGTGTAAGCAGTAGCTACTTCAGAATGCCCCTGATGTGCTCTGTTCACTCCTTCCCATGTTTTAGTTGCATGAAGAAAGCATCAAAATCAGGTATGTGTAGACGTGTGGAAACTTGTCCTTACTAGATCAAGCAAGCTTGTTGCTTGTAGTTAACTTGTCAAGCTCCTCTCACGTAAATTTCACAGCTTCTCCACTCGTAAGTTCGAGTTTCGTGTCAAGTAACTAGTCGAGATAATGGGAGCATGTCTATATGATTTCCTGTTCTGGGCAGGTGTTTTGGCTGGCCCTCAAGAGTGTAAAAATTGGTGAACTTTGTAGTCATTAAAATCTAATTTTCGAGAAGCAATCCAAGATATTCCGGCATTTGCCAAATCGAGGCTTTCATCAGTTTGAATAGTTTATAATTAAAATGAGCGCTGGAAGAAATTAGCTCACCCTAACATCTCGTTAAGAGTTATAATCTTAATACCCCGATAAAAATCTATATGTCAATGTTGATCCTTTTGAATCCTGAGACAATACCAACTCATTTATCAATGCTCTCGTTGATACTCTCCAACTAACCCAACAGAAGTGACCATAGCACGATGGTGTCACAACCAGAAGATCCCCAATGCGGGAGAATTTAGAACTACAAAGAGATTTGTAATGGGTAGGTTAAAGTACTTTGCTTGCACGAGCTTCCGACATGGCGAAGATTGCTTTCAAACGTATCTTTGATGAGAGTTTAGGATCACGACCAATGTTTTTAATAACGAGAATTGATACCGCAATGTGAAGGAACAGGGAGATTTGATTGATTAATTTGAAGATCATAGGATGATTCTGATGGCGCATACACGGGATACTTTGAAAGAAAGTTGTCATATATACTCCCTGGAACCAAATCAAAGGAATTTCTTCAACTTAAAATGCAACATACAATCAACTCGCGTGTTAATTTTTAGTGACAAGGACAAATGATTTAAAACAACGGCCACTTTCTGTTCTTCTCCCTCTCATCTTGAGAGAAGTTACCAGTATCACCTCCAACACTCCCATACTGAATTGGCGATCTAAACAGGGAGGATAACCAGAAAAAGCTAAAAGACCCCAAATAAAAATTACACA
This sequence comes from Eucalyptus tenuipes, assembly GCA_014182365.1. Classification (NCBI taxonomy): domain Eukaryota; kingdom Viridiplantae; phylum Streptophyta; class Magnoliopsida; order Myrtales; family Myrtaceae; genus Eucalyptus; species Eucalyptus tenuipes. Next base: position 8,459,387 of record CM024546.1, on the reverse strand, counting down.
AAAGGAAAATCACGAATGATTTTCAGACATCTTTTACCAGTTTTAAATGAGAATGACGCAGCATAAGCCATAGAAATATTAACAGCTGATATCCACATTAAGTCCTCTGCTTCAATCCTTTCCCTTTACCCCTTGAATGAGTTCAATCACTGTCCCTATGCCCTAAAACTTCTGGATTCAGAAAGGCAATCACCATTGACCGAAATCATACATGACTAGCATCGCCAGATGCACACTACATTGTCCAAGAAGCAGTTTTCCCACAGCAAAATTGGGATCCACTGATCTGCATAAATGATGTGTTGCCAATCGTGTCTAACTTGTTGGAGATAATTGCTTCAGCTTTGCCTGCAAGATTGCCCCAGCTTCATCTGCTATGCTTTTCTTTTTTGATGCCACCTGTGACGTCATTTTATGTAATAAAACAGTCAACGAAATGCTCAACAGAGAAAGTACATATATGAATGGAACCAATTGATAGGTATTTCCATCAAGCAAATGCAATCAGATGCATCATTCACAGTGTTTAAATAAATCATTGGTCCCTTGCATTATTGGCACACAAGGCTCCCGCAAGGCATTTACATGTATAAAAGAATAGACATAAATGTACATGTAGACAAATTTCACATGAAAGTACAAAGAGGATGACCTTTGTTATAGAGTCTCAAATTATCAGATGCGACACAACCATCCTGAGCTTATCATCATTCTCACTCACAAAAAGCATTCACAGCCAAGTGAAATGGGAAAATTTAAGGAAAAAAGATGGGCCCTCAAATTATGCAAAGTTAGTTGCCATCCCAAACCAGAAAAAGGAAAAAGAAAGGAAAAAAAAAAAAAAAAAAAACCATCTCTCTAGTTGCCGATTAATTGCAATACATGCTAAACAGTGGTCATCATGCATTGACACATTCATATTACGTATCTACAATTTTATGTTTTCCATAATACACAATTCTCATAGGTAATTAAACTAGTCTTCACTCATATCACATATATTTCATCTTTGCTCTTAACCTCAACTGACTTCTTCCTTCTTTTTTTTGTTAGCGATGTAATGGTTTTAGTGTTAAACAACTATTATTTTTTGGTCCTCATGCATGAAAACAGACTGAACTATTGAGGTAGAAATAAGTTAGAAGCAAGCTTCAAGTGCTTACTTAGTTTTACTGTGTGAATTTCAAGCAAAGTGATCAATGTCAGCAAAGATTTGCCCCATCTGTCTCAATGTTTCCTCATTGTCAAACTAGTCTTTCATTGTTTATTCGAAGTATTAAGTTTTATATTGTATGGAAACTTTGTTTCTGGATCCTTCCAACTTCCAAACTGTATCTTCTGTGGTATGTCAATGGTTGAAACCAAAAAGAAAAGTCCTTAACAAGCGGATAACCGGCGCAAATGTCCCCTAACAAATCATCAAGCACCAGGTCTTTGCTGCCTTTTCTAACTTTCAGCTCGACCAAGTAAAAGGACAAGGGGGAAAAGGGGATGGATTATCCACTCTACTATATCAAGCATCTAAAACTTGCATTTCCCCCCATCATAATTGACGTCAATTGCGAACTACCATCCAACCCTTTTCCATTGAGAGAATTAAGTCCCCGGTGCTCTACAGCTCTACTTTGATCCCCTTCATTTTACGAGGAAAAATTCTCACCACATCGATCATTTGGAGCTGTTAGTGAATCAAGTGACCCTATTTTCAAAGTACTTAGCAAAAGAGAGAACTTTTACATTTACAGCAGCAAAGTCCCATCATCTACTGTAAAACTAACCCCAGGTGCTTTCCTTTCAATACTCTATAACTTGCAAAGGACAACATGACAATGACAAGGCCGCACAATGACAAGGCCGCAGAAGAAGGGAGCAATCACAGGGCGAGCTCATGTCACCCTACACGCTCGATATCAACGCACAATCCACGACTCATCCACCGCACGCAGAATGCTTCAAATAAGAAGAACGAAAAGAGCAGGAGATCCGCACCTCGATGAGCTGGTCGAAATTGGACTTGAGCAGATTGATCTTGCGCTCGCAGTAATCCTTGCCTTCGGCCATCGTTTTCTAATCCGCACACGCACACGCACACGCACAACACGAGAACAAAGTCAAGACCCAAGCGCAGACCGATCGGAACCCGACCAACATCGCGGAAGCGAGGGCAAAAGGAGGAGGAGGGGAAAACCTCGATGAAGTAGCCGGTGCCGACGTCGACGAGGACCTTGTCGGAGTCGTCGAGGGTGCCGGGAACGTAGAGGGAGGCGGTGAGGGGGACGAGCATGGGGTGGCCCTGGGGGCGGAGGGAGAGGTCGTGGAGGGCGGAGGAGGCGGACTCGAGGCGGCCGGTGGCGGAGCGGATGTTGTTGAGGCTGTCCTGCAGGAGGTTGACCTCCAGATCCGTCTGCTCCTTCACCGCCTTCAGCTGCTCCACGCTCATCTTCTCCAGCTCCATCGCCACTCCTCCCTTCGCCATCGCCATCTCTCTCTCTCTCTCTCTCTTCTCTCTCTTCTTCTTCTTCTTCTCTCTCTTTCTCCGCGTCTGTATCTAAACCTGTGCTAGTGCTTGAACTTGTAGAAATCTCAGCAAGTAATTACGATAAAAATATTATTATCAGAGAAAATGGGGCAAATAGAGCCCCTATAGCTCAGTGGTAGAGCGTCAGTCTTGTAAACTGAAGGTCTGTAGTTCGATCCTGCATGGGGGCATTTCTCCGCCTTTTTTTTACACCCTTTTTCTAGCATTTCTCGTTCCTCTTCTTATGTGATATCATCACTCTACTTTTATTTTTGCAAAATAGCTTGCCTTTCCATTTTACCATCTCTTAGGAGAACTTTTCTCATATGCAAATCCGAATTGAGCATTTGACCACAAAGTAGATAGTAATCATCGTCGTCGCCATCGGAACTCATGAAATCAATAAATTTGATAGATTAGATTGCAGTTCGAATACAAAGGCTCTCCCGGCTTACACAAGTGCAGCTCCAAAAGCATAATGCCCCTAGAAAAGAGGATCTCTATAGAAAAACTTGACATTACAACATCCTCAAAGACCTTTCGACTTCCAAAACTCCCAGGACATGAGTCAAGACTCGCTGGGAAGAACGTTGTAGAAGTGATAAATCTCCTCCTCATCCATTACACCGACCTCCGTAGAGCAGATGGAACAGCAGACGTGCTTGAGGGTTTGGCCGCCGACAGGGTGAGTGTCGGGTGTAGAGGATCCTCTCCCTCTTTTTCGGCTTTTTGGGTGCACACTGCTTGGCGGGTGAGCCTTCTCTTTCATGACCTCGCAATTCATGACAAAGACTGCTCTGTATTGGGTGACATACTTTTCATGCCTACAGAAAACCAAGATGAGTTCTGTTTCAATTGTATTCCCGCATCAGCCATCAGCATGAGAAAACGGAAGACTTCCAAACACAAGATCATGTTCCACGTGATCAAGCATTAACTGGATTTCAGATACTCGGGTTTACATCATTAAACAATCACTCAAAACAAGCGCAGTATCAGAAAGGGAAATAAAAGTGATAAATGGTGAGTTTGTGGGATTCTCTGAATGAAAGATTATAACAGAAGACAATTTTCTGACTGAAGAAGGATCGTGGCAAACAGCATCTGACTACTGAAGGTGCAACTCTACAGTGGCTCAAAACCAAACGGTAAGTAAAGGTTAAAAACATCTCCCATGAGAGGTTACTCCTGCATCGTGCTACACTGTCTATCTGTCCTCAGGAGAATTTGCTAGTTTATTTGTCCCAAAGTTACAAAGATGGAGAAATAGGCAAGCTGCAGGCATACAGTAAAGTAGTGCTACCAGTCTGCGAGTTTTACTGTTCCGAGGAAAGCTAAACACAACCAAAGCTTCACCAAACATTTCTAGGCAATCAACACGAACCCCCAGGCTAAAGACTCATTCTATGTGAGCTACCTCTTTCTCAGAAAAAAAAGTAAATAGTTTTGGAGTAGATGTTCCCAGTGAGACTGTTGAATATTGAACTTTTCTTTTTCATAATGGAGAAGAGAGCTGGCAAAAGTTGATGCCTTCATTTTCTCTCGAAACCGTGTAATAAAAGAATTGAACCTGATATAAGATTAGACACTCCTAAAAGTTTCCTGAGATTGTTGCCAAAAATGCAACGTGTGGACTATGAATGTCTGCCGTAAATGCCTAAAACCATCGCAACATAACATACCTATTTGTGAAAGAATACCATTATAAACCCATATGGACTGATTTCTTAACTTATGAGGACAAACGAAATCCCCGCCTTTCTCTGGCCCCTCTGGGAGGAAAAAGTCCTAAAAGAGCTAGAGAGACAGGAATGGAAGGGGCAAACAGTAAAGGAACCTCCAAAACCATAATACTCTATCTGCATAAGTTGCAAATACTTTTTGTACAGATTTAACCAAGCAGGTGCACGCGCATGAACATACTCCAGGCCACAAATCCATTCAGATAACATTCATACATTCCTCAAGTTGTATAGGCATTGCAACGGAACCTTTGACACTCCAGGCATAGGGTAGTGAAACAAGCAGGGCAGCTCAGCACAGCGTCAGTCGCACGCCCATCACGCTTCTTCTCGATCCACTGCTCATCTTTATTGTCTAGATCTGGATCATAAAACTCGGGTTTCACTGAGTAGTCTATTTCATCGTCCTCGGAAACTGCACAGTCAAGAGAAATACAAGAAAAATCCCGGTTAGAGTACACCATCAACTTCAACGGCAAAAATACACACACAAACGCCATACCGTGGCGAAATGAAAATCCCATCACCCTGATAAATTTCGCTAGATGACAGTAGGCTAATTGTTCTTTTTTAACTTCAATGTTAGCCCAAACACAACCATCAAACACTTGAGCATCGAATACATAGAAAACAGCGGATAAACGCACAAAGATAAACCCAAACCGATGATGAAGACGACCATGTCAAGTAAGACAACAACAGAGTATAGTGCCAAACAAGTGAAATATGCATGAGCACGTGCGAATCTCGATCAATCAAGGCTCCACCACCGAGAAACCTGCGAAAACGGAGCTATTCTCTCGCGAATTCCCCCGAGACATTCCGGGGTGGGGCTGAACAGAAGGCTACTACTTCAAGGCGAACCCACAATTAAACTGAGCACGCCATGCGACGTTGCTTGCTGTCTAGTCAGTGCTGTGCAGGAAGAGAGAGGATTCGAGGGTTTTCAGGGAGGGGAGGGGAATTACTGGTCTGCTGCGAATTGGTGGGGGACTCGTCCGCGTCCGCGTCTCTCTTGCCGCCACCTTCCATCTCTCCCCACCCTTCGAAGCGCTCTCCGTTTCGCTTCGCGCGCGGGGGGGACAGTGAGAGCGAGAGCTGCGTGAATCGGTGAAGCGGAAGTTCTCGGCCGGGTCGTGTCGCTGTGCCCGAACGGAGATGGGATTGTCGTCCGACCGCAAGGTGCGACGTACGATGTCATCGGAGGTTATTGTTGGGGCCGGGATCGGGCCGGGCTCTCTCGTGTGCAGCCTTTTGCCCAAGCCCTTCCGTGGGGCTCTGGGGCTTGTTCACCCCAATTCAATCGATCAACTTTCACGTGAAGAAATCGATCTCAAAATGAGATGCGTTTTCACATGGTGCCAAGTGAATTGGAATTCGTAAAAATGCGAGCGATGGTGATGAATCGGTCACGCTGTCTGAACACTCTCGTGCGGTGTATCCACGCGTAAAATACGTCCTCTGTTTGAACGGTTGGAATCGGGAAACGTGGGAAGGTACTTCAGCATAAATGCTTTGGAAAAGTGTGGACATATAAAAAGTGTTGAGAAAATATTCCTTGAGTGATTTTGATGACCGACAAAACCTAAAGACTTTGATTCTGATATAAATTAATTTTAAGTGAAAAGTCTAATGAGACATGATCAGATGATAACAATCAAAATCCTTACATATTCTATCAAACGGCTAGAAATGAGTTAAAATACTCGTGTAACAATTAGTGGCGATTGATTAGATTCCTTGTTATATTTGTAAGGATCCCAAAAGGAAAATCTTCCTAATATCCATTGAAGGTTCAACTTTCTTGAAATATCTTTTTAAGAGGCAAAACATTTTTCCAATTCTAAACACTCAACTTTTGGAAATCGGGCAACAAAACATATGGGAAGCTTCACCCTAGGTGATCCTAAAGTAGTTAGATCTTCTCAATAAGATTCAAGTCAACAAATAGATTGGCTGGATAATCCTTCTAGAGCTATGTTCAATGGTCAACTTAGATTAAGAGTATAAGATGAGGTTTCAAAGTTAAAAGGATTAAGAATTTGCATTTACGAGAATTGAAGTCTTTAATCCCAAAGTCTGAAAAGTGTTTTATGATCTTATACCTTTGTCTGTGTGAGCAAAATTATGTAACCCACTAGATTGTGAGTGTGTGTTAGAGTATGAGTGTGTGTGTGAGGAGTAGATCACACATACCTGAGTGTTCTTGGCTCAATTCTTATAACTTCTTATTGGTTCTTATTGATAGATTCTAGTTAATAGGTTGTAGTGTGGAAAAGTGAACAAAGGCTTGCAAAAGCCAAATCCTTTACTCCTTTTTAATTACTAAGATAGCCTTATTCTTTACTCCTTTATAATTACTAAGATAGAATTACATACCGATAAGATCTTACCACTTCATATGAAGTTGTCTCGCTGTAATATTTGTTTAAATTCTTTTATTTCGACACAATCACCCGTTCACCCTTAGGCGAAAGATCTAGCCATAACAATAGGACCCTCCAAAAATTGCAATGCAAAGGTGAAGGGCTTTGAGTATTTGACTAGTATGCAAATATAACATCTTCTCCGCATATTACTTGTCGTTTTAAGCATATAAATGTTTGTAGCTACGATTCGAATCGAATGCTTTATTTTACTTATTAGTATCCGATGCATCTGGCACAAACTCCATCTAGACTATTCGGGACAATAGCATAGTCAACAAATTTAAGAAAGGAGTTTGAGAACCCTTTACAAGTCATTTTGAAATAACCATCTTCCTAACCATAAGCATCACAACCTGCTCTGAAGTCACCTTTTAGCCTAAGCAACAGAAAAAGGGATGCAAGAAGGACGCTCGTCCTAGGAATTTTGTGATATATCAATATATCATTATTTTACACTCTTCTGGCGTGGAAGCATGCTGCACCTCATCATATTTTTCGCAACAAGTCAGCTGATGGAACAAGTTCACCACCCGGCTCCACATCAAAATGGTGGTTCCTCAAATCCGTGAGCATTCAACACGCCCTTCAAACAGAGAAAATTTAGATTTAATCCACGCTACAAAACAATCGCTTCTGCTAAACACAATCTGGGTATGTTGCCTCGCGACAAATGGGCATTTGAAACTAGACTTGTCAAACGGCTCGGACCAAAAATGATCCGATCCAAATTGACCAATTTTCCTCCAATATAAATTTAATGACTCGTACTCGACCCAGCCTATATTGTTAAAGCACTCTCATATTTAAACTAATTAAGGAAAACTCTTATCCAAACTAAGGTGGAAGCGCTGCAAAATTTAAGTGAGGACATAAAGTAGTCGGGTCTAAATAAGTTATGAACCCATTTAACATCTATATTATATTGGGTTTTATCATTCTAAACTCATTTATAACCTATTTATAACATCTCAATCCATCAAATATGAGTTAAAAGACCCATTTTGCCGATCTATCCAAAACACGGAAAGGGATCCAACCCCCACAACTGTTTTTGTTATATGGCATCAGAAAATTCAGCTACAACTAGTGAGAATACCACAGCATAGCTACTGCCAAACCTCGTCAGAGCTAATAAACTTATCAAGCATCTCCAATATACGCACAATCCTGAGACCAGATCGATTTCCTCAACTTCCAGAATCAAACAAGATAACTCACAATCATGTATCCTCGTCTGGCTTTGTATACATTCTCTTCGGATAATAACCTTCAGCTTTCACACTTGAAACAGATGTGGATGGCCGCTCACAGTTTAATGAGATTAGAAAAGCCAAGGCAGAGAGAGTAGAGAGAACACAGAAACTTTACCTCGAGGAAAAAAAAATCTACTTTTTCAACACTTCTTACCTCACATATAGTCAAAAGTGCAAACAACGAAAACCATAAAATTGCCCTTATAACAATACATACCCTCAAGAAAATATGGCACATGGAGGGGCAAGCTCAGCAGTTTCAATCAAACGATCAAATACCATGGATTCAATGGAGAAAAAGGAGCTTTTCATATAGCACAATAGATACTATTACACAAAGCAACCTGCAAACATGCTGAACTGAAATGGCACCTTTCCCTCGACAGTTAAGAGGATGCCAACTACCAGACAATTGAACAATTTACATTATAGCAGATGAGCAACATGAAGTCTACTCCTATCCCACAACATAAAGAATGACATACAATATTTTTTCCACATGTAAATTCAACTGTAGACCTATCACAAAATTGAAATACATAGAGACGCAAGAAACAAAAACTTAGAGATATAGCTACCCTTTAACCAAAAGAAATATCTCTCTCACGAGCCTGTTATTGGATTCCCAAAGATGTCAAAAATTACTAGACCCATCTTTTGCACAACAGACATCCTATGGACCCCATATTTTGAAGCCCCATGACAGCAACAAACTAAAAGTTCAAGTGTGAAGGAATTGTCCCATGCCAAAGAACACATATGCATATCATTCTTAAACAAAAAAACTCCCGCAGTGGACTACTTTTGACATTTTCACATGATGGTAGTATTTATGATGATAAGAATGCCCAAAATAACATCATAAGGTGGTCCAACAGAAAGGAACTAAACTAGTATCTGGACGATTATTCAGCCATTGTCCTTCTTCCACTTCAATGCACATCTCTTCAATTCCTAAGAAATTTAGGGGCGAGGCCTCCACACGAAAAAAGGAAAAGAAAAGAAAAAGAAAGACTAGAAATGAGTGATTGAGAAAGCCACCAGTCCTGTTATTACCTGAAATAGAAATATTTCAACAATGTCAAGACACATCTAACCACCTCATGATCCCAACTCCCAACCTCCTAATGGGATCAGCAAACAAACATTTCGATTTCTTCAATAACTTCACTAATAAGATCCGATATAACTGTTGACCTTTAAAAAAGCCAAGGAATAGATTTAACTAACCCATCAGTTTGTAAAAATTGAACAAACCACTTGACAGTCCCAAACTAAATGGCACACGATGGACAACAAGACAGACAGCCATACCTATGAATTTATGAAGGATATACAACCTTCAAGGTGATAAATGATCCATTCTATGGAATTTTCACTTAAGGATTATCCAATTACTGGCAATTGGACTTTGCAACCTAACCTTTTTATTTATTCAACCATGAAATACTTTCCAATCAAGCTGAGAAGCCCCTCTATTAGACAGCTATTACCTTGTCTAGATTTTCTTTCTTTCTTTTTGGCTCCTCTTGCAAGCTAATAATTATCTTATGAAGCTGCTTGTATGATCTAATGGATGTGCATTTTAGCTATATCATGCAGTATTGGAACCATCTCCAATCAGATAAAGGAGCCACTGCTCTACGAATCTCTTTAACTACTTACCTAGCATCTTGAGAGAGAATTCGATGTGGCGGACGAATTGTTGTCATATGACAAGATAAACTAAGAAAAACAAAAGGCAAAACAGAGTACCCAGATAGATGCATTGTTTCATTTCAACAAATGACAGCATCTCTGAGCTAACAATGAGGTCACTGATAGAACCAACTAAAGGAGATACTCAGTATCAATGAACAAAAAACTCATCAAGATGTGATCGCCCCAGGTTAGAAGAACATCAGAGACCAATCAGAGCAAAAATTATAGAGTTTTGTACTTAATAGAAGAAGTACATAGGTATGAACAAACCACCAAAGCAAGTAAGAGAAAAAAATTCAACTTTATCTGTATAGCAAGAAGAGAGAGAGAGCATCGACAATCCTTCAATAACGATCTTCCTCAAGCAATTCACCTGAAGCCTCCCACATTTCACATCACTCACCACCTGAACCCGAGTTTGATCCATCGTTACCCCTGAAAGGATAAGGCAGCATTATGCTAAAATTCCTCCGAACCGTCCTGTTCTCCCCTCTTCCACTGCTGGTGCCGCCACCGCCTCCTTGCGCACTCCCCTGGGCTACGCTTCTCCGGTTCTCGTAATCAGGATCGTCGGTCGGCAATTCGTGCCGGCAAACAGGGCAAGAGTTATGCAACTGGAGCCACGGCAGGAGGCAATTCGCATGATAGATGTGCTTGCAAGGCATTTGCTTGACCTCCATATCCTTCTCGAAATCGTCCTGGCAGACTGCGCACTGGTTCATCTCGGAATTCTGCACCTCCTCCGTGACTTTGATGGTCGGGAGGTTCTTGATCGCCGACTTTGAGGCCGGCGGCGTCCCGTAGCGGTTCGGGTCGTTCTCTGCCAGCTGCTGGATCAGCTGCTCCAAGCCTGGGCCGGCGAAGTAGTCACCAAGATTGTACGGAAGGTGAAACCCGCCCCCTCCGCGGCCTTCCGAGGGACTGCTCTCGACCACGAACTGAATCTGCGCTCCGGTGGACTGCAGATCCTGGAGGTGGTTCATCAAGAAGGCGAACGGGTCGAACATATTCCCGGATCCACCGGAAGGGGGACGAGGGGCTCGAGAAGAGGCCGGGGTTCTGGAGGTCGACGGTGGTGGCGGGGCGGCCGCGGCGGACGCGTGGGCGGCGGAGGGGGTCGGGAACAGGAGAGGGAGGAGGGAGGAGAAAGGATCGGGGAAGAAGGGAGGGCTCCGGCTCAGGCCAGGGCTAGGGTTTTCGGACTCCTCGATGAACCCCTCGTTGCAGCGGGGACAGATGGGGCCGGCAGAGGCGGCGGCGGCGGCGGCGGCGACGGCGACGGTCTGCTGGCACAGGTGGCAGAAGAACCACTTGCGGCCGGAGTCCCCGCCGGCGAAGGCGGCGGAATCGCCACGGGAAGCGAACGACATGGCGGCAGGCGGGGCTGGGAAATGGGGATCCTCAATTTCGGGGGAGCGCAAGCGGATTCCCACCGCCCGGATCTCACGCACGCATGATCGCGATTCTGCGGGGAGAGCCACGCTTTTGACGGCCGTTCGGGAGGCGGCGGCGGCCGAGCCTTCTGGAAACGCTCCGGCGGGCGGCGGCGGAGAAGAGGGGAAAGCGGGAGAAGTCAACCCTGCCGACCCCGTCTACGAGACGGAATTTATTTACTTATTGATTGTATGACACGTGTCAACTAGTGAAAAATAACCGCTACACTAATTTCACTAAAATTTGCAAAATACATATACAAATGTAAAAGCAACGAGCACCTTTTACATGCATGACACGTTTCTAAATTGGTTTTGGATTTATTTATTAGTTTATTTTGCGAAAGGGTCTGACATTATCCACACAATTGATTATAAATGGATAAAATCTTGATCAATCATTGCCAATGTGCCATACCGATTTTATAGACGTGTTATTTTCTCGATGGGTCACTCCAATTCATGCCATCAAGAGAGTACTAATTTAATTTTTCGAAAATGCGATTGCTAGCTCCTATGATTTGGTTTGAAATTCAAGATCATTGGTCTATTTTCTTTTGTTTTTATACTTTTTAGATATAATTAAGTTACTTCAATGAATTACGAGTTGGTACGAAGGAAACCTTAACTGAACAAATTCGAGGCGCGTGTCACATTCGTGTTGTGTTGATCTAGTCTCACTTGAGGCCATGTCGTTCTCGCGCATAGAGGCCACAACCGCCATAAGTGACCAACGACCGCTATAGGTGATTAGCCACCATAGCCACTAGGGGTGTGCGTGTCGGATGGGCGGTTCGGCCTCTAAACTGGAACCAGCTCGCTGGAACATTAAAAAATGGGCAACCGAACCACCCATTAGTTATATGGATCCACCCTACCGATTCCCGTGGATCCACGCCAATATTATTTTTCAAATCTCACCGTGAGTACTCTTCATATCGAGTAATATTTTTTTATAAATCGAACCGACTTAATTAAGTGTACCATTTTTATTGGAAAACATTACCAATGAAGAGAAATAGGTTTTTTTTCCTATTTTTGAATCATTTCAGTTGAAATTTAAAATATTCTTTAAGTTCAAGGTTTTGGATGATTGTCATATGTAGATTGTATTTTCCTTTATCCCTAGCAGTGCTCAATCTCTTACAACCTTTGCGTTATTAAATTCTTTCTGTAGAAACAATTCCACCGGTACTCCACATATTCTTGAAAACAGTGTCCTATATAAGTCCCGAAAGTATCATTTGAAGGAGTTATTTGTTGAGTTGCTAAAAGGTAGCTTACACACTTTACTAAATTCTTATAAAAATATGGAAACCGTGAGAGGAGATGGAGCTCTAAAATTTAGGTTTACTAATTTATTTTAATATTAAAAATTAATATATTATTATAATATAATCGGTCCTGGTCACAAAGCCTACAAGGCCAACATCCGAGGTGATCTTATTTTCTCTATGTCGACTAAGCAAAGCTCTAACAACCCTAAGCCATGATTGGATGGGTGATGGCACCTAACAAATATAAACTCACTAAATAGGATATGATTTGAGTGTTAAATATAGATTTAGTCCTCTAAGTTTCAATGTTCATGCATTTCGTTCCTTTAACTTTTATTTCATGCAATCAAATTCTACAATTTTCAGGATTTTGTGTGACTTGTTCCTTAAAGTTTTATTTGATGAAATCAATTTTTTTTTCTTTATTGATTAATGCAATCCAAATGCTTTGTTTATCCACCATATGATCATTTCTTTCCTCTTGCTTTTTCCACTTGTCTTATGCTCACTTGCGCCAAATTAACATGTCATTTTCTACCATACAAGCAAAGTAACATCAAATTAACTCTACGATTTAATTAGAATGGTTAATCAAAAGATTTGTTCACACAAATTGAAAAAATACTAAGAACTTGAATAACAAATTAAAATTATTTCACGAAAAATGATTGATTTAAAAATATTTTTTTAAAAATGATTATTTGTATTTTAAAATAATCCGTTAATAAAAAATATATTCACTATAAATAATAATTTATGGCTTAATATTATCATAAATGATAAAAAAATAATTATTCATTTTTATAAAAAAATAAGTGATATTTTTAGAAAAATATTAATTATAATGGAATAAAGGTAACGTCGGGAGATCAAATCGCGTAAATGCTGAAAATTTTGAAAGACTGCTGTCACGTGCCCATCGCGTGACGCACGTTCGAGAAAGAAGCGGCTGGAAATCGATGATCGAGAGACGAAGGATCAGTTTCAGTTATGGATGTCTCTGCACCACTTTTCCAGCCACGATTCAGATTCTCTCTCTCCCTCTCTCTCTCTCTCTCCACTGAAGCGAATCCGCCATGGACGGAGCCGCGCTCGTGTCGAGCTCCGGCCTGCTCTTCCCTCCGTCGCTCCCTCCGGCCCGTCACGCGACCGTCCTGAGCGCCGCCGCCGGCACCTGCTTCGCTCCTCCGTCGAGGTCCTCGTTCCGGACGTGGCGGGGCGGGGCGGGGCTCGCGCCGGTGCGTAAGTCAGCGAGGAGGTGCGGCGCCGCCGCGGCGGCGGCGGCGGCATAACGGAGATAGACGAGAGCCAGTTCCCCGAGGCGGTGCTGAAGAGCGATCGTCCGGTCCTCGTGGAGTTCGTCGCCAACTGGTGCGGCCCCTGCCGTTTGATCTCTCCCGCCATGGAGTGGCTCGCTCAGGTCTTCTAATCCTCTCCAATCCCCTCTCTCTCTTCTGCGATTGAATTTCGTGATTCTTAGCTTTCTCTCGGTTTCATTCTGATTGGATTTCAATACTTACGTGCGTCTGTTTATGTTGAGCTGAGCATCAGCTCTACGTAGCCACATGAGTGGATACCGTCCAGCAGCTGACTGTTAGCAGACCGTTTTGAGCTGTTTGATTGATCGGCATTTTTCCGCATGATGCTTTTCATGGTATGGGAACCAAAGGTTCTGTGTTTTAAGGCTTCTCTCACTTGTTGTTTCCATCTCGAATGAATGACTGCGACGAGAATGTTAGAGCATGTTCAACTCAACTGGCTCAAGCTTTTTAGATTAGGGAGAGGGTTCCCTAGTAATAGTAAAGACGCCATTAACCATATAACTTAGAGGCCATCCACAAGTTTGAATGACTTCCATCCTCATCCCATCCTTTTGTTGATTTCTGGGTTGCAATCTCCTCAGCTTAAGTGACATGAGGATTTAAACTAGTCTGTGATGATGAATTGCTGATGCAAGATAAGTGACATGAGGATTTGGGTCCCCTTTTGAGTATTGAGGTAGCTCTGATTTTTCCGTTGCCTTTCTTTTCCTTAGTTGTTCTCTCGTTGTTCTTCTTTCCACTTTATACTGTCTGCTCTTAGCTATGGTTAAGCATTTTTTAACTTTTCTCTTGTGTTCATATGGACGTTGAGGACCATAATTGGACATTATAATTTGTGATCTAAAAGCTAATTCTTGTTCTTACTAAACTGTCATGGTTTTGTCCCTCTAAGTTCTGGGTTGGTGGCGGGTTAAAGATGTGTTCCTTTAACCTTCTATTGTAATGTTTGGCCAATTCATTAGGAACTATTTCCTGGATACCATGTCAAGTTTTGACTTCTATCATTCATGTAAAATCAGATACTACCATATAAGCCAGCTTTTGGAAAGACATTTTCTGCTTCTTTTCATAAATTTTAGCCTCTCTTTAAGCTCCTTTTTTCAGCTACTTGATATCTTCATGAACAATTTGCCTCTTTTCTGTTGCTTAATTGCACCAAACTGGCAGTCTCCATCAAGTGGAAACCTTTTCAAATTTTTGTTGGCATGGTGAGAAAAAAATAGAGGGAAAAGCTGCTGATAAATGCAGTCTAGGTTTTAAATGTTCAAGCTGTTAGGAGTTGTCATATCTTAATACTTTCCCTCAGAAAAGTCGGTTAACATCACCAAGAGATTTCTGCTTTCTGTTGGTGTACTTTTAGGTGGCAATTACAATGGCAAAACGAAGATACTAATTCATGACATGTATTGTAATGCAATCAGTCAAATTAGGATCCTTCTGATGGGTAAGTTGATTAAAGGAGTCCCTGTGTTTTTCTTTGTTATATTGTAAGCTGGACTTTGTTGGTTTGGATTAAATACAAGGCATGCATATGAAGAAACACCAATTCCTGCAATTTCTTTATGTCATTCACTTGTTGGCAAGAAGCCTTTTCAGCCTAGCCTTTGAGCATGTTTGGGATCTATAGATAATCATCAACTTGGGTTTGTTTGAAAGTCATTGTCAGTGTGTCGATTACTGTCAACTTCTAAGGAAAGATGACCCTTTGCCTGCACCATGTGCTCCAATGAAGTAATTTTAAAAGAAATGACGATATATCTGAGATCAGATGTGTTGCCAGTTTTAAAGCATGCCAAAATCTTATGCTGGCTGGTTGTCATTTTGTTAGATTGTTTCTATGGTTTACTGCACGCCACTTTCTTTTTTATACCAATTGTATCACGGGACTCTTTTTTTCCTATCAACTGTAGCATGCAACTATGTTTCCCTTGATTAATATTCATGGGAATCTTTTACTTGAAATGAGGCTCTTACCTAAGATATTCATACAAGAATGTGCTTTTCCAATCTCTGAGGTGCTCCAATTAATTATTCTGAAGGAATACAAGGAAAGATTGATTGTCGTAAAGATTGATCATGATGCAAACCCAAAGTTAATTGAAGAGTACAAAGTTTATGGATTGCCAGCACTGATTCTCTTCAAGAATGGGAAAGAAGTTCCAGAAAGCAGAAGGGAAGGTGCAATCACGAAGGTGAAGCTAAAGGAATATCTAGATTCTTTGCTAGATTCAATATCAGTTGCATAATGACCTTTGGATTTTTTTACGACAAGTCGACTGCCTTATCCTTGTGTGTCTTTGGTCAAGCAAGTTTCTTCCTTTACCAGTCAATTCTGGAAACAGAGATTGGTCTGAATGTGCAGTCTCTTCCATTCATTTGTTCTGTGTGCAAGCCAAGATGATCACATCGCGATTTTTTGAGGTCAATGGGGCTGCTGATCCAGGGTTGTGGGCTTTTTGCTGCTTCTTTTGTGCTGTGCAGTAAACAGAACTGTTTGCTAGCTTCTTGTAACCTGATAATATTTTGATTTATCACAAGAAAAATGTGTTGTTCAAATGTATCATAGTTACTATTACAGCATTCTTGTACTGCTGGCACAATAGAGGTGGCAGGCTGTGTACTGCATTTGACATTAATATATCTGCAGATATGTAAGACTTCAGAGTGAGTTTATGGCTGTCTCTCATGCGACGGTGTCCTACCTAGTTGATTAAGAAGTTAATTAATTGCCAAAGGCAGTTCTGCTAACATTTATGATATTTTATGACCAAAAAAAAGAAAAAAAGAAAATTTTGGGATAGTCTTTGTTCTAACGTCTCTAATCCACAGTTTCGCCACTTCCTTGCAGCCTAAGTGGAATTAATCATCAATTTTTAGTTTTTCCAGCTAAGATCATGCCATCGGGTTAATCAATTTGAGGGACGAAAGATTACAATCAGTACAAGTATTGCAGGAAGAATGGCATATCTTGTTATTTTGCGGTTCTTACAAGAATGGCATCTGTAAATGCGTATAAAATCTAATGAAGGAGCTGCTTTAATTTTATGTATATATGTACACAACTGTAAACACTTTGCTTTCTTGACGTGAATTGTGCTTTTAGCCTACTCCTAAAGATTATTGGTTTGGATAGTTCTTTGCAAAAAAGTCAAAGTCATAGGACTGGCTGTATCACATAATTGCAAACACACCGCGTAACTTTCTCCTGCATCTCATCTTTAGTGCCTTATTAGTTGCTGTCATTACTATATCTTGTTGGGTTGATACAGTCGATTAGTACTTTGTGGTCTATTTTTCCCAGAAGCAAACCAGGGGCTTCAACTATACTGTGGTTCGTAAAGCCGTTAACAGTACACCAATTGCGTTCTACATTAGAGCTCTGTTCCTCATTTAACATTGGACTTGTTAACAGCAAGTTTTTGTTTCGTATCATTGCCTCACGCCGATGTCTAAACCACCATACCAGTGACCCCGAGTTGATGAACATAATTTCGGTTTATTTATCATGAAAACACTTGCATTTGAGAGACCCTCATTTTTATTTTTATTTTCATTTCACTCGAAAATAAAAAAGAGAAAGGACTTAAATCGAGACAAGAGGAGGTAAATTCTTTTGCTTCTAGCATAACATGCGCAGATGATAGACCAAAGAGTAAGATGTTCACATGTTTTTGCAGAGGCAAGCGAATCAAATGAATCATCCATTACATTTGTATTGCCTTCTTAAAGAGGGAAACAGTGAGTCTCTTCTTTCTACTCCTCTCTGCGAAAATGCCTATTTCTCAAGGTCCCCACCTATGACAGCCTCGTCGGGGATGTACTTTCCCCAGAACCAATGCGCCTTCCACACTCTGTTCATCTCTTCGATCGGCACGTTCTTGGTCTCGGGCAGGAAGAAGAATATGAAGATGGTCATGATGATGACAAAGCCGCCGAAGAAGAAGAAGAGGCCGAACTTCATGTCGCAGAGCATGGCGAGGAACCCCTGACCAATGATGAAGGTGAAGAACATGTTGACCGAGACATTGATTGACTGGCCGGCCGACCGGATCTCCAATGGGCAGATCTCGCTCGGGACCAACCACCCCAGCGGACCCCACGACCATGCGAACGCCGCTACATATAAGCAGATCAACGTTAAGAGCAGATCGGCTTCGCCTCTGGAGAAGGATCCTTCGCCAGTGACTCCGAAGTTTACCCCAATCAGTGCTCCTACTGCAATCTGTAATGTGAACGTCCATTAGCAGGTGCATTCACTAACAAAAACGAAGTTTGTTGTGATTGTGATTCACTATGGGATGAGATTACTCTCCATCTTCACTATGCAATGTCCCTATGGCTGTCGCAAAACTATCCAAATTTGTCGATAAGGCGATTTTCTTCTTTGAACACCAGATGAAGAATATGGATCTTTTCAAATTATTAACTATATATAGCACAGAAGGAACTAAGGGAAATGACTTGAAGGTCGGTCATATGCTATAAGTACGATGCTAGTTTTTCTTAATCATAAGTTGTCATTTGATTTCCGCGTACGTTCTGGTAAAAACTTTAAACCCCCAATATTAGCTTGCTCATGTCTTAGTTTTACCTGGCAAATTAACATCTGGGTTCCTCCTTCGAGGAACAAGCCTCTCCTTCCAAACTTGTCAACCGAGAATATCGAAACCAACGTCGCAATGACGTTAACAACGCCGGTGATGGCTGAAGACATGAGGGAGGCATTGGCACCGAAACCCAAAGTCTTGAACAGAACCGGCGCGTAAAACATGATGACGTTGATGCCAGTGAGCTGCTGGAAGAACGGGATGAGGGAGCAGATCACGAGCTGAGGTCTGTACCTCGGCTGCAATATATTCCTCCAGGGATGCTCGACCTTATTCGCAGCCTCGCTGGCGAGGACCAGGTCATGGAACTCGTGGTCCACATTCTCGGTCCCGCGGATCTTCTGAAGCATTCTCTTGGCCTCCTCGTGGTGGCCTCTTTCGATGATGGAGTTAGGAGTATCCGGCAGGAAGAAGGATCCCACGGTCATCAGTAAAGCGGGGACGCCGGCTAGAGCCAGAGAGACTCTCCAGCCCCATCCACCTTTGATCTGTGCAGTCCCGTAGTTGACGAAATTGGCCACCAGAATGCCGATTGTGATGGCCATTTGGAAACCGATGTTGAGCGCTCCTCTGATGTTCGCTGGCGCCATTTCGGACAGATAGACCGGAACGGACTGCGATGGTAATCAAAAAGCAAGACTTTAATTGATAGCTTTAAACAATTCATGAGAATGAGCACCATAGCAGCCGAGTTTTGTCTACCTGATTAGCAAATCCAACCCCAACACCGAGCAATAAACGGCCAATTATCAGCAGTTCGATGTTCATCGCAATGCCGTTGAGGATTGCGCCGATGAGAAAGGCCACGCCTCCTGCGAACATGGAGATCTTTCGGCCGTAGGCCCTGGTGACCCATGACGCGACAAAGGAAGCCACAAGTGCCGCGAGATAGAGGGACGAGGTGAACAGGGTCAGGATCGCGTCTTCATACTTGCAGTACTGGCTCTCGTGGATCGACCCATCTTTCGTTTTATGGTACACTGATGGGAAGAACTTAAGCAAGAAATCGTCCATTGAAGTAACCCCACCTGCAAAAACATGTAAAATGGTTCATCTACATTCAAGGCGAAAGCAAGATGCATCTCACTGTGGCATGAGCATCTGCTTGCGACATTTCATAACTGGAAAACTTGTTCGTTCGGCGATTCATAATTTAGAAAGTCGACTATCTCAAAGCTGAATCCGTCAGGAAACAAGTGACCAACCTGAGATACCGAGGTCATAACCGAACAGGAGACCGCCCATGGCCGCAACAACACAGGTGATGACCACGAAAACCGTGACGCCACCTTCATAGTTCCCAGGCGGTCCTTGAGCTGCAAAGCTTCCTCCCCCCGCCATCTCTCGTGGCCTTAATGCGGTAAGGAACCACGCTCCAGGTCTTCAACGGTATGGTGCTTGAAGTCTCGATTTACAACATTGAAGATCCCGGAAAGTGAAAGACCAAGAAAAGTTCGATTGCCTTACATCTAACTACAGTCTGATCGAGCTTTATATAAAGATTCCGAGAAGCCCTTCTTTCGATCCTATCGTCAAGGCAGTTGCATGTCCTAACAACAATGTTGCAAACATAGGAACGACCAGAGTGTCTGTTGTCAGGAAGTGACATGTCTTCATGACCCAAAACATCATCGTGAGACAGCAAACAGATAAGAGGTTATAAAGGCTGGCAGGGCATCGGTCTTTTTCTTTATTGGGCAGAACACTTATCGTATCTCATTGCATTGCCAAAGGATAGATGCTGGAAATTTTGATAAGTTCCTCACTCTAAGAAGCTGGATAGTTGGCTTTATCTAATTCGAGTAAAATCCTGATTTTCTTTCTTGTTGCTTCAGTTTTGGGTCCGTAATCACTTCTTTTATAGCGTATTTGATCTGTTTAATGTTTATTACGAGATGATTAGACAACGACCAAAGAGCTCTTGCACTTTAGGCTTAGCTGGACAACCTGTCGCGCGTTCAAATATAGATTATGCACAAATCCTTATAATTATTTTATAAAAATTTATAAAAAATGCGTAAATGCAAATGTATTTTCAGGATGGCCGCACCCCCTAACTTCTCAAAGAGAAATTTACCCGATCCCAATCCGACTCCGGTCAGAGAAACCCTACGTTAACATTTTTCTATTTTAAGCTTACGGTAAATATCCTAAGATCTTAGAGAGCGAGAGAGAAAATTTCGCAACAGTTAATATCTTTACTTAATAACTTGATGTGTTACAATTGAGGGACATTCATATCGAATAATGTGTATAGGCTAGAAGTAATATGATCTAACAAGAAAACCAAACACGGTAGAAAATAACGAAAGACTAAATATTATCTCTAATATAATAATATTCTCTAAAGGAAAATTCTCCAATATCCATCTAACCAATATTCTTAGAATATCTAATAATATCTCTAACGTTCCATTTGTTTCTTGGAAAACAATGATCTGAATATATTTTTTTTAAATGATTGATTGTGTCACTTGAAAATAATTGGTCAATGAAAAATATTTTTATTATCGACAATAATTTATATTTAAACACTTTCTTGGACGATGAAAATATTCTTCTTTCATTCACTTTTGTAAATAATAAAAGCAATCATTTTTAAATAAATATTTTTCAAATTATTTATTTTCCTCCAAAGGCCAAGTCTTTCAAGTTGATGTGGTTGTGGCCTTGCAATCACGAGTGGTGAGCAAACTTGTGAAGGAGGCAGTCGGGGTCACCCTGCTGCCTAGAGTCGACACGAGATCCCTAAAGAAGGTGCTCGAGTGGTGCAAGAGACACATGCCGATTTACAAAGCCTCCATCCGCCCCAAACATTCTGCAGAAGTAATATATATATATATATATATAAAAATTTATATATATGATACATTTATACTAAATATATTGTGATATAAAGTCACAAAAATTTTAAGGTATGTGATACATTTATCCTTCATCAAGGTTCCAACAATGAACACCATTAAGAATCCGCTTACATAAATATTGGAAAATGAACGATTTTGACATGATGCCCACGTACCTTAAATGAGATAAAAACGACGTCATTTTAGCTAAAAACTAATCCAACGGAGTATAAATGTATCATATAAGTATAAGTTCGGAGTTTTTTTATGGGTAAATGTGTCACAACATAAGGTATAGTTCGAGATTTTTTATGTCACAAAAAGAAGTTGAGGATAAATGTGTTATCGTGAGTATATTTTGAAATTTTTTTATACTTTTCGCTATTGATAAATAAATCAAACACTTAACTGATAAGTCTAGCTCCATCTAATAGATATTCTTAAAACCCAAGGGCCACCGCATGCTGCAGAAAGTGGGAAGACGAGCAGGTCGTCGACGGCATCCGCAAGCACCTTCTTGTCGCTGCGAGGTTCATGGAGATTTCTGAATTAGACTGCGGAGTTGCTAATAGCCTCATGTGGGAAGTCGCTGGAGGAAATGAGGAGAGAGATGAATGGTTTCTAGCCCGAAGAAAGGGAGAAGATTTGTGAAGGGAGGAGCTGGTTAAT
The DNA here is from genome assembly GCA_014182365.1 of Eucalyptus tenuipes. Taxonomy (NCBI): domain Eukaryota; kingdom Viridiplantae; phylum Streptophyta; class Magnoliopsida; order Myrtales; family Myrtaceae; genus Eucalyptus; species Eucalyptus tenuipes. The sequence continues at coordinate 8,437,590 of CM024546.1, read as the reverse complement.
CGCATAGCTAACCTTAAATAAATACACTAAAAGTGTCAAAAGTTTCGTACATTACTAATTTACTGTTAAAAGTTTTTGCTGACTCTCTTTAAATGCTAAATCGGAGAAAATCGATCATTTAAATGAGTTCAGTAAGAAATTCTAACATTAAGTTTTATGTGACCTGATTGGTTTGCCTGAAAACGACATTGCGCCACTCCCAGGCGAAAAACATAGTCCTCACCGTCTCCGTTGCTTGCTCGCCATTGAACGATGGCCCATCGTCGTCCCGAGCACATCCACCATCAATTACCATGCTGTCTCGGCCACTTTCCCTCAAAGGCATCACTCAACTGAGCACGAATAGAGACATGAGCGGCCACTGTTAACCCACACCGGTCGCCAATATCTTAGGCTAGCCATAGATCAAAGCCGCCAGCCGTTCACCACCTCCTTGGCCGGCGAAGCCATGGTCAGTTCATCCCGTTTCTGCTCTGTTTTCCAGGGAAGAAGGCTTGAAGAGGTTGGGGTTCGCCTCAAGCTCATTCACCGACATCACCTATCAGTGACGGCTTTCCTCACCGTTTTCAAGCCACCGAAGCCACTGCTGACCATCACCATTTGTCATCCCGGAGCAACAAAGGAGTGGCTCTATTTTGCCTTGTTTCTTGGCCTGGAAGCTTAAAGTGCTTCCAGCTAGTTCGGTCCTCCTCTGCCAACTCCAAACGTTAGCCACCATACCACTAGGACCCCCCTTACCAGTTGAACAATTGACGGTCACAAAAAACAGCCGTTAATTTCGGGGCAAACCTAATTAGGGTTTCAATTTTAGGTTGAGTTGGTCGTTAGGGTTTTGAAGTGAGGAATTTCTTCAATTTGCAATTTAAGGTATATATTTTGAGGCAAACGTTATAGAAGACATCGTTTAGGGGTCTCTATACTAATTGGGTACATTGGAGAGCCACCTCAGCCGGAGAAACTAATAAAATATGGCAATGTCGAATTTTAGATGACCCAAATCAAAGTTGGCACTTAACTGGTCATTTTTTTTTTTAAATGACACTTTAAGTGATTTGAAAAAAAAAAAAGAAAAGAAGAAGCTTTTGGCACTAAAGTGACCATCACACAAAACTTTTGACACTTCTAGTATCTTTTTACCATTTTCTTCTTGTTCTTCTTTTCACTTTATCCCTTCCTCTTTTTGCAGTGGTCAGGCATTTTATTTCCTTTCTTCTTGTTTTCATATTGATGTTGTGACCATTATTGGGCTTTAGAACTTGGGATCTAAAAGCTAATATTTGGAGATACTAAATCATCATGGTCGTGTCTTTATAAATTTCTTGGGAGGTGGCGGCCTGAAGCTGTATTCCTTCAACCTTGTGTGATCTTTGGCCAACTCATTAAGAACCACTGGCTGCACGCAGTGTCAAGTTCTGACTTCTACCATTCATGTAAAATCAGCTACCTCATATAAGCCAGCTTCTGGCAAAACTTTTTCCGCTTCTTTTCGTAGAATTTTGCCTCCTCCTGCCTCCGGTTTTCACATACTTGAATCCATCATGGACAAGTCACTTCTGTTCTTTTGCTTAATAGCACCCGTTGGAAATGGTGATCCATTTTTTAGAATTTCCTAGAATTACTAAACTATAATCTAGAATTCCCTTGATGAAGTTTTGGATAGTTAAAGATTATGGCTGGAAAATGTCCAGCATGTAAGAAGCAAACAATCTCAGCATTCAAGAGAAGTACAGAATCCTGGTGATTGTACTTAGTCGGTGGAAATGCCTATAGCTCAGTCATGTAAAAGGTTGAGTGGGGGACTTGAAGAAAAAATTCTGTAACATTGTACTCCTCGACCAACGCCACCAATGCTCCTCCTACAACTACATTTGTAAAACCAGCTTGTTCAACTAATGAAATTATTTTACTTTTGTCCCTTGTCCATCCTCTACAAACTATACCACACACGTATACACCTGCACACATCACTAATAAAAAATTATCATTGATAACAAAATCCGTGCTTCCCCACGCACATTCAAAATTTTAACAGCACCAAGCTGGCAATCTCCATCGAGTGGAAACCTTGTCAATTTTTTGCTGGCAAGTTGAGAAAGAAAAGAGAGAAAAGCTGCTGATAAACGCAGGGTGAGTTGATATTACCTAAGGTCTTAAGACGTTCAAGGTCTTAGGTGTTGTTATATTTTCATACTTTCCCTCAGAAAGTTCGGTTAGCGTCACCAAGAGACTTCTGCTTTCTGTTGGTTCACTGTTTTGTGACAATTATTTATACAATGGTGAAATAAAAGATTATGATACATGACATGTGTCCTCATGCAATCAGTCAGGTTAGGATTCTTCTGATGGCTAGATGATCTTCAGGAGTCCCCGTGATTTATTTGTTTTCTTGTAAGCTGGACTCTTCTCAATTCATGTCGTTGATTCAGATTAATTACAACACATGCAAATGATGAAATATTAATTTCCGGGATTTATTATGTCATCTGCTTGTTCGCAAGGAGCCTTTTCAGCTTGGTCTTTGAGCATCTTGGGGATCTATAGAAAAATCATCAACTTGAGTTTGTTTGGAAGTCATGCTCAGTGTATCGATTACTGTCAACTTCTGAGGAAAGGAGAGGCTTTATCTGCAAGATAGTGCTACAACTACAAGTGATTTTAGAAGAAATAACGATGTATCTTACATCATGATGTGTCGGCAGATAAAAAGCATGCTAAACAGTTACGCTGGCTGGTTGTCTTTGTGTAACATTTCCTCTATCAACTTTAGCATTGCTGTTGGAAATTGTGATCCATTTTCTAAAACTATCTAGAAACTACTAACTTAATCATGAGATAGTTTCTACATCATGAAATATTCCTCCATTACCACAACATCTTGTACTATCTATTTCCATCAACTAGATAAATTATATCCCATGTTCTATATCCTTCAATTATCCTATCTTGTCCCTTGTCCATCTTCTACAAACTATATCATACACTTGCACACAACCTCACTAACCAAAAACTATCATCAATGCCAAAACCATGCTTCCGCAGCGCACACATCCAAAAAAATTTTAACAATTGCAGTATGTTTCCCGTGATTGTCCTGAGAATCTTTTGCTTAAAAATGAGGCTTTACCTATGATATTTCTACAAGAAGGTGCATTTCCAAATCTCTAAGGCACTCTTCTTAATTATTTTGAAGGAATACAAAGAATGAACGTATGGATTGCCAGTGTCGATTCGCTTCATATGGGAGAGAAGGTGAAGCTAAAGGAGTATCTAGATTCTTCGCTAGATTTAATATTATTTGCATAACATGTGGATTTTCTCATATAACAAGCCGGCTGCCTTATCTTTGTGCATCTTTACTCAAGCAAATTTCTTCCTTCTACCAGTCAATCCTTGAAATGGAGTTTAATATAAATCTGCAGTCTCTTGCATTCACTTTGTGCTGTTTGCAAGCGAAGATTATCACGTCGTGATTCTTTTAAGTCAATGTGGCTGCTGATCAAGAGCTGCAGGCTTTGTTTTGCCAATTCTCTTGGACTCTGCAGGAGAAAGAACTCTTTGCTAGCTTCTTGTGACATGATAAATATTTTGAAATAAATATGTCGTTGAAATGTAAATAGTCACTATTCCAGCATTCTTGTACTGCTGGTAATAGAGGAGTCAGGCTGTATACTGCATTCGAGTTTTGGCCATTGATATGTCTGCAAATATGTAAGACTCGAGAGTAGGCATATGGCTGTCTCATGCGACGGTGTCCTACCTAGTTGATTAAGAAGTCAATTAATTGCCAAGGGCAGTTCTGCTAACATTTATGATATTCTTTAACATCTCTAATCTACAGTTTCGCCACTTCCTTGAAGCTAAGTGGAATTTAGCACCAATTTTTTCTTTTTCCAGCTAAGATCATGCCGTCTTGGTAATCAATTTGAGAGAGGAAAAATTACAGTGGGTATAAGTATCACGGGAAGATCTTACCAGGGCTTCTTTTCTGGTATGTTACTGGCATATCTTCTTGTTATTTTGCAGTTTTTATGGGAATGGCATCTGTAAGTGTGTATAAATTCTAATGAAGGAGCTGCTTTAATTTAGAGATGTATATACAATTGTAAACACATCTAACAGTCTGATGAAGTCCATTAGAAGATATTCTGAAGGTATTTCTCCATTCCCCTAACATGAATTATGCGTTTAATCTGCTCACAAGGATTATTGCTTTAAATAATTATTTGGAAGAAGCCGAAGCTATAGAACTCTGGTTGTATCTCATGATTGCAAAAACCAGTTATACTTTCTCCTGCAACTCATCTTGAGCGCCATTAGTTCCTGTCATTACTTTTTCTTGTTGGGCCAATGCAATCAATTAGTAGCTCAGGGTCCATTTTCCCCAGAACCAAACCAGGGGCTTCGACTACTGTGATTCGTGAAACCGTATACGGCACACCATTGCCTTCTACAATCGAGATGATCCAAACTGCACCTCAGTTCATCGTTTGACATTGGACTTGTTCAGTGCAAGTTTTCGTATAGAATCATTTCCTCACACCTCACGCCAATACCTAAACCACCATTATGGGGACCTAGTTAACGAACCTAATATTTACGTACTTGGTACTTATATGTTCTCTGAATCAACTGACTGCATCAATTTTACTGGAAAATTAAGACGAGAAAGGACTTAAATCGAGACAAGTAAAGGCAACTCTTTTGCTTTCAGCATAACATGTAAAGATGATTTACCAAAGAATAAGATGTACACATGTTTTTGCAGAGGAAGAGAATCAAGTAAATCGTCCCTCCAATTTGTGATGCCTTCTTGAAAGACAGAAACCAGTAAGTCTCTTATTTCTACCTCTATCTGCAAAAATGTCTATTTCTCAGGGTCCCCACCTATGACGGCCTCATCAGGGATGTACTTTCCCCAGTACCAATGCGCCTTCCACACTCTGTTCATCTCTTCGATCGGCACGTTCTTGGTCTCGGGCAAGAAGAAGAATATGAAGATGGTCATGATGAGGACGAAGCCGCCAAAGAAGAAGAAGAGGCCGAACTTCATGTCGCAGAGCATAGCGAGGAACCCCTGAGCAATGATGAAGGTGAAGAACATGTTGACCGAGACGTTGATCGACTGGCCAGCCGACCGGATCTCCAACGGGCAGATCTCGCTCGGGACCAACCACCCCAGCGGACCCCACGACCACGCGAACGCCGCCACATATAAGCAGATCAACGTTAAGAGCAGATCGGCTTCGCCTCTGGAGAAGGATCCTTCGCCAGAAACTCCGAAGTTCACGCCAATCAGTGCTCCTACTGCAATCTGTAATGTGAACGTCCATTAGCAGGTGTATTCACTAACAGAAACGAAGTTTGTTGTGATTGTGATTCACTATGGGATGAGATTACTCTCCATCTTCACTATGCAATGTCGCTATGGCCGTCGCAAAAATGTCCGAATTTATCGATAAGGCAATTCTCTTCTTTGAACTCCAGATGAAGAATATGAATCTTTTCGAGTTATTAACTATATGTAGCGCAGAAGAAATTAAGGAAAATGACTTGGAAAGTCGGTCAACTGCTGTAAGTACGATGTTAGTTTTTCTTAATCAAAATTTCACATTTGATTTCCGCGTACGTTCTGGTAAAAACTTAAAACCCCCAATATTAGCTTGCACATGTTTTAGTTTTACCTGGCAAATTATCATCTGGGTTCCTCCTACAAGGAACAAGCGTCTCCTTCCAAACTTGTCGACCGAGAATACCGAAACCAACGTTGCGACGACGTTAACAACGCCGGTGATGGCCGAAGACATGAGGGAGGCGTTGGCACCGAAACCCAAGGTCTTGAACAGAACTGGTGCGTAAAACACGATGACGTTGATGCCAGTGAGCTGCTGGAAGAACGGGACGAGGGAGCAGATCACGAGCTGAGGCCTGTACCTCGGCTGCAATATATTCCTCCAGGGATGCTCGACTTTATTCGCCGCCTCGCTGGCGAGGACCAGGTCATGGAACTCGTGGTCCACATGCTCGGTCCCGCGGATCTTCTGAAGCATTCTCTTGGCCTCCTCGTGATGGCCTCTTTCGATGATGGAGTTAGGAGTGTCCGGCAGGAAGAAGGATCCGACAGTTATCAGTATTGCGGGGACGCCGGCTAGAGCCAGAGAGACTCTCCAGCCCAATCCACCCTTGATCTGTGCAGTCCCGTAGTTGACGAAATTGGCCACCAGAATGCCGATTGTGATGGCCATTTGGAAACCGATGTTGAGCGCTCCTCTGATGTTCGCTGGCGCCATTTCGGACAGATAGACCGGAACGGACTGCCATGGTAATCAAAAAGCAAAACTTTAATTGACAGCTTAAAACAATGCATGAGAATGAGCAGCATAGCAGCCGAGTTTTATCTACCTGATTAGCAAATCCAACCCCAACACCGAGCAATAAACGGCCAATTATCAGCAGTTCGATGTTCATCGCAATGCCATTGAGGATTGCGCCGATGAGAAAGGCCACGCCTCCCGTGAACATGGAGATCTTTCGGCCGTAGGCCCTGGTGACCCATGATGCAACAAAGGAAGCCACAAGTGCCGCTAGGTAGAGGGACGAGGTGAACAGGGTGAGGATCTCGTTTGCATACTTGCAGTACTGGCTCTCATGGATCGACTCGTCTTTCGTTTTATGGTACACCGATGGGAAGAACTTGAGCAAGAAATCGTCCATTGAAGTAACCCCACCTGCAAAAAACATGTAAAATGGTTCATCTACATTCATTGCAAAACGCGAGATGCATCTCATTGTAGCATCAGCATATCTGCTTGCGACGTTTCATAACTGGAAAACTTGTTCATTCGACATATCCATATACAAAATGCACATGCATGACTTAGAAAGTCGACTATCTCACAGCTTGAACCGCCAGGAAACAAGTGACCAACCTGAGATACCAAGGTCATAACCAAACAGGAGACCGCCCATGGCCGCAACGACACAGGTGATGACCACGAAAACCGTGACGCCACCTTCATAGTTCCCAGCCGGTCCTTGGGCTGCAAAACTTCCTCCTACCGCCATCTCTCACGGCCTTAATGCAGTACGGAACCACGCTCCAGGTCTTCCCCGGCACGGTGCTCAAAGTCTCGATTTACACCTCTGAAAACCCGGAAAGTGAAAGACCAGAAAAGTTCGATTGCCTTCTATCTTACTACGGTCTGATTGAGCTTTATATAAAGATTTGGAGAAGCCCTTCTTTCGATCCTATCGTGAAGGCAGTTGTATGTCCTGACAACCATGTTGCAAACATAGGAACGACCAGAGCGTATGTTGCGTGGAAGTGACATGTCGTCTTCTTGATCCAAAACGTCGTCGTCCGAGAGCAAAGGGATATAGGTTGTCCACGCTGCCAGGGCGTCGGCCTTCTTCTTTATTTGGCAGAACACTTTTACCATCTCATTGCATTGACAAAGCATATGAACTGGACATCTCGATAAGTTCCTCACTCTAAATTGGTGGATGATTGGCATTATCTCTTCGCGTAAAATCCTGATTCTTCTTTGTAGTTTCAAATTTGGCGTCTTTATCCACTTCTTTTGGAAATTTTCTGATCTGTTTAACGTTAATTACAGATGATTAGACAACCAAGGAGCTCTCGCACTTTAGGCTTAGCATCCGTTCAGATGGAGATTAAGCATAAATTCATTAAAAAAAAAATTATCCAGAATGGTTAATTTTGATATATTTTCAGGATAATTGCATCCCCTAATTTCCCCAAGAATATTTACATGATCTCAATCCGACTTCGATTAGAGAAACCCCTACGCTAGCATTTTTCTTTTTACGATATATATTATAGGATCTTCGAGAGAAAGAGAGAGCAAAGAGAGAGAGAGAGAATTCTTAAAAGTTATGTCTTTATTCAATAACTTGATGTGCTACAGTTTTAAGGGATATTCAGACCTAATGACTAGGGAGTGACTAATCTAATGATAAAACCATCCATAGTAGAATATAGCGAGATATTAAATAATATTCCTAATATATAATAATATCTCTAATCTAATAATATTTTTTAATGGGAAACTCTAATATCCATAAATATACTAAACGCTTACCTAATAAATTCAAACTCCATTCAACTGATATATTCTTAAATCCTAAAACTCTCTCTCTTTATTATTATGGCCACATGCTGCATGGAGATCAGAGAATTGGAGAATTGGATGTGCAAGAGGATCGCGATCGCGGCAATAGCCATTGCAGAGAAGGACCCAGTGGAAATGGAGAGAGAGATTCGCGCCGGACTAAATAGATTAATAAGGGAAGGAAGAAGGTCGTAAAGAGGGGAGTTGTTCTTTGTGTCTTGGACATTTCATGGTTTCCTTTTCACTATATTCTCCATAGGGGGGAGTGATATGCTAAGGATATAGGCGAAATTAATTTACTAATTTATATGACAAATTACGACTAAATCTTCAATAAGAAGGGTTTACTTTGGCAGCATGATAAAAAAGGTTGAGCGTTGAAACTTTTATGTAGAATTTTATATTTGGCTTGAAAATTTTCACATTTTACAAATAAATTTGAGAAACTACATTGGAAATAACTGGTGTTTGTGAATAATTTTATTTAACATATTTTATCTAATGTATGGTTGTTGAATTTGGACATAATATGAGAATAAATCTTGATGTGTACAGAAATTTTGAGACAACAGAGTATGATTAAAACCGCTATTTCAATTGGTTTTTCTTTTCGAGTTTAAACTCAATAAGAGGTCGAATCTTTGTATAATTTTTATGTATTTATTTTTAGAAGTGCAAATTCATTAACAGGGAAAAACGAGCACATGACAAATTATTAAATTAAAAGCTTATTGATCAAATGTACGTGGGAAAGACAAAGGCAAGGCAAGGTGCCATGTGATAAACACAGGATCAGACATTGTCTCAATGCGGTGAGCATTCTATCAATAAGCTTTGAATTTAATAATTTGTCATCTGTCAATTTCTATCACTTATTAAATTTAAACCTTAGAAAATAATATCAATTTATACATACATATATATAAGTGTGCGTATAGGCACACACATGGAAATTAGATGAAATCCATTTTCCCCTCTCATCCATCCAAATTACTCAACCAAAGCCAAGCCAAACGAAATATAAGACCGTTAAATTAGCGCCAAAAACAACACAGAGCAGAGAGAAGCATTCAAAGCGATGAACCAGTCGGCATGCCTCCGGGCCCTCCTCGCCAGAATCTCCGTCATCAGCCGCCACCCTCGCAGACCCATTTCCATGAAAGCTCGCAGCTTCTCTTCCCTTCCTTCTGACACCGCTCCCATCGTCCGCCGCCTCCTCGCCATCTTCACCGGACGCCCCTTCGCGCCCGGCGACCCGGAGCTCGCGGACCTCGCGCCGTCGCTCTCGACGAAAGTCGTCGAATCCGTGCTGCGCGAGCTCAAGAGCTGGAAGATCGCCCTCAGGTTCTTCACTTGGGCTTCGAATCAGGATGGGTTCGTGCACAATTGCTACACTTACAATGCCATGGCGTGCTTGCTGTCACGTGCTCGACAAAATGCCGCAATGAGAGCTTTGGCTGCCCAGGCCGTTGATTCGAGGTGCAAGATGACTCCGGGTGCTTTAGGGTATTTCATTAGGTGTTTGGGGAGTGTGGGTATGGTCGAAGAAGCTAATGTGATGTTCGATAAGGTCAAGCAGTCAGGCCTCTGTGTCCCGAACAGTTATAGCTATAATTGTCTACTGGAGGCCATCGCCAAGTCGGATGCGATTGGACTTGCTGAGATGAGATTGAAGGAGATGAGGGATCTTGGATGGGACTTAGACAAGTATACGTTGACCTCGGTCTTGCAGATTTACTGCAATATGCGGAAGTTCGACATGGCTCTGAAGGTTTTCGATGAAATGTGTGGCCGAGGCTGGGTGGATCCTCACGTGTGCTCTGTCTTGCTGCTGTCTTTCAGCAAGTGGGGTGACGTGGACAAGGCTTTCGAATTAGTTGAGAGCATGGAAGGTCGAAATTTGAGACTGAATGAGAAGACTTTTTGTGTTTTGATTCATGGGTTTGTGCGGGCATCGAGGTTGGATAGGGCTCTCCAGTTGTTTGATAAATTGCGAAAGTCGGGTATTCCTCCTGATATAGCACTATATGATGTGCTTATTGAAGGGTTATGTAAGAATAAAGAGCTCGAGGATGCTTTTAAATTGTATCTGGACATGAATGAGCATGGCATTGTGCCAGATGTTAGCTTGCTCAGTAAGCTCACCAGCTATTTCTCTGAAGAAGGAGAGCTGACCCAACTGCTCAAGGAAATTCCAAAGGATGTTGACACTGCAGCTAAAAACTTGGTATGTAATGCCGTTTTGAGTTTCTACATCAACAATGGCGCGGTGGATAAAGCTTACCATTTGCTCCGTGGGATGATGGGGCATTTGTCTCTTGATGATCTGAATGTGAGTCAGCTCCTCAAGACTGGGGAAAGGTTTTATCCTGATACAACATCTTTTACTATCGTCATCAATTGTCTTCTCAAGAAAGGTGAAACAGATACTGCCCTGAGCCTCTTCCATGAGATGGTTCGGATCGGCTGTAAGCAGACCGTTTTACTTTATAACAATTTGATCAGCAGTCTCTGTGATTCAAACAGACTGGATGAAGCCAATGAACTTATGCAAGAAATGAAAAACTCCAGATTTGAGCCAACAGAATTTACGCGTAACTGTATATATGGATGCTTATGTAGAAGAGAGGATGTATTAGGAGCTCTAAACTGTGTGAAGGAGATGCGTCTTCATGGGCAGGAACCATGGATAAAACATTCCACTCAGCTCATGAAACAGTTATGCGATAGTGGGAGAGTGCTTGAGGCTTGTGAATTCCTCAACAACATGGTTATAGAAGGTTTCCTCCCTGATATAGTTGCGTATTCTGCAGCTCTAAATGGCTTGATCAAGATCCAAGAAGTGGATCAAGCGGTGGAGCTATTTCAGGGATTATGTGCTCGCGGATGCCAGCCTGATGTGGTTGCCTATAATATCTTGATAAATGGGCTCTGCAAGGCCGGAAGGGTTTCAGAAGCTCATGATATGCTGAATGAGATGGTGAGGAACGGGCTTGTTCCGTCAGTTGTTACCTACAACCTGCTAATTGATGGATGGTGCAAAACTAATGCTGTTGATCAAGCAATGCTCTGTCTATCCAGAATGTACGAGGTAGAGACGAAGCCCAATGTGATTTCTTATACATCACTCATCGATGGATTATGCAATGCCAGAAAACCTAATGATGCTCTAACGCTGTGGAATGATATGCTGTCAAATGGGTGTGCACCCAACAGAATTACATATATGGCCCTTATACAGGGTCTATGCAAGTGTGGCAGGCTTAATGAAGCCCTTGTATATCTAAGGCAGATGCAAGAAAAGGACATGAAGCCCGACACCTTTGTCTATGCGTCACTGTTACGCACGTTGCTATCTGATCAGAATCTATCAGCAGCATTGGAGACGCTAAAAGACCTGGTGAAGGAGGGAAAGTTTCCATGTTCACAAGATAGAAACTATCCAATCCTTAAAAATGCAATAATCAAAATGTCGCAAGATGCCGTTACCTCTTCAAGCATTAGAGATCTAGCAGAGGCGGGAAGCATTCCGCCAAGTATTGTTTTGGACAGTGGAATAGAGACTGAATTGAATCCGGGTTCTTCGGAAAGTCCAAGCTAGCTCTGCATAAATTGTCACAATAGTTACCATCTATGTATTCGGTGCTTTCCTCTCGAAAAAAATTGTCTCCAGTCTCCATACGCTATTGGAAAATGATATATGCTCCAGATGCATGAGCCGAATCGATTCCGACTCTCTCAGCAGTAGCAGATGGCCTCAGATTATTGCTCGAATATCATCCATTACATTTTGGAGAGTTCACAGTTCTTTTCCTGCTGCAAATTTTCGGACTCTGCATCATCTTTCACTTTCCTAATATTTGGTATGCGGCGTAACCTCCATGGATTTCGCGGTCAGAATATGCTAGCCAGATAAAAAAAGTCTGACAGCAAGAATTTGTACCTTCGTAACCTTAGTCCTGAAGAACAAGAGCTTTGCACACATTTTTTGAGTGCTTCTTGGATACTTATCAAGGGTTGTTACCCGCGCTTAGGAAATTAGAAATTTGAGTTTGTTCTGTTTACTTTGTAAACTTATGAAGGGATGTTATTTCAGTTTTGTTGGCATGGTAACGATGGAATTTAGGGCAAAAGAAAAATATCTCTCCATCTTAATTTTTTTATAGTAGGCCATTAACCATATCAACTGTAAGATGTAAATATTGAAATAACTCACGTCAGGTATTGTTCATAAGCACTTTTTTAGGAAATTATCGATCTTGGTTGGTTGTGTTTCTCATCTGAGCACGATAAACAGTGGAATACCCCTGCTAAATGTTGTCCTTACATTAAAAGAAAAGAAAAAGAAAATCCCTTGTGAGTTTCTCTAATTTCACAAATAAAATCCAGAAATCAAATACTGTTGTTCAGCATGCAATTCGGGTCATTCTTATCTCTGTATATTCTGAAAATAATCTACCGGGAGCCGCATAATGTCCGGGCCTCTCGTCCCCCAGGGATCACTACTCCCCTCAACGATTGCGATTCGGCCTCCAGATCGTGTAAACAAAAGATTTTAGGGCCTAGGCCTGACCAAGACAAGCCCAAAACACGCGTCGTCACCTTCCCATATCTACCACCCTTTTTGTTGATTGGAAGAGGGAAAAATAAAATAAAAAAAATGCTACATCCGACTTTATTTATACCCAACAAACCGAGACCTAGTAATTGCTTCGGCTTATTTTATACAAAAAGAATAAGTCATAGGTCATTGGGAATTGAAGAAGCTAGCTAGCTCTCACTAGGTTTTTTTTGTTTTTTTTTTTTTTTGGGGTCGGATAGCTCTCACTAGTTTCCAAAGTAGCAAAACATGCTGGAACAAGCCTATGTTTGGGAATGACATTTACAAAGGTCTTTAGATGTTCAAAAGGCCCTTGGGGCAAAATTGTGCTATTTGGCAAATTTCTTTTAAGTCCCGTTATGCAAATGCTAGGCTTTCACAATGTTGAATGCCCAAGGCAACAAGGGAGTTGCCTTGGCTTTCTAGCATTCTCGACAAACCCACAAGCACTTAAAAAAAAAAATCTTGTTTTTCCTTTGTTGCCCCCAAAATTTTATGAAAATTCCAAATTTGACCATTTGCAAATACAAACCCTAACATCTACGATTCTTTTCCAGGAAAACGCCGATGTTCTCTTCCCCTCTGCTCTTCTCGATCCAAACTCCAAACCACTTTATCACCGCCACATACATATAGATATTTATTCTTCTTTTGGCTCCTTGACTATAAGAAAATTATCACATTTTATCAAATATATGACAGATCATATGTTATGTTATCACGGTATACCATCGAATCTTATGAATTGAATTAACATTAATTCCAATGTGGAAACAAATTATTAGCTCAATAGATTATATAACGACAACATACCACGTAAAGACACCATTTTCCATGATAAGTTCTTGAGTGACTCAAGTTGCCGACGTCCCGATTAAAAGAATTCTCTCTCCTCTTTCTCTCACTTGTCCTTTTACTCTTAATTCTCTATAAATACTTCTCTTTGCGCCATCACCGAAGCTTCACTCCCCTCTCTCTCTCTCTCTCTCCTTCCAACTAACCATCAAACCTCGTAAATCGAAAAGGAAAACACCATGAAAGGATCACTCGAAATGGATCGCTACGGCCTTAGAACCAGGCCTTACTCCTCATCATCGTCACCATCACCCTCATCCCTCATGTGCTCCATCTTCACCACCACCGTGAACATGGCTGCCAAAACCCTAGTCTCCGCCGCCTCTCCCTCCAAAAGCCCCCTCCCCTCCACCGACCGGTGGCGGCTATCCGACCACCTCCGCTTCATGGTCATGCTCATGGCCTGGGTCAGTCTCTGGTTCCTTAGGGTCCTCGTGGACCACTTCCCCAGCTTGGGCCGCCACCTCCAGTATCCTCTCCAATCAGCTCGGCTAGCCTCCAGCGTCCCCGGCTCCTTCAACTTCCCGCCTTTGCTGACCTACCCGGCAGCGGCAACCTCGGCATCAGCGCTGGCGCTTCCGTCTTCTTCCTCCTCGCTGGAGATGATCCTGCGCGAGGATGCGGATGTTCCCTCCATTCGAGCCCTCGGCCGAGCTCTTTCCCACGTAAGTGTTTCTGCTCATTTACTAGCTGTGTGCGTGTTTACGCATTAGTTATATCTCTATAAGTAGCGTGAATGAGAAAAATATGTTAATAAGATTTTCTTAATGTGCAAATCGTTCGCTTAAGCCATGGTTCATTACAATCATTTCATTTTTCTGTAAAAGTCATTGTGTTAGGTAACCCTCCTCAAATAAAATATATATTTTCCAGTTATGGGAGTCGAAAACTCTTCTATTTTCGCAAAGTATATCCGCTTCTTTGCTTATTCTGCATACAATATACAACATAGGAGCATATGTTCCAAGTTCCAATACAGCACATGCTTGTAACTGTTCACAGCCATATCATCACCCTCTTCTATTATATTATAATTGCTGTTGTCCTTCTTCTCCTTCTCCTTCTTCCTTACATCGTTTTCCGATTCCAACCCTTATTTCCAGTCACTACACGATCGTGTTGCCCTATTCTAGGACATCCACCGACGGCTTCACCCCCGTAATAGCTACTTATAAGAGCTGAATGCTTTCGCCATAAAGGGAGGTCGCGCCAACCCTAGATGATGCAGGTTCTTGCAGGGAAGGTTAAGATTATAAGCCCACAAAACGAAAATGGGTTGTGTTCGATTTCGTTAGAGCTAAGTTTTCGAAACCTGGAAGTTTCCAAGGAGGCTTCGGTGACTCGAGTTTTGATTGGTGGAGAAATCCGGCAGCTGTGAAATTTCCCACTGCTGTTCGGTTCGGCTCGTTTTGTTTCTTATTTTATGTGTAGTTCTGTCATTTTGCCTGTCGTTCCTGAGCTTCTTAGTTTTTCGCCAGCATTTATGGGGGTAAGATCCGTCGTGGCGGCAAACATCGCACTTCAGGGAACAAATGCTTCACATGCAAGCTTTCGTTCCACCGGCTTTGCCACGTAACCGTCGAATAACACCACACCAGATAAAGAAAAACACAGTTTTTTGTCCCTTTTTGCTTTCCTTTTCTTTTTTCTTTTTTCTTTTTCCTTATTTGTCCTTCTCTAATATACTTTGTCGTTTGTCGTAATGATCATCGGACTTAATTGACCTCATCTGATCAATGGAAGCTTGTTTGATCAAGTTTTTTTTATAATGAAATGAAGAACTTCTTACCACAGCATATTTCCGTTTCTATTTCAACAATAAATAGGATGACATTCGCTTTTTAGTTTTCCTCTCGTGATTATTTAATCAGAAAGATGTTAAGTTTATTAAAGAATAATTAGTGTGTCGTTTTTAGAAGATAATCTAAGAGATTCGTAAGTTAAACGTGAATTTAGTCCACGACACCATGTATTTTTATGCTCAAAACTTACTGTAATTCATCACAGAAATGATGATTATAAGGCAGGTTTGCGCTACCATTAACTGATCATCCGATTTCGCTGGTAATAGATCTTGGCGCTGTTGAACGACATCCCCGCCTCGTCGAGGAAGTACCAGTTCGCAATGTCCATGGCTGATAGGATCCTGGAGGAGAATGCCAGGGAAGGACACGAAGACCTCCTGGAGATCAATCGGATGGCCCTAGCTTCGGCATTCTCGCGCACCTCGAGCCTCCTCTACAGCTCCCTCCAGCAAACCCAATTAAAGGGTAACGACTCGGGCGTGTTTGCAACGAGCATTATCCGTGCACTCCCTATGGGTTCCTACATCAACTCCTATCTCAAGGGGGTCAACGTGTGTGTCGGCGCTGTGGTCCGATACATGAAGAATGGCACGCTTCCATGGCATGGCAGCCGGCAACTCACAGGAGCCGCTGGCATGGACGAAGGGGAGATGGCAGCGGAGAAGCTGGCGCAGGAGCTGCTCTGGATAACTAACAAGCTCAGGGAGTTTGGATCTTTGGACGAAGTGTTGGAGCAATGGAGCTTTGCCTCAGGATTGGCTTCTCTTTGTCTTGGTGCTAACCCTAGAGTCCAAGGCTTCATCATCAAGATCTTTGGTAATGCTCTTTTTTAAGTTTAGTTTAGTATCAGTCTAGTTTATAGTATACAAAAATTGAATTATATCTAAGATAGCACAAGTAGTTTGGTTCAGTTTTATCCTAAAATAAAGTATCTCATCATATTCTTTAGAAGTTAGCTTCGTCTGTGCGGGAAAAGACTTCAATTACTGATATACACTCTTTCATTATGCAGCTATTTTGTCCAGCGAGCTACTGCGGGAGAGTGCATTCATATCGAGCGAGGTGAAATTCGGGCTCCTCAGCCTCTGGCTCCCGCTTTGCTGCCACGGGAGCAACGGCGTCGCCTACCCCGTCATGACAGGCCTTGAGAAGGTCGA
This sequence comes from Eucalyptus tenuipes, assembly GCA_014182365.1. Lineage (NCBI taxonomy): Eukaryota > Viridiplantae > Streptophyta > Magnoliopsida > Myrtales > Myrtaceae > Eucalyptus > Eucalyptus tenuipes. Next base: position 8,421,044 of record CM024546.1, on the reverse strand, counting down.
GGCCGAGCGGGCGATGGACGAGGTGATCTCGAGCCTGCCCGCTTTCGACCAAGAAGTGATCCTCACGAACTGGTTCCAGGAGTTCACCGTCTCCTCCTCGGACTGGCCCAACCTCCAGGCCTCCTACAATCGCTGGTGCCAGTATACTCGCAAGCTTGCGTAAAACCTTAATTACGCATGAACCAGACGAGCGCATGGCTATGCATGTGCCTAGTTGAAGCCTCTAGATTGTATTGTTAGCGTTAGCGTTGGATTCTAGATTAGGTTAGGGAAAGAATAATGAGGTCTTTGTACGCGTATAATATAGATCGTCTCTTTTAGCTGATGCGGCACAGCCAAACATTTAATTTATGCTCTTTTAGGTCATGATTATTATTTGGAGATGTTTTTTGCATGGTGGTTCTCGCTCTTTGTTTGTTTTGCAAATAATTCGAGTCTTTGGGCACGAAAGACATTTTTAATTTTCAGCAGACATTGTGAGCAATGATATCGCGGAGTAGTTTGATCGTGTAACATAGTAAATATGTAATGTGAGTTTATTGAAGTGTACGGAGTAACTCAATGAAGAACTGATTAATTATTATCACTATTTTTCCAACTTAATTGCGATCCGACATTTTAAGTTTATTTGTATTGTATATAACATTATGGCCGGATTTAGGATGAACTTTCAGCTGGATATATAAAGGCTCTCTTTCCTCCTTCTTCTTCTTCTTTTTTTAACTTATTTAATTATACAAGTTGTGGAGGTAGGCGGACGGAGTCTTATGTTGCGTGACACGTGGTCTAATCATAGCACCCATGAGCCACGAGCAATGGTATATCCCGCCAAGATTTCTTGCAAAAGTTTTTCCACTAGATGATGGCTATTTTAAGGGCCTTCTTGGCAACGTGCCAAATAATCCCCAATTCTATTATTTTATTTCCTGAAATATGTGACTTTTTTTGTTTTCGGGTTAAATTTGTTGTTGAAATAGAATCAAGAATTAAAAAATGTTACTTTTTTATTCCTAAGAACAATCTTAGAAGAGAAATAATTGCATAACAATTTTTAATGTACCGTGATAATAACAATATATTATAAATCGTAAAAAAATCAATTCATAAGTAATCATAAATTGTCGTGGGATCTACTTTTTCAAGAATTTGGCTCACAATATATTGTTGTTTTCATAGTACTTCAAGGACCGTTATGTTAGCAAAGCTCATTTTAGAATCAAAGCCTTTTTTTTCTCTCTTTCTTTTGTTTTTTTCTCTCTTTTTCTTTCTTTTGTTTTTTTTTTTTCTTATTCTTCTTCATTTAGCCTGTCGTTGGCCCTCGACAAGACCAAGCCTTGATGACTTGAGCCTCGTTGTGCTACCGCAAGGTCAGTGCCTGGCCATGGCAAGGTTGACCTCATGGTGGCCTAGCAAGGTTCAACCTTGCCGATGGCTGGTAGAGCTTGGCCTTATCGGAGGCCAACCACGGCTAAAGGAAGAAGAAAAAGAAGAAAAAGAAAAAAGTAATAAAATTATTTAAAAATTTTAAAAATTTAAGTCACAAAAAAGAAAAATTGAAGATCGTATCAAACGCATTTTTATTCCAGGAATAAAAATTTTATGCAATTACTAAACACTTTCAAATGTTCGAAAACTCACTTAGGAAACAAAATTATAAAAAATTATTTCTCAATAGAAACAGGAATTATTACCCGACATTTCCTAAAAAGCTAATGGTTCAATGCAGTTGTGCTATTTCTTCAATTAATTAAAACATGTCACATCACCCAATAATTTCAGCACATTTGGCATTTGCCAAAACTCCGCCCTCTCCACTTTCCTACATTGTTACTTCTGTCCGAACTATTGAAGCATTCCTTTATACCGAGCATAAAATATTAAGCTACATATGATAGTTTAAATTAGGGGTGAGCATGATCCGAGTCGGGTCGATCCACCCTTTAACTCTAAGATTAACCCGCATAATGCGAGTCTTCAATTTTTGGGATCAAGAACTGATCCAATTGAGCCTAAGGCCGAGCATCAGACCTACCCGATGGACTCAGTCTGGTTCCAAGGTCAATCCGTGATAATTTTTTTGTTTCATTTTTTGTACTTTCTAAAAAGACAAACCTACTATTTCAAATTATATATCCATTAACAATGCGGCATTGTGTAACCAAACTATAAATACTAATATATATTCAACAAATTTAAGATAAGACAATAATAAAAACTTCAAACCTGCTAAAAGCAAGAAACCATAAATTAAGACTGTTCTTAGAGATATGGGACAAGATAGAAAGTTCTTGTAATCATCTATCAACAACACTCGTAATATCATATGCAAAAACATTATAAATAATATATTAGATATAATATATTAATATATATATATATATATATATATTTTAGATATACTAGGATTGGACCAATCCTAAACTACTAGAATCGAAGACCACCCGCACAGTACTGATCTAGAGATCTTAGGACCAGAGACCGACTCAATCCCCTTGAAAATCGGACCACGACCAGCAGGATTGGGCCTATATAGGATTGGTCCAAGGTTGACCATAAATCAATGCTCATCCCTAATTTAGACTTTTCTAGATATGATAAGGTAAGATTGGATAAAAGAACAATAGTACTTATAAGATGCATAGTTATAACAAAGATATCGTCATATGCTATACGCCACACCCACAACGACCATGACGCCGAGCTGTGATATTTAGCCTGGTCACATCCACCAAATCAGGAACAGCGTTGCAACGAAGACGAATTGGGTTTGAAAAAGAATCAAATGCAGCTCTCTTTGTTGCAAATCCCTATCGTCTTTGGCTCGAAGAAGAGTGGAAAGAACATTCATGTGAATTCCTCTTCGTTCTAGGTCTGAATGGCACTGTAAACGCCATGCCCATAACAGAGAGAGAGAGAGTGCTCACGACCGAACGGTCTGCAGTTCCATAACTTCGATACCCCCCATAAAAACAGAACATGCCTATTGGGGTCGACGTCTTTGAAAAGATATCCCAGTCAAAATTTATAGCTATCACATAAATCACCTCGCAAATTCAGATAACCAGCAACATCATCTTGGAAGGCCAAAAAGGAAGAAAAAATACAAAGATTCAGATGCTAAAAGGTCTTTGAAAAATCCAGAGAACCAGAAGACTAGAGAAATCATCTAGAAAAGTGAAGTGCCCTTGCCCTTCTTATCTCCACCAATCTCGAAATGCTTGCATCTCTGAAGGTTAAAGCAGCAAACACCACCAGAGATTTAGACAAATTCACAAGAGAATTTTCAGAAATAGACAAAACACGTTTGAACAGAGCTTGAGTACACAAAAGCACAAACCTTGATGGGGTGCTGAGAAACATGCTTGCAACCCTGGCACTGAAGCCTCAACACAATCTTCTTGGTAGTTTTGGCCTATCAGGAAACACATATCATATGCTGTTAATGCTGTATATCTAAAAAATAAATAGTTCAATATGACATACTTCCATTTCTTTTTTCAAGCAAATGATCAGAGCAAGTCGAATAACAAATTCAAATGCTAATCATTTCTCACCTTTTTGTGGAAGACAGGTTTGGTCTGACCACCATAACCCGACTGCTTCCTGTCATAACGCCTCTTTCCCTGGGCAGCAAGGCTATCCTTTCCCTTCTTGTACTGCGTCACCTTGTGCAGGGTGTGCTTTCTGCACTCCTTGCTCTTGCAATATGTCTTCTTTGTCTTCGGAACGTTCACCTGAATTTCACATGATGGATGAGCAAACAGAATAAAACTAGACAATGTGGATGAGCATACAGAAGCGAGGAGATCTCTCCCATGACAAAACCCCAAGAAAGGAGAACAAACTAGCATTAGGTAATCATGCCGCTCATTTGAACCCCCGTTTCCAAATTATCCCTGAGCACAAATCTCGCTCGTTTCAAAGAATACATGTCGACAATATATTTTCCAGTATCGTTTCACCAATCCGCAAATGACAGAAAGTGTTTTAGCACAGTGCCGCTATGAAGAACAGTACTTCTGCGCAAAATCTAATATGAAAGAAGACAGACACACAACCATTCAGCAGCAAATTCATGAACAAGGCACTGTATGCACAAGCTCATACGGGCAAGAAAGAAAAGGGTTTAGTAGAATAATCACAGCAACCTTACAGGATCACCATATTTATCCAATTACCATACAATTTTCCAAAGTGTCTCTTATAACATATACATTCTGAATCAGATCCCGAAACATCACGACCAAGTTCAGCGTACAAGGAGCAACATAAACAGAATCGAAACCACCAACATAAAAATTAAGAATAAACGTCGAACTCGCCCTTCATATAAGCATCACAACATAACCCTCGAATCCGCAAGCCATAAAGAAGAAATTTTTTGCAAATTCAAGCAGCGTCGCAAGAGGTTGGCATCATTTCCGAAACTCAAAACCGCAATCTACCGCTCTAGATTAGATTCGCGCTCGCGTTTCGCCGACAATTCGAGAAGGAAAAAGATGCAATCTTGCCGCTCAAAATCGAGAGCTTTCCTTCGCGAGAAACGAGCGACGCACGAGCGAGAAAGCGAGAAACATCAAAGGAAGAGGTGGGTCAGGTCGGGGAGCAGTCGCTCACCATTGTTGCCGCCGCTTCTGCTCTGCTCTGGCCAACTGAAGCAGCGAAATCTCTCGTGCTAGGGGAAGGCGTCTAGGGTTTCTGATTTTCCGATTTATAGCCAGCTCGGTTCGAGTCGGCCGGTGTTCAAAAAACTTGTTGGATGGACCGGGTCGGACCGGACCCCTCTGAGCCCACTCGGTTCGGCCCACCGACTTAAAATTTTATGGATGAGCTATGCATTGTGTGTATATAAATTTAAGCCCAAAGTGGGTTTCGTCTCGCTTACTCGAAATCCCTAAATTACCCTTAAATTAGATGCTGAAAAGACAGAAAAGGACACGATGAGAACTATTGTAAGGTAAATATAGTAAAATTCATCTATGAAATCTTGTTTAGTAAATCAGACGTGAGACTTTCTGGCCAAAAAGAAAATGTACATATATATATATATATATATATATATATATATATATGGGACTCACTCAATTTAAGAGTGAAATATAATTCCATATAAAAAGTGTGGGGGCATTTTCAATAAGCATCTAAGAACTTATATCTCGATTTTCGTTTTCTTTTTCCTAATCGCAATAGGAAAATCAACTCTTGAAATCTAAAAAAGAGCAAAAACCGACCAAGTGTATAGTACTAGCACACCATAGATGGGTAGATTGCCTCATTTTAAAATATCTTGCTTCTGTAACCAAAGGGACGCCATAAATGAGGGTGAGCACCATGCGATCTTGTTCAATTTAGCATTCGAATCGACCAATATTGCATACATTCAATTCAAGAAAAAGCAAACCAAATTGTAGTAGGAATTGAATTGAGAACCAATTCAATATGTTTACAAGGTTGATTTTTTTTTTCTTTTGTTTTGGTAACCAATGACTCATTTACAAGGTTGATTCAATTTCACATTAATCTGTTTTCTTCTTTAATCATTTTTCCCATTTTGTTCGTTGAGTACTGGAGTCAGAGATGGAATCATGTTAATGTTCCTTATCAAACTATGGGCATCTTGTGACATCCATGATTTCCACGTTCTTCTTTTGACTTTCAAAATATTATAGTAGAGTTTTCTTTTTACGTATTTGAAAAATAAATCGGGTCAGTATACCAAGATCCCTTGTTTTCACCATACTTGTGAAGCATGTACTCCTAGTCCTAGTTTTAGTTTCAAATTTTTTTTTTTTAAAATGAAAGATAATATGACTTGAGGGTTTGGTTTCAATATTGCAAGCCGATCCATTAATGATATATATTAGTAGTGCATAGCGCAAATGCGAAAATAAATAATGTCAATATTTGTTTCAAAATTCATATCACGATAGATGATTAATCGTCATCAAGTCGAAAATAAAAATGCTCTAAAAAGAGCTACGCTATTTTAAACCTTCAAGCTTGCCAAATTCCTCAAGATTCAATCGCCACAAATCAAGTGAGTGATGCACAAAGTGGAAAAAGGAGCACTTTTCTCTCGACTGCCGTGATCTTTGTGAATGACCCTGTGAGAAACTTTTGACCTTGAATCGAGCCTATTGAACTTTCCTTCATTTAATTCAAGTGTAAGAAACAAGTAAAAAGCAACCAAAAAAAAAAGGAAAAAAAAAAGGCCAAATTCGAATGCAACAATGAAGTAAAAAAAAAAAAAAAAAAAAAAAGATAGGCTTTCTAGAATGGTACAGATGGCAATGTTTCATTGGCCAAGAAGTGCTTGACCAATTGAAGAGCTCTCTTGGGAGCAAAAGTTGGGACTTGGTGACCCGCAGCTCTCACAGTCACAAAGGTCAACCCGTCATACTCTACCGTCCATCCGCCCACCTGAAAGATCAATCAAATTCCCAATAAATCGATCTCATCTGCCTTAAATTGAATAAGACCATAATCAAAAGGATATATTATATATTATATGTATGAGACAAACGGAGCCAACAAATTCTCGGTATGAGACGCGGCGTAAAAGAAACTATTTTTTCTTTCAATGCATTGTTAATTTGATTTATTAATATAACTTGGTTTAGATGATAACGTCCTTATCGTTGTGGACTGCAAATGGTTACCTAAACCTCTCATAAATAAATTAATAGAAACAAATCGAGGATTACCTGTTGATAGTTGTACCACGGTGTCCAATCCTGAACAATATCAAGGCCAAGTTTTCTCAACGTGTATCGTGTTGAAGTCACCGGGATTCTCCCATCGGTGTCTCCGCTATTAAAGACAGATTCATCACCGAATTAACCATGAGCAAATTGAGCTCTCCAAAACGAATTTTACTAGCAAGAATCGATCGAAGATCGCGGCTTCGGATTACCTATACACCCACACGCGCAAGCCTCCTTGTATGAGCTTCCGGATTGTGGGAAGGATCGATGCCGGCGCGTCGTTCCAAAACGAGATGTTATCGCTGCAAATGCACAAAGAGAAGATTTCTTCAACCCTGATCGCTGCTGCGACGATGGAAATCGTCTATGTTCGATTTGTAACTTGTCCCTAAATAGGTTATCTTACGACAGAGACCGTAAACGGATCGAAATTGTCCTGAAATGATGACTGTATTGCTGAGATGTGAGAGCATTCTACGTACAAGGACTAGGGTTCGAGATAAATCTAACCAGACTTGAAGAAGATGATCTAACCTGCAGTGAGTCCATGGATATGGGATCCTGGTGACATTCGCGTGAAGCGCTTCTTGAACGTCTGGTCTGTTGAAATACACCTCAGTGTAGTCCGATGCGCACGGGTCGTAACCCGCTGGCCTCTTGTGCCATCCGGCCTATACATCACACCAGACATGCACTCCTATTATGAATATGTTTTGTCACATAGATGTCAAAGTGTGACTAAATGTGAACTCACAAATTTGGAGAGCAATCGGGGCGCGATGACGCCATCGATGACCGGACGTTGGCGGGTGCTGCTGAAGTTACTATTCACACATTTGAAAACATATAAGCTGTACATGTCGATGATCCGGTAAACAGCGAAGTACTTGTTGAGGTTCACGTTGCAGTCTGAGGTCAACTCCTCCTGGCTAAAATTGCACGTCGCCTTGATGTCGTGATACAGGTGATCGGATACGACCGCATGATCCCACGCATAGTCGATCATCCCCCTCTGGTCTGTGTCGTCGTCCAGTAATGCATTACCGATCTGCAAACCGCGTCATCGGGATTAAGCGCCAATTATATTCCTCTCCAAAGGCCTATTACGAGCCTTCCAAAAGAGATTGATCGGAGAGAAACTAACCATTAGACCCTTCAATTTAATGTAGTCTTCCTTTGAGACCTTCTTATTGTTGTCGAGAATAAGCTCCGAAAGCTGTGGAACATAGTGTCCTGGAGATTTGAAGATTAAAGAGTCATTTACATATGTTAATCAGATGATTTAAGCATGTTAATCTCGAATATTTTTCGTTGATTTTCATTTTTCTCCCACATTCAATTTCTGATTACCTGCATAGCTCTCTCCCGCAAGGTAGAAATCGTGGGACTTGAACTGTGGAAATCTTCTAAACCAGTTCACCAGAAACACGTACGAGTCCTGAGCTATAAATAATAATTAAAAGAAAGAAAGAAAGAAGGAAAGAACATTAAGATATAAAAGTGTCAAAATTATTTCGAAATTATCGACTTATAAATTATTTCGGATTAAAAATAGTTGTACCCGTGATGGTGTCTCCGAGCTGACCGATGTCGCTACTTGTATTGGTGTAGGAAAATCCAACCCCGACCGGTGATTCTACAAATAACAGATTTGCAGCTGAAAAGGAAAAGAAGAGTTAGTAGCGTTAGTGTCTATTTTAATAGACGTGAATTTTCTGAATTTGGTAATTATGATAAATTAGTAATTCAAGAAAAAAAAAATTGCGCTTATATTGCTTTACCTTTGTTCCAAGTGTAACGATTGAACTTCAGCTTTGGCTGGTCCTTCTGAGGGAAGAAAGGTCCTAATTCCTCTGACTGTCCATAACCAATCGATGAACAGCCAGGACCTGTGATTTTCCAGATATAGAAACATAGAATTAATGTAAGAAACAATTTTAGAAAATCTTGCTGGGAGAAATCCTTGGTGAACGGTAACCTTAGTTGATTTTGTGGCAATGACAATTCCTTAAATTACTTATGCATGAATTGGCCATAGCCCAAAAAGAAAAAGCTCTATGGAAGAAGATGCTTAGTTTGTACTCTCATTTGCTTAAGTGTATTTATAAAACTAATTGTTCAAGTGAAAACAAACAAGGCGGATATAAAGTCACAATAATTAATTATATCCGATTGGAAAACCGGAATCATGATCATTTTATATTTAAATTCACCTGCTTAAATATAAACTTCGATTGGATCTAATGATAGATTTGATCAAAGATACCCGACAGTAATTTCTGCTAGAGTACTTTCTGCTAGAGCAGTCGATGTATCTTCCTACCATAAATTAATATTAGTCAAATATTAGGGTCAAAAACACATAATCAAAAGTTGGAAATGTCTAAAACGACTTGCCTTGCATTTTCATACGACTAATCATCTAAATCTTGTCATTCGTACCTACCCTATAATTATGTTTTCCTCTAGAAGTGTTGAGAAATATTCTGATCCTTTCCCAAGATTTCTCCTTTTGCATATTTCTTTAATCCAATTTGGAAAAAAAAAAAAAGAAGAAGACAAAATCATATTCAACTCCTGTAAGTGTCAATCAGAAGCAATGGATTTGAAAGCTTGGAGTAGAAGACAAAAAGGTGGGCGCCCAAGAATGATGACAAAAGCCAGTTTGGTTGAGCTTGGAAACCCTACAATAATTCCACGCAACTTCATTTTCAAGAATTCATTATTAAGGTTATTCTTTTTCATGTGGGCCTATCGTCTTTTTAGGGTTTTATTTCTTGAATTTCAATACATTGACGTAGAAACAAAACCAAGAATATATCATTGCTTGCAACCTAACTAAACCCAGTTGTCTTATGGCATACTTTTATAAAACGGGTAAAAAATATCGACAAGAAAATTACAACATAGTCAAACAAGAATAGGGTTTCTTTGTTGTTTGTTCTTGGGATAAGACACCCTCGGAAAGAATAAGTGATGGAGGTTGTTAGACGGCGGATTATATAGAAAAATAGTGAAAATAAATTATGTTACCCTCGGAAAGAACAAGTGATAGAGGTTGTTAGACGGCCGATTATATAGAAAAATAGTGAAAATAAATTATGTTTGTTGAATATCACGGTCCAAACATGGCCCAATGAAAAAAAAGAACATTATCATCCAAATAAACGGAAAAATAGCCAAAAAAATACGAAATTTAGTGGAAAGGACAACCACTGTAACTGTCCAAAAGAGGAAGATATTGTCTGTTCACTCCCGATAGTTTTATACTTTATATTATTCCTTCAAAATCCTAAATTATTTGCCAATAATTCCTTGAATCATGTTTGCATCGTAGCGAAAATCCATTGGTCAATAGGAGGAGTCAACAAATTATTGCGCTAGAACTGAAGGGTTCTATGATTGCGACAGCAGACCTAATGAGTTTTGAATATTCCATTCAAAGGCTACATACGTTGTAGGATAAGAAAATATCTTTTGAAGAGAAGTCAAGAACGTACTATGCTGTCCGAGATGGTGATATCTCAAGATAAGATATTCGGAAGCTTTAATGCCGTGAATTATACAGCTAAAAAATTCACATAACCGTCACGTGCGCCCGGGAGAATCACAGATCAAGTTACCGTCGGAATATCTTGGGTCCAGCCGGGTGTAAAAATCCACGACGTAAGTCACCGAAGAAGACCGACATAATTGCGAAATCAAATAGGCAAAAAAATGAAAGGAAACGAATATCACGAAAAGAAGAAAAATATATCCTTATGGACCACATGAATTGAGAGACAAAAGGGGACCAGGAAGATGATCTCCGAGATCCCAACAAGGAGAGAGAGACAGTACCTCCATTGAGCCAAAGTAGGAGAGGCTTGTCCTGGGGCTTCTCGGTGGCTTCGAAGAACCAATAGAACAGGGCTCGCCCGTGCGTCTCGTTGACCGTCACGTACCCTGCGTATTGCTTGAACTTCACATCCGGTTGGCCGGGGAGCCGGTACACCCGGTCTGCCTCTTGCTCGCTGGCCCAATTCGCCATGCCGGAGGGTAGGGACGAGGCCACGAACGTTGCTGTCAGCATGAGCAGGCACTTGAGCGAGAGCATTGATGGACTTGAAGAAGATGAACAATGGCGACCCATCATCTCTCTCTCTCTCTCTCTCTTTCTCTCTTCGAGTGCGTGTGCGTGGGCTGGGGGTTTTATACAAGGCGATGACAGATAAGATTCGTGGGTTATACCGCTGTTCTGAACTTTTTTTCCTTATAGCTTTGCATAGTTCATGTCATTATCCTTGTGTTTGGTAGTAAATAGGGCATGCATGTGCCAAGGAGAGGCGACGCTTCTATGGTCCACCAAGGAACAAATCTCTTTCCTCGCCTTCCTCTATTAGGCTGTTTTTGTTTTTTCCCCAAAGTCGTTAGTGATATTAGGAGATCTACTAGATTATAAATATCTGTCAAGATTATGTATACATCTCATTTGATGGTGTATATCATTGATTAATATGTCACTTTCAATAGTCATCTCATATAGTCTATAAATAAGCCGATATAATCTTCATTATGAATATATTGAATTATATAGAAATTTCTCAAATCTATCTTCCACATTATTATTCTCAACTATTTCAATACCAAGAATATCTAAATATTAAGATATTTTCAAAAGAGAATTCGATGAAACATAGTCGGGATTCATTTTGATATGATCTTTATTGGTGTAAAAAGACGGATTGCAAAAGCACTCGAATGAAGTGCGCGTCATTTTCCTCGGTCTCACGTAAAAAAAGAAGTTTAGTTCTGCCCATCTGCCCTTCGATACATAAATCTGCGAAATCTTGTACGTGATTTTAGCATAATTTGAAAGGGAAAATAAATTCCAAATACTAGAATTATAAAGTTATTCATCGTTTCATGTCAATTGAGTACACGAATGAGATCAAATAGGTTCGAAATTTACTCTGATTTTGATTATGGATGCCCGCCTTGAAAGTGATTTTGCCTTTTGGGGAACGGAATTAAGATCTTTTTCTATGGTTGAAAATTGTGCTTGCCGTCCATCGAAATGAAAGTCGAAGAAAGTGGAGCTGGGCCCTTTCTTCTTGGAGGGAGTCCTTCAACGGAAGCATCCTTTCAATCAATGCGGTTTGGAACAGCGGAAAATATCTTCGGTTGAGCCAATGGCTTTGACCGAAATCATTTGGACAGACTTTGGTACATGCATATAAATCAAAATCACATTATTGCAACAACATAGCTTATGCTTGTTAAATAATGATTTGCACATGTATTATCATCTCATTCTAATCCATGTGTTAATGAATATGGTGCAATTACATGTGTGGCATTTATAGCAAAAAGGCAGCTACCTTTCGTCCCAAGGCACTTGATTCAATCAGATCGAGAGAGCGAGCAAGAGAGAGATACAAGGCGCTCGATTCGATCGATTTAGGGGATTTGGAGCTAGGGTTCTTGAGCCAATCCAGTTAGAGAGAGCAATGCAGAGGGGCATAGAATCGGAGAGAGAGAGAGAGAGAGAGAGAGGGAGAGAGAGAGAGAGGAGGATGCTCAATTGAATCGAACTGAGAGAGGCATAAGGGTGCTCATGTTTGGGCGATTCAATGCTTTGGGTTCGTCAGCCAATCCCCGGCCTATCTCCACTCGTTGACAAGCCATCCTTTAGTAGTGGGCATTTAGGGCATTTGTAACGGAATGAAATAATGTTAAGGTTCTGTTAATTTCAAAGAAAATGTGGCATTTCGGAGAATGTTTTTCAAGAAATTATTTTCCGAGAAAATAACAAAATTTTCCGAAACTCAACTGAAACATGAAAATGGACTAAAAAATATTTTTTGCCGTTCGGTATGAAAAATGTGATTTGATTTTCCTCCATGCACTCATTTTAATAAATTTTCTATTTTCTTTTTCTATTTTCTTATTTTTTTCTAAAAATCAATTTTTTCTTATTTTTATTAATTTTATTTTCTTTCTAGTTTTTATTTTTATCATTTAATTTTTCTTTTCCTCCTTCTTTGGTTAATCGTCGGCCATGGCGATGACCCGGCGAGCTCAAGGCTCGCCAAATTTCGATGAACCTCGAGCTCATTGGCCTAAAAAAGGCTCACCAACCTTGAGCCTCGTCAAAGGGTCTTGCTCGCTTGTGGCTGAGAAAGAAGGAAAACAAAAAGAAATGAAAAAAAAATTGAATTCAAAAAAAAAAAAAAACAAGAAGTTGGGACTAACAAGGGTGTGAAATAAGAGAAAATGAGCGAGAAAAATGTGGAAAACATCGCCCCTTATTTTAGAAAATTTTTTTTCTATTGATGGAAAATATTTTCTGTAATTAGTTCCTTTTCCATAAATCGAATACCAAAAAATCCGAAAAACGTTTTCCTGAAAATTGCTTTTCGCGAAATGAACGAAAGATTAAGTTCATAAACTTGATATATTAAAGTCATGGGAAAAAATGGATATTTCTGAATAATGTGACGGACTCTTATTGAGTTTTAAATGTGACTTATCTATTTAATATGTTTATTGGTTATTATACGCAACATGTAGGATAAATAACATCTATTCTATTTTTTCAATTTTATATAATTTGTATTTCCCATTAGAAGCCCAAGTATGAGGCGAGAAGAGAAGAAGATCATGCCTCACGTCATTTGCATTTAGTGCAGAAAATAACTTCTAGAAAGACATTTTCCAGATTTTCTGGCATTTGTTTTAGAAAAATGAATTGGTCAGGGAAAACATTAATTAATAGAAAAAAAAAGTCTTCTAAAATATAGGAAAATATTTTCCTCTTTTTGAAAAATAGAAAATATTTTCCTCACTCACTCTCCCTTATCTCACACCCTTGCCAGCCCCATTTTATTTTCTTTCTTTTTTATTTTTTAAAAAATTGGATTTTTTTTTCTCTTTTTCTTCTTTTTTTTTTCTTAAGTCAAGGCTGATTGCCGGCCACACAGGTGAACTCGAGCTTGCCACTCACCATTCACTAGATTGGCAAGCTTGAGGTGGTCGCTTGCTCGGTGGGTGAGCTTGAGGTGGCTTCTTGCTCGGTGGGCGAGCTTGAGGTGACTATGCGCTCACTAGCCTCAGGCGAGCTCGAGCTTGCCTTTGGTTGGCGGTCGAATGAAGAAGAAGAAGAAGATGGGAAAAAAAAAAGTAGAAAGAGAAATTAAAAAATTAAAATTCGATTTAGAAAAATTATTAAAAGGATAGGAATATCATGTCGAATTTTCCTTACCAAACAATAGAAAATATTTTCTAACTCATTTTCAAATTTTAGCCAAACACTGGAAAATATTTTTCAGAAACGCCACACTTTTCATGAAACGAGCAGAGCCTTAAAAATGGTCACATACATTATTGACATACCTTTTGCCGGTTTCATTCAGAGTTAGTCAAATATTGAAATTAACAATCATTGGCTAAGAACTAAATAAAATACATGCTGCGGCGCAAGCATGTAATATCGTGACATCATTCACCAAATAAAGATATCATCATTGGCTAGGATATTCTTATACAAATTCGTTGGGACGGTTAATTATCTTAGGGACTATTGACTTCTCCTATTTCAAAATTCAACCCCGATCACGTCCCGAACCCCAAATCCCTTATCCACGGTAAACCTAATTTTCTATAATTAAAAGCACTCAATAGATGAAAGAGAGATTTTATTTATATCATAAGCGTGAACTAGTCAGCTGAGGCAAGAAGAGAAGAAGAGCATGCCTCACGTCATTTGCATTTAGCTTCAAAAGACATTCGAATTTAGGCTCTATTCGTTTCGTGAAAAATAACTTTTAGAAAAACGTTTTCGGATTTTTCAACATTCGTTTCACAGAAAATGAATTGGTCGGAGAAAACATTTTTCATAAACGGAAAAAAATATTCTAAAATAGGGAAAAATGTTTCCGCTTTTTGAAAAATAAAAAACATTTTCCTCACTCACTCTTTCTTATTTCACACCCTTACTAGCCCCATTTTCTTTCTTTTTTTTTATTAAAATTTTGATTTTTTTCCTTTTTTCTCATTTTCTTGTTTTTTTCCCCCTACTATCAAGGCCGGTTGCTGGCCATAGATGAGCTTGATCTCACCACTTGCTACTTGCCAAATTGGCGAGCTTGAGCATCTAGCTTGCCAATCTAGCAAAGCTCGAGGCCTCGAGGTAGTCGCTCACCAAATCGGTGAGCGCAAGGTGACCACTCGCTAGATTAGTGAGGCTCAAGACTCGCGATCGGTGAGCGCTAGCCTCTAGCTCACTAATTTGGCAAGTGGCGAGCCAAAATCTAGCGAGCCGTGACCTTGCCTTTGGCAAGTTGCTGATTGCCGGCTGTTATGGAAAAATAAATAAAAGAATAAATTCAAAAAGAAAAAGAAAAAAGTAGAAAGAAGTATTAAAAAATGAAAATTTCGATTTAAAAAATATAAAAAAAATATCATTAAAAGGATAAGAACATCAAGCTGAATACTAGAAAATATTTTTCAGGAACGCTACATTTTCTTTTAAACGAATAGTGCCTTGATAACAATTACATAAGTCATATGTATTGTTCACCATGTAAATTTATCATCATCGGTTAGGATATCCTTACACAAATTCCTTAAAATAGTTAATTATCTCAAAAACCATTGACTTCTCCTATTTGAAATTCGACCCGAGCACATCTCAGATCCCAAATCCCAAGTCCTCCGTAAACCTAATTTTCTATAATTAAAAGCACTCAATAGATGAAAGAGAGATTTTGTTTATATCATAAGCGTGAACTAGTCGGCTGAGCTTGAGACGGCCACAAATCACTGACATTGTTTTCAGCACAAAAGTCAACCCTCAACGTTACAAAAGGGCATGATCGCGACGGCGATCCGACGTTGCTGAGGTTGACTTACTGAGGCAGCGGGTGGTATTTAATCCCCCGGTACTCGAATATACTCGTGAGTCTCGAGCTCCGGAATCGGCTCACATCGCCGGCTATTCCGATCCCCTCCATGCCCTTTTACGGTGAGGGGTTGACTTTTGTGCTGAAGACAGTGTCCGTGATTTGTGGCCCACTCAAGCTCAGCTGACTAGTTCACGCTTTCGATATAAATGAAATCTCTTTTTCATCTATTGAGTGCTTTTAATTATAGATAATTGGGTTTACAGAGGACTTGGGATTTGGGGTTCGGGACGTGATTGGGGTCAAATTTTAAAATAGGCGAAGTCAATACTTTCCGAGATAATTAACGATGTCAAGGAATTTGTGCAAGGATATCCCAGCTGATGTGGTGAATAATATAATTAATTATCTCAAGGAATTTGTGCAAGGATATCCTAGCTGATGTGATGAATGATATCAATGATGTATGTAATTGTTATTAAGGATACATTCATTTTAAGGAAAATATGGTGTTTCTAGAAATTCCATAAAAATGACAATATTTTTTTGTATTCGGCTAAAACTTGAAAATAAGTTAGAAAATATTTTTTGATGTTCGGTATGGAAAATTCAACTTGATTTCTTATCCTTTTACTAAATATTTATATTTTTTAAAATTGAATTTTTATGTTTTAATTTTAAAATTTTCTTTCTACTTTTTTTTTAATCTTTTTTTTTCTTTCTTTTCCATCTTCTTCTTCATTTGACTGCCAGCCACAGCGATGGCCAACTACCAGCAACCAACCAAACGCGAGCTTGAGGCTTGCCAAATCGGCTCGTGGATCAGGTGGCGCTCGTCGATCAGGCGATCCTTAAGCCTCGCCAACCCGGCGAGTGGTCACCTTGAGCTAATCGATCTAGCGAGCGACCACCTCGAGGCCTTGGGCCTTGCCATATCGACAAGTTAGGTTGGCTTACCAATTTGGTGAGCGACCACTTTGAGCTTGCTGATTTGGCGAACAGTGAGCTAGAGCTCTCCAAAGAAAAGAAGAAAAAGAGAAAAAAATCAAAATTTAAAAAAAATAAATAAATAAATGGGGCTAATAAGGGTGTGAGATAAAAGAGAGTAAGTGAGGAAAATATTTTCCATTTTTCAAAAAGTGGAAAATATTTTCCCCATTTTAGAAGACTTTTTTTATTTATAGAAAATGTTTTTCCCAATCAATACATTTTTTATGAAATGAATGCTAGAAAATTCAGAAAACATTTTCCTAAAAATTATTTTGAGTGAAACGAGGGAGCCTAAATTCAAATGTCTTTTGATGCTTCACGCAAATGATGTGAGGTATGATCTTCTTCTCTGCTGACTTTTTATTTGGGCTTCTAATGGGAAATACAAATTAAATATAATTGAAAAAATAAACTAGATGGTACTTCTTCTACGTGTTACGTATAATAACAAATAAACATATAAAATAGATGGGTGATATTTAACACTCAATCCGTTGCATCATTCAAAGATATCCATTTTCCCCATTACTTTAATATATCGACTTTTTGAAGTTAATCCTTCGTTCATTACGTGAAAAATAAATTCTAGAAAATAAATTCTAGATTTTATTATGTTTATTTCACGGAAAATAAATTGATCAAAGAAAACATTTTCCATCAATAGAAAAAAGTTTTGTAAAAGAAGGAAAAATATTATCCACTTTTCAAGTAAAGGAAAATATTTTTCCCACTCGCTTTCTCTTATCTCACACCCCTACTAGTTCACTTCTTTCTTTTTTTCTTTTCTAAAAATTCAAATTTTTATTCTTTTTTTTCCTTTTTTTTTTTTTTTTCCTTCTTTCTCGCCCGGCCACAACAACAATTGGCAATTGGCCATAAGCAAGCCTTTTCTAGGCCAGCGAGCTCATGGTTTGACAGCTGTTGCTATGGATGGCGAATGACTAAAGATGAAGAAGGAGGAAAAGAAAAAATAAAAAAATAAAAAAAAAAAGAAAGAAAATTAAAAAATCAATTTTTTACCAAAAATAATAAAAAAGGAGAAAGAAAATAAAAAAATTATTAAAATGAGCACATTGAGGAAAATCAAATCGAAATTTTCCATACCGAATGGTGAAAAATATGGTCTAGTCTATTTTCAAGTTTCAACCGAACAAAGAAAAATATTGTTATTTTCTCAAAAAATTGCTTCTTGGAAAACATTATCTAGAAATGCTACATTTTTTGCAAAATGAATAGAACCTTCACATTATTTCATTCCGTTACAAATCCCCCAAGTGCCCATTGCTAAGGATTGGCCTATCAATGAGTGAAGGTAGGCCGGGGATAGGCTCATGAACCCTAAGCACTGAATCACCCAAAATCGAGCACCCTTATGGCTCTCTCACTTCGATTCTCTCTCTCTCTCCAATTCTGTGCCCCGCTGCATTGCTTTCTCCAATAGAATTGGCTTAAGAACCATAGCTCCAAATCCCCCAAATCGATTAAATCGAGCGCCTTGTATCTCTCTCTTGCTCGTTCTCTCGATCTAATTGAATCAAGTGGCTTGGGATGAAAAGTAGCTGCCTTTTTTGTTGGAAATGTCGCACATGTAGTTGCACCATATTCATTAACACAAATATTAGAATGAGATGATAGCACGCATGCAAATCATTCTTTAACGAGCATAAGCTATGTTCTGGCAATAATGTGATTTTGAGGTTGATAGAGCTCTCACGGTTTTTCCTTCCCCTTCCATTTTTATTTATTTATTTTTTCATATAATATAGAAAATGAAAACAAATGAAAAAAAGGATAATAATTCACAAAAATAAAAGACGAAAATGCCCTTATCAACCAGTGAGTTAAGCCCTTATTTAAGACTGACATGATCACTTCAAGCCCTTATTTGAAATAAGGTTCACTTCAGTCCTCCAAGTTTGATCAGCATCCTATTCCAGTTGCTGAAAAGGAGTATTTTGTTACTCTCCATATCCCTTTAGAATTTCTCAAACAGTGGACCCAACAGGGATACTTTCATATCTATTATGGAGCTATTCGTCTTGTACTCACTTTCCATGGCCAAAAAGGCTTTCTAGTTATGGCTAGGATGGCCCTATTGGACACTCGGTTTCTATAATACCAGCATGCTTATGTTGGCATTGTTAAACTACTTTAAATGCTGGAACAGTTTTTGTAACCTTGTATCAAAATTTCAACATTGTTGTTTCAGATCCTCAGTTGCTTTCCTTAAATTCAGCTTACTAGAGCATCCCAAACTAATGATTCCATTGCAACGACCTTGCACCACCAGATGATTTATCGAGTGCAGAATCACGCCCTTGATCTAAATTTCCAAAATGGAAATGAAGATATGTTGTTCATCTCCATGCAAAATGATCGAGCATGCATTCATGTTCCCAGGCAAATTTCCAAAGAAAAGTTGGCCAAACTTCTTCCGGAGACATGGATTGCCAATTATGAGAAGCTGCACTAGAATAATAAGTCTCTCCAAAACTCGAAAATTTTTTAGGAAAAGGGATGGCACTATTGCCATCAAATTTGGCAAAGAAAAGGAAGAAAACCCTTCCATCTTATAAACTCTGTTTATGAATGAACCTTGAGTTTTAGAATCAATCTCTGAACTAGACCTAAAGAAGCTTATCAAATACTTCCAAAATAGTGGAAATCCTGTCCATTACTACAATGATCAATATAGTCATTGTTTTTAGGATCCCTTTTGTTAGTATTCTTAATGTACAAACCCTCTTGATGAAGTGGACTCAATTACAAAACCCAGGCGAAAACTCCAAAAATCAAGAGATGGTTTATATCAAAGATATTTGAACGGAGACCCCTTTATTGACACCCTTGATGAAAGTGATAAGTTCCAATTCATGGTTTCTTATGCTCCATCTCCACCAGTGGCATATGCATCATCACCCTCCGTTCCACTAGCTCTACCACCTACACCATCTCTCTCACCTCCTCATAAAAACCAATCATTTTCCCATTCTACAAGTCAATCCTAAAGTGGGAAAAAAAACATTAATACTCACTAAAACTCCCAATGAGACACCACTCAACCAACAAAAGCAAAAAAAATGATAATCCTTCCTTCTCCATGTTCTATGATGCAAATTTCCCCCCTCTTGGTCGAGAAGTCTCTAAACTTTCTTTCCCCATTACTGAATAATTTATTGATCCATGAGAAAGGTACTATCACGTCCCAAAAATATCTGCGCCAACCGATGTGGATGAACATGGAAGGTAAAAGAGAACTCATGTTGCCGAAACTGTTCTAAATTGGTAATTAGATACTCTTTTGGTATCACAATAATACTTTCAAAATAATTGACTCAAAAGTAGTTGAAGTACAGAAAAATCTCAAAAGATTTGATAAGACTACCAAAAAGATGCTTGTGGACTTCCAGAAACGACTTCATACCCTGGAATTGGGATAGCATTTGGGTTCTTGAAAGTCCAAAGGCTGAGATAGAGAAACTCAAAAGGCATATCCAACTTCCTGAAGAAGGGAAATTCAAACTTTTTAATCCATTCCCGACCTTGCCACGAATAGAGTATTCTCTTCTACCACCACAAAATACTTCGATCTTTACTGTTCTTGTAGAAACCTTTACCATAAGAGACAAAACCGATATGGTAGAAATGCGAAACCGATTTAGAGAAATGGATCGATTAAGAAAAGAAAAGGGGAAGGAAAAGACCTGAAGAATCTTTGACTTCGACAAAAGAGAAGCCAGATCAAATTATGTTATCCAACTCGTTAGAATCATTCCTAAGACATTTGAGCAATCAAGAGGAAAAATAACTTGATCCTACTGTCTTGAAACACAAGATTCAGCCTCCTCTAGAACTGATTCTTCTGATTTATTTATATTCAGAACCAAATTCAATATCCCTTTCATCCTCCTCTTCTTTTTCAATTCTTGCTTTTGAATCATTTTCTATTATATCAACCACCTATTCAATATTCATGGCTAATCCTCCAGATCAGGAGATGAATTCAAATCCTTGCGAATCAAAGGTCATCCAACCAAATAACTCATCTTAGAATCCAACTTCCTCTTCAAAATAGTTTTCTTACTGTTGATGATATTCCTTATTCGAAATGGCCAGAAAGATTTGAAGAATTCCATTTTTGGCTAAGCACTCAAAACCTCGCAAATCATGACAAGTATGAGGTCCTCCTCAAATTTGTTATGAGGTTTATCGGAAGCCTTAATCACAGATGGCAATCAATCCCAGAAAATGACTAAGTTCAATTCCTGCTTTTGGTGTACTTTGGTTAAGTCATGACAACCATCTACCACTTCTTCATAGGAAAACCGCCAATCTTATTAAGCTCAAAGGAAGGGAATATTTTGAAAGAAAATGTTGTTCTCTCTAGAAAAGACATCTCGATAATTATTATCGAGAAATGCTCAAACTCTTCTATGGCCTTAGAGCTTATACAAATTTAAATCAAGCTTTTCTAGTTTTTATTCCTAGAGAACTTTCCCAACAAGTTGAGAGATAATTTCTTAATAAATAAAGGAGAATTGTGGAAATTCCTTTTGGAAAAATACAGCAAGAAGTCCATCTCTGCCTCAATGATTTGTGCCTTAGACGCCAGATGATGAAAACCTACATTAGAGACAATCAAGAGTTTGATGGTGCTTGCTCGCGCCAATATTTGAAAGATCAAATGTTCTAAAAAAGATTACGATGGTTCTTGTGGAAAACCTTTCAGAAAGAAAAGGCATTTTAAAAAAAAAAAAAAAAACTAGGTGGAAACGTCCAACAATGGATCGAAGTAATTCCAAAGAAAGAAAAAATGACGATTCGTGCAAAGAAGGAAAGACCGCTCGACTACAAGAAATTAACTTAATACTTCATCTGCAAGAAAAAGGGTCATTTCGCTAAAAATTCTCTCCCCAAACGAAAAAAAAGGTCAAAGCCACTTGATACACCACATTGAAATTGAAACTATTGTTTCACTTGAAAATGATGATGTTGAGTCATTTTTTTCTATTAATGAAAACCCATCTAAGTAGACTCTTCGTATCATTCCTTATTATCAAACCCTTAATGAAATCGATTCTGATTCAGACTCTAAAATCTTTTTCATATATCCCTCACCTCTTCAAAATAAGACCCTTGTATATATTCTAGTCAAGTCCATTGTCCTCATTTTTCTATAAAAATCCCCATACCAAAGTTTGCTAAACCAATCACAGTCATTACTCTTATAAATACTTGTGTCAGTTATTCAATTTTAGACACAAAGGGTTTTCATGAAGAATACTAGACTTCCTATGTTTGGTATTTCAATTTTGTTTAAGGAGATACATTTTCTATAAATGTGCAAACTACACCAGTAACTATCCAGTGTTTCCCTCAATATTTTATAACTATTAAAATCTTTGAATCTAGTTTCCTCAACAAAGATTTGATCATAGGTTGGAATGTTATGACTCAAATTCTTCAACTCCGAATCATTCCTAGAAAATGCCTCCAGTATAAAGATGGATTATCTGAATTTGTCAATATCCAATGGCTCTTTTCCATCCAAATGAGTTTACTGGATCTAATCATACAAAAATTGTTAGAATCCTGTTCGGAATCTCACTCTTACTTCTCTCAAAAGTGTCTCCATCCTTCGTGGAAAAATCCGAAGTTTGTTGGTCGCTCAGACTACCAGGATATCCTACTGCTGCAGAAGGATTGCTCAGAGTTGCTGCAGTAAGGCCTTATTGAAATCTTAAATTCCCAATGGGCCTACGAAGCTTTTTATGTCAATAAACGAGCCAAACATAATCAAGGAAAGATGTGATTGGTAATCGATTACTAGCCCCTCAACCTCTTCCTTCAAGATGACAAGTTCCCTTTACCCTTTCGAAATTTCCTTTTTACTAGATTATCCAAAGCCTATATTTACACCAAATTTGATCTCAAAGCCAGATTTTTGCAACTAAGCATTCATTCTTAAGACAGACCTGAGATAGGATTTTGTATTCCAAGCTAATATTTTTAATGGAAAGTTCTCATTTTTGGCCTCACAATAATCCTGTCCTTATTCCAAAAGGCCATGTGCCGTATTTTTTAGTCAATCTTGTCAAGTGCAGCAATCTACATTAATGACATCTTACTTTACAGCCATGATGAGGAATCCTACTACCGACTCCTCGATCAATTTGCAAACATCGTGAAAAAATATGGAATCATGCTTTCTCAGAAAAAGATAAACATTGCCCGGATAGAAATTCAATTTCTTGATATGCACCTCAACAGAAGTACATACTATTTAGGGCCGCACATTGCTCAGGAATTGTTAAAATTTCCATAATAAAATTTCATGACAAAGCAAATTCAGCAATTTCTTGAGATACTTAATTATCTCCAAGACTTTTTTTACCAATATTACAAAATTACTGCTTCCATTACAATTGATGCTGAAGAAGAATCCTCCGTCTTAAAGTAAAGCTTGAACCAAAGCAGTTGTAGAGATAAAAGAAGTAATGCAGAATCTTCCTCTATTACAAATACCATCCATTAGGAAGAGAATTCTCCATACCGATGCTAGTGACGAATATTTGGTAGCCATACTATTTAAAGAAGTTGAAGGTAAGCGAAACATTTGCACTTACAAAAGTGGAAAGTTTTCTCAAACTAAAATGTATTATCATTTTACTTTCAAGGAAATATTGGCAATAAAGAATGGATAAAAAAGTTTGAATTTCATTTGTTGGCCATCATTTCTTGATAGAATTAGACATTGCATCTTTCCCCCGGATAACTAAATTCAAATAAAAGCATATTTCCCACTCTTCAGCTATTTCGATGGGTTGAATGGTTTTCGAAAAACCAAGCACATTGCAGGAAAGAAAAATGTTTTTGCTTATTTTCTCTCCAGATCAAAGATACCAGCAAATATCAACATGTACATTTTCAAGCATGCTTTTCCTCAATAGGGAAATTACAAGATTGAAAAAAAGCGAGATTGGCCAAGTCTAGAATATCCTCGGGAAATCATTGAACATATCCAAATGATAGCCTAACTAAAAATCTTGATAACCTCGTGTCCATACAAATCTATTCAAATTCCATCGAGGCTAAATTCTTTATCCTTTTCAATTAAATTCCAAATACCTATTCATTCATCCATTAATCTGGAAAGAATGTGATTTCTCTTACCAACTTTGATGACTGTTTTGATACTTAACTAATAAGTACTTAAGAAGTTGTTGAGTTCCTTACTAGAAAATTCATTGTCAAGTTAACCAAACTAATCACGCTTTGACATAATAAGGAGAGTGAAAGTGACAGGAACCTTCTGACTATGCTTAATTGGTTTTATCCTCGTACTTATTGGAAACGCCTTTTTCTACAAGAAATGAGAACTGCCCTTCGGCCAGAACCAGAAACACATACGGTTGTATTTTTTCGCCAATTATGGACTTTTGTCCAATATAATTGTACTCTTACCAATACACCAGAAGGGGTAGGAGCCACCACCTACAAGCCTCAATCACATCTTCAAGAAGTTTGTATCTACATATCATTTCCTAATTATGTCAGATCTATCGAATACAATTACAAAGAATTGCATAGAATCATATGCCGAGAAAACTGGATCATTCATGAAGAAGTATGGGACTACTTTACACCTATTCTATGGGACCACTATAGTCTTGTACCTAGAGCCAAACAAGCACATAAGGAATTCAAGTAAGCTCAGAATCAAGCAAGGACACCTCCATCATAAGAACAAGAAATGGCAAACATGGACAATTCCGCACAGTCCTCTCAAAAGTCCTATGTTCAAGCATCCTATGCTCAATGGAGAGGTCCTCTCTCTTAAGATCCCTATGATCAAGGACTTTTGTCCTTATCTCTCAAAATGGACCCAAGCATAGTCTCATGTTATGCCCTAACAACAAACTAGCCCCAGCCAATCATGTTTACTAACACTCCAGGACTCTCCAAGATTTATGAAGAAGAACTTGCCTCAAGCAGTCAAAGTATGTGGGACCCTGATCTCACAAAAGGATCCTCTCACAATACCAACAGTCCTCCTGATGACATTGGAATGGAGCAACACTACGAGGAAAAACGGCTTGCAAGATATAGCTTTGATAATTCAGACTATGACTATAACTCTTAGGATGATAGATAGATCTGTAACGAAAATTATTTTTGCATAGGTCACTGTAACAAAGTACTGTAACATTGGGATAAGGAAATCATTGTTCAAAATCTCTGTTTATATCACTTGGAATAATTCCCAATCGGGAATCTCGAGGCCTCTGTGTGTTCTAAGACCTGTGATCTTGGTCTTTGTTTTTTTTTTCTAAATATTTTGGGCAAAGTCCCTTAAAGTAAAGTGTGTGCTTATGCAAATTCTTTCCACATCTCTCTAAAACACTTCTTCTTCTCCACCTAGTAGGATCCTATGAGAAATGTAGTTCTACTAAGTTAGAGATGTTACTCTTGCATCTTTGAGCGTCTCTATGTTCTAATCCAAATTTTCGGGTTGTTCACAACTAAAAGGCAATCCCTTGAAGGCTTGAACAGAGGTTCGCCTATTGATCCCATCATTAATGATGGCAATTTAGACTCTTATTTGGAATTTTCTTTATAAAAAAAAAAAAGAAGCTCACAAGCACAAAAAAATTCTTAAATTCCAAATATCGATTTATCCATTAGGCCACCTTCGCATTGAATTCGTCTCCATTTATGGGGTGATTAAAAAAATTAAAAGGATGCAGCAGGATTATCATAATTTAGAGACTGATGAGGAAATTACCTCTCTACCATTTTACCACGGTGTCTAGTTGTCCGTGATTTTCATGCCGAGGTTGTTCAGCATATACCGAGTTGACGTTATCGGGATCCTCTCGTTTGGGGAAAAGTGCCAAAAAAGTCCTAAACCTTTTGCCTTTGTACCAATTTAGTTCTAAACATTTTTTTGGTGCCGATTCAGTCCTAAACCTTTTTAAGTTGTGCCAATTCAGTCCTTTCCGGCCAATTTTGGCCGGATTTTGCTGGACGATGGCTGGCGATTGACGTGGCATGATCGGCGCTAACGTGGACAACTTTTAATAATATTTTTTATTTTTTTAAAATATTTTTAAAATATTTTTTTATTTTTTTCTATTTTTGTCTTTTTCCTCCGGCGGTCGCCAAGGTCCGGCGACCGCCGGCGAGGGCGAGGCCGACCTCGCCGGATCTGGCGAGGTCGAGCCTCGCCGGCCCTAGGCGATGGCCGGCGAGCCTCGCCCATGGCCGCCTCGCCCGGCCATGGGCGTGGCCACCGGGATGGGCGTGGCTCGAGCCGCGCCCGCCCATCTCGCCGATCGGCCATGGGCGAGGTCGAGCCTCGCCGCCCTGGCACCCGATCTCGCCATGGGCGATCGCCCTGCCATGGGCGAGGCCTCGCCCATGGCGCCCGGCGAGGCTCGAGGCTCACTCGCCGGATCCGGCGAGGCTCGAGGCTCGCCCATGGCCGCCCATGGCCTGCCGAGGTCGGGGGCCGGCGAGCCTCGACCTCGCCATGGGCGAGGCTCGCCACGCCCATGGATATGGCGAGGCGGCCATCGAGCTTGCCCTCGCCCTCGGCGAGGTCGCCCTCGCCGCCCTCGCCCTCGCCTCGCCTGGCCGGTCGCCGGACCTCGGCGACCGGCCGGAGGAAAAAGACAAAAATAGAAAAAATAAAAATAAAAAATATTTAAAAAATATTTAAAATTAAAAAAATTAAAAATATATTATTAAAAGTTGTCCACGCGCACCGATCATGCCACGTCGCCCGGCCGGCCCAGTCAGCAAAATCTGGCCAAAATTGGCCGGAAAGGACTGAATTGGCATAACGTAAAAAGGTTTAGGACTGAATCAGCACCAAAAAAAGATTTAGGACTAAATTGGCACAAAAGCAAAAGGCTTAAGACTTTTTTGGCACTTTTCCCCTCTCGTTTGTGTCTCCATTGAATCAACAAAAATAAATAAAAATCCAAACTTATTGTGGTAACATGTAAATCGAATTAAATTAAATTAATTAATTAATCGAATCCGGATGATCCAAAAGCGAATACCCCCACCGGGAGGACTGTAGAAGGCGAGTCCTTCCAAGAAAGGTTCACCTCCTACCTTAATTACTATTTGACCCAAAAGTAGAAAAAATTGATATACTTATAACAGCTTCGTATTCGAGAAAAATCAACAAGTTATTATGTCATTCACCTGCAAAGACTCCACATCTGAGAGATCAGGGCGTCGTTCGCGTGCAAGGCTGAGTTGCACGTAGGGAAGGTTAAAATAAGCCGTGACGTGGTTCATCAGGCATGGATTGTGAGTCAATGGGGTCCACCAACGAGATCGACTGGTTCGGAATTTACTATGATTTTAATCATGGATGCACGCCTTGATAGTGATTTTGCCTTTGAGGGAACCGAATTAAAGATCTATTTTTTAGGGTTAAAAATTGTGCTTGCTATCTTTGTCGAAATGAATGTCAAACAAAGTGTGGGTGGGACCCTTTTCTTGTTCGACAGAGTAGTCCCTCAGGGGAAGCATCCTCTCAGTCAGTGTGATTCTGGAAGAGCGGAAAACATCGTCGGTCAAGTCAATGGCTTTGGTTGAGATGAGAATTGCTAGGCTAACGGCACCGTTCCCCTTAGAAAGAGACGGTGCCCTGCCAGCCTTTAAATTTTCCAAGGGAACCAGGTAAATTGCTTAACCGGTTTCCTTCGAAAATTTGGAAGAAAAATATCCCATTCCAAATATCTCTTAATGGGATGATAGGGAGATTCCTCATATGATAAAAATAAAATAAAGTGTTAAAAGTGAAGAAAACCAATAAAATATCTATTATAATACAAATTTTATGATTCATAATTACTTTTACGGTCACCAATTGAGTGACCATAATCAAAGGCTCAAATCAAGCAATAATAGTCTCGAGCTTCATGGCTAGAAAAGATTTATAGGACATGATTGCTGTGAGCTTCGCAACTCAAGCCCATGGCTGTTCCATGGCTGGTACGAGCTCAAATTAAGCAGCTATGGCTATGAGCTTGAGCGGCTATGGAGTCCACAAACTTAAGCTTGAACATTTATGGTTGCCGAAAGCCGGCGCTTGAGCCCACACTAGCTGTGATGAAACTCCCCTCTCTCTATTTCTTAATTTTTTTTTTTTCTTCATTTACGTTGTTTTAATGTGGCACCTGTCTTAATATTCCATGACAACTGTATTAGGGTAATGAAGTGACACCGCTAGAAAATCAAGTTCATGGCTAACTGTTTTATAAAAAAAAAAAAAAACTTCAAAAAAAAGGAAGTCCAATATATCTATATTTTGTGCAAATTGGGTATTTATTATTCTTCATTAATAAATTCTTTAAATATAATTTATTTTATTTTGGAATAATATTCCACTATCTAAAATTTGCAAACAATTACCTCTTGGATTTTCTTTCTTCAACAATATCATTCGAGTTGTTTCTTTAAATATTACACAAATACAAAACCATGATTTTCTACTCCAGTTGCCCATAGAAGACAAGACAATATGGATGCCTCAAATGTGACGGTGCCATAATTTAAGTTTGAGATCATGATTGCTTGATTTGAGCTCTTGATCATGGTCACTCATTTGGTGATCATAAGAATAGTTATGAATTATAAAATTTGTATTATTATAGGTATGTTATTAATTTTCTTCACTTTTAGCACTTTTTTTTTTTTATCACATAAGGAATCTCCCTGTCATCCCATTAAGGGATATTTTCCTTCCAAATTTTCGAAGGAAACCGGCTAAACAATTTAACCCGTTCCCTTGGAAAATTGAAAGGCTGGCAAGGCACCATCTCTTTTTAAGAGGGACGGTGCCGTTAGCCTAGCAACTCTTTGGACAAATTTTGGTACATACATATACATCAAAATTACATTATTGCCCGAACTTAGCTTATGCTCGTTAAAGGATGATTTGCACATGTGTTGTCATCTCGTTCAAATCCTTGCACCGATAAATATGGGTGCAACCACTGTGCGACATTTCCAACAAAAAGGCAGCTACTTCGTCCCAAGGCACTTGATTCAATCACAAAGAGAGAGAACCGCGGAAAACATCTTAGGTCAAGCCAATGGCTTTGATCGAAATCATTTGGATAGACTTTGGTACATGCATGTACATCACAATCACATTGTTGCCAAAACATAACTTATGCTTGTTAAAGGATGATCTGCACATGTGTTGTCATCTCGTTCAAATCTTTATGTGAATGGATATGGGTGCAACCACATTTGTGGCATTTCTAGCAAAAAGGCAGTTATTTTTGTCCCAAGGCACTGGATTCAATCACAGAGAGAGAACCACAAAAAAATCTTCAATTGAGTCAATGGCTTC
Organism: Eucalyptus tenuipes; assembly: GCA_014182365.1. Classification (NCBI taxonomy): domain Eukaryota; kingdom Viridiplantae; phylum Streptophyta; class Magnoliopsida; order Myrtales; family Myrtaceae; genus Eucalyptus; species Eucalyptus tenuipes. Next base: position 8,392,089 of record CM024546.1, on the reverse strand, counting down.
AATTGAAATCATTTCGACGGACTTTGATACATGCATATACATCAAAATCACATTGTTTCCATAACATAGCTTATGCTCAGTAAAGGATGATCTACACATGTGTTGTCATCTCGTTCAAATCCTTATGTTAATGAATATGGGTGCAACCACATGTGTGGCATTTCCAACAAAATGGCAGTTACTTTTGTCCCAAGACTCTTGATTCAATCAAAGAGGAGAGAACCGCGAAAAACATCTTCGGTCGAGTCAATGGCTTTGATTGAAATCGTTTGGACAAACTTTGGTACACGATATACATCAAAATCACATTGTTACCAAAACACAACTTATGCTCGTTAAAAAATGATCTACATGTGTGTTGTCATCTCGTTCAAACCCTTGTGTTAATGAATATGGGTGCAATCAATGTGCAGCATTTTCGGCAAAAAGGTTGTTACTTTCGTTGCAAGGCACTTGATTCAATAAGAGAGAGAGAGGCAAAAAGGCAGTTACTTTCATCCCAAGGCACTTGATTCAATTAAAAAGAGTGAGAGAGGCCACTCAATTTGATCAATTTGGGGGATTAGAAGTTAGGGTTCTTGAGTCAATCCGGTTGAAGAGAGCAATGCAGCAGTACATTGAATCGGATCGAGATCGAGAGAGAGAAGAGGGCACTCAATTTATTCAAATTGAAAGAGCGATAAGGGTGCTTGAATTTGGGCGATGTGGTGCTTAGAGTGCCTAAGCCGATCCTTTCCTTGTGTTAACGAATATGGGTGCAACCCTTATGTATGGCATTTCTAGCAATAATGTAGTTACTTTCGTCCCAAGGCACTTGATTCAATCATAGAGAGAGAGAACCTCGGAAAACATCTTAGGTCAAGCCAATGGCTTTGATCGAAATCATTTGGACAAACTTTGGTACATGCATGTACATCAAAATCACATTGTTGCCAAAACATAGCTTATGCTTGTAAAGGATGATCTGCACATGTTTTGTCATCTCATTCAAATCCTTATGTGAACGGATATGGGTGCAACCACATGTGTGGCATTTCTAGCAAAAAGGCAGTTATTTTTGTCCCAAGGCACTGGATTCAATCACAGAGAGAGAACCACAAAAACATCTTCAATCGATTCAATGGCTTCAATTGAAATCATTTCGACGGACTTTGATACATGCATATACATCAAAATCACATTGTTGCCATAACATAGCTTATGCTCATTAGAGGATGATCTACACATGTGTTGTCATCTCGTTCAAATCCTTATGTTAATGAGTATTGGTGCAACCACATGTGTGGCATTTCCAACAAAAAGTTAGTTACTTTTGTCCCAAGACACTTGATTCAATCAAAAAGAGAGGAGAGAACCGCGAAAAACATCTTTGGTCGAGTCAATGGATTTGATTGAAATCGTTTGGACAAACTTTGGTACACGATATACATCAAAATCACATTGTTGCCAAAACACAACTTATGCTCGTTAAAAAATGATCTACATGTGTGTTGTCATCTCGTTCAAACCCTTGTGTTAATGAATATGGGGTGCAATCACATGTGCAGCATTTTCGGCAAAAAGGTTGTTACTTTCGTTGCAAGGCACTTGATTCAATAAGAGAGAGAGAGGCAAAAAGGCAGTTACTTTCATCCCAAGGCACTTGATTCAATCAGAAAGAGTTAGAGAGGCCACTCGATTTGATCAATTTGGGGGATTAGAAGCTAGGGTTCTTGAGTCTATCCGGTTGAAGAGAGCAATGCAGCAGTACATTAAATCGGATCGAGATCGAGAGAGAGAAGAGAGCACTCAATTTATTCAAACTGAAAGAGCGATAAGGGTGCTTGAATTTGGGCGATGTGGTGCATAGGGTGCCTAAGCCGATCCTTGGGCCTACCACCACTCATCGACATGCCATCCTTTAAAAGAGTCCAATTTGAGCGTTTGCAATGGAATGAAACAAGGTTAAGTGTATTAAGATTAAGTTCAAATAGTTAATATATTAAAATGGAAAATGTTGAAACTTTTTAATGATGCGACGAACTCATATTGTTCATTGAAAATCACCCAATTATGTTATATGTCTATCTGTTATTATACTTGATGTTACTCTTTGTGTACCATTCCCTTTTTTTCAATTTTTTTTTATTTGTAAAGTAGGAGCCCACCTAACGAGGCGAGAGGAGAAGATCATGCCCGACGTCGGGCTGTTTGGTTCGAGCTTTCCCAAGGGACTTTGGGCCCCCAAAGCCCTCGGGAAAATATTTGGTGTTTGTGACAATCATTTTCGAAAGCTACTTGGCCAAATGTCGGCATTCCCGTCTTTGAAAGCCCAAATCTTGGGGAGAACCAGCTTTGAGCATTGGGCATTTCGAAAATGCCCGTTCACCGTTCATCATCCACTGTTCATCTTCTTCCCCCTTCTTCTCCGTTCGTCTTCGTCTTCCCCGCCGGCTGAGAGTTCGGCTTCTCCCAGGCGCCGCCACCGCCACGTGGGGGTCCCGCGTCCCCAGTGACCACCGCCCGGGGTGGCGGGACCCGCGACCCATGCGGCGTCGCCTGGCTCGTGCCGCCTGAGGTCGCGCGAACCTCAGGCCGCCAAATCTGGTCGTTCGGCGGCCAGATCTGGTTGGCCGGCGATTGGCCGGCCGCCGGAATTTGATTTTCTGACTTAAATAAAAAATAAAAAATACCAAAAGTCAATTACAAAGGTGAATTTTACCAAACGGTGTTTATGCTAAGTTGCCTTTCAATGCTATAATTTACCAAACGGTGTAACATTCCCACAAACCCCTTTACCTCAAAGGTATTTGCATTCTCCCAATGGCATTTCGGAAAAGCCAAACCAAACGGGCCAGTCATTTGCCTTAGCATCAAAAGATATTCGAATTCAACGACAGCTCGAGTGTGAATCCCTTTCTTGACTATATAGAGTATTAAATTTATAAATATCACGCCCAAAAAAATTACATACATCATCGACATGTTATTTGCAGGTTTCGTTAGAGTTACTTGAATATTCCAAAGTCAGGTTTAAAGCGTCGATGACAAAATTAACAATCACCGGCTAAGAACTAAATGTATCACATGCAGCAGCTTAGGCAAGTAATGTTACCACTCCGAAACGTGAAACGAAGAAGATTTCTGCTCTTGACCTCTCTTATTTCGAAATTCGATCCTGATCACGTCCCGAACTCCAAATCCCTCGTCTATTGTAAGCCTAATTTTCTGTAAATAGAAATACTGGATAGATGAGATATTTTATTTAATATCATAAGCGTGAACTTTAGTCAGCTGAGATTGAAACGGTCACAAATCATTGATATCGTCTTCGCACAAAATGAAAAAAAGAGAGTAATCTCAAAGGGGCACGGTTTGGAGTTGGCCAGCAGAAAAATAATTGACATTATCAAACGGATTTCTATTCTTTTTTTATTCCAGAGAATAAAAGAATAAAAATTGAGAGAAATAAAAACATTACCAATGAGTTTTATCGATACCTATAGACCCACAAGCGAATGCCTCCACCAATGAGTTTCTCCAGTACTGGGAGGACTGAATAAGGCGAGTCTTTCCGAGAATGGCTTACCTCCAAGCTTAATTAATATTTGACCCAAGAGTAGGAAAAATTAATATATTTATAATGACCTTATATTCAAGAAAATCATAAAATTATTATTTCATTCACTTGCAAAGACTCCGTGGTCAAGGTATTCAGATGACGTTTGCGTGCAAGCGAGTTGCACGCCGATAAGGTTTAAGTAAGCCGTGATGTGGTTCTCCATGCATGAATTGTAGCCTGCCAGTATCTTGCGCAAGAGTTTGTGTCGGATCAAGAGAGATTAGTCAATAAATTAAGTTAATCATCGCGGGAAATAAAAAAGCTAAACAGAAAAAAAGAAAAAAACAAGTGAAGGGGCGAAAAAATTAAGGAAGAAAAGGCTCTTACCGAATAATAATTAGGTGTGCCCGCTTTGGCTTGCACGTTTAAGAGATGGCCAGCAAAGGGCAGATCAGGCGAACAAGTCGGGAAGTATGAACCACACATGTCGATCATCCCTTATAATAGTTGTACTCATCTAATAAAAAACGACAATCTTCAGTCAGATTTTTGCTATTGAAGTTGCATTTTATAGGCATCGTCCCAAATCAGGGCATGTCCCCACGCGTAATCGATCAATGAAATCCACTCTGAATTGCAGGTACGGATTTCCCACCTGCATGTTCGGAAATTTCGCAATTAATTTCTTCATTTTTTGTATTAATGGGCATAACACAAAAACCCATCAAGTAAGATCGAGTTTAGTTGAGAATTTGGGCACGCATGACGTCTTTAAGATTTATAAATTGTCTTCAAATGATTTTCGTTTCTCTTTGTAAATTGCCCCGGCGAGTTGGGGTGCATAGCGCCCTGAAAAGGAGGGGAAAAACCATTTACCACATTAATTAATTATTTAAATGTTCTCTCAAAAAATAAAAGAAATTGACATTTGAGTAACTTGCAAAATTAATTGTAACATTAGGGTCGATAATTACTAACCCGCAAAGCTTTCTCCTGCTCTGTAGAACTTGCTCCATCTGTACGTAAGAGATGCTGTTAGATTAAGAGAGAAAATTAGTCATTAAATTAGGCTAATTGTCATGGAAAATAAAAAAAGTTAATTCTTTTTTTAAGTGGAGGTACAGAAAATTAAGGAAGAAAAGGCACCTACCAAATGATAATTAGGTGTGGCCCCTTCGGCTCGCGTGTTTAAGAGATGGGCAGCGAAGGGTTGACCAAGCGGACAAGTCGGGGAGCACAAACTATGCGTGTCGATCATGTTGTACAGTTTGTTGTACTCATTAAATATATAACGACAATCTCTAGTCAGATTTTCGTTACTAAAATCACATTTGACCTTGATTGAACTATAAAAATCATCTGAAATTAGGGCATGTCCCCACGCATAATCGATCATCTCCGTAAAATCCGTTTCGAAATCCATATACTGACTTCCCATTTTGCCTATTTACAGTTTTCATAAGTAATTTCCTCATTTTTATTAGTAGATATGACATGGGAAATCATCGTATAAGGTCGAGTTTGGGGAAGAATTTGGGCTTGCACGACGATGCCTTTAAGATTTATGTTGGTGTCTCCAGTTGATTTTCGGTTCTCGTCGTAAATAACCTCAGCAAGATGGGGATGCATAGTGCCCCGAAAAAGAAGGGATATAGTTAGCAAATTAATTAATTGATTAAATAAGTTTACTCTGAAAATTGACAGAAATTGATATTCAATAAAATTGTAAAATTAGGTTCAATAATAACTAACCTGCGTAGCTTTCTCCTGCGATATATAACTCGCTTGATTTGTACTGCGGAAACCTTTTGAACCAATTCAATAGAAATGTATGCGCATCTCTTGCTGTTGATAATTGCAAATGAAAATTTCCATTTTAGTAAATGAGGTTAATATTTACAAGAAAGCAATTCACTAATTAATTAATCAATTTTTACAAACCTGTACTGTTGTCGCCAAGATCTACACATCTACAGTGGCGTTGGAGTAAGAAAACCCGACACCGACCGGCAAATCGAGGAACAACAGATTCACGGCTGCAATTATTAAAAACAAACGATTAGGACATTCGAGATACTCGATTGATTTAATTTAGAATGTTGAATTAATATGCTTCTTTTTCGTTCTGATTAAGCTGGGAAAAGAGGAAAAAAAATTGAAATCTCTGGCATTGCCTTTGTTCCAAGTATAATTGTTGAATCCTAGGGTCGGGCCATCGGGCCCGTCTTTCACAAGAAAAGGGCCGAGTTCTTGGGCCTCGCCAAACCGACCGAAGTGCATCCTGGGCCTGTGGAGTACATAAATATAAGTGTGGAGATTCTACGAACATAAGTGAAAAATAATTACTTTCGGACATACTGTGACACAAAAGTTTTAACTCTGTAACGCAATTCTCAATAATAATACCTCTGTTGAGCCACAAGGGGAGAGGTTTCTTCATAGGTCGACTCATCGCTTTGAAGAACCAATAGAAGAGAACCTTCTTGAGACTGTCGTCCACCGAGACATAGCCAGAGTAGTGGCGGAAGCTTGCCGGGGGCTGGCCAGGGAGGGTAGTGACTCGGTCAGCCTCTTGCCGAGCCTCGATCTCGGGGTCGACTCGTTCCCACGATGTAGAGGAGGCAGAGGCCGAGAGATAGAGACAAAGGAACAAAGCTATGGCTGAGAGGCCATTTCATAAAAGTGTTTTTTCTTTTAGCATAACATGGTTCTTATCATGCTCTACTTATATCTACTTATACCTCAATTTGTAGAATGTAGCGACAAGAGATAGTGTACAAATTTGTTTGTTGTACTGTGGAAAGCTCAATGCTGACAGACATAAGAAGTTTAGAGCAGAGTTGGACTAAGATGCTCATTTGATATATAGCGTAGATAGACACCAAATTTGCCTATGCTTGATTTCTACAAAATTCGGATCTATACGAGTTTACTCGAAAATGGAAAAAATTATCTGATTAGTTTTAAACCTATCGTATCGATACCTATTCAATCTTAAACTTTCCAATTTTGCTAAATTGTGTCCTCAACATGTACTTAATGTGGCCCTTCCGGTCAATGTCCACCGGAACTCACCGACGTGGCGATGCGCTACACAGGATGGCGGGCGATAAATTTGGTCGGAAGGATTACATTGGAACTTCGTGCAGAGGTTCAAGATTAAATTGGCAAACTCGGAAAATTTAGGATCCGAATTGACATCTCTAGTCGGGTAATTTTCCCACTCGAAAGCAATACTATGTTTTAGAAATCGTTTGCTAATCACGGGAACCAGACAATATACTAAGAAGAAACAAGACGGTCAGGACTCGATCAAATGCCAATTGTACCGTACTCTTTCCCGAACATTGTTGGACTCATTCATGAATCTAAGTTATAAGACACTATGGATCGACAAATTTATTCCTTTGGAGCTTTGGTCAAATGCACATGTACGTGGCGACAAGACCTCTGTTTTGTTGGTGATCCGCCACCGGTTGTAAATGCAGTACGAAACGCCCCAATAGCGTAATCCAAAGTCGGTCGACCTCTGCTGGCAAGTTTGCATCACGCGCATCGATATTTTGTACCACGCCCGAACGAAACGGACATAGAAACCTTTTTGAAAAATTATCCATAACATCCTATATCTATTATATTATATGACAACTAATTTGATCTTAAACTTTTCAATCATGTCAATTTAATCTTAAACATTTTTAACGATTTATCAAAAGTATTAAAACTTTTAATGAATTATCAATTTAGTTATTCTAAGTAATTTTGATCAGATATCGCTAACGTCGTGACCTAATCAACATTGAAGGTCAATGGCTGGCGATGGTTGCTAGCTCTTAGCCTTAAAATTTTTTTTAAAAAATTATTTACTTTAATGTCGATCACACCATGTAGGATAGCTAGGACTGAATGAGCCGCCATGTGAGTAATGCCCGGCAAAAATTAGCCAAAATGAATAAATTTAAACTTGTTTGGCAAACTGTTGAAAGATTTAAGGCTTAAATTAATAAATTGAAATGTTTAAAACGGAATTTGACCATCGTACAAAAGGTTTAAGATTTTTTGAACAATTTTTCTTAAGCTTATACAACTGAGTTAGAATGCAAACTCTTGAACATGGACAATTTGTAGAGGGCGTTCATGCGAATCTCATCGCTTTCACAATATTCTCGATCGGAGCCTTCTGCATAGATCAAAGACTTAGATTGAATTGGTTCACGAGGGGGGTGTAGAATGTTTTGAAAGAAGATGAGAAGGAGATAATCGAGAGAAGAAAAGGAGAGAATTTTCTTTGTATTCAGTATGTCTTCCAATGTACAATGTTTACATTGTTTATAATACAAAGTCTGTATATGAAAAGCAAGTAAATATTTTACAATATTTGTATCCAATTAGATCCGATACTAAATGAACATAATTGATCCTTGAATGATATTGTGAATCTTCACGTGTATCTTCCAACACTCCCCCTCAAGCTGGTGGCTTGTAGATATCCAAGACGCCTAGCTTGCTTAGGAGATACGCGTGCTGACTTTGACACAAGGGTTTGGTGAATATGTCCGCCGGGTTGCTCTTCATTCGGATCCCCGGTGTCTCAATTATCCCTTGCTGGATTTTTCTCGCGTGAAATGGCAGTCCACTTCTATATGCTTTGTTCTTTCATGAACTATTGGATTTGAGGCAAGTTTGAGAGCCGCATCGTTGTCACAAAATAATTTGGTTGACCCTTCAATTTGTGCCCCAAGATCTTGAAGCAATCCGCGTAGCCATACTATCTCACATACGGTCTTTGCCATGGCTCGATACTGCCTGCGAGGATAATGAAACAGTTGGTTGCTTCTTTGTCTTCCATGAAAGTAAAGAATCCCCTAACTTGATACAGAACCCTGTTATGGACCTCCTGCTCATTGGACATGCCGCATAATCTGCATCACAGTATGCAGTCATTCTCATATCACATTTCTTGGAGAGAAGAATTCCAAGTCCTGGACATTTCTTCGATACTTTACCACTTTGAGTGCTTTGCATTCATATGGGACTGCTTTGGATTGTGCATGAACCGACTAAGAGTTTGCACAGCTTAACGATGTCCGGCCTGGTCATAGTCAAATAGATGAGCTTCCCAACAAGTTTCGATAGCTCATTGGATCTCTTAGTACTTGGATCGCCTTCTTGAGAGATTCCAAAGATCATACTCCGCGTGGTCAATTTAACATTTTGCTCGATCGGAATTCTGCCGCTTACATCCCGACAGTCCAGCTTCTGATATGATTTCTAAGGCAAATTTTCTCTGGCTGAGACATATTCCTTGATCTGAACGAGCAATTTCTATTCCAAGAAAATACCTTGGCGACCCTAGATCTTTTATATGGAAAGTAGAGTGCAAATATTTCTTGAAACTTTTAACAGCTATCTCATCGTTGCCCATAATCAATATATCATCTACATATATCATCAAGTATATGGATGACGTACCTTTGGTCCATGTGAAAACAGCATAATCAAATTTGGACTGTTGAAAACCAGCGGCTATTAGAGACTCGAAAAAACTTGGCGTACCATTGTCTCGGATGCTTGTTTGAGGCCATATAAGGATTTGCAGACGACATACTTTATTCTCCCCCTGTCTCCGTAAACCCTATGGAATGTCCATATAAATTTCTTCAGCTAAATCTCCATGCAAGAATGCATTATGAACATCCATCTGATGTAATGGCCAGTCCTGGTAAGCTGCTACAGAGAGGAATGAACGGATCAGTAACATCCTTGGCTACGGGCGAGAAGGTTTCATGATAATCAAAACCTTCTTTCTGTGTGAAACCCTTTGCCACCAATCGGGCTTTGTACCTTTCAACTGAACCATCAGCTCGATATTTGATTTTGTAGACCCATTTGCATCCAATTGGTTTGCGATGTGGAGGTAGATTAACAAGATCCCATGTCTGATTGTCCACCAGTGCATGCAATTCTTCTTCCATCGCCTTTTGCCATCGTGGGTCAGTACTCGCCTCTTCATAGTTTGATGGTTCTTGTTCTTCAGAAATGCGAGTAATGCAACATCTATGCTCCTCGGATAACCGATCGAAGGAAACATAAGAGGAAATAGGAAAAAGAATACCTGGATTTCTCACTCCACATATGTAGTCCTTGGTCTAAGTTGGAGGACGTGTTGCTTGCCCTGACCGTCTTGGCTAAATGTCCTCAGAAGAAGACTGAGTTGCTGGAATATCTATAGGCGAGGGTTCCAATATAATCCTCCCATTCGGTTCTTGATCCGTGTCTTCAGCCAAAGGTGTTATTGGCATAGTGGATATAGGAACAGTACCTGTATTAGCTGAGGAAGGAATCAGAACATATCCCGGATCATCGATGGATTCTTCGATATTGTGAGGATGAGAGTAGTCCTGTTTGTTCCTGTCTGGTTCCTTCATAGAAAAAGGGAAAAAATCTTCTTGGAAGGAAACATCTCTACTAACAAAGAATTCACCTGTAGAGGGATCATATATTCGGTATCCCTTCGTAGGGTAGCAAACCCCGTAAATATGCAACGGCGAGCCCGTGGACCTAGGGGTGTGCATGGTCCGGGCGGGCGGTTCCCAACCTAGAACCGGGAATCGCCCGCTAAGGACCGGTTCCGAAAAATTAGAACCGGGATCCACCCGTTTGTTGCATAGATCCACCCGGGAACCGGACCGCCGGTCCGGTCCGGTTCCCGGGTGGATCCATGGAACCGATCTTGACGCGAAACAATTTTGGTTTTCAATATAGAACGGTCGGGTCTATGAGTTGGGAAGGAGGGGAGGAGGTCTATGGTCGGGTTTTCAACATAGAACGGTCGCGAAATAATTTTCCGCGATCGTGGCGGGTGGCGGCCGACGCGAGGGGGCAAATAGTAGCGGCGGAGGAGCAGCGGTGACGGCATCGACGCTCGGGGAGGAATCGAAATGGCGATAGGATTAGGAGGAACCGAGGAAGAGACAAAGAGAGAGAGAACCGAAGTCGAAGGGAGTGAGGAGATGAGATCTAATCTAGGGTTTCTTTTTAGTAATTTTTTTTTTAATAGTAAAAGGTTCCGGTCCGGTCCGGTCCGGGTGGGCGGATCCGCCCATAGAACCGGGAACCGGACCGGTACCCACCGGTTCCGAAAAATTGGAACCGGGAACCGGACCGGTTCCCTCAAGAACCGCCGGTTCCGGGCGGTTCCGGTCTGGTTCCGGGCGGTCCAGGCGGTTCCCGGGTATTTTGCACACCCCTACGTGGACCCATCTTATCCTTAGGTCCTACTATAGATGCATAGCATAGACACCCAAAGATCCTCAGATGATTAAGATATGGCCTCTTCCCAAAAAGAATTTCAAAGGGGCTTCGACCATTAAGAATCTTAGTTGGCATACGGTTGATCAAATATGTTGCAGTCAATACACATTCTCCCCAAAAATTATCTGGAATGGAACCCTGAAATTTTAAGGCCCTGGCCACTTCCAGCAAATGACGATGCTTTCTTTCCACAATTCCATTTTGTTGAGGTGTGTATATGCAAGAACTCTCATGCAGAATCCCTTGAGATGATAATAAAGTCGTACACTCATAATTGAAAATTTCTTTCCCATTGTCTGTCCTAATTTTTGAATAGTTTTCCCAAACGAGTTTTCGACGAGAGAAAGGAAAGTTTTTAAATATGATACGACTTGACTCTTAGATTGCATGAGGAAAATCCATGTAGCCCTTGAATGATCATCCACAATGGTAAGAAAGAAACGAGAGCCATCATGATTCAGTGTATGATATGGTCCCCAAACATCCATATGAAGTAAAGAGAAAATGTCAGCTGCACGACTTTTGCTTAATGGAAAAGGGGTACGGGATTGCTTTGCAAGTGGGCAAATGTGGCATTGAGAATAGGGAAAAGAGGAACTATGACCCAATCTGGAATGGAAAATGAAATTTTTATCATTGGTAGTCGATTACACAATGATTGTTTATTACAATGAAAAAAATCCAGATTCTTGGGCGAACTTCTCCGAAAAATAGTCCATCGATAGATTTCCCCATCCCATCGGTTTCCCGCCGAAAGGGCCTGAAATCGACAACTATCGACATTGAAGGAAACTTGACATGAATTCTCCTTACAAGCTCTAGACACGAGATATAAGATTGAACTGAACTCGGGAATATATAGGACATTGGTGAGAGTGATTTCGAACTAAGATTAACTGTCCCGGTTGTAGTAACATGAGCAAGTATTCCCATTTGGTAATTGCACTATAATAGGATTATCCGGTTCTTCATTAACAGTGGTAAACAATGCCTTCTCACATGCAATATGATCACTGGCTCCAGAATCAACAATCCAAGTATTTCTCGATATAATGTTTACTCGACAATGAGAAATACCTGTAAAGCTGCCCCCCTTTTTCTGAACATCCAATTTGTGCAGTGCCTGCATCAATTGCTCATATTCAGCATGAGTAATGGGTTGATTTGTACCCGCCTGTCCCGCAAGTTGATACGGTCGCTGATATTTCTTTGCCCTTTTTTTCACCAGGTTTGCCATGCAGCTTCCAGCAATTTTCTATGGTGTGATGAGGTCGTCTGCAGAATTCACAATATAATTTGGCCTTATTTTTTGAATTCGGCCCATAGGAATTAGGCCCATAGGTGTTCGGCCCAAAGGAATTGGGCCCATGAGAGTTAGGCCCATGCGAGTTAGGCCCATGCGGATTGGGCCCATGATTTCTCGAAAGGTTCCCACCGTTGAATCCTTTAATGAGCGAATCATCTCCACCGTCCCGGATCTCCATGCGTTCGCCCCCTCTCCGGCCGTCCGATCGTGTGCGATCATGGCCGTCCACAACAAAGCCTTTAAAAGGCTTAGCTTCCGCGAACCCTAGGTTTGCATCGCGTTTCCTGTCTAGGGTTCGCGAAGCTCTCTCGGTTCTTGCGGCGAGAGCTAGGGTTTCCGCCCCCTTTCCTTCGGTCGAAGCAAGCCTTTGGCTTTCTTCTTGCACAGCGAGTTGAAATATGCGGCCGATCGAGGGTGCGGGCTCCATCGCGAGTATCGTGACCTGAAATGGAGGTAAGAATCGTTAAGGATAAGGAGGAATCGAGTCGCCTTCTCTCTATCTTTTATCGCCTGGTACTGTTGAATAGTGGTTTCGGGTCCGTTGAGTTTTTCCTCCGCTGCTTCTAGCTGGTTCCAAAGTGCTGATAGTTTGTTGAAGCACGTTGTCACGTACGTGTTTCCACGCTTCGCCCGTAAAGAGCTTGATGTAGCGAGAAGATTCTCGCCCGATCCAGTTCCGTACATTTCTCTTATATTGTCCCAAAAATTTTCGAATCTTACGTTGGGGGCAACCCACCTGCTATCTCGGGCGATGCGGTTGCCTATCCATGTCCCGACCAATTGATTGCACTTTTTCCATTGTCGCCCTAATTTCTCATCAGTTGGAACCGGGACGGTTCCGTCGATAAATCCCTCTTTGTCTTTTGTTACGAGGGCTCGACGGAATTCACGTGCCCAATTTGAGTAGTTTTCCGATCCTGTGAGGGGGTGACTGATAAGCTGCAACTCTGGTCCATCGGCGTTGGAGACATATAGCGCGTCGCCGGGTTCTGGGCGACCCATGGCGGCCGCGAATGGAAAGGGTATGAACCCTGTTGGGAATCCTGGATTTGTAGACTGACCCGCACTCAAATTTTCTGATCCGCCCGTCTGCTCAGGACCGATGGCTGTGCCTGCCCCAGTGTTGGCCGGTAGGCCTCCATCGGTCTGCACACCCTAATAGCCCGGCCGTGATGTACCTGGGTTTAATCCCTGGATCCATGGGTATGGCATCCATTGATAAGGATAGCCTGAGAAAGATAACCCTGGATTGAACTGAGCCGGAATTTGTTGCCACTGTGTGTGCTGTAATGGCGTTTGACCTTGGCTAGGCTGCTGTTCAACCATGGATGAGCCTGAATTGGACGAAGCAAGTGGTGTCGGATTCGTTCCCGACTGATCTTCAGAGGGTAAGGTAAGTGCTTGTGGGTTGGTCATGATAGAATGGAAATTGTAATAGAAAATTCTCTCTTTTGCAGATTCCGAATTCCTCCCGAGATCGTTCGTTACTTCGCAAGTGTCGCGGCAACAAAGACGAAGGGAAAAGGAAGGCAATTCGAACAGGAATGCGGAAGCTAGGTCAAAATCAAAGACTGCTCTGATACCATGAAAGAAGATGAGAAGGAGATAATCGAGAGAAGAAAAGGAGAGAATTTTCTTTGTATTCAGTATGTCTTCCAATGTACAATCTTTACATTGTTTATAATACAAAGTCTGTATATGAAAAGCAAGTAAATATTTTACAATATTTGTATCCAAGTAGATCCGATACTAAATGAACATAATTGGTCCTTGAATGATATTGTGAATCTTCACGTGTATCTTCCAACATGTTTCACTGGTCTTTTTTTCTATTAGCCGGTTTCTACCCTGGATTTTCAAAAAAAAAAAAAAATCGATGGAAAGCAAGGTATCATATGCATTACCCAACAACAAAAGGGTACATATATTAATCTAATTTCCAAATAAAAGAAAAAGAAATGGTCTTATCGTTCTTATCTTTAGTTCTTGTCTTGTGGGTTTATTGGCACACAATTAAAGGATTTAGCATATGGTTCAGGTTACTATTTGGTGATTTTATAAACGAGAACAGATGTGATTATTTGAAATCCGCACGGAAAAAACGTCGTCTTTTTTGGAAACGGAACACTAAATCGGGGCAAGAAGTGAAGTGCACAAATTCTAAGAGAAATTCGAAGTAACAGAAGTAATTAAGGATGAAAAAATGTATGCAATCGTAGATAATTTTTCATGACGCCTGTTTGTAATTTTAGCTTTCTCAATTATATAACCCTAAAACAGCAAGAATCCCTCTCCTTTCGTTTTACCATTTAAAGGTTTATTTTTTTTATTCCCTTGTAGCAATCAAGGGGTGCAAAGTATTGTCCTTTTAAATAAACTGACAAAACTCACAAAAAAAAAATTACTGGAAGCGATTTTATACTCAATTTAATTTGACTCTTTTCTCTTGTACTTTTGCAATAGCTCAATGCCTCAAAGTTCTAAGGGGATGTGAACTGTCATCACACCCCAAGAGATAAAAAAAAAAAGTTAATATCCTAAAAAATCTTAAACTGGCATACATGTAACAAATTTATCAAAAACTAATTTGTTTAACTGCCACAAACCCAAAAATTTATCCCAAACTAATGTATTTGTGATAAATTTATCCTCTATTAATTTTCGTTAAATTTCACTGTCAAATTATTAAGTTGGATGATATGTGATATTGGACTAGTATACTAGTTTGGAATTTTACTATATGTTTGTCATAGTTGTATCATTTTTTGGTTTTTTGTGTTATTAACTCAATTTAACATATGATATATTTATCACAAATATACCAGTTTGGAATTTGTGATGGTTAAACAAATTAGTTTGGGTAAATTTGTCATAAATGTACTAGTTTAGAGTTTTTTGTAATAAAAAAATTAGTTTGGAGTAAATTTATCACGAATGTACTAGTTTTGGGTTTTTCAAGGTATTAACCCAAAAATTAAATAAAAAGAAAAAGAAAACAACAACAAAAGAGTGGGAAATGCCCATCTTGTTAAGGTTGTTAAAATCCTATGCAGAGAAGCCCTAATCACGATTGCCATATTATTCACAATGCCAGAGGGAATAGTATCCTCCAGCAACAATGCATTGCAAAGAATAAAATTCCCCAAAGGGATAAGAACAATCGTGACGTCCTCTCAATAGGTCCATTGAGTTGACAAGTCAGAATCGCATCCTAGCCTAAATTTTCGGTGACTAGCGGCTGATTGTCGAAGCTGAAGATGAGTATGCAGGGACTCGTGCGCCTGTTCATGGAAAAAAACTGATTTTTTTTTTATGTTTTGGTCCGTAAGGCAAATCAACAGGAGGATTATGCGGAGGGCACTTCAAGTACATGGAGAAGTGCAGGAATAACGATAACGAACAAGTTGAGATTTATAGCTTTAACCCTGTGCTAAGGGAAATCCTTTCATCTACCGACCGGAAAAAAGGTGAAATCCCTTCATCATCATCTGTCAACTAAGATAACAATGTCAATTATGACTAACCATTCTCACAGATTTATCATTATCACTATCATGATCGATAAATTAACAAACAGTTTTGCACCATCACGTGCTTGTGATGCTCAGTGTACCTCCATAGCTTACATGAGATTACAAGTCATCTCTGGAGAGCTAGGGGCATCCAAGGAGCAAGACTTTGCAAGCATTAAATTCTTACCATTCCAACTCGGTCCATGAGAAGGATCAAAGTAATAACATTTTGAAGTTGCTTGCATTAGAATTTCCCTAGCATCACCGAAAAGAATGGTGACCATAAATTATTCATACAGCAATGTTCTTTTAATTCCCTAATCTTTCTAAAGCACAACAAAAGTAACATCAAATTCAGCAACAGTTCGCCTATCCTCAAATGTGACGAACTTGTGGAACTGGTACCTTTTGCTTCATGAGAAGCTAGAATCCAGCAACTAAAGAAATGTCGACCACCACAGCTTTGAAGCTGAGGTATATGATCCCTGAAATGTTCAATGAAAAAGTAGCATGAACTGACATTATATTCCTAAGGAGTAACAAAATTCTCTAGTACAGAGACCAGGCAATGTCCATCTCCCAACACTCACCAGCCTAGCTCCACCTTCTTCGTTCTTCCTCTTCATCAACTGGAACATACCATGCTGGTCGTCGCTTCGAGTTACTCAGACGGTAGTTTAGGAGCACTTCTTCATCCTGCAGTGCCCGAGTAGCCACCAGAACTATTGTCTTCAAAACAGGAACCTCTGCCCCACTATTTCCTAAACTCCCCCACTTGAACCAAAAACTGCCAAATCTTCTCATTTTCACTTCTTCTCCCCTTTCAAACAATATATTTGGAATATAAACCCTCATGTTCTCCTCGTTAGAGGAAAGTCATAAGGACAAATCATGACATTTGGATCCATGCCCTTCGCAGGGTGATTAGCAAAATGAGCCAAAGCTAGTGGATTTCTACGCTCCAACACATCGACATAATTTCCCCCTTGTCTTCCTTCCAAGGGCTTACTAAGGATCTTCCAAACCCGGTCAGATGCACTTTCGTTGTTTTGCATATTGGGGTTGATATGCATTGCATTAAAGCCATCCCACACTTCTCGGGCATCGCCACCTACACCCCAAGGCTGAGCATTTATCACAGTGCCATCATACCTAGTGATTAAATACGGGTTCTGCGCATCAACCCGAGGATATCCAGGAATATAACGGTAATGTGCAGGGGAATATATGACCCCAGGGTACAAGGCTACCACAGTACCGACTTGAGCCTCACCATCTACAAATAAACCTTGACCGGCATCCTTATGTGGAATTAGAGATGGTTTAACAGCAAGGGTGTAGCCCATAAGATCCTTCAATCTTTGAGAGACTTCAGTGCATGTCAATGGCCTTGTCTCAGTTATGGCTGTCCTGAAAAGAATGATATTAAGTACTCAGATGCATGATGATTCACCCTGTTTCCAGAAAGAGAGGGGGAGGGAGGAAAGCAAAACCCAGAGGAGATGCCAATGCCAGATATATTCTGTCTAATGTTAAAAAGAGGTAGATATGAGATAAACTCAAAAGTCATGCCCCAACATGATAATGAATTGTTTGTTCATTTGTCTCTTAGTGACATGAATCATCTGTGCTCATTCATTCTCCCATATCTAAATAAAACCCAATCCCACATTTATGAACACTGAGAACATCCCCCAAGCAAATCATTACATAGCCAACAGTGGTATGGCTGTTGCTCCTAAATCCAGTGTGAAAGGAATGAAGTTGAGCAGCAAGAATAAGCTCCTGTCCTCATCTCATAAATATTATTCTTTAAGTAGGAGAATAATAATTCCCTATGGAAAATGATCGTGGAACAGGCCCGGAAAAGGATAGCAGCTGGGCCAACAGCAATAGCCAGACTTTTGAAGGACTTGGTTCCATGGCAGATTGCACAGCAAAATTTCACTAGAGAAAGCAGGAAACCACATTTGAATGCAAAGATTTATATGTGTTCCACTAGTTCTCTGCAATCTTGTGATTGCCCTATGGTACAAGTTACATGCTCTGAGCATTTTGCAAGATACATGGACCATATGGCTTTTTGAGAAATAGAGACAGCACCATACTGGCTGGACAATTGGATAATGCTGTTAAGAAGCTTTGGTATTAATTGATTCACCAAAAGTTTGTGTTGCACCTTAACATTGAGCATGTGAAAAATCCATGGCACATAAAGAAAGAGAAAGCGCTATGCATAACTAGACACTTGCACTGACCAAAAAAAAAAATACACACTTGCGATAGTCCTTTTAGGAAGCTTTGACATTCCTTGATTCTCCGAATATTTCATTTGAACCAAAACATCATGCAACAACAAAGGAAGGAAAAATTAGTTTTTTATTCAAGCTTATACAAGGGATGATGTTTCCTAGTTCCAAACACGTGTTGCCAGAATATAAAACCTCCCATGCAGACATGATTCAAAATCTTGCGATTCGACCAATCTTATGTCTTCAAAAACACATAGTCAATACTTCTTCCCTTCTGAATCTCCTGCCTTTGTTACATCAGAGACTAAAGCACTGAAATGCTAACAATACAGAAGAAATTTATCCATATACTAGTGAAAAATTGTGTGCGAATGTTTGAGCAAATGTTGTTCCTAATACCACTTCAACAAACTAAAAGATTGCGCGTATGTTTTTCCAAATCTAGCAGAATCAGATCATAAAACTTGGGCACTTCTTTGACTACTTTAAATCTAACAGCAAGTGTGAATTTGACTAAAAAATCCTCACCTGTACTGACCAAAAACAAGTAAATCTCAAATTTCACCCTATACCGAGAAAGTTGATTAAAAATCCCTTTGAAGCACATTGAAAGCACTGAACTGAGAACTTCTGCATTAAAATGCTTAAGTTCTCATAATTAGCATATGATGCAACTACAATTCCACTTCAGGAAGAAGCCCAACCTTATTGCTAATATTGTTCACATCACATATCATGTATGCCTTATCCCTACCGACATGCCCAACTCTCCTTGCTGAAATGAGGGAGATCAGTACCAGTCAAAACGCAAGCCAAGTAAGTGCTGAGGAGTAATGCAAACCTATCGAATAACAGAATAGACTTCGTAAATGTCTGATCCTGCAGATTAAGGGTTCCGGCAACTGAACATGCTCAGCAATGACTATAATGGTCAGCCCATCAAGGCCATCCATCTTAATGAATGGAAACACGATGCTTGCTTTCATGGAAAAGGATGAGAGATTAGTGCTAAAGAACTCACCAGATCTTCTCTGAGTTGATCCACTTCCACCAACAGCAAAACTAAGGCCACTGCGATGATGAGCTTTACTTGATACTGGAGAATCAACTGCTGGAGCAGTATTTGTCTTATTAACACCAGGAAGCAGAATCTCATCCATGAACGTGCAAAAGACTTAAGTTGAGAATGGACATTTTCTTGGACTTGCTTTTGTTGATCAGCAACAGAAGCTTTACTGGCCATCTGAATAATCTCCTCTGCATCTGACTCTTCAGCAGCCCCACCTAAACGGTTGTAGCTGTAAGAGAGAGTTTTTTCTGTAAGTCACAAGCATCTGGATGCAGGCAGTTATCCATATTGAGGAAGATTACCAAGTTATTTCATAGCACAAAAAAATCATACAGAAAGTAAAAGAAATCATACGGCAAACATAGAGGACAACTAAATGGCAGCAAGAAACCATTACGATTGAAGATTGACGCCATCCAACATTTAACTCTAAGAAACTTAAACGACCAGTAATGCATATATAGCCTACAAATTTCACTAAATTCAACAAATGTGAAATTCCCCTCAAATGCAATAAGTTGTCCTTTTGAAACATTCTTGTTTAAAAAAGAGGAAGGACTAATCAGCATTGGCAGAAATCTCCCAGGAATGACGAAATTGCATATAAATGCAATGACAAATGGCACTAGCAGCCAAATGATATTTATGCACTGTGCATTGTAATCTCAATACAAAGTGCCTTTACATAGAAGCATTTAAATGTCTTCAACAAACAGTCAAGATCTTATCGTTTGTGATCCAAGTTGAATGCCAACCGACCCCCCCAAGGACCAGTTCCTCCGGGATTTTAGAAGCACCCTCGAACATTGCACTAAAGACAACAAAATTATGAACATACAAACAATACTGCCAAGCTTATTATACAAAAATGCAATGCCCAAAAGTGCTGGACAGTCGGTAAGCCCACCACAAGCCGCAACTTCCGGAAAACAAATGAAAGAAAGCCTAATTTCACAGAATCACACGAGGGTCACCTGGTATAAAGGAACAGGCGATTTACATCTGCTTCCAATTGGAGCTGCCTCGGATCTTTCGCGAACATGGGATTCTTCGCGAGAGTTTTCACGGCCTGCGATGGCATAATAATTGCGCACACCCAAGAGTCATTGCCGATTCGAAATGACACATGAAGAATCCACAGGAAAGCACCAGTCAACGAAATGGGCATTCACGCAAAATGCTGGAACTCCAAACACGAATTACGGTTCCAAAAATATTCCAGCAGCTCCAGCTAGTGCCTCGCACGAATTCTTGAAAAGACCCGAGTTCGTGTGTGACTCGTTTGAAAAATCTTCTCAAACGTAGATCAGAGAGAGAGAGAGAGAGAGAGAGAGAGAGTACCTCTTGAAATTTCTGAAACAGGAACGCCATGGGAAGAGGGTGGAACCTCCCTCGTTCTTGGTCCTCACTCTCCTCGCCCACACACTCGAATCGAAGAGCAGCGTCGCGATGTGTTTGCGCCGGTGCCTCTCAAGCTTCGACGGAGCTTAAACCCCACAAAACCTTTTTCCTTCTCGTTTCTTGATTTTGGTTTTTCTTCTCTAACGCAACCTTGCTATGTCGCACGTGCCTTTCGCGCGTGTTAACATTTTAATTTTTTTGACTTTACACACATTTTCCTGAAAATTCTGTCAATTAAATTTCTTATCTGTCTTTGACCAAAAAAAAAAAAAAATCTTACTTGTCTGAGACCTATTAAAGGAATTCGCGACAACCATGAATCATTAATGTCACTCATGAAAATTTATGGATTGCCTCTGAGTTGAATTCATCCCACGGGGAATTCTTATAATGGAAGATTTGCTAAGATATAGATTCTGGTATTTGGTATATCTCGATTTATTTTTTATTCTTAGTTAGCATAATATTTAGTATATTTTTTTATAATTAGTTAGAGATGTTTGGTAGATCTTTTCTTTTTCTTTTTCTGTTAAGCAATACCTTGTATAAATATTTGTATAGTACGATAAAATTGCAAGCAAACAATTACGATTTTCTTGAGACTATATAGGTTTGGTAATCCTAAGGCCTACTCCAATAGATGGGAAACTCATCCCAGTGGAGTTTCAATATCACTCACATGGAAAATGTCCTCATTGGGTTGCTCATAATAATGAACAAGTAGAGACTTAAATCTTTCATCATCTCCATCAATTTACTGGTGTCCGCTATAACTAATCATTCTCAGAAAGTTATAAAACATTTTTCGTACGATTGTAGACCAGTGATGATCACCATACCTCCACAGTCTCATATTACAAGTCAATGTGTAATGACATGCGTTTTATTTGGGCACTTTTGCAATCCGTCTCATTATAGCAATAGAAGTCGGATCAAAGATTTATGAAGCCCAACAATTTCGTCAAATCCTCTTTTGAAAATTTCTGAGTATTAAGGTACCTTTGGTATGGAAATTTAAGGCAAAAAAAAAAAAAAAAATCTAGCAGAGGAAGGGGACCCGTTCCTCGGTGGACCATAGAAGCGTCACATGTCATTTGGCACATGCATGCCCTTCGAAGCGGGCAAATACCACCAAACATAAAAATTATAAGGAAAAAGTTCTTCACGTGAGCAAAATGGTGTGAACCGTGCATAGATATAAGGAAATAAGTTCAGCACAGCGGCATGAGAATTACCTATCACTGCATTGTATAACCCTCCACCAGAGAGAGAGAGAGCGCCATAACAGCTCATCATTCCTCACGTCCTCCTTCTTCAAGTGCGTGTTTGTGCTAACAGTAAACATTTGTGGCCTCATTTTTCAAACACACGATGGCTAATTTTATGATCGCGAGAGGTCAACACTTTACTACTCTCGACATTGCGGTTATATTTGCACAAGATTAATTAGTTGAGAATTTGGTCAAACGCATCCCTGAAGAAGACGACAATTTCATTTTAGTTGAAGTCCTGGACACTATTGTCAAGGGAGGGAAAATGAAAATGGTAAAGGCATTAGTAGATAGGGAGTCCTTATTTAAAAATCAATTACCACTACCTATTGACTGCTATTGAAAGTGCTCTCATAGAAAAGGAGCGGTACTTAGCCAACCTTATACCATCTAGGCCATCTGTTTATACCATGAGAAAACTTATTTTGGCTGGCCATTCGAGCATAATTTTGTACTTACTTATTTTATCTCATTTCCTTTGCTGTTAAGTTAAATTAACTTTTTTTTTAATTTTCATATTCTAAAAGACATATCTTTATATTTAGCTTGTCGATACCCAACCCAACAATGTCCATAGAAATTATTAGTTATGACGCATTTTTTCTATAGTAGAGTTAAACTCGATTTTTGTGAAAGATTTATTTATAAATGTAGGTACTTCTTGCACTTCTTCCGTTAAATAGGTACAATTTAAGTAAGTCATGGCATCCACCCTGTCTGTTTCCATTTGTACGTACTCCTCAATTCTTGGTCGATACATCATATGACAAATTCGAAGAGATGTCCAGAGGTTATTGTGTTAATTTTTTTAATGGATGCACTAGTATGACAAAAATCATATCGTTTACAAATCTTATTGATGAAAAACTTTAGGGAAGAGGACTACATCTGTGTATAAATTAATATTTAAACCGTGATTTATGTCACAGTAATATTTGACATAACATTTATAAAGTTAATCAAGAAGTCGAACTCAATACCAAATTGCCAAGTAGAATTTTTGCGCATTGTATATATGGATTTTAGGTCAAGTTGATTGGTCCAAGTTGTTTACTAACATATTTAAACGTAATTAAATTTAAATATGCGCCTTTTAATTCATCAACCATTTCTAGTTGCTAACATAATTATTCTACCCTCTTCGTAGTGGAGGCAGCATTTAAGCAATTCAAGATATCACCCTGGAATTTTGCCACAAAATCAAATATATGAAACTACTATGTCATATAGTGAAAAAGAATATTATTGCATCCATTGAAAGAAAAAGTCTCAAAAGATAATTTCAGTATATTCCTTTGAAACTATAGTATTAATATGAATAGACTCTTGATTTGGATATTATGGTACAATCTGATTTAATTCAATTCAAAGTCTAAAGGATATGTATTCATAAAGTGAACTTTTCAAAATCTCTTCCTAAAATAAATCGATGGATTCATAACTGAATTTATGTATTTAAAAAAAAAAAAAAAGAGGTTCTTTTTTCTCTTAATAGTGTGCGTGTTTAGTGACAAATATTCTATTCTCTATTTTGATTTTCAAGCTAAATGAAGTTTGCATTCTCTATTAATATCTTAAATTTATCATTTTCATCTCAACTATTATATATACCTAAGAAGATAGCATAAATGTGAAAGCCTCAACCTTTTTATTCTTCACTTTTGAGATAATTGCATATTTGATGTTAGATGCAGTGACTTTCTTTCATTAAAAGGATTGGAGAATTCAAGTTGATCCACAATTGCTCGCTTGAGTTGGCAAATCTAGTTTTTATTGAGATGACGACTTATGACACAACTCTTCAAATACTCTGAACTTGCGAAGTATGTCTAAAGCATCACTCGGCATTGATGTGGAAGTAAATTTTACAAAAGGATTAATAAAAGCAGTTGTGAAAGCATGAGATGTTGATTCATTTACACAATTGGATACACCAAACTAATTCGATACATGCGTAACTGTGTGGAGGAGCACCGCAGCACAAAACATCTACCTATATATTTCCTCGTGGCATTTTTATTACTGAATCCATCGGGATATGGTGCTTCTCCACACGGATGCACAAATATCAAATTAGCTTGGGTATATTCAGTTGTCTAAATGAATCAATATCTCGTGTTTTCACAATTACTTTTATTTATTTTTATATGAAATTTAGGGTGCGTTTGTTTGTGTTTTACATTAAAAAATTGTTCCGGGAACAAAAATAGAAAAACTATTTCTGTTTCGGGGAACAATTTTTTATTAGAAGAACGTATTTGGTAAACTTATTCCTGAAATAAAAAAAAAGAACATAAACATGTTTGGTAAATTTGTGTTCTTTTTTTGTTTCCTTTAATTTTTTAATATTTTTATTTTCTTTTTTTTTTTTTTCTTTCTTTTTCTTTTTCTTTTTTTCTTCCTTGTGGCCGGTCGTCGGCCTCGGCCATGGCCGGCGGCCATGGTCGGCGACCGGCCGACGAGGGCCGGCGGCCTCGCCCAGCCATGGCGAGGCTCGCCGGCCCTCAGCGAGGCCAAGCCTCGTCGATGGCTGGGCGAGCTCGACGGCGCCGGATCTAGGCAAGCTCGAGCTCGCCCAACAAAGGCAAGGCCGAGCGTCGCCGACCGGCACTCGGCCTTGCCGGGGGCCGGCAATGCTCCGGCGAGGTCACCGGCCCTCGACGGCCGGTCGCCGGCCATTTCGAGACCGACCCGCCAAAGAAAAAAAAAGAAGAAAAGAAAAGAAAGGAGAGAGAAAATTTGTTCTTAAAAATTGTTCCAAAAACAAGAAACAAGTTTTTCTTGTTTCTTGTTTCCCAATTTTGTTCCCAGAACAAAAAAATAGATTTGGAATAAAAACGCAAACAAACGCGTTTCTATTCTTTTTTTTGTTCCCGAAAACAAAAAAACAGAATTTTTGGTCATAAACAGAAATAAAAAATACAAACAAACACACCCTTACTTCCCACATCAACTTTGGATGATGCTTTAAACATAACTTCCCAAATTCAAAAATTCTGCAGCATATGGACAGTCAGTGAACTCCAAAGAAACTGAAGTATTTCGAGAGTTGTCATATGAATCTTCATCTTTAAGAGCTAGATATGCTAACTCAAGCAAGCAATTGTGAATCAACTTGGATTCTCAAACTCTTTGATGAAAAATCCTACACGTAACATCAAATAAGCAATTTTCCCAAAATTGAATAATCAAAAGGTTGAGACTTTCAAATTTGCGTATCTTTCTAAGTCATAGTAGTTGAAAAAGAAATGATAAATTCAATATATTAATAGAGAACACAAACTTCAAATTACTTGAATATTAAAAGGCATGTATAAGAGAACAGAGGCATTTAATCGATGATGACGCATAATCTTAAGAGAAAAAAAAAAAAACTCTTTTTTTAATGCGTAAATTCAGTGACGGATCCATAGATCTATTTCCGCTTGAGTTTATGGAAGATTCGCTTAATGAATACATATTCTTTATACTTTAAATTTTCAATTAATTCAAATCGAATCGTAATATCTGAATCGAGAATCTATTTATTTTAATAATATGATCTCATAGGGATATATTGAAATTATCATATACACTTTCAATTTAGAGATCTCTATCAATAAGATGAATAAGATCATTTTTCCTGTATATGAGATAACAGTTTCATATACCTAATTTTGTAGCAAGATTCTTAAAATTGCCACCACCAGCCCGAAAAGAAGAGACGAATCATGTTAGCAATTAGAAATTGGTGACAAACAAAAAGATGTATATTTAAATTTAATTACGTTAAAATATGTTAGAGAACAACTTGGACATATTTAAATTTAATTACGTTAAAATATGTTAGAGAACAACTTGGACCAATCAACCATGACTTGAAATCCATATCTACAATTCTTAATAATTTTACTCGTCAATTTGATATTAAGCTCCACTTCTCGGTTAATTTTACAAATATTATGTTAGATATTAATCTGCGAAATACATCATGGTTTAAATATTAATTTGTGCAAATGTATGTGGTCTTTACCCCAGGTTTTCATCAATAAAATTCGTGAATAATATACTTCCTATTGTATTAGTGCATCTATTAAACAGATTTACAAAAGAACCTCCAGACATTTTCATGTCTTCGGATTTTTCAAATGATATATCGACCGAGCATAGAGGGATACCAAAAAATGGAAACAAATAAACTGGACACCCTAAATTATTCAAAGTATACATATTTAACAAGGAAAGTGCAATAAATAGCTACATTTATAAATAAATCTTTCCCAAAAACTATGTTTAACTCCATTATAGAAGAGAGGCGCCATAACTAATAATTTCCATGGACATGGTTGGGTGTGTATCGACGAGTTAAATATAAGCCTATGCCATTTGGATTACGAGAATGAAAAAAAAAGTTAATTCAAATTAATAGTGAATGAAATGAGATAAGATTAGTGAATATGAAATGACTGGCCAGCCAAAACAAGGCTCTCCTTATGATACAAACAGATGGAACGGATGGTGTAACGTTGACTGAGTATCAAAAAAGCTCATTTTCTATAGCAGCACTCTCAATAGCAGTCCACACAGCCGTGAGCAATTGATTTACCAATGAAGACTACTGTCTACTAATGTCTTTACCATCCTCATTCTCCCTTCCTTGACTGCAACGTCGAGGGCTTCAAGCGAACTGAAATTCTCATCTTCTAAAGGAATGCTTCTAACCATTTCTCATCTAATTCATCTTATGCAGCCATAACTGCAACGTCACAAGTAGTATGGTGTCGATACTCACGGTCATAATATTAGCCGTCATTGTTTCAAAATCTTCATCTGAGTATTTTGTTGACAGC
This sequence comes from Eucalyptus tenuipes, assembly GCA_014182365.1. Taxonomy (NCBI): domain Eukaryota; kingdom Viridiplantae; phylum Streptophyta; class Magnoliopsida; order Myrtales; family Myrtaceae; genus Eucalyptus; species Eucalyptus tenuipes. The sequence goes on along the minus strand of CM024546.1, from coordinate 8,365,594 downwards.
TCAAAGCCTCAAATCTCATTTCAATGCGGCTTTGTACAACGACTTATATACTTCATTCACATTTGTTGTCGCCATGGCCACAAAAAAATGCACATTAAATGTTCTTAGTATTTCGCAATTGTTTTTCAAGTTAAGTGTAATAATTGCACCTTTGAACAATGCAAAGAAGGGGCAATCCTTTACTCTAACATATATATATATTTCTATGAGCGAGTTTGTTAAACCTTTGAAAGTGAAAAAAGTTTTTTTTTTTTTTAGCTTTCTCAATTGTAATTCAATTTATTATTAAAATTTTAAAAATTATGAAAAGATTATATTTGGACGTTTGTGTCAACATTAATATGATATTTAAAATGTTTCTAATTTGCAAAAAAAAAAAAAGAGTAGAAATGCATGAAACACAAATATATTTTAAACGAAAATTATAAGTAGGACCAGCAAAAAAAAAAAAAAAACTGTTTTTGTGATGTCTCATTGTAATCATAATACAGAGTGCCTTTTACATACAAGCATTTAAAATGTCTTCAAGAAACAGTTAATATCTTATTGTTTGATGCAAGTTCAATATCAATCAAATCTCATAGCTCGCGTGATATTAAGATATTTGATTATACTAATTAATGAAGTAGTGTCTTTTCAGTACCTAATTTTATTCAATTGAAGAAAATGTTTGTTAAGCAATAAGACAATCATACGGGTGCACAATGTTTAAAATAACAATTAGCAGCGACCAAGGAAGTATTAAATAAATTGCAAGAAAAAAACAAGAATCTAATGCTTAGAGCTAAAAAGGGTAAACAACAATTAACATATTGAAAGTGCGCAAAATTAAATAATAATTGAAATGGAAATGCGCAAATACAACAAACTAGTAGTTGTCTCTAACAACAAGTATTGTAAAGCCCTATGAACTTGTTCAATTTTTTTTTAATTAAGGACTTTCACACATTTTTAGAGAAAACTGCTCAAAACAAATTTTTAAGCTTACTTTTGTAAAAAAAAAAAAAAAAAAAAAAAAAAATTAAAAATCGAAATTTTCTTTTATTTTTAAATTTTTTCAAAAAAATAATTTGAATTTTTTTAAAAATCAAATTTTTAATCCAAAAATAGGGACACTGGGCTGGGCCATAGGCCCAACCCGAAAATGAACTAAACCTACACTCGCCAGCTTGGGCCATGGGGGCACGCATGGGCTTATTACAAATTTGCCCGTTTCGAAAAATAAACTCATCAGGCCCATTTTGTTCAACCAAAATGCACTAAGCCCAAGGACATCTAAGACTAAAGCCAGTCCGATTCCTTTAAAGCCCAAGCGAAACCCAAAATCATAAAACCTTCTTAAGCCCAAGATCCATCAAGCCTAATCAAGGCCGAACTTCATTAAACTAAACTAAGCCCACTTAATCCAATCTCATTTTCCTCTGCTATTAAAAATAAGCCCACTTTTGCTGACTTAATTTCTCCTCCTTTGTCTCCACACTGCCTTCGACGCTCCCACCCTAATTCCCAGAACTTCAACTTTCGTTTTACACTTCCCGACCGACCAACCGAGAACAACTTCAGCCGATGATTCCTATGTCAAACTCCCAAAACATGAACGCCATATGCTTCATAGTCATTCATCACTAAGCCTCCATTACTGATTTCCTGTTGTCATTGGACTGCTACTGTCGGCCACAAAACATGAAACACAAAACAAAGTAGGCGGGGGCGTGGTGACGAGGCCAGCGAAACGACCAAACGGCCGTGCCTGTGACGCTAAACATCACAGGAACATAATAAGAGAACGCAACACGTGCGGTCGACTTGATTTCGGCCAAAAACGAAGACACGAAAACCAGATCCCGTTGAGGTATTTCGTCGAGCGGGTGGTGTGGGACACTCAACGAGGGAGGCCCGCCTCGGCCGGGACTCAAAACTCTCGCCAGACCCCTCCACGTAGCACACAATAAGACTAGCGATGTCAAGACACGGGGTTGACCGGACCGGAGTTCGCTTGAGCCGGACACCACGAGCTCCGGTCCGGCGTGCCCAAAAACATGGCAAAAACAGAACAGTAAAAAAGGCGCCGGAGCCCGCGATCGCGGGGCCTACCCGGCTTGGCGATGACGGTCGGAAGCCGGTTTCAAGACTAATCGAGCTATAATCGCCGTCTCTGTGTCGCCAAGCTGGATCCAAAATGGTGGATTGAAACCAAACTCCAACTCACCGAAAATTGGATGCCGTGAAAGATGGGGCACCGCAAGCTCGGCGTGCCCGCTAGGGGACGCCGATTTGTGTCAAGGACAGGCCGGACGACGCTCAGCCGGAGCGAAATTTCTACTCTCTGGGTGCGAATGATAACCATTCTAGCACCACCCCATTCGGTGGTTGCGTTGGTATGCGCTTAGACCCTCTTTGTAGAAGGGCGAGAGTTCGAACCCCCAGGTTTGCATACTTTGCGTAGTTTATCACCGGTCTTAAGTGCGGCGTCGTGGTGGTGGTTTCTACGCTAGCGTCACTCCAGGTTTACATCGCCGGCTGCCGACTGTACGACGATTCCCGGGTATCAAAAAAAAAAATGATAACCATTCTGGCCAGAAATTAATTTCTGGAAGAGAAATAGATTTTTCTATTTCTATTTCTAAATGAGTTTCTAAGCAAAATAACCGTTTGATAACGATATAAAATTTCTACTCCAAAAATAGAAATTCGTTTGATAACGACAAAAAATTTCTTCCTTTCGGACTGCGGTGGACCGGCGATCGGCGGCGCGCGGCGGCGATCGGATCGGGTATCGGCAATCGGCAACTAGTCGGTGGCGGTCGGCGGCGATCGGCAAGAATCGGGGCAAGAACCGGCGACCAAAGAACCGGCGAGGCAACGGGCGACATCCATCGGATGATGGTCGGCGGCGACGAACGATGAGAAGAATTTTCAGAAATAAAGAAATAGAAAATTCTTATTTCGATTTCTATTCCAAACCTATTTCTAGAACTAAAATCTATTTCGAAATAGAAAAATAAAATAATTTTATCAAATGGATTTCTATTTCGGAAACAAGTCCGGAATAGAAAAATTGTTTCTAGAATAGAAATCGAGGTTGTCATGCACCCCCTCACTCTTGGTCTCTCTCACGATTTCTCTCCCTTCCCCCCCCTCACTCCTCTCGTTTAACAGCCATCGGCGGGGGCACATGGCTTCGTCACCGCGAGCTGCCCTGCCGGCTTGGCCCTGACTTGGAAGTCATGCCCCTCTATCCCTGCTCTGCCTCTGTTGCTGTGTACACTTTTCCTCCCGTACTAGCGTCATTCCAACCGCGTGAAGGGAAAACAGGGCGAAGGAAAGAGAGAAGAGGACATCGGGGGAGGGAAGGATGGGCCGAGCCCAGACGAAAATGGAAAAAAGGATAAGAAAGAGTCAAGATTGGGCCCCGGAGATAAAAAAAAAAAAAAAAGAGGCCGGGGCAACCCGACCCCGCTTCGTTCTTTTTGCTTTTTCTTTTTTAAGTAAAATTTTCAAATTAATTAGTTAATTTTTCCTTTTTCTTTTTCCTTTTTTTAGTTTTTTTTTTATAAATTCTATTACTATTAATACAAATGATCCTGATACCTATATGCTATGCAATTAATAAAAAAACTATATTTTAAGAATTAAAAAATAATCCATAATTTTCTATACAATTATATCATAAATAAAAAGATAAAATTTAAGTGTCAATAAATACTCCAAATTGCACTAAAAAAAAAATTACCAACGCACAAAGAATACTACCAAGTTAATCATACCAACAATGCGTGATTCTTAATAAGCCTACTACAGACTTGAATTGCGAAAAACAAATAAAAAATAATTTTTTTAAAAAAAAAAGCTGAGTTTCACAAAATCGTGCGACAGCCGCCTTGGTGTATAGGAAGAGGTGGCTTATGCGCAAAGCCAAGAGTCATTGTCGATTCAAAATGGCACAAGAAGAATCCTCAAGAAATCACCACTCAACGAAATGCTACGCGAGGCACTGTTTGATAACCATTCAAATAGTGCATGATTATGATATTTTGTTCCCAAAATCGGTTTCGGAAGAAAATCGCATTTGGTAAAATTTTTGTTCCTGGGAACAGATTTGGAAAAGAATCAATAATAAAAAAAAAGTTTATTCTTGTTCCAGGAACAAAATTGAGAATAAAAACTCTTCTTCTTCTCTTTTCTTATTCTTCATCGACCGCCATCCTGCGACCGCCACCCGCCGCCGGGTTGTCGGCAACCGGTTTGAGCTCGCGAGCTCCCGCCCACCGGCGAGGCAAGCCCGGCCACCGGCGAGGCTTGCCCGCCACCTGGGCGAGGCTTGCCCATCGGGTGGCCACGCGGGCCTCGTCGACGAGGCCCGCGTGGCCACCGGCAAGGCCGAGCCTCGCCGGCTGGCCACCGGTGAGGCTCGGCCAACGAGGGCCGGCGAACGCTCCGGTCCTAAGTGACCGGCCCGAAGAAGAAGAAGAATAGGAGAAAAAAAAAAAAAAAAATAAAAAAAATTAAAAAATTATAAAAATTATTTAAAAATTAAAATAAATTGATTTGGAACAAAATCAATAAACACAAGATCAAACACAATTCTATTCCGAATCGAAATTTTGTACGCTTACCAAACGCGCTCTTTTACTCGAATCAATTCTCCGGAACAGAATAAAAAATAATCATTTTTTATCAGAATTTATTCTCGGGAACAGAATCGTTACCAAACGCGCTCTAAATATGTGGGCATCACTTTGCCGTGCTCCGACAAAACTCTAGCTTAAAAGTTCATGTAAGGGTCAGAACTCCAAACACGAACTACCTGCAAAAAAAAAAGGGTTAATACCTTGAAAAACCCCAAATTGGTACACTTTGACAAATTTACCCCAAACTATTTTTTTGACCATGAAAAATCCCAAACCGGTATACCTATGACAAATTTACCCCGACTAACTATAAAAAATCCCAAACTGGTACATTTATGACAAATTTACCCCAAACTAATTTATTCGACCATAAAAAACCCCAAACTGGTAAATTTGTGACTAATATACCCTCCGCTAAATTAGATTAATATCACAAAAAAATCACAAAAATTGTAAACTGTGACAAATAGAGTGTAAAATCCCGAATTGGTATATCGGTCAATTGTCATGTGTCATTTAACTTTATAATTTAACAAGAAAATTTAACTAAAACTAACAGAGGGTAAATTTCTTATAAGTGTACCAGTTTATGGTAAATTTGTCAAAGGTATACCAGTTTGGGATTTTTGGTGGTCAAAAAAATAATTTAGGATAGATTTATCATAAATGTACCAATTTTGAATTTTTCAGGGTATTAACCCAAAAAAAAAAAAAAACCCAATTTGGAGCAGCTTCAGCCGATGCCCCTGCACAAATTCTTGAAAAGACCCTCGAATTCGTGCGGAATCGTTTGAAAAATCTACTCAAGCGTCCGATCAAGGAGATGTTGAGAGAGAGTGCCCGTGCCACGTGGCGCCTGCGAGGAGGAGGCTTGAGTATTTTTTTTAATCCTTTTCCTACTTTTTAAACCGATCCTCTCTCTTTGCCTGAAAACCATCGTAAAGAGGATAAGATCAAACGACTGTACTGTCTGCAATAAAAACGCAAATAAACGCGTTTCTGTTTTTTTTTTGTTCCCGGGAACAAAAAAACAAAATTTATGTTCATAAACAAAAAAAAAGAACGAAAACATGCAGGCCCAAAGAGGATAGATCAAACCACTGTAATGTCTGCAACAGTGCACCGGAGATTGAGAATCGCAGCAGTGGATAATTGGGATATTATTTTATATAATAATTTTATCAAAGCTCCATTTCTTATAAAATTACACACGTATGTCCATCTGATTTTGCAAATCTTAAGTAATAAAATTGGAAAATATCACAAATGGTCCCTATACTATTACTTAATGTGCAATTTGGTCCCTAAACTTTCGATCGGCTCAATTTGGTCCCTGAACTATTGATAAATGTCCGATTTGATCCCTGAATTTTCGATCAGCTCAATTTGGTCCCTGAACTAATGATAAATGTTCGATTTAGTCCTTCGTTACTATTTTTGCTTTTATTTTTTTGCTTATAGTAATGAAATTGAAAAAATAACAAAAAAATAACAAAAAAGAAATAAAAAAGAAAAAAATAGTAACGAAAAAAAAAAAAAAATAGTAACAAAAAAATAAAAAATAAAAAAAAATAAAAATAACAAAAAAAAAAAGAAAAAAATAGTAACGAAAAAAAAAATAATAACCGAAAAAAAAAAAAAAAAAAAATAGTAACGAAAAAAATTAAAAAAGAAAGAATAGTAACAAAAAGGAAAAAAAGAAAAAAAAAATAGTAACGAAAAAAAAAAAAAAAAAAGAAAAGTTCAATAGTAACGAAAAAAAAAAAAAAAAAGAAAAGAAAAGAAAAATAGTAACGAATGACTAAATCGGACATTTATCGGTAGTTCATGGACCAAATGAGCCGATCGAAAGTTCGGGGACCAAATTGGGCATTTATCAATAGTTCAGGGACCAAATTGAGCCGATCGAAAGTTCAGGGACCAAATTGCAGATTAAACAATAGTATATGGACCATTTGTGACATTTTCCCTAATATATTATCTTAGAATGATTTCCCAACCACCAATTTGACCAAACATGCATTATAGTCCACGGCCAAACCGAAAGAAAATTATTAATATTATGAACAATTTCAATTTAACATATTTGTGATAAATTTATTTCAAATTAAATTTTTAACCACTAAAACCTTCAAACTAATATACTTGTGAGAAATTTATCTTGAATTAATTTTTTGACAACTAAAGACCCAAACTAGTACATTTATGCTAAATTTACCCATCATTAATTCTATTTCATTAGATTAAGGGCCCGTTTGGTTCAGCTTTGGGAAATGCCATTGGGAGAATGCAAATACCTTTGAGGTAAAGGGGTTTTCCGAAATGCTAGACTTTTTTGGTAAACTATGACTGAAAAGTCTTTAGGAAAATCAAGACTGTTTGGTAAACATATATTTGAAAAGCCCTTTAGTATAACCAAATTAAATTTTTTAGTTTTAGTATTTTTAAAATTGCAAAAAGAAACAATGACTATATAACCTTTGACATTTTCATGTTGAAAGTAATGTAAAAGATATATATTAGTAAATTTATTTAAAAATTATATTAAAAGAATTTGATTATAGATTAAATGCAAAGCTCAAAAAATTAAGTTTTTAGTATTTTTAAAATTGCAAAAAAGAAACAATGACTATATAACCTTTTACATTTTCATGTTGAAAGTAATGTAAAAGATATATATTAGTAAATTTATTTAAAAATTATATTAAAAGAATTTGATTATAGATTAGATGCTTTGTTAAAATATGTCTCAAGTTTGAGTCCGATGTGAAATTCGAATATTCCGAATTGGATATGTTGCGGATGTTCAAAATTGAGCAAAGAAGATCCGAATATCAACTTCCCAAAGTTTGAATCTGCGTTGGAGAATTTGGCCGCCGAAATAGGAAAGTTCAACTTTGACTTGGATTTGGATTACATTTAAAATATACGAGAGATATGTTTTGGATAAAATCGTTTTAGATAGGAAACAGAATCCTATGAGAAGTTGGCAAAAGAATAAGGGTTTCACTTATATATAAACTTGTGGCCGTGGGTGATAGACGTGGATCACAAATTGTCTTGAAGTGCCGCTTGAGTGCTTGGTGTTCCGCCGTTGATCATGAAGGATTGGTCTTGAAGTGCCGTCTAGTCGTCGAGTGCTTGGGAGGGATTTTCTTTGTCGTTCTTGTTTGTGAATTACATCCAAGAAAGATTAGTGTTTGTAGGCGATTTAAATCTTGTAGTAAGATTTGCGTGTAATTCCTTCGTGAGATTAAGAGATTATTTCTTGAGGAATTTCGGGGCCAAACACTGCGTGCGTTATTAGGTGTAATTGGGGCTTGGGAAACACCGAGAGAGTGTTTGAGTGACTTGAGTGTGTAATCTCCTTGTATCGCTTGATCTATAGTGAAATTCGCTGCTGCTCTCCCCAAGTGGACGTAGGTCTTTACGATCGAACCACGTAAATCCGGTGTCCGATTTAATTTCTTCTTCGTCTATATTATTGTTCGATCGCTCATCTTGAAGCGCAACAGATGCAAAGCTCAAAAAATTAAGTTTTTTTTTAGTATTTTTAAAATTGCAAAAAAGGAACAATGACTATATAACCTTTTACATTTTCATGTTGAAAGTAATGTAAAAGATATATATTAGTAAATTTATTTAAAAATTATATTAAAAGAATTTGATTATAGATTAGATGTAAAACTAAAAAAATTAAGTTTTTTAGTTTTATTATTTTTAAAATTGCAAAAAAGAAACAATGACTATATAACCTTTTAAATTTTCATGTTGAGAGTAATGTAAAAGATATATATTAGTGAATTTATTTAAAAATTATATTAAAAGAATTTGATTATAGATTAGATGCAAAGCTAAAAAAATTAAGTTTTTAGTTTTATTATTTTTAAAATTGCAAAAAAGAAACAATGACTATATAACCTTTTACATTTTCATGTTGAGAGTAATGTAAAAGATATATATTAGTAAATTTATTTAAAAATTATATTAAAAGAATTTGATTATAAATTAGATGCAAAGCTCAACTTTTGGTCTAGGGTTCTTTTAGGTTTGTTTTCAACTTTGAATAATTTTTTTAATTATTCTAGTATTAATCATCTTCGTTAATTAATGATCATTCTAGTGTATTGATAAAAAGTTGGGTTATTGATTATCAAAAGATAAAAATGACAAAAAAAAAAAAAAAAAGGTGAACCCAACATTTGCAAATGGTTTTTATTATTTTTTTAAAAAATAAAAATAAAATTCTTTGAAACTCCATCGCCAATCAACGACGATTGGGGTGTGGGGAAGATGATCGGTTTAAAAAAAAAAAAAAAAAAAAGAAGTCAACGGATGAACAGTAGAGGTTGACTTGATTTCCAAAATCTTTGAAAGCCTCACTGCTCTTTGGGCTTTCAGATTTGGCTAAGGACACCTCCAAATCTTTGAACCAAACACCTAAATTTTTCCCACCAAGCTTTCAGTGCCGAAAGCCCTCTAATCTTTGAACCAAACGGGGCCTAATACTATGAAAAAATAGAAATTGATAGATCATTGACAAACATAGGGTAAAACTCGTATAATCTAACTCAGCAATTTGATAGTAAAATTTAAAGGAAACTTCTAAATAGTAAATTTCTCACGAGATATATCGGTTTAGGATTTTCGTGATATTAAACCGAAAGAAAAAAATTAAATAATTAAAACTTTTCTTTTGAGAAAATTTCATGAAATTATTTATTGGGGAGGCAGAATGAAACCGACGGATGAGAGACAACTATTGGCTGGATGGTCATAGTAAACTAATTAACGGTGCATTTATTTCGTCTAAAAATAAATAATTAAAATTTTTTTTTTTTTAAAATAATCTCTCATATCTCCTACATATATAAATAAACGAAAAATAATTTCATCACGTCAATGAAAATATTAAATATAATTTATTATCAATAATGAAAATAATTTTTATTAATTAATTATTTTAAACTATATGAATAATCTATTAATTATTTATATTCTGTAAATCAAACGGCGTCGATGAATGTCTTACCACGCTTGTGCTCGGTCTTTACATATTGCCTGACCTTGACCTTGGCTTTGTTGCTCTGTTGGGCCACCCGCATGGTTCAACCAGAGATTAGAAAAAGAAAAGCAAAGAAAAGTGCGACTGGTGGGTCGGTGGATCGCGAACAAACGGTGATACACTTGTATGATTAATAATGCGGTCAAATCATTTTGGTTAAAAAAGAGAAGAGCTTAAATAACCAATCATCATAAATGAGTTCATTTTTCTACGAGATCCCAATTCAATCGTTTCTTGATTTGTGACGGAAACATCGTAGAATAAACAAGGATAATATTACGAAAAACTTTAAATTGATATACTTATGATAAATTTATTTAAATTAATTTTTGAGTCACTAAAAATCCTAAGATGATATATCTATAATAAATTGACTTGCCATATCAAGTAAATTATTACCAAGTGTTATCTAGGTCAGAATTTCTTGGTATAATTTGATTAAAGTTTGTTGACATCTAAATTTTGTCGTTTTACTTAAAACTTAATTGCATACAAAATTAGGAATTAGTCTCTAAAAAAATTATAATTATTAAAAAAGTTGGGGTCTGGTCGGGCCGGATCCGACCTTGGCCCGGCCCGGCCCGCCCCCTTACTTTCCTTCCCCCACGCGCGGCCCACCAGCCCGGCCTATCCTCCTTTCCCGTTTAGCCTGGCCCGGCCCTGCCTTTTTCTCCTCCAGCTCACGCCCAGCTGTCTTCCTCCCTTGCGCGACGACCTGCAGAGAACAGAACAGTGAGCAGTACAGCGACAGAGAGAGCAGGAGGATCGGGGGAGCAGCTCCGGCGTGATCCGCGGGTCGGGGAGCGGGCTGGTCGACGGGCTGGCAAGGCAGGAGCCAGGCACGCCTGCCGTTGGCCTTGAAAAGCTTGGAGGACCTGCAGAAGAAAAGGGAGGAGGCAGAACAGGAGAGGAACGGGGCCGAGAGAGGGAGCGACAGAGAGAGGGCGAGCTCGTGAGAGTTCCGGACCGTCGCCGGAGGCCCGCCGTTCGTCGCAGCAGCTCTTTCCGAACCAGAATCGTGTATCATCGAGTAGGCGCGGTTTTATTCGTTCCGGCAAGTGGATTAATGGCCGCCGGAGTTCATGGCCGGCGGTGGTCGACGCCGGTCGGCATGGACGACCGGCGGACGACGGCGGTTCGGCGGTAGATTGGTCGCTGGTTGTTCGGGGCCGTGCCGTTGGTTTGGGTGAAGCTTCGATGAGGAAGCAAGGTCTCGGTGAAGGAGAAGCATCGGGAAAGAAGAAGTCCAAGGGTGAAGAGGGTTCGAGCAAGGGCAGAAAGGGAGAGAGAGGCTTCGATGGCCACCGCGCCGCGCACGAATTCCGTCCGACGACCATGCCCAGCCGACGTCCTCAAGCCTAGCAGTGAAGGAATCCGGCTTTTCGCTTTGGGCAGAGCTCGAAGATGAAGACGAGACCGCAAATTCGGAAAGCTCTTCGCTTTCTGATCGAAGCTCGACACGCGCTCGTGCCCAAGATCGCTCGCAAAGATCCGGAGTCGAAGACATAGGAGGCGCGACGGCTGCGGTGGTTCTTCGGACAGGGGGATTCTTCTTCTTCTCTGGCTAAAAAAGAAACGGAGAGAAAAATGGGGGCAGGAGAGAATGAGAGGAGAAGAGGGAAGCTTTATGCTTTCAATGGCGATTCTAGTGCTCAAAGGCAAGAGCACCCGAGACTAAAGCGAAAAGGGAATGTCTGCTCTGCTCTCTGAACTTTTCGACCCCTCCATCGGACAGCTTCAACCCATCAAGCCTCCATTTTTGCTAGCGTTTCGCAGTGGAGACAAATTCGTCTCGACCCGTGAAACCGCACGGGGCGATGCTGTCCATGCTTGCGTTCTGGGGTTCTCCTGCTGATGAGCCTGAACCTTTACGAATCTTTCGACATTGACTCACGAGACGAGGCCGTGCTTTTGCTGTTCGGGTCTCGCGCGCAGGCCCCGGGCCAGCCAGAGCTTGTTCGCTTGATTGGGGTTCGACTGCACGAACTGGATGCGAGGCACCATATGCTCCGCCGGCCCGTGTCAATCGTGGCGAAGGAGCTCCTGAACGGCCAGCGGGTGGTGGTGGTGGTCCGGTGATGGAGGTTCCCGGCCTGCTGTCAAAGAAGAATCATCTGCGTTTCCTGCTGTTCCAGTAGTAAAACCGAAGCTAAGTCCTCTCTGCCTTCTTTGGTTTTCGAGTTTTGTCCAATTATAACTCTGACTTATACGATCCCCTAGTGCCACGATCCCCTAGTGCCAAAAGAACTGGAGCCCTCAGCTCTATTTATACTAGGTCAAAAAAAAAAAAAACTCTATTTATACGATCGCTTGAACTGGAGCCCTCAACTCTATCCCATGGGCCATAAGTGTTTGTCGTTTCGTTTCTCTTTTGTCCTTCTCTGTTTAATTTTAGTGTTAATTGTTAATTTTGTGGTTTCGTTTCTCTTTTTAGTTGTGGCCTGATCGTCCGTAAGAAGAGAATGGTTTTGGGCTGGTTTGTTGTGGGCTAGGTTATTTTTAGAGTTTGGGCCGAAAATTACGAACAAGAGAAAGTGCTCTTTGGATGGTTTATTTAATTCCGAGTGGGCTTTTAGGGTTAATATTTTTCATCCAATCCGATCCGATAGGGTTCGGGTCGGTTTACTTAGGTCAGGTCTCTTGACCCGGTCAGATTTCTCACATGTTGATATTAAGAAATATTAATGATATTAGTAAAAATTCTTAAAAAAAATTAAAATTCCTAGAAAAGCTTAAAAAATAGTTCTTAGATAATCTTTTCTTAAAAGGTGGGAGCGTTTTGGTATGAGATTGTGCTCAAAATTTAATAAGCCCTTAGGGCTTCACCTTAAGATTTCAATTGTCCTTAGAGACAAATGCCATTGATTGTACAATATTGATAGATTGATTTGGCTTCCCTTTAACCTAGCTAGGATTAGCGTTTATCTTTTCTATAGTATTAATTGTTTGCTATCCCATGAAATGTATTTAATGTTTTCCTTGATTGCTGATTGTTATTTTAATGATTGCGCGCTCGCGTGATCACCTCACATGTTAGTAGATAGGTATAAAATCAATCTAAATTGCCTGGCAAAAATATTTTGAAAATGAATAAGATTAGGTATCAAAAGAACACAGATTAGTTAATTAGTGTAATCAAGTCTCCGATCCTAGATTCTCTGGTTGCGTAAGAAGTGTGGCATATTCTGCCTCACTTGGTTTCTAACCAACCCAATAGGCTAGTTGTGACTCATTTTTGCAAAATTCTTAAGAATGCCCCAATGTCACACAAGGTATGGGCTTGGGAGAGCCCGCGCCTAATCATAGGACTTAGGTCCGTCATTTAGGCAATATCCCTAAACCTATTCCCTCTCCTGACGGGTAGGTCGTGACAAAGTTAACAAAGCGTAAATATGTAACGAGCGTATGAATTTAAGATTTTTTATGACCCAAAAATTAGTTTAGGCATATTAATTTGGGATTTTTCGCGATATTACCTATATAAATATGAATCCACATAATAACTATTAACACAAAAACCAAATAAAAGAAGAAGAAGAAGACAGATTCTTTGACTCGGCGAGCTGCAAAATCAATTGAGTTAGAGCAAAACTTGGTCAAAACTAAAGTCTAGTAAACAAGGCAATCGACTAGCTACACGCTCGTCAATAGCAAAGCAAATCGGCCTTAGTCAATCAATTCTAATGCATTTTGATTTGAATCGTCGATGCGTTTATATCACGGCCCTAGTTCATCAATCCTTACGCATTTTGATTTGAATTGTCGGTATCGAAATTTGTTGCAAGTGTAGTTTCTATCTAATTCGCCCGGTTAAGGTTATGTTGAATTTCTTACTCGGCTAAAGATCCGCTTATTCAACCCTGGGAGCGGCAACCCACTTGCAGTATTACGAGTCTTTAGTACTTATGTGAGATTTTGTGGGACCACTGCCAACAGTTCTAAAAGCTTAAATTGTTAGATGAAAGCGTTGTTTATTATTTAAATATTCTAACACTCCTCCTCACGCTTAGTCTGGTCTTTTTGCCTAGTATTAAGCGTGTAAATTTAATTGGAGAGGCAAATAGGGGCTCGGAAGATTCGAACTTAGGACCTCCTAGCTCTGATACCAAATTTCCTTCGACTAAGGTACAATACCCAGTAGTTGATCTTCTATTATTTGGAGACCCAGCCCAATCAGCATCAAAAAAACCTTCAACCCTGATATGACCTTGGTTTTGGTAGACAATTCCTTTCCCTAGAGCTTTCTTCAAATATCTCAATATCCGAATAACTGCATCCCAGTGAGATGTACGAAGGGAAGACAAAAACTGGCTTACTACACTAATAGGAAAAGCAATGTCTGGTCAAGTGACTGTAAGATAATTCAGCTTACCTAACAGTCTTCTATATCTCTCGGGATTATTGAGAATTTCTCCTCCATCAGCAACTAACTTAACCCCTTGTTCCATGGGTGAATCAAGAGACTTTGATCCCAACATACATGTCTCAGTGAGCAAATCCAAGATATATTTTCGCTGTGACAGAACAATACATTTATGTGATTGCGCCACTTCAATTCCTAGGAAATATTTCAATTTTCCTAAGTCCTTAGTTTGAAACTGTTGCTGAAGATAGGTTTTTAGCTCAGTTATACCAATTAAGTCATCTCTCGTGATGATAATATCATCAACATACACAATCAAGAATAGTTTGCCTCCCCCTAATTCTTTATAAAAGAAAGAATGATCATTTCCATATCTTGATAGCCCAAAAGACAGTACAACCTTAGAAAATCTTCCAAACCATGCCCGTGGAGATTTTTTCAAACAATATAAAAATTTTTTTAATTTGCAAACTAGTCCAGACTCCTCCTGAGCAACAAATCCCGGAGGTTGCTCCATATAAACTTTTTCATGAAGAGTGCCATGCAAGAAAGCATTCTTAACATCAAACTGAAATAAATGCCAGTTATATGTTGCAGCAAGAGAGATCAAAATACAAACAGAAGTAAGTTTGGCAATAGGAGAAAAGGTGTCTAGATAGTCAACCTCATACACCTGAGCATATCCTTTGGCAACAAGTCTTGCTTTTGAACGAGCACGAGAACCATCGGGATTGACTTTTACAGCATATACCCATTGACAACCAATAGTAGTTTTGCCTAGAGGAAGTGGTACTAATGATGCATATAATTTAGGAGGTGGAATTAGTCTTTCAGATAGTTCTCATACAAGAAAAACTTTTGAAACATATTATTTGAGGAATTATTGGGCATTGTATGTTCTTTTTCTATAGTTTTTTTATGATAACTAGTGAGGGATTGGACAACGTGCTTACACCTCAAAAGTCTTAAAACATTCTTACATTCACGAAAGAAACTCAAAGTTATACTGCAACAAAATAATAATTGTTCTTTGACACTAATTATGGTCAATATTACACCTCAAAAGTCTTAAAACATGAGCAACAACATAACAAATTCGTCCAATAATAGTATAGATCAATTTCAATTTTTCAGAGGATAGTAGAGGCTAGGCCTATACGTGGATTCTCAAATTTCAGCCATTAGGCGAGCTGTGACCCATATGACAATAAAAGGAACCACCAAAACAATTGGGATAAACTCGGTACCCACTATGAGAGCAACGAACCAGCTAAATCCCAACATCGAAGCAACCAAAGAACATTGAAGAAAAATCAAGCCCATCATATCTATTGTGGCAATGAGTGGAAGAAATCATCTGCAATGTAGCGCAAAATTATTATTGATAAGAATATCACAGCCGTCGCTGAAAGATAAGATTAGAGCTGTCGTGGTTATCGTGAATACGGTCTTATTCCTAGGAATTGGAATCACAATAATGTTATTGTTGCTGCCTTTAAGTATAGAAAAAACCGCAACAAAAAGTATCGTCACGATGAAACTCACAACAGCAGTACCAGTTGTTGATGCCGTCTTCATTCATTGTTTCGCCCTTTTAAGCATATCTTTGCGATTTATAAGAAATTCTTCTCTGAATGCTTGTGTAGTTGGTAATGGAGATGTGATGTCTTCCACTATCTTCAAAAAATAGAAATGATGCCTATTAATATAAATATAAAATCAAGAGAGTGAAACACAACTACGGTGAATAGACCTTAAACCATTGTAGCTCCCTTTACAGAAGGAGAGCCTCTCCGGTAACATTTGCTTGTAGACTTACTTTGGACAATTCTACTATAGAACTCATCAAGCTGTGGCACTCCTCCGCACTTTTACTGAAATGTTGAATTAGCTGCGGTGTATCGAGCAATCTAAAGGAATCGACATCTCTTGTTTTCACTATTACTTTTATCAGTTTTTCTATTAAATTTTCCTACCACGTCAATTCTGGATAATATTTCAGGTATGACTTTAGGAGTTCGAAAATTTGAAAATTTGCGATGTAAAGGACAATCTTTGAATTCAAAAGTAACTTCAGTATTTGGTGAGTTCTCATAAAAGTCTCCATGTTGGCAAAAGCTAAATCTGCCAATTCAATAGAGCAATTATTGATCAACTTCAATTCTCCAATCTTTTTTATGCAACCCGTTGCACATAATATTAGATAAGCAATTTTCTCAAGATTGAAGAATCAAATAGCTTGAAAATCCAAAGGCATGCATCAAATAACAAAAATAAAATAAAATTCGTGAACACATAATGTCAAGAAAAGAAAAGAACTTTTTTTTTTTTATATAATTGCCCTAAATTCAATGACAAATCAAATACTGGAGTGTCTTTTGAATTCAAGGATTGGCCTTAATATCGCAGATTTTAAAATTTTCAAACTCCTGAAGTTATGCCTGAAATATTATCCAGAATTGACTTGGAAGGAAAATTTAACAGAAGAACTGATAAAAGCAGTAATGAAAGCAAGAGATGTCGATTCCTTTAGATTGTTCAATACAATGCAGCTAATTTAACATTTGAGTAAAAGTGCAGAGGAGCGCCACAGTTTGATGAGTTCTGTAGTAGAATTGTCCCACGTAAGTCTACAAGCAAATGTTACTGGAGAGGCTCTCCTTCTGTAGAGGGAACTGCAATTGTTTAAGATCTATTCACCGTAGTTGTATTTTATTCTCTTGATTTTACATCTATATTTATAGGCCTCATTTCTATTTTTCTGAAGATAATGGAAGATATCATAATTCCATTACTCAAGCATTCAGAGAAGAATTTCTTAAAAACCGCAAAGATATGCTTAAAGGAGTGGAACAATGGATGAAAATGGCATCAATAGCTGGTACTGTTGTTGTGAGTCTCATCGTGACGATACTTTTTGCTACAGTTTTTTCTATATATGAAGTCAACAACAAAAACATTATTGACGTTACCAAAAAAAAAATAAAAACATTATTGTGAGTCCAATCTATAGGAATAAGACCGTATTCATGATAATCACGACAGCTCTGATATTATCTTTCAGCGCGGCTGTGATATTCTTGTCGATAATAATTTCGCGATACACTGCATATGATTTCCTCCACTCGTTGCCATGACAAATGATATGATGGGCTTGATTCTTCTTCAATGGTCTTTGGTTGCTTCGATGTTGGGATTTAACTCATTCGTTGCTCTCATGGTGGGCACCGAGTTTATCCCAATTGTTTTGGTGATTTCTTTTATTGTCGTATGGGTCACAACTCGCCTAATTGCTGAAATTTGGGAATCCACTTCTAGGCCTAGCCTCTACGATAGATTTGAAATTGATCTATACTATTATTGGACAAATATATCCAAAAAGAGCATAGTATAACAAAGACTTAAATCTTCTAAAGTAGCGTAACGGTCAAAGTGCAAGCTAAGTAGGTACCAAGGGCTAATGCAAATCTAATATCGATTAACAGAATAGACTTCGTAAATGTCTGATTCTGTAGGTTATCTTTTTCTCCTTCTAGGCTTTGGCAATTGCTCAAAAATGACTATAATGGTTGGTCCATCGAGGCCATCTATCTCAATGAAGGGAAACACCATTCTTACATTCACGAAAGAAACTCAAAGTCATATCACAACAAAATAATGATTGTTCTTTGATACTAATTATGGTCAAAATTACACCTCAAATGTCTTAAAACATGAGCAAAAACATAACAAGTTCGTCCAATAGTAGTAGAGATCAATTTCAAATCTTTAAAGGATAGTAGAAGCTAGGCTTATAAGTGAATTCCAAAATTTCAGCCATTAGGCGAGTTGTGACCCATACGACAATAAAAGGAACCACCAAAACAATTAGGATAAACTCGGTACCCATCATGAGAGCAACAGACCAGCTAAATCCCAGCATCAAAATCAAATAACATTGAAGAAGAATCAGGCCCATCATCATCTGTCGTGGTAACGAGTGGAAAATTATCTGTAGTGTGGCGTGAAATTATTATTGACAAGAATATCACAGCCGCGCTGAAAAATAAGATTAGAGTTGTCGTGGTTATCATGAATACGGTCTTATTCCTAGGGATTGGAATTACAATAATGTTATTGTTGCTGCCTTCAAGTATAGAAAAAACCGCAACAAAAAGTATCGTTACGATGAGACTCACAGTGGCAGTACCAGTTGTTGATGCCGTCTTCATCCATTATCTCGCCCTTTTAAGCCTATCTTTGCGATTTATAAGAAATTTTTCTCTGAATGTTTGTGTAGTTGGTAATGAAGATGTGATATCTTCCATTATCTTCAGAAAAATAGAAATGATGCCTATTAATAGAAATGCAAAATCAAGAGAGTGAAACACAACTAGGTGGACAGACCTTGAATAGACCCGAAACCACTGCAGCTCCCTCTGCAGAATGAGAGCCTCTCCGGTAACATTTGCTTGTAGATTTATTTGGGACAATTTTACTATAGAACTCATCAAGCTGTGGCGCTCCTCCGCACTTTTACTCAAATGTTGAATTAGCTACGGTGTATTGAGCATCTCTTGCTTTCACTATTACTTTTATTAGTTCTTCTGTTAAATTTTCCTGCAACATCAATTTTGGATAATATTTTAGGCATAACTTCAGGAGTTCGAAAATTTTAAAATATACGATATGAAGGACAATCCTTGAATTCAAAAGAATCTCCAGTATTTGATTCGTCATTGAGAATTCAACAATTGCTCCATAGCAGATTTAGCTTTTGCCAACATGGAGACTTTTATGAGAATTCACCAAATACTGGAGTTTCTTTTGAATTCAAAGACTGTCCTTAATATCGCAGATTTTAAAATTTTCGAACTTTTGAAAGTTATGCCTAAAATATTATCCAGAATTGACTTGGTAGAAAAATTTAACAGAAGAACTAATAAAAGCAGTAGTGGAAGCAAAAGATGTTGATTCCTTTAGATTGTTCAATATACCGCAGCTAATTCAACATTTGAGTAAAAGTGCGGAGGAGTGCCACAGTTTGATGAGTTCTGTAATAGAATTGCCCAAGTAAGTCTACAAGCAAATGTTACCGGAGAGACTCTCCTTCTGCAGAAGGAGCTGCACTAGTTTAAGATCTGTTCACCGTAGTTGTATTTCATTCTCTTGATTTTACATTTATATTAATAGGCCTTCTTTCTATTTTTCTGAAGATAGTGGAAGATATCACATCTCAGTTACCAACTACACAAGCATTCAGAGAAGAATTTCTTAAAAATCGCAAAGATATGCTTAAATGGGCGGGACAATGGATGAAGACGGCATCAACAGCTGGTACTGCCGCTGCGAGTCTCATTGTGACGATACTTTTTGTTGCGGTTTTTTCTATACTTGGAGGCAGCGACAACAACATTATTGTAATACTAATCCCTATGAATAAGACCGTATTCATGATAGCCACGGCAGCTTTGATCTTATCTTTCAGCGTGGCTGTGATATTTTTGTCAATAATAATTTCGCGTCATACTGCAGATGATTTCCTCCACTCGTTGCCACGACAGATGTTGATGGGCTTGATTCTTCTTCAATGTTCTTTGGTTGCTTCGATGCTAGGATTTAGCTAGTCTGTTGCTCTCATGGTGGTTTATTTTATTGTCGTATGGGTCACAGCTCGCTTAATTGCTGAAATTTGGGAATCCACTTATAGGTCTAGCCTCCACTATCATATGAAGATTTGAAATTGATCTCTATTATTATTGGAGAACTTCTTATGTTTTTGCTCATTTTATAAGACTTTTGAGGTATAATATTGACCATAATTAGTGTCAAAGAACAATTATTATTTTGTTGCGGCATGACTTTGAGTTTCTTTCATGAATGTAAGAATGGTGTTTCCATTTGTTGAGATGGATGGCTTCGATGGATCGACCATTATAGTCATTTATGAGCATGTTTAGTTGCCAGAGCTCAAAAGGAGAAAAAGATAATATGCAGAATCAGACATTTATGAAGTCTATTATATTAATCAATATTAGGTTTGTATTAACCTTTAGTACCCACTAGGCTTGCATTTTGACTGTTACGCCACTTCTGAAGATTTAAGTCTTTGTCATACTTTGCTCTTTTTGGTTATACTCGACTAAAACTCGCCAAACCCAAAACTCGAATGTAAGCACGCTGTCCAATCCCTCACTAATTATCATAAATAACCATAGAAAAAGAACATACAAGACCCAATAATTCCTCAAATAATATATTTAAAAAAAATTTCTTGTATGAGAACTATCTGTGAAACACTAATTCCACCTCCTAAATTATATGCATCATTAATATCCACAAAGAAAACAAGCCTTTTAACTTGAACTCCACAATTCCTAGATACTCAAGACCCGTAATAAATCTATTTTCAAATGAGTATTTTAAAAAAATCATTTGATGAATACATATCCTTTAGATTTTTAATTGAATTAAATCAAATAATTACATAATAGCCGAGAGCCTATTCATATTAATATTATGATCTCAAAAGGATATACTAAAACTATCATTTTATACTTCCAATTCAGAGAATTCAATGATAGATGAGATAAGGTTCTTTTTCAGTATATGACATGGCATTTTGTGTACCTGAGGCAAGATTCCAGAATGATATCTTTAGCCGCTTAACTACTGCATCACCATGAAGAGGAGAGAAGAATCATTTCAACAATTAAAAATCGATGACGAACGCAAAAATGCATGTTTAAATTTAATTATGTTAGATATGTTAGAGAAACTTGGACCAATCAAACTCCATGACCTGAAATCCAAATCTACAATTCTCAATAATTCTACTTGACAATTTGACATTGAGTTTGACTTTTGGACTGACTTTGCAAATGCTATATCAAATAATACATGATGGTTTACATATTAATCTGTATAGATAGATGTAATCCTTACCCCTAATTTTTTTTTGTCAATAAGATTCATGAATGATATGCTTTCTATCATATTAGTCCATTCATTAAACAAATTAACAAAAGTACCTCGAGCCATCTTTGTGTTTTCGGAGTTGTCAAGTGATGTATTGACCAAGCATAGAGGGATGCCTAAAATGGAAACAAATAGTGTAAACACCATAAGTTGCTCAAGTTGTTCAGATTCAACAAAAGAAGTGCAAGAAATACTTACATTTGTATATTAATCTTTCATACAAATTAAGCCTAGATCTGCAGTAGAAAAGATGTGGCATAGTTGTTAACTGATTTATAATTTCCATTGCCATCGTTGGGCTGAGATATTTGAGAGCTAAATATAATCCTATATCTTTTAAAACACAATAATAAAAGAAAAGTTAATTTAAGTTAACGGTGAATGAAATGTGACAAAATTTGTGAGTATAAAAATCCTACCCGAATGGCCAGCAAAATTAAGGTTCCTCATGGCATCATCAGATAGTGGGGATTGTATAAGGCTGACTAAATACCAAAGAATTTTTCTATTGTAGCACTTTCAAGAAAAGTCAATGAGGCAGTACCTAATGCTGAGTTCCTGTCCGGTATTGCCTTTTATTCTCAATTTCCCTCCCTTGAGGGCAACTTTGAGGGCATTATGCAAAATGAAATGGCAATCTTCTTCAGGGATGCGATATGCCAAATTCTCAACCATCTCATCTTGTCCTAGGTTATAAGCGCAACATCTAGGACGGTATCATTACGTTAATCACTTGTGATTATAACGTTAGCTATCGCTACTTTAGAATCTCGATCGAGT
Source organism: Eucalyptus tenuipes (assembly GCA_014182365.1). Classification (NCBI taxonomy): domain Eukaryota; kingdom Viridiplantae; phylum Streptophyta; class Magnoliopsida; order Myrtales; family Myrtaceae; genus Eucalyptus; species Eucalyptus tenuipes. The sequence goes on along the minus strand of CM024546.1, from coordinate 8,343,798 downwards.
ATTTGATTGACAACTCTCAAATCACCTTTCTTGGCAACTTCAAATAATTCTTTATATACTACATTCATGCACCTTGTTGCCATAGCCACAAAAGTTACACATTAAATGTCTTTAGTCTTTTGCACTAGTTTTTCAAGTCAAGTGTAACAATTGCACATTCTCAAAGTTCGTATTAAACTCAATGCAAAAGAAGGACAATCCTTTACTCAACATAGTTTTACTACGAGCGAGTTTGTTTACCCTTTGAAAGTAAAAAAACATCTTCTTTATATAGCTTTCTCAATTATAATTCAATTTATTCTTAAGAATTAAAAAATTATGAAAAGATTAAATTTGAATGTTTGTGTCAGCATTTATATGCAGTGATTTAAAATGTTTTGGATTAAAAAAAGTCGAAACGCATGAAACACAAGATGCAACGAAAACCATTATAAATTGAAATTGACATACCGTTAGTGGGATTGCAACCTTCGTGGGCTGTTCCGTCGGTTGCCATGGCTTCCGAAGATATCTCCAAGGAAATATCTTTAATACCCAAAAAAACAAAAGAAATGAACATAAATAACTTTAGAAAAATTAATTATCCTTTGCATGATTTAGATTATCTATACATGTATTAAACTTAGATGATAAACCATTCACAAAAAAAATAAATTTTACTTACAATAAAGTTACCGTAGATCATGAGTTTATTTGAGACAGATATTATAATATGAATTAGTTTGTGGGATCCTCTAACTTATCATGTCTTGGACAATGAGTTTTTAGTGAGTTTTTATTTCTCGTTGCCATTAATCTTATCTACAATATCATTCATAAAAAAAACTATATATAAAATTGATGTATTTTCACAATTTCACTTAATAATTACAACATAACTATACGTAAATGATAATAAATGGATTAACTTAATCATATCGATTTCATCACTCAATACAATTAATTTATAAGTTACAATTGATATATAATACAAGTTCATAACGATATTACTATTATATTGATGCATTGCATGGATCTTTTCTTAATTGAAAGTACATTGATTAAACTTTGTTGATAGACCTAATGGTTGGAAAAAGGAAATTATCTAATTTTTGTATGAAGTCCATATTATTCTTTCTTTATTTTTTGTCCATGTATCGCGGACAATGTGTTTATGGGTGAATTTTCTTCTTTAATGTTATCTTTACACTTTGTCAAAGTAGGGCAACGTTTTCTGTTCATCAGCTACTTTTTGCTCACAGCAAAATTACTTTGACTTCTGTTCTGGAAATGACTGTAGCGAATTGACAAGTTCGAGGATCATGTCTTCGAAGGATTAATCTCATGTAGTCCCTTAACTCAATATACATTTTTTTATGAGCTAGTTTGTTTACCCTCCGGAAGTAAAAGGGTGTTCCTTTTTTTTTTTTTTTTTTTTTTGCGTTTTAAATTATAATACAAGTTATTATTCACATTCTTTTTGGCTTTCATTTATATTCTGTGAAATTTAAAATGTATCGAAGTAAAAAAAAAAAAAAGAAATGCATGAAACCCAAGATTTATGAAAAAACGAAAAATCAAAAGTTGAAAATGACATACCGTCACTAGAACTTATAAGTGATGGGAGAGATGGAGACGTGTCCCATGATATGTGATCTGAACTCATCTCGAATTGAATCCTTTGTTATCCCGGGACACCTTCATTACCAAAGCACTTGTTATAAGACATTCCGTTAATTGGGAGAGAAAACAAATGCAATGATTTTGATGATATCATCTTTTATAATGAAATAGAGACAAGGATTTTTCTAAAAGCCTACTCTCATAGAATAAAACTCGTCATTATTCCTTTGTAACAGAATATATCATATAAAAAAGGAGTAGTCCATGGTAATTGATTCAGTATTTAATCCATCGAAAGATTTGACAAACATTTTCCATTGATCAACATACGAAAGGTTTTATAATATTCTATTACAAATGAAAATGGTACCGAAATATAAAGCATCCTTTAACACATTGTCTAAATCTAACGGAGCCATTGCTATTCTGAGCGAAACTGCTTGTTCTCTAGTGTCGAACTAGTGGCTTCAATATTCTTTTTCTTTTATTTTCTTCTCTTCTCCTTCCCGGGTCTTCTTCCCCACGCACCGTCTGCACGCCCGAAGACTCCTGGATCCTCTTCTTTTTTCTTTTTTGGTTTTTTGTCTCGAAGCTCGTTTCGCTTCTGTCGATCCCCTCGGTAGATGATAAAGCCGAAAGATGGGGGTGATGAGAAAGAAGGTTTTTTGAGCAGCCTGCTACCTCGGCTATTCGTTTATATTTGTATTAAAGAAAGGAAGCACAAACGATTTACTTGTTGTATCTGTTTGTTTAGTCAGATGGGTATATGAAGTTATTCCCGACTCTACTTGGGTGGTAGTTTCTGGACAAGCACTGAGCTCCCTTCCCGAACCACAACCCACCGCTGAACTACCGACCGCCGCCGTTCCTACTCCCCGACCGGCGTCGACCGCCACCGACCGCGAACTCCGGCGACCGTTAACTCACTCACCGGAACCAAAAGAAAAAAAGACTCTCTTCAACTTGACGATAGCCGTTTCGCGAAAATCATACAGAAACGGCAAAGTATGGTATTTTGTCGAACGTATGGTATGCACAAGCTGAAAGGGGAACTAAGCTGGTTTCGAGTTTGGGTTCGACCTAAGGTCGATGCAGATGTATAAGCAACACAGAGCAAACAACACAGAGACCATTGCTAACACTTAACACAGAGGCCTACCTGGTTCGACGGGAAGGGTGAAGACGTACGATAGCTCACGAACGACGACCGACGACGGCCAAAAGTCTCCTTCGGCCTCTCTCTCTGGAATCTCTCAAAAAACCTCTATCGAGCCTCCAGCAGAAAAACCAGAACCCCCGAACGTTGCCTCCTCTACCTTCATCCCCCTCTCGGTCCTTTTCCTCTCTCCTGCAGAGCGACGCCCACTCGCCCCGTGCCGCACGATATTCCCTACGCTGGCATCGCGCGCGACGATCGTCGCTAACGTCCTCGCCATCCTCGCTTCGTACGATCCTCCTTCGGCCAATGTCCTCCCAGCGTAGTCGCCACTCTTCTGTCCGAAGCAGAGAGACGAGGAGAGGGGGAAGAGATGGAAAGCACGAAGAGGAAAGAGAATATGAGACAAAGAAATAAATGCGTGCAGAGCTGGAGAGAGAGAGCGTCGGCGGTTGGTGTGTGCAGACTATTGAGAGAGAGTAGTGTGTGCAGGCTAGTGAGAGAGAGGAAATTATTTTTTCAGTCGGATCGCTTTTCCCTTCGAGAAAAATGCTCGACTTCTTTTTTTCTTTTTTTTTTGGGGGCTTACAATATGATATGCATATTTTTTTAATGTCAGTCACACCAAAAGAAAATTTTAATACTCACATTTATAGTTTTTTCAATCATCGGTACCACTGAGGATTGAATTATTTCCCACAATCTAACTGCCAAACATTTTTTTTCATGCAAAGAACGGTATCGAAAGGATAGGAGAGAAATCTAATATAATCAAATCCTCATAGTCATAATTTCTGATTTGTAGGAATAAAATATTTCTTCCGACACTTAATATGAGTTTGTAATTGGCCTATCATAAACTAACTGATGAGTACTCCTAAATGAAAATAGTTTGCATATTAAGAATTTGAATCTTAAGTCGCGAATTGATATGGGATTTGGAGAGTTGAACCAAGTTTTGATTTAGTAATCCATTACTAAAACCCTAGTTAATCTAACCCACTTTAGGGAGGTCATGACAAATCTCAATTTCTTTTTCAAGAGATAGATTTTTGCTGAAAATGTCGCACATGCGGTTGTGCCTATTCATGAATGGAAAGGAATAAGATAAGATGACAACGCACATGCAGACCATCCTTAAACAAGCATAAATTATGTTATAGCAACAATATGAATTCGATGTGTACGTACCAAAGTCTGCTCAACAAGAGTTCGATCATAAACCATTGACTCCACCCAAGGATCTTCTTTTATATTTTCCGAACTGCATCGATGGAGAGGATGTTTCTTGGATTCCCTCGAAGAAGAAAAGAGCCCAACCCCCCATTTCTTTTGCCTTGCATTTCACAAGAAAGCAGTGAACTTTCAATTTCAACCATAGAAAATGGCAAAATTCACTTTGAAAGGCGTTAGGATCTTTCGTCATGTGCGCATCCGTGATTGAAATCACAATAATTTTCGAACGAGTCAATTCCATCCATACATACGCTTGATAGACTCACGAGGTGATGAACAACTTGAAGCCTTCATATTCGAGTATAAACAGAATGTGATGAGAACCACGTTGTATGCATGTCATCAAAAAGAAAAAAAACACTTTAGAAAATGGGCCTTCTAGCCATAGCTTTGTGCCTCTGTCTCCGTCTCTCGGGGTTTGCCTCCTCTCCTTCGTGGGAATGACTGGACCCCACAACCGAGGTGCTGCAAGAGGCCAACCGCATCGCTACTGCCCTAGCCAGCCGCTAGCGAGCTTACGCCACTACTCTGGCTATGTCTCAGTGGACGCCGGTCTTGGGAAGACTCTTCTATTGGTTCTTTGAGGCGACAAGCCGACCGGCCGCAAAACCTCTCCTCCTGTGACTCAATAAAGGTACCGTTTCTATAAATTCTCATTATAAAATTAATTTTTAAGTGAATGCGTCATTTAAAATCAAATTAGCGAGTGATTATTTTTACTTATGTTCATTAATCTCTATCGACAACCAAATTTTGCCGACCATTTAAGTGTCCATTTTTTGCAAATATATTAAAAAAAAAAGATTAAAAAAAAAAAGGAAGAGATAGATAGCAAAAATATAAATTAAAAATTGATTAAAAAAGCAAGCAAAAAATATATTATTATAATAATAGAAAATTTTGAAATGAAATGAAGTCGTGTGGGCCGGCGTGTCCGGCCCACTCAGCAAATTTCGGCCCACTAAACAAGGCCCTATGTTTGTCCAACTTATCTCTTTTAATTCCCTTAGGTCATCTTTTATTTTAGCCCATCTCTTTTATGATTTTATGGCCCATCAAAGCTTACAACAAACGACCCAGCCAACCTTCTTCTAGCCTTTCGACCAAAAAAAAAAAAAAAAAATCTTCTAGCCCTCTTCAATATAAGCTAGCGAAGGAGGAGTGTGCAGGGAAAAATGGAAAAGAAGACACGATTGTAATCGTGACGTGACGGTGAGAAAACTGGCGTCTGTGACGCGAGGAGATTGGGTGCGTTTGGTTCAGCATTCTCAATGGGCATTCAGCCTCTAAAACCCCTTGAGGAAATGCTGAACCGTTTGGCAGCTATTTTAAAATAACTTTTAAGTGAAAGCCAGTATTGGCAAGCTGAAAGCCTAATTTTAGTAGGGACTAAGGGCCCGTTTGGTTCGGCTTTGGGGAAATGCCCTTGGGAGAATGCAAATACCTTTGAGGTAAAGGGGTTTTCTGAAATGCTAAACTATTTGGTAAACTATAACTGAAAAGTGCTTTAGGGAAATGCAAGACTGTTTGGTAAACATATATTTGAAAAGTTTTTTGGTGTGACCAAATTAAGTTTTTTAGTTTTAGTATTTTTAAAATTACAAAAAAAGAAACAATGACTATATGACCTTTTACATTTTCATGTTGAGAGTAATGTAAAAGATATATATTAGTAAATTTATTTAAAAATTATATTAAAATAATTTGATTATAGATTAGATGCAAAGCTCAACTTTTGGCCTAGGGTTCTTTTAGGTTTGTTTTCAACTTTGAATAATTTTTTTAATTATTGTAGTATTAATCATCTTCGTTCTAGTGTATTGATAAAAAGTTGGGCTATTGATTGTCAAAAGATAAAAATGATAAAAAAAAAAAAAAAGGTGAACTTATTCGGTGGATGGTGAAGTGACCGATTGTGGATGCTAATATTTTTGAGTAAGCACCTCATATAAAAAGGGAGGTCGTTATTAAGAAAAATAAACCAAGTTCCTCTTATAAAAATTTGACTAGAAAGAGTAATTTCATGATATTAAACATGGTCATATATGTCCAAAAAAAGAAATTTATTAATAAGAGGACTAGCATTCCGCAAATGCTTTGAATGCTCAAAGTAGGTCCGCTTTGGGCATTCGGCATTTGAAAGGTCAGCATTTGGCCGAGGACACCTCCAAATACTGAACCAAACACCAAAATTTCTTCCCAATGGGTTTTCCAGGCTAAAAGCCCCTTGAAAATGCTGAACCAAACAGGGCCTAAATTTGAGTTTTCAGCATTTGGCTAAATGCTGAAACTTATTTGGCTAAATGCTTTGAAACTTACTTTTTCTTCCCAAAACTATCCTTACTCATTTTTCAAATTTCTGATTTTGCCCTCGTTATTATTTTTTAAAATGCTAAAAAAATCAAATATATATAAATGCTAAAAAAAATTAAATTTATTTTGTTCTTTTTTAAAAATATATTTATATATTTTATTTTTTTAAAATTATTGTCAAAATTTATATTTAAAAAGTTGCATACATTATTTTTTTCAATTTTAAACAAATAAAATTTAAAAAATTCTGACTAAGGGTTTGGTATTTTTTTAAATATATATATATTCGATTTCTTAGCATTATTTTCAATTTTATATTTAAAAAGTTGCATACATTATTTTTTCAGATTTTAAAAATTAAAAATTAAAAAATTTTGACAAAGAATTTGATTTTTTAAAAAAAATATATATATATGTATTTGATTTTTTTAAGTATTTTGCTAAAATTTATATTTAAAAAGCTGCATACATTATTTTTTTTAATTTAAAAAAATCAAAAAATTAAAAATTCTAATGAAGGGTTTGATCTTTTTTTTTTAAAAAAAAATTATATGTATGTATTTTATTTTTAGCATTATTTTCAAATTTATATTTAAAAAGTTGCATACATTATTTTTTCAATTTTTAAAATATAAAAATTTAAAAATTTCGTCGAAGGATTTGGTCTTTTTTTCAGAATTATATATATGGATTTGATTTTTTTAACATTATTGTGAAAATTTATATTTAAAAAGTTGCATACATCATTTTTTTCAATCTTAAGCAAATAAAAAATTAAAAAAATTCCAATGAAGGGTTTGGTCTTTTTTTAGAAAAAAATTATGTATGTATTTGATTTTTTATATTATTGTTAACATTTATATTTAAAAAGTTGCATACATTATCTTTTTTCAATTTTAAACAATTAAAAATTTAAAAATTCTGATGAAGGGTTTAGTCTTTTAAAAATTTTGAATTTTTAGCATTATTTTGAAATTTTTATTTAAAAAATTGCATACATTATTTTTTCAATTTTAAACAAATAAAAATTAAAAAAAATTTGAGGAATGATTTGGTCTTTATATATATATATATATATATGTTCAAAATTTATATTTAAAAAGTTACATACATTATTTTTTCAATTTTAAATAAATAAAATTTTAAAAACTAATATTAATCACCCAAAGAGCTTTTCAAATGTATTTTCTACAAAACAACATTTCTCTCAAAATTACTTCTCAAAGCATAGTTTACTGAAATGCAAAGTTCTTTAGACTAAACTCTTTACATTTTCTCAATGAGTTTTCAAAATGTCAAACCAAACGCACCCATCAACAAAAGAGTGACGAGAGCGAGTCTCACTGTCCTAGAAGGGTGAGCTAATCGAAAAGGGCGAGAGGAAGATAGGGAGGGGCATCTTTTTAAAAAAACCATATCACAGAGGAAAACTGGAGAGAGCGAGAGAGGCGATCTTGTTCTAGAGTGACTGAAAACCACATTGCTAATGCTCGCTCGACTGAGGTGCTCGGCCAAAAGGGAGGTTTGGTCATTGTTGCAAAGAATGAACATCTCGCCGCTCAGAGAAGAAAAACCCCGTGATCTCCCTTAGAGCTTTTGAACCCCCATCATCGCCGATTTTTAGCGAACAGTGCGAAACGCTTTTCTCGAAACCTCGATTGTGAAAATTTTAAGTGAATCGATGCAACTAAGTTCGACACGAAGTATGTCGTTTAGGGCTCGTATCCATCATCTTTGATTCCATGATCACCATAAATCTCGCTAACTTACTCTAGTGGTTGGTGGTGGTCTACCGGTTGTTAGGTGCAGGTACCGCTTGGTTGAGTGATGGTCGAAAGCTTTCTGGTTCGAGAAGAAAAAGAAACAAGTCGCTGGGAAGAAAAAGGCCATAGAGGAAGAAGTAGGGAAGAAAAAGAGAGTGCAGCATAAAAAGGCAAAAGAGTGAAGAAGACAAAATGGAGAGAATAAAAGAAATTAAGAAATCATTAAAAATTAATTAAAAAGTTGAAATTTTTCGATTTTTTTTTATTTGAGGTCGGATACGGGTAGACGGATCGGGTCACCGGATCGGATCGGGTAAAAGGCCGAAACCGTTCCCGAATATAATATTATTAATAATAATAACTATAAATAATAAAAAAACTGAAATAAAAAATTCGAAAAAATTCAAAATTCAAAAATTGGTAAAAGATTTTAAAATTTTTAGGATATAATAAAAATTTTAGAAAATTCGAAAATCAATAAATAATTAGATTTATAGAAAATATTTAAAACATTGAAATTATTATTTTTTAAATGGAAAGCTCCTTTAAAATTTAAAAATTCGGAAGAAATTAAAAATTTGGAAATTCAGAAAATTCTTAAAAATTTAGAAAATTCGAAAAATCATTAAAAATTTTAGAAAATTCAGATAAATCGTTAAAATTGGAAAATCCAGAAACGAAAAATAATTTAAAAAATTTAATTTAGAAAAATAAATCAAAAATAAAAAAAATTAGAAAATTGCAAAAAAATAAAATCTAAAATTGAACAAGCCTTTACAGACTTTACAATAGGATTCTTTGTTTTATATTGCTTTTTTTTTTTTTTAGGATGACATTATGATGTTTTTGTGCTTTCCTTTATTATTATAATTGATTGCTTATTTCAATATTCCGGGTATTACCAACTTTGCTCTAGAATGGTTAGGCAAACCTTAAGTTTCTTTTGGATCGGCTATAATGGCGTTAATTAGCATATAATCAAATAGACACCAAAAAAGCGTTAATATTAAGGCTAACGTAATCAAGTTCTCGAGTTTGGATCTCTAGTTGTATAGATATTAAGATATCTTCCCATATCTTAGTTTTTAATCGATCAAAAAGGCTAGTGGCGACTCCATTGTTAAAATTTGCATAGTCTTAATTGATTTATATTTTGAACACCTAATGCCAGGCAAGGTATGAATTTGGAAAAGCCCAAATTAATGGAAGGCCTTCGAGGGTAGCTTGGTGACTCACTAGAGTTTTGTTTTAAAACCTTCGAGGACTTGGACCTAATTATTATTTAATGTATTTTCTTGACAGCACATTCAAGAATGTGAGGTATGTCCTCGTGTTAAATGTTGATGGAGGATTGAAGTAATAATGGATGTAGTTTTTGCTAGTACTTTGTTTTGTAGGTTGATGTATGAAATGAACGGTTATGTGGATAATATTGAAGTGATGTTTAGATATAAACTGTTGTGTTTGCTTTTATACATGCTTCAGCACTACACTTATGCACACACAACCTGCGGTCAAACCCCGGCGGCACCCCACAAAAGCCTTAGGATGTATCAAGAATTGTTTGGACCATACGATGGTAATCAATACTAGTTGCTAGTGCCTAGAAAGAGAAAAAAGATAAGAATCAGACATTTACGAAGTCTTTTCTGTTAATCAATTTGCATTAGCCTTTAGTACCTACTTGAGATTGCAACCTTCGTGAGCTGTTCTGTCAGTTGCCATGGCTTCCGAAGATATCTCTAGGGAAATACTTTTAATATCCCAAAAAAACAAAAGAAATGAACATAAATAACTTTAGAAAAATTAATTATCCATTGCATGATTTAGAATATCATGTATTAAACTTAGATGATAAATCATTCACCAAAAAAATAAATTTACCGTAGATCATGAGTTTTTTCGAGATAGATATTATAACATGAATTAGTTTGTGGGATCCTACTTTTCACGTCTTCGACAATGTGATTTTAGTGAGTTTTTATTTCTCGTTGCCATTAATCTTATCCACAATGTCATTCATAAAAAAACTACATATAAAATTGATGTATTTTCACAATTTCACTTAATAATTACAATATAACTATACGTAAATGATAATAAATGGATTAACTTAATCATATCGATTTCATCAGTCAATCCAATTAATCGATGTATTTTCCAACCATTAGGTCTATTAATAAAGTTTAATCGATGAATTTTTCAATCGTTAGGTCTATCAATAAAGTTTAATCGATGTACTTTCTATTAAGAAAAGATCCATGCGATGCATCGGCTAACTAATTAATAATTTCCATCACCATCGTTGGGCTAAGATATTTGAGAGCTAAATATAATCCTACATCTTTTAAAACACGAGAATAAAAGAAAAGTTAATTCAAGTTAACAGTGAATGAAATGTGATAAAATTTGTGAGCATAAAAATCCTACCCCAATGGCAGCAAAAATAAGGTTCCTCATGGCATCATCAGATGGTGGGGATTGTATAAGGCTGACTAAATACCAGAGAAACTCATTTTCTATAGTTGCACTTTCAAAAGAAGTCAATGAGGCAGTAGATAATGAATTTTTTAATGCTGAGTTTCTGTCCAATATTGCCTTTACTATTTGAATTTTCCCTCCTTTGAGGGCAACTTTGAGAGCCTTATGCAAAAAGAGATGACAATCTTCTTTAGGGATGCGATATACCAAATTCTCAACCATCTCATCTTATCGGCTATAACCGCAACATCTAGGGCAATGTATTATTGATCACTTGTGATTATAATATTAGCCATCGCTACTTCAGAATCTCGATCGAGTATTTGATTGACAACTCTCAAATCACCTTTCATGGCAGCTTCAAACAATTCCCTATATACTATATTCACGCACGTTGTTGCCATGGCTGCAAAAGTTACACATTAAATGTCTTCAATCTTTTGCATTAGTTTTTTGGGTCAAGTGTAACAAGTGCACATTCTCAAAGTTCGTATTAAACTCAATGCAAAAGAACGACGATTCTTTACTCAACATACTTTTTATACCAGGTTGTTCACCCTTTGAAAGTAAAAAGTATCTTCTTTATATAGTTTTCTCAATTATAATTCAATTTATTCTTAAGAATTTAAAAATTATGAAAAGATTAAATTTGAATGTTTGTGTCAGCATTTATATGTAGTGGTTTAAAATGTTTTGGATTAAAAAAAGTTGAAACGCATGAAACACAAGATGCACTGAAAACCGTTATAAATTGAAGTTGACATACTATAGTGGGATTGCAACCTTCATGGGCTGTACTGTCGTTGCCATGGCTTGCGAAGATATCTCTAAGGAAATATTTTTAATATCCTAAAAAAAAAAAAAGAAATGAACATAAATAACTTTAGAAAAATTAATTATCCATTGAATGATTTATAATATCTATACATGTATTAAACTTAGATGATAAACCATTCACCTAAAAATGAATTTTACTTACAATAAAGTTACCGTAGATCATGAGTTTTTTCGAGATAGATATTATAACATGAATTAGTTTGTGGGATCCTCTAACTTTTCATGTCTTGGACAATGTGTTTTTAGTGAGTTTTTATTTCCGTTGCCATTAATCTTATCCACAATATCATTCATAAAAAAAAAAATACATATAAAATTGACGTATTTTCACAATTTCACTTAATAATTACAACATAACTATCGTAAATGATAATAAATGGATTAACTTAATCATATTGATTTCATCACTCAATACAATTTTTCGATGTATTTTCCAACCATTAGGTCTATTAATAAAGTTTAATCGATGTATTTTCCAACCGTTAGGTCTATCAATAAAGTTTAATCGATGTACTTTCTATTAAGAAAAGATCCATGCGATGCATCGGCTAACGATTAATAATTTCCATTGCCATCGTTGGGCTAAGATATTTGAGAGCTAAATATAATCCTACATCTTTTAAAACACAAGAATAAAAGAAAAGTTAATTCAAGTTAACAGTGAATGAAATGTGACAAAATTTGTGAGTATAAAAATCCTACCCCAATGGCAGCAAAAATAAGGTTCCTCATGGCATCATCAAATGGTGGGGATTGTATAAGGCTGACTAAATACTAGAGAAGCTCATTTTCTATAGGAGCACTTTCAAAAGAAGTCAATGAGGCAGTAGATAATGAATTTTTTAATTTTGAGTCCTGTCCAGTATTGCCTTTACTATTTGAATTTTCCCTCTCTTGAGGGCAACTTTGAGCCTTATGCAAAAAGAGATGGCAATCTTCTTTAAGGATGCGATATACCAAATTCTGAACCATCTCATCTTATCCGGCTATAATCGCAACATCTAGGGCAATATATTGTTGATCACTTGTGATTATAACATTGGTCATCGTTGCTTCAGAATCTCGATCGAGTATTTGATTGACAGCTCTCAAATCACTATTCATGGCAGCTTCAAACAATTCCCTATATACTACATTCACGCACGTTGTTGCCATGGCTGCAAAAGTTACACATTAAATGTCTTCAATCTTTTGTATTAGTTTAAGTATAACAATTGCACCTTAAAGTTCGTATTAAACTCAATGCAAAAGAATGACGATTCTTTACTCAGCATACTTTTTATACCCGTTTGTTTACCCTTTGAAAGTAAAAAAAGTATATTCTTTATATAACTTTCTCAACTATAATTCAATTTATTCTTAAGAATTTAAAAATTACGAACAGATTAAATTTGAATGTTTGTGTCAGCATTTATATGTAGTGATTTAAAATGTTTTGGATTAAAAAAAAAAATCGAAACGCATGAAACACAAGATGCACTGAAAACCGTTATAAATTGAAGTTGACATACCATTGTGGGAGTGCAACCTTCGTGGGCTGTTCTGTCAGTTGCCATGACTTCCGAACATATCTCTAAGGAAATATTTTTAATATCCCAAAAAAACAAAAGAAATGAACATAAATAACTTTAAAAAAATTAAGTATCCTTTGCATGAACATAACTATACATAAATGATAATAAATGGATTAACTTAATCATATCGATTTCATCACTCAATACAATTAACCGACGTATTTTCCAATCATTAGGTTTATTAATAAAGTTTAATCGATGTATTTTCCAACCGTTAGGTTTATTACTAAGGCATTGTTTGGTAACCATCCAAACAGTGTCTTATTCTAATTTTTTGTTCCCAGAATCAGTTTAGGACGAGGATCGCGTTTGGTAAAATTTTTGTTCCCGGGAACAGATTGGGAAGAGAATCAAGAATAAAAAAAAAAGTTGATTCTTGTTTCAGGAACAAAATTGAGAATCAAAACTACTCTTCTTCATCGACCGCCATCCCGCGACCACCACCCACCACCGCCCGCGCCGCCCCCCCGCCGCTCGCCGCCGTTCGGCTAGCTGCCGGCGACCGGCAACTGGTCCGGCGAGCGGCCCGAGAGACTCGCCGAGCCGGGCGGCGAGGTCGCGAGCTCGCCGGGCTCGCTGGGCGAGGCCTGCCTCGCCACTGGCTAACGACACCCAGCCCCGCTGGGGGCCAGGCGGGCCTCGCCTAACCCCGGCGAGGCCGGCTGGCCACTAGCAAGGCCGAGCCTCGGCGGCGCCGGGCGAGGCGACCAGCCTGAAGAAGAAGAAGAAGAAGAATAGGGAGAAAAAAACGAAAAAAAAAAAAAAAAAAGAAGAAAACAAGGAAAAATTATAAAATTTATTTAAAAATTAAAATAAATTGATTTGGAACAGAATCAATGAACACGTTACCAAACGCAATTCTATTCCAGAATCAGAAATTTTGTACAGTTACCAAACGTGTTTTTTTACTCATAATCAGTTCCCGGAAACAGAATAAAAAATAATCATTTCTTGTCAGAATCTGTTCCCGGGAACAGAATCGTTACCAAACGCGCCCTAAAAAAAGATCCATGCGATGCGTCGGCTAACGATTAATAATTTCTATTGCCATCGTTGGGCTATGATATTTGAGAGCTAAATATAATCCTACATCTTTTAAAACACGAGAATAAAAGAAAAGTTAATTCAAGTTAACAGTGAATGAAATGTGACAAATTTTGTGAGTATAAAAATCCTACCCGAATGGTAGCAAAAATAAGGTTCCTCATGGCATCATCAGATGGTGGGCATTGTATAAGGCTGACTAAATACCGAGAAGCTCATTTTCTATAGTTGCACTTTCAAAAGAAGTCAACGAGGCAGTAGATAATGAATTTTTTAATGCTGAGTTCTTGTCCAAGATTGCCTTTACTATTTTAATTTTCCTGCCTTAAGGGCAACTTTGAGGGCCTTATGCAAAAAGAGATGACAATCTTCTTTAGGGATGCGATATACCAAATTCTCAACCATCTCATCTTATCCGACTATAATCGCAACATCTAGGGCAGTATATTGTTGATCACTTTTGATTAAAACATTAGTCATCGCTGCTTCAGAATCTCGATCGAGTATTTGATTGACAGCTCTCAAATCACCTTTCATGGCAGCTTCAAACAATTCCCTATATACTATATTCACGCACGTTGTTGCTATGGTTGCAAAAGTTACACATTAAATGTCTTCAATCTTTTGCATTAGTTTTTTGGGTCAAGTGTAACAATTGCACATTCTCAAAGTTCGTATTAAACTCAATGCAAAAGAATGACGATTCTTTACTCAACATACTTTTTATACCAGTTTGTTTACCCCTTGAAAGTAAAAAAAAAATATATTCTTTATATAGCTTTCTCAATTATAATTCAATTTATTCTTAAGAATTTAAAAATTATGAAAAGATTAAATTTGAATGTTTGTGTCAGCATTTATATGTAGTTTTTTAAAATGTTTTGGATTAAAAAAAGTCGAAACGCATGAAACACAAGATGCACTGAAAACCGTTATAAATTGAAGTTGACATACCATAGTGGGATTGCAACCTTCGTAGGCTGTTCTGTCAGTTGCCATGGCTTGTGAAGATATCTCTAAGGAAATATTTTTAATTTCCAAAAAAAAAAAGAAATGAACATAAATAACTTTAGAAAAATTAATTATCCTTTGCATGATTTAGAATATCTATACATGTATTAAACTTAGATGATAAACCATTCACCAAAAAAATAAATTTTACTTACAATAAACTTACCATAGATCATGAGTTTTTTCGAGATAGATATTATAACATGAATTAGTTTGTGGGATCCTCTAACTTTTCATGCCTTGGACAATGTGTTTTTAGTGAGTTTTTATTTCTCATTGCCATTAATTTTATCCACAATATCATTCATAAAAAAACTACATATAAAATTGATGTATTTTCACAATTTCACTTAATAATTACAATATAATTATACGTAAATGATAATAAATGGATTAACTTAATCATATCGATTTCATCACTCAATACAATTAATCAATGTATTTTCCAACCATTAGGTCTATTAATAAATTTTAATCAATGTATTTTCCAACCGTTAGGTCTATCAATAAAGTTTAATCGATGTATTTTCTATTAATAAAAGATCCATGTGATGCATCGGCTAACGATTAATAATTTCCATTACCATCGTTGGGCTAAGATATTTGAGAGCTAAATATAATCCTACATCTTTTAAAACACAAGAATAAAAGAAAAGTTAATTCAAGTTAACAGTGAATGAAATGTGACAAAATTTGTGAGTATTAAAATCCTACTCGAATGGTAGCAAAAATAAGGTTCCTCATGGCATCATCGATGGTAGGGATTGTATAAGGCTGACTAAATACTAGAGAAGCTCATTTTCTATAGGAGCACTTTCAAAAGAAGCCAATGAGGCAGTAGATAATGAATTTTTTAATGCTGAGTTCATTTCCAAAATATTGCCTTTACTATTTTAATTTTCCCTCCCTTGAGGGAAACTTTGAGGGCCTTATGCAAAAAGAGATGGCAATCTTCTTTAGGGATGCGATATTCAAAATTCTAAACCATCTCATCTTATCCGGCTATAACCGCAACATCTAGGGCAATATATTGTTGATTACTTGTGATTATAACATTAGCCATCGCTGCTTCGAATCTCGATCGAGTATTTGATTGACAGCTCTCAAATTACCTTTCATGGCAGCTTCAAACAATTCCCTATATACTACATTCACGCACATTGTTGCCATGGCTGCAAAAGTTACACATTAAATGTCTTCAATCTTTTGCATTAGTTTTTTGGGTCAAGTGTAACAATTGCACATTCTCAAAATTCGTATTAAACTCAATGCAAAAGAAGGACGATTCTTTACTCAACATACTTTTTATACCAGTTTGTTTACCCTTTGAAAGTAAAAAAAAAAAATATCTTCTTTATATAGTTTTCTCAATTATAATTCATTTTATTCTTAAGAATTAAAAAATTATGAAAAGATTAAATTTGAATGTTTGTGTCAGCATTTATATGTAGTGATTTAAAATGTTTTGGATTAAAAAAGTCGAAACGCATGTAACACAAGATGCACTGAAAACCATTATAAATTAAAGTTGACATATCGTAGTGGGATTGAAATCTTCGTGGGCTATTCTGTCGCCTTGCCATGGCTTCCGAAGATATCTCTAAGGAAATATTTTTAATTTCCAAAAAAAAAAGAAATGAACATAAATAACTTTAGAAAAATTAATTATCCTTTGCATGATTTAGAATATCTATACATGTATTAAACTTAGATGATAAACCATTTACCAAAAAAATAAATTTTACTTACAATAAACTTACCGCGTATCATGAGTTTTTTCGAGATAGATATTATAACATGAATTAGTTTGTGAGATCCTCTAACTTTTCATGTCTTGGACAATGTGTTTCTAGTGAGTTTTTATTTCTCATTGCCATTAATCTTATCCACAATATCATTCATAAAAAAACTACATATAAAATTGATTTATTTTCACAATTTCACTTAATAATTACAACATAATTATACGTAAATGATAATAAATGGATTAACTTAATCATATCGATTTCATCAGTCAATACAATTAATTGATGTATTTTCCAACCATTAGGTCTATTAATAAAGTTTAATCGATGTATTTTTCAACCGTTAGGTCTATCAATAAAGTTTAATTGATGTACTTTCTATTAATAAAAGATCCATGCGATACATCGGCTAACTGATTAATAATTTCCATTGCCATCATTGGGCTAAGATATTTGAGAGCTAAATATAATCCTACATCTTTTAAAACACGAGAATAAAAGAAAAGTTAATTCAAGTTAACAGTGAATGAAATGTGACAAAATTTATGAGTATTAAAATCCTACCCGAATGGCAGCAAAAATAAGGTTCCTCATGGCATCATCAGATGGTGGGGATTATATAAGGCTGACTAAATACTAGAGAAGCTCATTTTCCATAGGAGCATTTTCAAAAGAAGTCAATGAGGCAGTAGATAATGAATTTTTAATGCTCAGTATTGCCTTTCCTATTTTTATTTTTCCCTCCCTTGAGGGCAACTTTGAGGGCTTTATGCAAAAAAAGATGGCAATCTTCTTTAGGGATGTGATATACCAAATTCTCAACCATCTCATCTTATCCGGTTATAACCGCAACATCTAGGGTAGTATATTGTTGATCACTTGTGATTATAACATTAGCCATCGCGATCGAGTATTTGATTGACACCTCTCAAATTACTTTTCATGGCAGCTTCAAACAATTCCATATATACTACATTCACGCACGTTGTTGCCATGGCAACAAAAGTTACACATTAAATATCTTCAATCTTTTGTATTAGTTTTTTGGGTCAAGTGTAACAATTGAACGTTCTCAAAGTTCGTATTAAACTCAATGCAAAAGAAGGATGATTCTTTACTCAACATACTTTTTATACCTGTTTGTTTACCCTTTGAAAGTAAATATATATATATATATATATATATATATATATATATATTCTTTTTATATAGTTTTCTCAATTATAATTCAATTTATTCTTAAGAATTAAAAAATTATGAAAAGATTAAATTTGAATGTTTGTGTCAGCATTTATATGTAATGATTTAAAATGTTTTGGATTAAAAAAAGTCGAAACGCATGAAACACAAGATGCACTAAAACCGTTATAAATTGAAGTTTACATATCATAGTGGGATTGCAACCTTCGCGGTCTGTTCTGTCAGTTGCCATGGCTTCCGAAAATATCTCTAAGGAAATATTTTTAATATCCCAAAAAAACAAAAGAAATGAACATAAATAACTTTAGAAAAATTAATTATCTTTTGCATGGTTTAGAATATCTATACATGTATTAAACTTAGATGATAAACCATTCACCAAAAAAATAAATTTTACTTACAATAAACTTACCATAGATCATGAGTTTCTTTGAGATAGATATTATAATATGAATTAGTTTGTGGGATCCTCTAACTTTTCATGTCTTGGACAAAGTGTTTTTAGTGAGTTTTTATTTCTCATTGCCATTAATCTTATCCACAATATCATTCATAAAAAAACTACATATAAAATTGATGTATTTTCACAATTTCACTTAATAATTACAACATAATTATACGTAAATGATAATAAATGGATTAACTTAATCATATCGATTTCATCACTCAATACAATTAATCAATGTATTTTCCAACCATTAGGTCTATTAATAAAGTTTAATCGATGTATTTTCCAACCGTTAGGTCTATCAATAAAGTTTAATCGATGTACTTTCTATTAAGAAAAGATCCATGCAATGCATCGGCTAACCGATTAATAATTTCCATTGCCATCGTTGGGCTAAGATAGTTGAGAGCTAAATATAATCCTACATCTTTTAAAACCCAAGAATAAAAGAAAAGTTAATTTAAGTTAACAAAGTGAATGAAATGTGACAAAATTTGTGAGTATTAAAATCTTACCCGAATGGCAGCAAAAATAAGGTTCCTCATGGCATCATCAGATGGTGGGGATTGTATAAGGCTGACTAAATACTATAGAAGCTCATTTTCTATAGGAGCACTTTCAAAAGAAGTCAATGAGGCAGTAGATAATGAATTTTTAATGCTGAGTTCCTATCCAAATTGCCTTTACTATTTTAATTTTCCCTCCCTTGAGGGCAATTTTGAGGGCCTTATGCAAAAAGAGATGGCAATCTTCTTTAGGGATGCGATATACCAAATTCTCAACCATCTCATCTTATCCGGCTATAACCGCAACATCTAGGGAAGAATATTGTTGATCACTTGTGATTATAACATTATCCGGCTATAACCGCAACATCTAGGGAAGAATATTGTTGATCACTTGTGATTATAACATTAGCCATCGCTGCTTCAGAATCTCGATCGAGTATTTGATTGACAGCTCTTAAATCACCTTTCATGGCAGCTTCAAACAATTTCCTATATACTACATTCACGCACGTTGTTGCCATGGCTGCAAAAGTTACACATTAAATGTCTTCAATCTTTTGCATTAGTTTTTTGGGTCAAGTGTAACAATTGCACATTCTCAAAGTTCGTATTAAACTCAATGCAAAAGAAGGACAATTCTTTACTCAACATACTTTTTATATCAATTTGTTTACCCTTTGAAAGTAAAAAAAGTATCTTCTTTATATAGTTTTCTCAATTATAATTCAATTTATTCTTAAGAATTAAAAAATTATGAAAAGATTAGATTTGAATGTTTGTGTCAGCATTTATATGTAGTGATTTAAAATGTTTTGGATTAAAAAAGTCGAAACGCATGTAACACAAGATGCACTGAAAACCGTTATAAATTGAAGTGGACATATCATAGTGGGATTGAAACCTTTGTGGGCTATTCTGTCACTTGCCATGGCTTCCGAAGATATCTCTAAGGAAATATTTTTGATATCCCCAAAAAACAAAAGAAATGAACATAAATAACTTTAGAAAAATTAATTATCCTTTGCATGATTTAGAATATCTATACATGTATTAAACTTAGATGATAAATCATTCACCAAAAAATAAATTTTACTTACAATAAACTTACCGTAGATCATGAGTTTTTTCGAGATAGATATTATAACTTGAATTAGTTTGTGGGATCCTCTAACTTTTCATGTCTTGGACAATGTGTTTTTAGTGAGTTTTATTTCTCATTGCCATTAATCTTATTCACAATATCATTCATAAAAAAACTACATATAAAATTGATGTATTTTCACAATTTCACTTAATAATTACAACATAATTATATGTAAATGATAATAAATGGATTAACTTAATCATATCGATTTCATCACTCAATATAATTAATCTACAAGTTACAATTGATATAGAATATGAGTTCATAACGATATTACTATTATACCGATGCATCGCATGGATCTTTTCTTAATAGAAAGTACATCAATCAAACTTTATTGATAGACGTAATGGTTGGAAAATACATCGATTAAACTTTATTAGTAGACCTAATGGTTGAAAAATACATCAATTAAACTTTGTTAATAGACCTAATGGTTGGAAAAAGGAAATTATATAATTTTTGTACGAAGTCCATATTATTCTTTTTTTTTTTTTTTTGGGGCAAGAGCTTCCACCAACGGATGACCGACGATGGCCAAAACGCTCCTCTAGCCTCACTCTCTCATATCTCTCTCTCTCAAATCTCTCCAAAAAACCTTTCTCGAGCCCTCCACAGTAGAAAAACCAAAACCCCCGAACGTTGCCTCCCCTATCTTTATCCCTTTCTCGGTCCTTTTCCTCTCTCCTCTAGCACGACGTCGGCTCGCCCCGTACCGCACAATATTCCTACGCTGGCATCGCGTGCGGCGATCGTCGCTAATGTCCTCGCCATCCTCGCTTTGTACAAATATCCTTCGGCCAACTTCCAGCCAACTTTTGTCACCAGCTTTCGATGAAGGGTTTAGTCTTTTAAAAAAAATTATATATGTGTATTTGAATTTTTAGCATTATTTTCAAATTTATTTTTAAAAACTTGCATACATTATTTTTTCAATTTTAAACAAATAAAAATTAAAAAAATTCGAGGAATGATTTGGTCTTTTTTTTAAATATATATATGTTCAAAACTTATATTTAAAAAGTTGCATACATTATTTTTTCAATTTTAAATAAATAAAATTTTAAAAAACTGATATTAATCCAAAGAGCCTTTCAAATGTATTTTCTACAAAACAGCATTTCTCTCAAAATTACTTCTCAAAGCATAGTTTACCAAAATGCAAAGTCCTTTAAACTAAACTCTTTACATTTTCCCAATGGGTTTTCAAAATGCTGAAACCAAACGCACCCATCAACAAAAGAGTGACGAGAGCGAGTCTGGCTATCCTAGAATGGTGAACTAACTGAAAAGGGCGAGAGGATGAGAGGGAGGGGCATCTTTTTAAAAAAACCATATCACAGAGGAAAACTAGAGAGAGCGAGAGAGGCGATCTTGTTCTAGAGTGACTGAAAACCACATTGCTGATGCTCGCTCAATTGAGGTGCTCGACCAAAAGGGAGGTTCGGTCATTGTTGCAGAGAATGAACATCTCGCCGCTCAGAGAAGAAAAACCCTGTGATCTCCCTTAGAGTTTTTGAACCCCATCACCACCGATTTTTAGCAAACAGGTACGAAACACTCTTCTCGAAACCTCTCATTGTGAAAATTTTAAGTGAATTGATGCAAACTAAGTTTTGATACGAAATATGTCATTTAGAGGCTCGTATCCATCATCTTTGATTCCACAATCACCATAAATATCGCTAACGTACTCGGTGGTTGGTGGTGGTCTACCGGTTGTTAGGTGCCGGTACTGCTTGGTTGAGTCATGGTCGAAAGATTTCTGGTTCGGGAAAAAAATGCCATCGAGGAAGAAGTAGGGAAGAAAAAGAAAGTGCAGCAGAAAAGGCAAAAGAGTGAAAAAGACAAAATGGAGAGAATAAAAGAAATTAAGAAAATTATTAAAAAATTTAAAAGTTGAAATTTTTCGATTTTTTTTTATTTGAGGTCAGATCAGGGTAGACGAATCAGGTAAAAGGCCGAAACCGTTCCCTAATATAATATTATTAATAATAATAAATATATAAATAATAAAAAAACTAAAATTAAAAATTCGAAAAAATTAACAATTCAGAAATTGGTAAAAGATTTTAAAATTTTTAGGATATAATAAAAATTTTAGAAAAATCGAAAATCAATAAATAATAAGATTTCTAGAAAATATTTAAAAATTTTGAAATTAATTTTTTTAAAATGGAAAGCGCCTTTAAAATTTAAAAATTCGGAAGAAATTAAAAATTTGAAAATTCAGAAAATTCTTAAAAATTTAGAAAATTCGAAAAATCATTAAAAATTTTAGAAAATTCAGAAATATCGTTAAAATTTGAAAATCCAGAAACTAAAAAATAATTTTAATTTAGAAAAATAAATCAAAAATATAAAAATAAATAAATTAGAAAATTGCTAAAAATTAAAATCTAAAATTGAACAAGCCTTTATAGCTTTACAATAGGATTCTTTGTTTTATGTTGCATATTTTATTTTGGGATGACACTATGTTGTTTTTGTGCTTTCCTTTATGATTATAATTGATTACTTATTTCAATATTCTCAACCTGCTCTAGAATGGTTAGACAAACCTTAAGTTTCTTTTGGATCAGCTGTAAGGGCGTTAATTAGCATATAATCAAATAGGCACCAAAAAAGCGTTAATATTAGGGCTAACGTAATCGAGTTCTCGAGTTTGGATCTCTAGTTGTATAAATATTAAGATATCTTCCCATATCTTACTTAGTTTTTCATCGACCAAAAAGGCTAGTGGCGACTCCATTGTTAAAATTTACATAGTCTTAATTGATTTATATTTTGAACACCTAATGTCAAGCAGGGTATGAATTTGGAAAAGCGCAAATTAATGGAAGGCCATTGAGGGTAGCTTGGCGACTCACTAGAGTTTTGTTTTTAAACCTTCGAGGACTTGGGCCTAATTATTATTTAATGTATTTTCTTGATAGCGTATTAAAAAATGTGAGGTACGTCCTCGTGTTAAATGTTGATGCAGGATTGAAGTAATAAGTGACGTAGTTTTTGCTAGTACTTTGTTTTGTAGCTTGATGTATGAAATGAATGGTTATGTGGATGATATTGAAGTGCTGTTTATATATAAACTGTTGTGTTTGCTTTTATACATGCTTCAGCACTACACTTATGCACACACAACCTACGGTCAAACCCAGCTACACCCCACAAAATCCTTAGGAGGTATCGAGAATTGTTTGGACCATACGATGGTAATCAATACTAGTTGCTAGGGCCCAGAAAAGAGAAAAAGATAAGAATCGACATTTACGAAGTCTTTTATATTAATCAATACCAAGTTTGCATTAGCCTTTAGTACCTACTTGGGATTGCAACCATCATGAGCTGTTCTATCGGTTGCCATGGCTTCCGAAGATATCTCTAAGGAAATATTTTTAATATCCAAAAAAAGAAAGAAATGAACATAAATAACTTTAGAAAATTAATTATCCTTTGCATGATTTAGAATATCTATACATGTATTAAACTTAGATGATAAACCATTCACTAAAAATAAATTTTACTTACAATAAACTTACTGTAGATCATGAGTTTTTTCGAGATAGATATTATAACATGAATTAGTTTGTGGGATCCTCTAACTTTTCATGTCTTGGACAATGTGTTTTTAGTGAGTTTTTATTTCTCGTTGCCATTAATCTTATCCACCATGTCATTCATAAAAAAACTACATATAAAATTGATGTATTTTCACAATTTCACTTAATAATTACAACATAACTATACGTAAATGATAATAAATGGATTAACTTAATCATATCGATTTCATCACTCAATATAATTAATCTACAAGTTACAATTGATATAGAATATGAGTTCATAACGATATTACTATTATATTAATGCATCGCATGGATCTTTTCTTAATAGAAAGTATATCGATTAAACTTTATTGATAGACGTAATGGTTGGAAAATACATCGATTAAACTTTATTAATAGACCTAATGATTGGAAAATACATCGATTAAACTTTATTAATAGACCTAATGGTTGGAAAAAGGAAATTATATAATTTTTGTATGAAGTCCATATTATTCTTTCTTTTTTTGGGGCAAGAGCTTCCACCAACGGATGACCGACAATGGCCAAAACGCTCCTCTGGCCGGCCTCACTCTCTCGAGATCTCTCTCAAATCTCTCCAAAAACCTTTCTCAAGCTCTCCACAGCAGAAAAACCAAAACCCCTCGAACGTTGCCTCCTCTATCTTTCTCCCTTTCTCGGTCCTTTTCCTCTCTCCTCTAGCATGACGCCTGCTTGCCCCATACCGCACAACATTCCTATGCTGGCATCGCGTGCGACGATCGTCGCTAACATCCTAACATCCTCGCCATCCTCGCTTTGTACAGTCATCCTTCGGCCACGTCCCCGCCAACTTTTGTCACCAATTTTTTGTCCGAAAGCAAAGAGAAGAGAAGAGACGGGGAAGAGATAGATGGGCTGGGTCGGAAGAGGAAGAGATGGGCCAGCGTATGTGGGGAAAGAAGAAAAGAAGAAATGGGAAAAAGGAAGGAGGACTGGCCGGTTCGACCTTGGGCCGGCCCTATTCGTTCTTCTCTCAATTTTTTCCTTTATCGCTCTTTTTTTAATAATTTAAAAAAAAAAAACTTAATAACCATTACTAGTAATGCAAATTTCCCTAATATTTATATGAGATATATTTTAATGAAAATATACACTAGTAATGCAAATTTCCTAATATTTGTTGGGGACTAATTCTTGTCTAGCAAAGATGAACGTTGAAGCATTTGGATTTCATAAATGCGCCATGACTTGTACAAGGCTAACTTAATATTTGACTTTGAGGAGAGTCACAAGATTATCCATCTTTTCATTCACATAGCTCTAATTCCCTTGACTCATCATATTCCACCATGCCAAGAGAGTATCTTTGGGAACATGAATGATTTGAATGTCCAATCTTCCCATTATATGTAGACTAGGAAGAATGATTTAATTTAGTTACCATGGATTACAAAAGTAAATTGTGAGAATATAACGAAAGGAATCACAAGAGCTTTGAAAAAGAAGAAGAAGAAGTAAGGAGTATACTCACAGTGATTTGGCAAGACGAACCTTAAATCACTAGACATGTTGATGAACTTGTGAGGTTTTGACACTTAAAGGATAAGGTGTACTATCGGCTCAAGGCTCCAATCTCAACAAAATGGTAAGCCTCTCCCAATATCGCAAACTGGGGGTGGGTCGACTTATTTCTTTCGAAGAAATGAGCCGGGATCGAGAATGATTGTCCCATTGGCGCGAATTGTGTATGGTCCAATCAATCCTTGATACCTCCAAAGAATTCCGTGGGGTGCAGCTGGGGTTTAGCCACAGGTTGTGTGTGCATATGTGTCGTGTTAAACATATATAAAGGCAAGCACAACAATTGATATCCAAACAAAACTTCAATAACATCCATATAAGCATTCATTTCTTACACCAACCTACAAAACAAACATGTCAACAAACACTCCACCCCTTATAACTCCCAACCTACACCAACATTTAACACAATATGAATAGACTTACCTCATATTCAATAAATGCGTTGCCAACAAACCACATTAGTTAACAAACAATCAGATTATTTAAATCCCCAGCGGAGTTGTCAAACTGTTGCGACTTGTCTTTTCCCCTTCGAACAAAAAAAGGTAGGTCGTGACAGTTACAAAAAGAGAAATGAACTAAATAACCTTATAAAATCAATTATACTTTAGATGCTTTAGATCATACGTTCGTGACTATTATTAGGCTCATTTATTGCGTTGTATTAAACTCAGAAAAATTAATTTTATGAATCGATACATAAAATTTAGAATCGAGAAATACAATTCGACTTTCAAACCATGGAATGATAGCTGCCATAGCCATCACCACCTCAGTAAAAATACATAAAGCACTAAACATATCCATAACTATCACATGAAGTACGTGCGACTCATCAACTCGATATATGCCTATAGTGAACCCATCAACAAAAATCCATGAAATATTTAGTCTCTCTTTGATTCGCGAAAAATTCGCGAAAAATAAATGAATTGAAAAATATTTTCCTAAATGATCTCTTGTATCGCTTACAAAAATGGATAGACGAAAATATTTTCATTATTTACAAAAATATTTGTTCAAAATTTGTTATCGATGATAAAAATATTTTTATACACGATGCACTTTAATGAAAATTATTTACTTCACTAACTTTACTTTTTTTCTTTCTTTGCTTGGAGACTAATACCTAATTTTCTGGACATTTCCTAAATAAAAGGACAAAATTTAGTTGTCAACAAACCGCATGAGGTGTGGTGTGCTTCGATTGTATTGATTTTTTTTTGGTCGAAACAGTTGTATTGATTTTTATTTTTATTTTTTGGGTCAAAATGGTTGTATTGATTGAGTAAAATTAAAAGGGATGAGTCCGGGTGCTCCAAATAGGAAAAAAATTGTTAACCGCCTGATTCCTTTCCAATGTTTCTCCCTCGCCCTTGTATTGCTGCCACAATCACGTCGCAAGCTCCGTCACACTTGATCCGATCCTCAATCTCAGTTCCGGGTTAGTTTGAGATCGAAAAAATCCCATGGGTCGTGGGGTCATAAACGGCTACAGGTGGATTTTTCAGGGTAGTCAATCTCAAGCAATGAGTTTATAAGTTTGAGCGATGGCTTAATTCTGCCGTCGCACACGAGCAGTAGCTCGAACCGTGATGAATGCACCTTGGCTCGCCAAAAATTAGAAATCAACATATATAGTTATGTTTTAACAAATGTAATAGTAATGAATGAATTTTATAAAATTTAACACGTTATGAATACATTACACTTTGTCGATCAACATTTCTTTCTAAATTTTGAAAATGATCATTTCATTGGACCTTCAAAGAGCCGGATATTTTTTTTGCACCGCAAGGTTTCTTTATCAGTAAAGAATTATGTAAACTAACCATGCTCTCCGTTGTCGAAAAAAAAAAAAAAACCACGCTCTCCGTTCCTTAACAATGAATAAAGAATCGGTTTCACATAAATCGCAAATGGACTCGTACAAGACAATAGATAAATAAAAAATCAGTTTCTCTGCGCCCGGGGAGCAAACAGTCCAAAATGCCCTTGAATGGAGGCAAACTGGGACCGAAAAGGGTCCTGAGCATACGGGCAATAGAGACTTTTGCTCGCAGGTCAGGACGCGTGCTATCAGAAGAATGACCTGACACGATAGGCCTGCACCCTGAATATGTGTCGCGTGTTGGTGAAGTAAAACCTTAAAATAGAAGTGGGAGCTAGCTACATATCTTTCGTACCGACACAAAAATTCCACTGCTGAACGCTTACAGCTCACTAGCCTAGCCAAATAAACGTCACCCCTACATAATAAACCGTACGTGAGACAAGTCCGCGTGACATTTAATCCACCAACATAGCCTAATACAACAACCTTTTATCCAATTAATGCTTTCCATCAGTTCATGTCATTGCTCCTTGAAATAGTGGAAAACGATCGCCCCACGATTTCGAGGATCCGATAGGGCTCACAACAAAGTACTTGTGTATGGCGACATATCCTTTAAAGGAATAAATTAAACAAAATTAAATTGCGTAACGTTATTAAATCTCAACATTTATAAATAAACCTGTCAAATCTGTAGAATTTGACCTTGCGAACATTGTAGTACATAGAAATTATGATTCCTGAAACATCCGTTGTAAACGTGCGGGTCAAAAACAACCCGACTCAATAACGAGGAATGCAGATAGGGCACAAAACTAACTCTCCTCTATCTTTTCTTGGATTTGATCGGGCAACCCATGACACTTGGTTACTTGATAACTAACTAAATAAAATTTTCGATCTTGATAAAAGACAACTTTCAGCCTCGGATATCATCCGTATACAAATTTGTGTTTTTCCGCTATTTCAATTTCTTTGACCTTCTTGATACGGTGACGGTTAAAGGGTCTATTTACGGACAAAGGCTACTTTTGGCGCATCATCTTCAATTAATTTTGAATCTCGAAATGTCTCGGCACCAAATCTTGGTGTTTGACAAAATAATTTTAATGGTTTTCGATTCCAAATTGAGATTTGAAAATACTCAAAACTCAAGACAACTTACATGTGATTTCGGGTTTTCAGTATTTTTAGAATGTTAGTTTGGAAATTCAATGAATTTTGTCTTCCAAACTTCCCCTCACCGGCATATTAGTATTCTCGATTTACCCATTTACTTTCCACATCTTCTTTCTCTCCTCTACCCTACTGGATATGAGACCAGCATCAACCGCGTCGTCGGTCACCCAACATCGCCCGCGAGTTGCCATCTCAAGCCACTCGCTGTCGCCCTACCCCTCCTCCAGCCGTTGGGCGCGGCTGTCCCCTTTCTTTCTCTGGCATTGCGACTTCATCTCTTTCTCGGCTCCCTCGTCGCCGTCCTTGTTAACAAGGACGATTGGACGAGAGGCCATGGTGACAAGCCGATCTCTCCACTCTGGCGGGGCTCGACTCCGGTACTCTCACTTCGAAGCATAATTAAATCGTGAGCGAAATGTCCGAACACCGCGGAGATTGCAGCTAACAGGAGGAGCCCAATTGTACACAGCACCAAACAGTCTGAAACATGCAATTGGCCGTGCAACTCGTTGTCGAGCAAGTCTGAGCTTTATGAACTTTTTCTTTTTTATCTTTCGTTAATGGTATATTTGCTGAAAAAATTGGCTTGATTGCACGGGGTTGGTCACATGATACTATCGAAAAATTCGATAACATCAAGCAAAAGATCACATTGCTTAGCTAAAAGATCATCACGGATTCAACTAAAATCTACTTTTGACTCGTTCACATCCCTATCCAAGATGCAGGTCAGCTTAACACTGCGACTTGATGACATGCTTTGCTCATCCCGAACTAGTTAGAACAAAACAATCAAAATTTATTGAAACATGAAAAAGAAACATAATGAAATCTAGCCATAAAGAGAAACTGCTTCTCCTCGATTTTTTCTATCCTAACCAATGAACGGGCATCTCACGTGATCGTCGCCAATGAGCTTAGCTTCTTCCGCCGTCGAAAACCCTAACCTCAAGCCCCTGCACAAATAAGTAATATGC
Source organism: Eucalyptus tenuipes (assembly GCA_014182365.1). Taxonomy (NCBI): domain Eukaryota; kingdom Viridiplantae; phylum Streptophyta; class Magnoliopsida; order Myrtales; family Myrtaceae; genus Eucalyptus; species Eucalyptus tenuipes. Next base: position 8,314,616 of record CM024546.1, on the reverse strand, counting down.
CATATGTCATATTCAGCGACGAACTGGACCTCGAACTCCACAACTCCAAGTGTCCTGGCTTCCGCGAGATCATGGGCGAGCCAAGCCGGCACGTCGCTTCGGGATGCATCGACGTTCGCCTCCAGTGGAATCGGATGCTTCCCAGGCACACGGAAGGCGTGAAGATTCACCCCCGCTAGGTACGTGCCTTTGTAATACACCAAGACCGCGGCGCTGTCGCATGAGAAAGACTCGCCTATCATGCTCTTGTATAGCAGCGAGAAATCGATGTGCCAAGTCCCGTTCAATTGACGAGACGACGGCGTCACCTCGAAGGAAGAGAGGGACATGCCGGACACGAAAACTCGCACTGGAGAAGTCGGAACCTTTTTCGCTTCGAGAAAAATAAATGCGAGAGTGACCGCGAGTCCAGCAAGAAGCATCACCCAAAAGCATACCACACAGCATAGACCACCCCCATGTCCGGTATTTGAGCACGGTGCGTGTTTCCAGGGCGGGCTGCGGCGGGTTCACTGGGAAGCCGTAGACCAAAGCCGGCAGGGTCTGGGTCGGTTTTAGAAGTAGAGGATCTTTGCTCGAGCAAACGTGGAAAGACAGAATCGGAAAGGGATGTGTGGGCCGATAGTGTTTAAGTAATGGTAAGCAAGGACTCCGACTTGGATTAGAATTTAGATCCGATTTAATTACTTAAAAGATAATGACATGTTGTCAATTCAACGAATTCAAAACCCTTCCAATTTTAACATTTAAATCAAATCTTATCCTCAATCGCATCAAAATAGACGCACCAAAACAATGACAATGAAGGGGGAAAAAAGATTTCAAGATAAACATGGATGCTCAACTTCTTTTTTTTTTTTTTTTTTTTTTTGCGGGAGTTAGAATACGATATGCATATTTTTTTTTTTTAATGTTGGTCACACCAAAATAAATTTTAATACTCACATTTATCATCGGTACCACCAAGGATTGAATTATTTCTCACAAACCTAACGTAGAAATTTCTAAGGACGATATTTTAGTCAGTGCCGTCGATGCTTTATAAACATAGGCATCACCCGTAATTTTTTTTAATTGAGTTTATATGTGAATGATATTCATAACTTATGATATACCAATCAAAGACCTAATTAAGGGAAATAACCTTCGTCCAATGGTGAAGGAATATATAACCGATGCCCCAATTCCTAGAACTTTGAACTTTACCCAACCCTTTTCAGATCTTAAAAAGACACAAAATTTGGCATTTGGGATATGTGACTTATTGAGCAAAAGGTCAACTTTTTTTGCCTCTCGAATTTTGGGAAAAAATACCAAAAAAGTCGAAACATATTGTATTAGAGAAATAATTCAATCATAAATCTTTTCATTGGATTAATTCAATTATAAACACATTGCATTATTACCAATTGAGTTCATCCATCCAATTTTAATTAGAAATCGCCGATGTGAATGCTGGCCTCTTTTTTTTTTTTTTCATGCACATGGCTAACCAAAACGCAAGCAATTGAATGTATACTCCCAGGCATGTGCGATGCTGGGACACTCAGGTTTCTCTTTAAAGCTAACAAAGGTTCGACCAAAAAAAAAAAAAAAGACAAAGCTAACAAAGGCATTCAATAGTTAAGAAACATCCGTGGAAAGCATTGCTATTGATGATTTGTGGATCTAGAAGTATTTTAGTTAAGATTTGCCTGAATATGAATACCTTGATATCAAGCGGTGAAAATTTAATCGAAAAGGCAGTCAAGTGCACCACTTTTGCTCTCTCTCTCTCTCACGGAAAAACTTGCGATTAATTGAGAACTTGCTAAAGATAATTTTTCAGTTTTCCTAATAATCGACAACCTCAAAATAAAAATGTACCCTTTTCAAAGCTATGGGATCAGCGGAACACTCTCAAACTATTTCAATTTCTTTTACCTTCTTGGTGTTTGACAAAACAATGTTAATGGTTTTTGTTTTGAGATTTGAAAATACTCAAAACTCAAGAAAACTTACATATGATTTCGGTTTCCAGTATTTTTAGAATGTTAGTTTGGAAATTCAATGAATTTTGTCTTCCAAACTTGCCCTCTCGCCGACACGTTAGTATTCTCGATTTACCCATTTACTTTCCACATCTTCTTTCTCCCCTCTGCCCGACTGGATCTCAGACCCGCATCACCTGTGCATCGTCGGTCACCCAACATCGCCCGCGAGTTGCCATCTCAAGCCACTCGCAGTCACCCCTACCCTCCTCCGGCCACTGGGCGCGGCTATCCCCTTTCCTTCTCTCCCATTGCGACTTCATCTCTTTCTCGGCTCCCTCGTCGCCGTCCTTGTTAACAAGGACGATTGGACGAGAGGCCATGGTGACAAGCCGATCTCTCCACTCTGGCGGGCTCGACTCCGGTACTCTCACTTCGGAAGCATAATTAAATCGTGAGCGAAATGTCCGAACACCGTGGAGATTGCAGCTAACAGGAGGAGCCCAATTGTACAGAGCACCAAACAGTCTGAAACATGCAATTGGCCGTGCAACTCGTTGTCGAGCAAGTCTAAGCTTTATCAACTTTTTCTTTTTTTATCTGTCGTTAATGGTATATTTGCTGAAAAAAATTGGCTTGATTGCATGGGGTTGGTCACGTGATACTATTGAAAAATTCGATAACATCAAGCAAAAGATCACATTGCTTAGCTAAAAGATCATCACGGATTCAACTAAAATCTACTTTTGACTCGTTCACATCCCTATCCAAGATGCAGGTTAGCATAACATTGCGACTTGATGACATGCTTTGCTCATCCCGGAACTAATTAGAAGAAAACAATCAAAATTTATTGAAACATGACAAAGAAAACATAATGAAATCTAGCCGTCAAGAGAAACTTCTTCTCGTCGATTTCTTCTATTCTAACCAATGAATGGGCATCTCACGTGATCGTCGCCGATGAGCTTAGCTTCTTTCCCCGTCGAAAACCCTAACCTCAAACCCCTGCACAGATAAGTATTATGCCATGTGTAATATTTAGTGACAAACTGAACCTCAAACTCCACAACGCCAAGTGTCCTAGCTTCCATGAGATCGTGGGCGAGCCAACCCGGCACGTCGCTTCGGGATGCATCGACCTTCGCCTCCAGTGGAATCAGATGATTCACAGGCAGACGGAAGGCGTGAAGATTCACCCCGCCAGGTACGTGCCTTTGTAACGCACCGAGACCGCGGCGCTGCCGCATGGGAAACACTTGACTTTCGGGCCCTTGTACAGCAGCGAAAAATCGATGTGCCAAGTCCCGTTCAATTGACGAGACGACGGCGTCACGTCGAAGGAAGAGAGGGACATGCCGGACACGAAAACTCGCGTTCGAGAAGTCGCATCTTTTTCTCTTCGAGATAAAAAAGTGCGAGACCTCCAGCAAGAAGCGCCACATATAAGAAGCATACCGCACAGCATTGACCAACCCCCATGTCCGGTATTTGCACGGTGCGGTGCTTCCGGGGCGGGCTGCGGCGGGTTCGTTGGGAAGCCGTAGACCAAGCCGGCAGGGTCAGGGTCGGTTTTAGAAGGAGAGGATCTTTGCTCGAGCAAACGTGGAAAGACAGAATCGGAAAGGGATGTGTGGGGCGATAGTGTTTAAGTAATGGCAAGCAAGGACTCGAATTGGATTAGAATTTAGATCCGATTTAATTACTTAAAAGGAAATAACATGTTATCAATTCAACGAATTCAAATACCCTTCCAATTTTAACATTTAAATCAAATCTTATCCTCAATCACATCGAAACAGACGCACCAAAACAATGACAACGAAGGGAAAAGAAGATTTGAAGATAAACAAGGGATGCTCGACTTCTTTTTGTCTTTTTTTCTGGGGTGGGGTTAGCATATGATATGCATATTTTTTTAATGTCAGTCACACAAAAGAAAATTTTAATACTCACATTTACAGTTTTTTTTTTTCAATCATCGGTACCACCAAGGATTGAATAATTTCCAAAAATCTAACGTAGAAATCTAAGGACAATATTTTAGTCATCTGGTTGATGCTTTATAAACGTAGGCATCACCCATAATTTTTTTAAATTGAGTTCGTATGTGAATGATATTCATAATTTGTGATATACCAATCAAGGACCTAATTAAGGGAAATAACCTTCGTCAATGGTGAAGGAAAATATAGCCGATGCCCCAATTCCTAGAACTTTGAACTTTACCCAACCCTTTTCAGATCTTAAATGACATGATTTTTGGCATTTGGGATATGTGACTTATTGAGCAAAAGGTCAACTTTTTTTCCTCTCGAATTTTGGGAAAAATACCAAAATAAAATCGAAACATATTGTATTAGAGAAACAATTCAATCATAAACCTTTTCATTAGATCAATTCAGTCATAAATATATTGCATTATTATCAATTGAGTTCATCCATCCAATTTTGATTAGAAATTACCAACATGGACGCCGGCCTTTTTTTTTTTTCCTTATGCACATGGCTAATCAAGGCGCAAGCAATTGAATATATACTCCCAGGCTTGTGTGATGCTGGGACGCACAGATTTCTCTTTTAAAGCTAACAAAGGTTCGACCAAAAATAAATAAACAAAGCTAACAAAGGCATTCAATAGTTAAGAAACATCCGTGGAAAGCATTGCTATTGATGATTTGTGGATCTAGAAGTATTTTAGTTACGCTTTTGCCTGAATATGAATACCTTGATATCAAGTGGTGAAAATTTAACCGAAAAGGCCGTCAAGTGCACCACTTTTGCGCTCTCTCTCTCTCTCATGGAAAAACTTGTGATTAATTGAGAACTTCAGCTTAAGATGCATTTTCCAGTTTTCCTGAGAATCGACAACCTCAAAATAAAAGTGTACCCTTTTCATAGCTATGATATCCGTGGAACACTCTCAAGCTTAAAACGCCATGAAAATAAGAATGAATGATTTCCATAATGCCCAATTATAATTTTATTCGATTCGACAAAGGACCTCTAATTCCTAAGTTGAAATATCCTGACCTACCAATCAATTGCACCAACCCTAGAAATTAACATCTTACTTTTCTACTTTATATATATTAATATTCAAAAGTGAAAGGATATACTTTTAATAATGATATTGCAGATTATATTTGGATAATTAAAATAATGAAAAATACAAATGAAACTATTCCCGCAAAAGTGTGTATTAAAGGTCCAGTTCTTGTAAAAGTGTCCTAATTTCCTGATAGAACACGCAATTCGACTCTGTGTCCGTCCTAGTTAATTATATGATACCGGCATATTCGTGTGATTAAATTATTTTAATTTGTGAAATTGCAAAAGCTAAATATGAAAGATTTGGTTATGACGGCTTAATTATACATTTGTCCACCAACAAGGTGCTTCTTCTTCTTCTTCTTCTTTTTTCTTTTGGTGGAACCAACGAGTTGTTGACTTAAGTGACAATAGATGACGAAAGAGTGTGCTCCTCTCTTCTTGTAATTTGAAGTTCAAATCTTGTTGGAATTTTTTGATAGTAAAAACTCTAATACATGGCACCATGCGTAGGAGGGCACTCTCAAGACCACCTGAAAGGGCGGACTAGTCGAGGCATATAATAAGAGCTGGTCCGGACACCAAACTAATCGCTATACCATTGAAAAATGTAAGCGGTATGAATTAATTACTCAACGTACCAATGACAGACCTAAGTTTTTAAATCAGATGACAACAAACGGACGTTATTCAAAGAATTGTAGCATTTTTAGTCTTCACCGCTTATAATTTAACTCTAGAATCTTCGGTATCTAATGACTTAACCCCTAAACCAACACTACAAACATCTTATTTCTCTAGCTCCCAACTTCTCACGCTATTATACTCGCACCACAATCTCCGTTTCCGTCTCTTGCAGCGCTTTCCCGTTATAGCCATTAATGTCTGAAGTGTGTATAAAATCGCTCTTCAAAGACCTAAATAATCATCAAGATTAAATGGTTTTTGAAAAAAAAAAAAAAGCAAATGATCCAGCACAGAATCATTCACATCCCTATGAAACTCCAAACTGCTCATGAGTCGTGATTCGGTATCGATCTCTAGCTCATTTAGAGAATGTATCATCTTCGACTCTAAATGCAATCTAGATGGCATTCCATCTTTTGTTATAGCAAACATAGCAACAGTTATGAAATGGGCAACCATGACCGGAATTCTAACGACATTCTAACAAATGCAGCATACTGGTAAGAGAATTAAATAAGCTAGTAGGTGATAAATGTTTATGATTACTATGCATTAACAACTGACTTGCTAAAACTGGATTCAACCATGGATCTCTACTTTAGATAAATTTCGGTATTGTAATCCATCAGGGCTAAACCATTGGAAATGGTGATGATAATAGTACCTCTTCAATATCACCTGCAGTTCCATGGTAACAACATCAAAGATCAACCTCAAGAATAAAAAATGCTATGCATCTTAATGTCCTAA